>JAWHQI010000491.1:0-600000 GCA_033032865.1 Dactylorhiza incarnata
CCACAGCGCACTGGTACACTCCCCGCGCACGGCCCTACCATGGGTGCGCCATCTCCGTGCGCGCACACCGCGCATGCGCACTTCCCCCGCGCGCACAATCGCGCGGGCAGACTCTCCGTGCGCACTCATCACATCCGCGGCCATCCCATGTGCGAACAGCATCACATGCACCCCTTTCTCCTACATGCGGGCGCACCTTCCTCACAACACCGCTCCGCTACAAGAAAGTCCTTCCCGAGACTCTTTGCGCACCTCCTTCCTCACCACGTTGCCCGGATCCGCCGCAATTGCCACAACTCTTCCGCACAAAAAGTCCCCGCACCTCTCTCGCCTCGGCTCTGAACTTCGGGGACTTTGGGGGCAAATGATAGGGTCTCCTTGAAAGCACTAACCGCACCTCATTCATGGGTGTGCGGTTATCCGAAAACTCCGCTAGCGGCGTAACTACCTGAAGTTATAACCGTCGTTGTCATCGCTGCCATCGCCACCATCGCCGCAAATTACAATTATGGTGGCTTTCGGCCTGCAAATATCAATATATGGTGGTTTCGGTCTGCAAATAGCAATTATGGTGGTTACGGCCCGAATATCAATTATGGTGGTTTCGGTCTGCAAATAGCAATTATGGTGGTTTCGGTATGCAAATAGCAATTATGGTGGTTACGACCTGCGAATATCAATTATGGTGGTTTCGGTCTGCAAATAGCAATTATGTTGGTTTTCGGTCTGCAAATAGCAATTATGGTGGTTACGGCCTGCGAATATCAATTATGTTGGTTTCGGTCTGCAATAGCAATTATGGTGTTTCGGTCTGCAAATAGCAATTATGGTGGTTTCGGTCTGCAAATAGCAACTATGGTGGTTACGGCCTGCGAATATCAATTATGGTGGTTTCGATCTGCAAATAGCAATTATGGTGGTTTCGGCCTGCGAATAACAATTATGGTGGTTACGGCCTGCGAATAAGATTATGGTGGTTACGGCCTGCGAAAACAATTATGGTGGTTAGGCCTGCGAATAACAATTATGGTGGTTACGGTCTGCGAATAAAGATTATGGTGGTTACGGCCTGCGAATAACAATTATGGTGGTTACGGCCTGCGAATAACCGCATTAACCGTAACCACCTCTGGGGCCTATAAATAGAACCCCGAGGCTTCTCTTTGAAGGATCTTCTCCTCCTCCATCTCTCCCCTCTTTTGAGACTTTCTCTCTCTCCGACTTGGAAAATCCTCCTACGGATTTTCTCTCTCCGCCTCCTCCTTGCGCGCTCACAAGCGCGCCTCCTCCTTGCGCGCTTACCAGCGCGCGTCCTGCTTGCGCGCTCACCAGCGCGCGTCCTGCTTGCGCGCTCACAAGCGCGCCTCCTCCTTGCGCGCTCACAAGCGCGCCTCCTCCTTGCGCGCTAACAAGCGCGCCTCCGTGCGCTCCTCTCCAAGTGCGCCCCCGCGCGCTCCGCTCCAAGTGCGCCCCCGTGCGCTGCGCTCCAAGCGCGCCTCCGTGCGCTCCGCTCCAAGCGCGCCTCCGTGCGCTCCGCTCTCAAGACCGCTCCAAGCGCGCCTCCGTGCGCTCCGCTCTCAAGACCGCTCCAAGCACGCCACCGTGCGCTCCGCTCTCAAGACCGCTCCAAGCGCGCCTCCGTGCCCTCTGCTCTCAAGACCGCTCCAAGCACGCCACCGTGCGCTCCGCTCTCAAGACCGCTCCAAGCGCGCCTCCGTGCGCTCCGCTCTCAAGGCCGCTCCAAGCGCGCCTCTCGGGCGATCCGCTCTCAAGACCGCTCCAAGCGCGCCTCCGCGCGCTCGCTCTCAAGACCGCTCCAAGCGCGCCTCCGGGCGCTCCGCTCTCAAGACCGCTCCAAGCGCGCCTCCGCGCGCTCACCCGCTCTCAAGACTGCTCCAAGAGCGCCTTTGCGTGCTCCGCTCTCAAGACCGCTCCAAGCGCGCCTCCGCGCGCTCCGCTCTCAAGACCGCTCCAAGCGCGCCATCGTGCGCTCCGCTCTCAAGACTGCTCCAAGAGCGCCTTTGCGTGCTCCGCTCTCAAGACCGTCTAAGCATAACCCCGCGCGTACTCAGCAACAAGCACTCCGTGCACTCAAGAACAAACGCTCCAACCTCCAGCAAGAACAGCACTCCAAACTCCTCTCGCGCAGCAGGAGACAACCGACAGAGACAAAGACGCACAGAGCACATCGATCCAACCTTCAAGCTGCAGTCAAAGTCTCCAGAGCCCTCAAAGCGCAGCATTCCCCTCTACAGCAGGCGAAAGATTTAGCTCCAAGAGCGGTGGTCTGTCATCCTACGAGCACCTCTCTCTCTCTCAATAATTGTAACGAGAGGCGGTCTGTCGCCCTCGAGTTCTTCAAAAAAGCTCTGTACAACAACCAACAAATAGTGGAGGTTTCGCGGCCGGCACAGACCCGGCCGCGTGGTTTTTCACCCAGTTGACGGGTTTTCCACGTTAAAAAATTTGTCTTGTCAGCTTTCCCTTTTTCTGTGACTGTTTGCGCGCTCAAACGCTCCCGGGCTAAGACGGTCCAATCTAGTCCGATCTACCGGAGCCTTGAGTGATCCGCAACAATTGTGTTAATAAAATTGTGTGAAATACGTGTTTTCTTGTGACCGTGCATTTAGCATATCTAGGAATTGTGCTTTCACGATCAGTAATCTCGGCAGGTTGTATCATAGCTCGTTTATGTTTTGCGATTGATTGGACGTTCATGGAAAGGTTTGACTGCGATGGGGCCCGACCATGTCCGCTCCTCTTCCGCTAGAGTATGACCTTTGAAATAACCAGGTCTTCTAGTTGTGCTAGATAACAGTTATGTCATGAAAGAATGCGACTTTGGCTCAATACTTGGTGGAGAAGTTCGATGGCAGTGACAAATTTGTATGTGACAGATTCAGAAAATATATGCGAGTTGTGCAGAGATTGATGTGAATGCTGCAGTGAATAGATAAATTGTGTACATAGATGACGGATGAAAGGTGGTTTGATGTTTCAGCTAATTTCATATGGTTGGTGTAAATGTGAAGGAAAAAGAGAAGACCCTACTACTTCTTACATCACTCTAGCCATCTTTTAAAAATATTTTGATAACACTTATATGGGAAAGATACAGTTATATGTTAAAACATATGTTGATTAAACATAGTTCGAGGGGCATCTGACGCGTGTGTCATGCTGCGCGGGGCACTTGTCGTGTGGGGAACCTGTCGCGCGACACCTGCCGCGTGGCACCTGCCGCATGGCAGGTGTCCATGCTGGCCACGCAGACCAACGTGACATTTGTCGCGCATGCCGTGCAGCCTCAGCCACACGACCGAAATCGTGTCGGCGCGCGGGCGCCCGGCCTCCGCCCGGCCGAAGACCCGCCACGCCATGCATGCCGTGTTAGAATTTTAACACTGTAATAAGAAAAGCTCAAAATAAATCATATGAGCATACTTGCTAGTATGACGATAATTTAAGATCTCTTTTTTTTTTATATATATAATAAATATATTATTATTATTATTATTTAATACTTGTAATTAGATTTGTTGTGATATATGTCAGCCAATATACATCAACGTTAAGTAATAACTATATATATATGTTATTTTAATATAATGTTTTAATGTTAATATAATATATATATATAAAAAATATGTTAAACGTTTAAATGTATATAACGTTTATATATACATATATAAAGTTTAGATATAATGGAATTTTATATATACGTTAACTTTATTATTAATATTATCAAATAATGTTACTTATACTTTGATTATTAATAATTATTTAGAACGTTTATATAAACGCCCGTAAGTTATAAAGTTATATATCCATGTATAAATAAATATATATAAAATATATATAGAAACGTTAATATATAATAACTATCAATATTTATATATATAAAGTTAACGGTATAATAATAATTATTATAATAGTTAATATTATATTATATTATTATCATTAATAATATTATATAATCAGTATAATAAATATTGAGATTGGTTTTGTAGCCTATAAATAGACCCTAAATTATGAGAACATACATACAATATTTTCTCATCTTTATCAAAAACTCTCTTATCTCCCATTATATTTTCTTGCTATTATACGTTTGCTTCATCCAGTGGAAGTTCGGGTGCTCTGTGCTTCTTCGGTGTCTGCGCACATCGGAGTTTCGGGATCTAGCCGGGTGTTGTACCTTGGAGAAGTGAGCATCGGTTGAAAGCCCTGCCGGAGGGTGGTGCAACTTCTTTAGGGCAGTGATCACACGCCTTACCCAGGCTCGATTTCTAACTTTAATTTTTATTCTATTTTATTTCATGGCATTCTAAACATTTGTTTTTATTCAAATAAATAATATTAAAATATTTTATTATTTATTTCAAGAGAATATTATAGAAATAATATCATTATATAAGCAAAATTTTCTAACAATCTAAAGAAGTTGATTTCCACATCAAATTGGGTGCATTTCGAGAATAATAAATAATTTTTAGAAATATAATTGTCTTTATTTTTGTATGCTGTGATTTATTTTATTTTATTTTAAATTACAGCTTTACTATGACATCTCGCAATTCCGATGATACTGCGGGGATCAAACCTGAAAAGTTTAAACGGAATTGGATTTTGCCGATGGCAAGCGCAAGTAGAATATTGGTTAAATACTTTTGGATTATTGTCCGCTATTTTCGAATCTACACCATTAGAACAACCCGAAAATATAAATACCAATGGAAATACAAACACGATAGCTACTTCAATTCCATCGCCATCTCTTTCTAGTACCAACACCACAAGATCATATGTCAGGCGTATTCCTCATAGAGATCCGGTGGATATAGAATATCATTGTAGGAATCGTATACTAAGTGCTTATCGGATAGCTTATATGATATTTTCCTCCAATACCACACTTCTAAAGATTTGTGGAACGCACTTGAGGCACGCTATAACCTTGATAATGCGGGTATAGAACTCTACAACGTTTCTAATCTCCACAAATTTAAACTAGATTCTTCCAAACCCATTAACCCCCAACTCCATCATTTAGATGAAATGTTAGCCAAAATCCGTGCCGATGGTTCAATTCTCTCCGAAAATTATTTGGTAGCATGTCTAATTGATTCCTTGCCCGATTCTTGGTCCGCCTTTAATATTAGACTTAGACATGATCAAGCCAATTTGTCTTATGTTCAAGTCCAAAACGCCATCCGCATAGAGGAAGAACATAAAAATAATTATTCCAAAACTCCCAAGGATCATGCTCCAAAAATAAATTTAATCGAATCCAATCCAAACTCGTCGTCCCATCATCGCCTTAAATCAAAGGGGAAGAATCATAAGAAGTCTTTCCATCCGGGTTCCCAAAATCCAAAACACCATCACAATTTCAAATCGGGTCGTCACAAGTCAAATTTCGGAAAAGATAAATGGTGTTTTGTTTGTGGTCGTACAAATCATATGTCCACCAATTGCTTCTATAAGAAGACGGGACCGGTGACTAGCAAGCCTAATACCGTGAAGCCACAAGCCAATATGATCCAAGCTCCAAATCAAACCATCTTCAGGTTAGACCATTCACCTTGTCTTCTTTTCACTAGTTCTTCAAATTGGTGGTTTGATTCCGGAGCAAATGTTCATACATGTTTTGATCGCTCATGTTTTATCACCTTTCAGGACATCAGTGGAGGAAGCGTGATTCTAGGAGACGCATCTACCGCTCAAATTCATGGACGTGGGCGAGTGGACCTTAGGATGACTTCTGAGAAAATTTTAATTTTAAATGATGTATTATTTGTTCCAAATGTACGGAAAAATTTGATTAGCGGATCGTTGTTGGTGAAAAAAGGTTACAAAATTATTTTGGAATCAAATAAAATTGTTTTGACTCTCAATAATGTTTTTATTGGAAAAGGATATGTCTCGGATGGTTTATTTAAATTAAATGTTATGAATTTTGAAGTTAATCAAATTAGTTCTTCTATTTTGATATCTAGCAATGTGTGACATGCTAGGTTAGAACATGTAAATTCCGAATCAATGAAAAGAATGATAAACTTATATTTATTACCCAAGATAGATGTATTGCCTAGTTCTAGATGCGAGATCTGTGTTCAATCTAAATTTACGAGAAAACCTTTTAAGACCGTAGATAGAACTTCTACACTGTACAACCCGTATTCGCCGAGTGGGTCCCTCAAGCCAACTAGCGAGACCTGGGTCGGCCAGATCATTCGCCCCGGCTAGGAGGTGGGAGTAGGGTTGGTGGGGGTAAGCTGCGGAAGAGAAGGAGCTAGGCGAGTGGTGCCCTCGCGGACCACTCGCCCGGAAGCGTGGGCATTCGCTCAGCTAAGCGGGTGCCCAGCGAGTGGTGCCCTCACGGACCACTCGCCCAAAGGATTTAAGGGGGAAATGACCACAATACCCCTTGTGGGCTGCAAATAGCCCTTCAGAACAGCGAAGTTAGGCTATTGGCAGACCAATTTGGGGTGCGGTTAGTAAAACTAAAAGGCGGATTCATGCTATTTGCAGACCAGCCTAGAAAAATCTATAAATAGACCCTTAAGGGCACCTTGGAGGGGATCGGATTTTAGAGAATCCTCTCCTCCAGGCTGGTTTTTGGTCGGCTGCTAGTGCCCTCCAAGGTGTCCGGTTGAGCTCTGGTTTGGGAGGGGAAGCTCTCTAAGATCTTCCGGGTGTGTGGCGGGACCTCCTCGCTTCAGCCTTGGGTCTTTTCTTATTCTCACATCCACCGTCAAGAGAGTCTAGTGAGGGAGAAGTAAGCATCAGCTGCAACCCCAGTGGGTCCGAACTCAAGAGACCTGTTGCAGGTTTCAACATTTTTGGTGCGGTGAGCGTGGACCGTAGCCGGTGAAGGAAAATCTCAATTAGGTTCGATGACAGGAGATGGGGGGAATGGTTCTGACTCAGGCCACTCGCAGCCACCCGCGACAGGGGAGTGGCTGGATATGTTTGAGAAGTTCAAGCGAGAAGTCCTGCAGACAGTTCTCGCAGCAAGGAGCGAGTGCGAGACCCCGGCGGTCCCCGTGGTTCCGCCCCTGCAGATCGGCGAGAACGCACCAGGACAACGGCCGGGGAAGGAGGTGCCAACAGAAGGAAGTGCGCGAGATCTCCCGGGGCGGCAGCTGTTCAGCAGTCCGGCGAGTGCTGAGGTGTGCGAGTTGGGTCCACACGAGAAGACCATTCGCCGAGCAGGGGAAGGGAGCCCCTTTTGCGAGATGATCCTCTCGGCCCCAGTGCCAGAGGGGTTTCGTGGGCCGGAGATGTCCTACTACACCGGCAAGGAGGATCCAGTCGTGCACCTGCAGTGGTTTGAGGACATGACATCAATCCTTCCCATGTCGGATGCTTTTCAATGTCGACTCTTCGCAACCACCCTGAAAGAGAAAGCAAGGGACTGGTTCCACCAGCTTTCCGCGGGTTCCATCTACACGTTCGATGATCTGCGCCGAGGCTTTCGACTGCGCTTCTCGACGTCAAAAAAGAGGAAGAAGGATGCGGAGGCTCTCTTCAAGATCAGGCAGAGGGAGGGGGAATCCCTGGCACATTACGTGGATAGGTTCCAGGAGGAGATACACCTTGTGCAGGAGGTGCCGGGATTCGCCCTCAAGATGGCGTTCATCGTAGGGTTGCGAGACGGGTTCTTCAAGATGGACCTGAAAAGGAGGCCTCCTTCATCCTTTGAAGAATTGATGGAGCGAGCAGCAGAGGAGATTGAAGGGGAGGCGGCCAACCCGGAGTTCTACAGGAGGTTGGCGAAGATGAGCGAGCCCGAGGTGAGGCAGTTCGAAAGACCGCCTCGGAATTGGAGGAATCAAGAGCCCAACAACAGGTTGGGCTGGAGGCACCAGGAAGGACCGGCGAGAGGTCAGGAAGAGGGGTACCAAGGAAGAGAGACGGGAGGAATGAATCCAGGGTGGAGGCAAGGTCCCAGACCCCCTCACCCCCCAAGAGAGCAAGCCATGGCAGTAGGCCGAGGAAGAGGAGGTAGAGGAGCAAGAGGGGGGAGAGGAAGAGCAGGAAGAGGGGGCAGGGTGGCGTTGCCTTATTGTGACTTTCACCAGGAAGAAGGTCACGCGACCGCCACCTACCCAGAATTCTTGGAGATGAGAGAGAGAGGTCAGCCACGACGGCAGCAGGTCAGGATCGAGGAAATGCTCCCAGATGCGGAAGAAGACCGATGCGAGGACAGGGCGGATACAGGAACCAGGGGGGAATCGGGGTGATTCATGGAGGGGTTGGGATAGAGGCCTCTCGCAAGAGGAGCTTCCAGGCGATGTTCCGAAGGGACGTCGCGTCGACTTCCCAGACCCCACCCCCTCGGAGAAGCTCACCTTCTCCTCGGAAGACATGCCAGATTATGAGGATCCATTCTGCGACGCTCTGGTGATTCAGACGGCGATTGAAAATTTCACGGTCTCCCGGATCCTGGTGGATAACGGGAGCTCAGTGAACGTGATCTTCAAGAAGGCCTTCGACGCAATGGAGGTGGAAAAGAAGAGGGTGCAGGCCTCCGACGGACCGCTGTTTGGTTTCTCAGGAGAGCGGAAGGAGGTCGAGGGAGGTGTTGGTCTCCAGGTGACGCTAGGAGGAGTCCCAAGAAACTGCCGGTTCGTCATTGTGGACGCTCCGAGCAGCTATAACACCATTTTCGGACGCCCCCTCATCAGCGCCTTCCGGTGAGTGCCCTCATCGTACCATCAATGCGTAAAGCTCCATAGTGGAGGAGTCCAGGTCCGCGTCCGAGGAGATGCTAAGGTGGCGAGGCAGTGCTATGTGACTGCCGTCAACACCATCTCTTGGATGGCGGATGCTAAGAAGATGGATGAGGAGATGGCGAGGCCGGAGGGGCCAGGAGAAGAAGTGGAGAAGAGAGAAGTAGGGGGAGAGGGCGATGCCCGAGAGGAGAATATGGAGGTCGCTCAGGAAGAGCAGGAGGTCGAGCCGGTGGAGGCGGAAGGAGTCGCGGAGGAAGAGGCCCGGGTAGAAGGGCGAAAAGCAAAGGGCCAATGGGAAGAGCCAGCCCGGCTCGAGGCGGCAGAAGAGGTGGTGGAGATGGAGGTCCTCACCCAGGAAGGAAGGGTGAAAGAGGTGCGGATCAGCAGGGGTCTCGGCCCGGAGGACAGGGTGAAGATGCTGGTGTGCATCCAGAAGAACGTGGATGTCTTCGCATGGAGCGCAGCTGATATGCCAGGCATCGAGGCCGACGTGGCTTGCCATCGTCTCAACCTCGATCCAGAAGCCCGTCCCATCCGGTAGAAGAGAAGGACCTTCGCCAGCAAGCTCGAAGGACCCATCCGCGGGGAGGTGGCAAAACTCCTCGAAGCAGGTTTTGTATCGGAGATCCAGTACCCAGGCTGGGTCTCCAACGTCGTAATGGTAAAAAAGGTCGATGGCCGCTGGCGTATGTGTGTGGATTTTTCATTGTTAAATAAGGCCTGCCCTAAGGATTGTTATCCCCTGCCTCGGATCGACGCGCTGGTTGACTCAGCCGTCGGTTTTTCTGTGATGAGTTTTTTGGATGCTTTTTCAGGTTACCACCAGATCAGAATGCACCCCCCGGACGTTAAAGACGTCTCATTCATCACCAGGGAGGGATGCTACTGCTATAAGATGATGCCCTTCGGGCTGAAAAATGCAGGAGCAACCTACCAGAGGATGATGGACCGGATATTCAGGGAGCAAAGGGGAAGGAACCTGGAGGTCTACGTGGACGACCTTATGGTGAAGAGCAAGTGCGTGAACTCTCACATCCGGGACCTCGAGGAGACCTTCGCCACCCTACGCAAGTACAAGATGCGCCTGAACCCCCTGAAGTGTGTGTTCGGGGCCA
Source organism: Dactylorhiza incarnata (assembly GCA_033032865.1). NCBI lineage: Eukaryota > Viridiplantae > Streptophyta > Magnoliopsida > Asparagales > Orchidaceae > Dactylorhiza > Dactylorhiza incarnata. Next base: position 9,857 of record JAWHQI010000491.1, read on the forward strand.
GTAAGGTGAAATTCCTGGGGCATCTTCTCACCCCTTGGGGGGTAGAACCTAACCCGGACAAGGTTAAGGCCATAATGGAGCTGGGGTCGCCGCGGAACACCAAGGAAGTTCAGCGCTTGACCGGAAGACTCGCGGGGCTGAGCAGGTTTCTCTCCCGAGCCGGGGAGAAATGCTCCCCCTTTTTCAAAACATTACGAGGTAACCAGAAGTTTGAGTGGACAAAAGAATGCGAGGAGGCCTTCCAGGCCTTGAAGAGTGCTCCAAGGTCCCAAAGAGGGGGAGGATCTATATCTATATCTCGGGGTCGGGGCAGAGGCCGTAAGCTCCGTCCTGGTTCGGGAGGAAGGCAAAAAGCAGCTACCCATCTACTACGTGAGCAGGGTCCTGAGGGAAGCAGAGCTCAGATACCCGATTTTAGAGAAGTTGGCCTTTGCTCTGGTCGTCGCAGCGAGAAAGCTCAGGCCATATTTCCAGGCCCATTCAATTCAAATAGTGACGGACCACCCACTCCGCCAGATCTTCGAAGGAGTGGAGCACTCGGGGAGGCTCGCAAAATGGTCGATATAGCTAAGTGAATTCAACATTACCTTCGTCCCTCGACTATCCATGAAGGCGCAGGTGGTGGCTGATTTCATGGCAGATTATGTGGCCGAGATGAAGGAAGATGGAGCCCCTCATCATGTTCCGTGGAAGCTGCTGGTGGACGGGGCTTCGGGCAAGAATTCTCTCGAGGAGGGTGGTGCTAAAGAATCCCAACGGAGTAAAGATCGAGCAGACACTAGTGATACATTCCCAATCACCAACAACCAGGGCGGAGTATGAGGCGGTGATCGCCGGTCTACGGTTGGCCCAGGAGCTCAGGGTCCATGACGTGGAGGTCCTCACCGACTCGATGGTAATAGCCTCCCAGATCAGGGGAGAGTTCGAGACGAGGGATCCTGCACTCATAAGGTACTTGACCAAAGTGAGAGGTCTCGTGGGAACGTTCAAAACTTTCTCCATCCGGCACGTCCCTCGGGAGGAGAGCACCCCGGCGGATCGGTTGGCCAAAATCCGGTCCTCGAGCCGGGGGTACCCTGACAGACCTATTCCGCCCTTCGATCGAGGAGGGAGAACTCATGGAAGTAGAGCAGCGACCCTCCTGGAAGGATCCCTTCGTCACCTTCCTTGCAACGGGAAAGTTTCCGGAGGAGGTTCCGGACCAGAGGCGCTTCCGATATAAGTCCGCCTACTACGTGCTCCATGAGGGGGACTTGTATCGGAGGACTCTCTCCGGGCCTCCTGGCCCGATGCATTTTCGGAGGAGGAGGTCCCAAGGATCTTGGAAGAAGTTCACTCCGGCGAGTGCGGCAGCCACTCAGGGAGCAGGATGTTGGAGGCAAGAATAATGAGGCAGGGGTACTTCTGGCCAACCCTAAGTAAAGACGCGGCAGCCTTCGCCAAGAGATGCCAGAAGTGCCAAATGTTCGCCCCGCTCCAGCTCATGCCAGCTCAGAGGCTAAAGAGTATCACGGCGCCCTGGCCATTCGCCATATGGGGGATGGACCTGGTAGGACCCTTCCCCCAGGCTAGTGGGCAGAGGAGGTTTCTCCTAGTCATGATTGACTACTTCTCAAAGTGGTTGGAGGTCAAGACGTTGGCTAAGGTCACCTCCCAGGTAATCCGCAACTTCGTATGGGGGAGATCATTTGTCGACATGGACTTCCACAGGCCATAGTCACGGACAATGGTCCGCAGTTCGCAAGTGAGGAATTCATCAGCTTCTGTGGCCAGCTGGGGATAGACCTCAGGTTTGCATCCGTTCACCATCCCAGGAGCAACGGGCAGGTGGAGGCGGCAAACAAGGTCATCGTGAACCTGCTCAAGAAAAAGGTGGAAAATCTGAAGGGCAATTGGGTGGAACAGCTTCCATCGGTCTTGTGGGCCCTAAGAACTACCCCCAACACCGCCACGGGAGAGACCCCTTTCAAGCTCTCTCACGGCTGCGGACCATCATCCCCATAGAGTTCGAGGTTATGACACCACGGGTAAAGGCCGCCGCAAGTGGAGAGGAAGATTGGAGAGCCGAGAACGAGGAGGAGTTGCGGCTCTCCCTCGACCTCATCGAAGAAGCTCGGGACCTGGCAGCCATTCGCCAAGAAGAGGTCAAGCGGCGGATGGCCAGGTATTTCGATAAGCACGTCAGGGTCAAGCAGTTCGAGAAGGGAGATCTGGTGCTCAAGAAGGTCGACGCTGCTGGAAGGTCCGCCGCAGTGGGAAAACTTAACCCCAATTGGGAAGACCCTACGTCGTGGAAGAGGCACTAAGGTCTGGGGGGTATCGCCTTCAGAATGTGGAGGGCCAACCTCTCAGCCACACATGGAGTGGTGACGATCTTAAAACGTTCTATCCCTGAAACTATGTAATGAAAATGTTTTGAAATAAGAATATTTTGTTTAACGTATGTGTTTGAGATTGATACTGCAGCTTGTAGGAAAAACCCCGAAAGCTCCAAAAATGACCCCGAGCAGACCCGCTTTCCAGGCTCTCATCTAGCTGGCAGGTCCGAAGGCTCACTCGGTGGCAGGTTCTATGTGAAAGAAAAGAAGGCCCCGAGCAGACACCGCTGTCCAGGCTCTCATCTAGCTGGCAGGTCCGAAGGCTCACTCGGTGGCAGGTTCCAAGGTGTTGAGAAGATGGCCCCGAGCAGACCCGCTGTCCAGGCTCTCATCTAGCTGGCAGGTCCGAAGGCTCACTCGTGGCAGGTTCTATGTGAAAAGAAAAGAAGGCCCCAAGCAGACCCGCTGTCCAGGCTCTCATCTAGCTGGCAGGTCCGAAGGCTCACTCGGTGGTAGGTTCTATGTGAAAGAAAAGAAGGCCCCGAGCAGACCTGCTGTCCAGGCTCTCATCTAACTGGCAGGTCCGAAGGCTCACTCGGTGGTAGGTTCCAAGGTGTTGAGAAGATGGCCCCGAGCAGACCCGCTGTCCAGGCTCTCATCTAGCTGGCAGGTCCGAAGGCTCACTCGGTGGCAGGTTCTATGTGAAAGAAAAGAAGGCCCCGAGCAGACCCGCTGTCCAGGCTCTCATCTAGCTGGCAGGTCCGAAGGCTCACTCGGTGGCAGGTTCTATGTGAAAGAAAAGAAGGGCCCCGAGCAGACCCGCTGTCCAGGCTCTCATCTAGCTGGCAGGTCCGAAGGCTCACTCGGTGGCAGGTTCCAAGGTGTTGGGAAAGTGGCCCCGAGCAGACCCGTTGTCCAGGCTCTCATCTAGCTGGCAGGTCCGAAGGCTCACTCGGTGGCAGGTTCAAAATTCTCAAAGGGTGACCTCAAGAGCACTCGCATAGACCACGCGCCGGAGAGGTGACCTCACTTCACTTTCATGACTACCTAAGCGAAACCCCGGTTCGGGCGAATGGTAAGGAGGTGCGAGTGGGGCAGGCAGCGGGAGGGCGAAGAGGGGCGACGCGCCTAGGTCATCTTCGAGCATTCGCTGGATGGCCGGGACAGTCGCACTACGACTTAGCGTCCTAATGAGCCTAACGAGATATAACGGCGAATGAGAAAGAATTAACGTCCTAGCGAGCATAAGCGAGACATAACAGCAAATGATAAAATAAGTGGAGATAGCACAAAAATGGAGATAGCACAAAAATTGTGATCAATATACATATCTTTCAAGGGCACTCGCCCAGTTCATGATTACATTCAAGTAAAAGACAGCAAAAAACACAGGGCCCGTATCAGGGGTCGGCAGGCTTCTCGCCAGAAGATCCATCGCTCTCGCCCGAATCCGGTAGGAGGGCGTCTTCTCGCGGCTCGCCGTCCTCATCTTCCGGGAAGGGGATCGGAATGAAGAGCTCGGGGACGACCTGTCGGGCAGAGAGGCATTCGGCCTCCTCCTTCAGGTACCCAGCCTGCCGCAACACCTGCAGCGCGTGCTTCACGGAGCTCTGGGCGTTCTCCTGCATCAACTGCTCCAGTTCGTGGTGGGGGTAGAAGTGCCCCCCACTCCCCAAGGCGAGTGCCGAGACCTCGGCTTCTCGCGACCGCTGGGCCTCGGCCCTAACCAGCCGGACTTCTTCCTCAAGGCCGGCCACCCGAGCACGAAGCATCTCGGCGACTGTGGTGTCCTAAAAATAATAATAAAGGTGGTAAGAAGAAAGGTACATCAATCGGCAACGGGTCACTCGCGGGAGGGAGAAAATATATACCTCCGCAACGGGGCGGCTGGCGAGAAGGGTTTCCGCAGCTGCCAGCTTCGTCCTGAGTTCCTGCGCCTCGGCAGAAATGATGGTCTGGACTCCTCAACCTCCGCCAAGCTCCGCTTCAGTTTGATGCTCCGGCGCGAAGACATAAGCGCGAGCTCGAGCGCCCGCAGCATGGCCCTAGCGCTCTCATGGGCGAGAACCTGAGTCGTCTCGACATCGTAAACTTCAGCATCCTCCCGGCCGTAGAGGGCATACGCGATGGCATAAGCCTCACCACTGGCGAGGTCGCTCTCTATCCACGACGGATGGAGGGTGGAGAGCGAGACCCTGTTGACATTCCTGTCCCACTTTACCAGGGGAGCCCCTGAGGGGTCCACGTACTTCTCGCCGCTTGGGAAGTTCCGGTGGTCCTTGGGCAATGGAGGCGGCGGCAACGACGATCCCGCGCGAAGGGTAGTCTCACCTGGCGCATCCACCCCCGGGGTTTGAGTCTGAGCACTCGCCCTAGGGTCTCGTCCAGGACCCCCTTCCCCTTGGCGGAGGGGGGATTTTTTGATTTCTTGGAGGAAGAGGAAGTCAGCGCCCCGGGTTTTCGCTTCTTTCCGCTAGGCTTGGAGGAGGAGGGTTCCTCCCGACAGGCATCCACGGCGGCCTGTGCAAAGGACACGGAAGTCCCAGAGGGACGCGGCGGATGAAGGGGGAGGCTACGCATGCCTGCATAATATTGCGAATGGTTTAGCGAATGGTGTAAGAATCATAAAGCCGAAACGAACGAAGTCCCAAAAACTTACCCTCGCCCTGCGGAATGAGCGGGAGCGAGTTGACGTTTCGCCGGAGATAGATGAGGTCCATCCCGTGCTCCAAGATGTATTGGTGGAGTTTGGCCTCGTGCCCCCCTAGGGTCGGGGGGCGGAAGGTTGACTCCTCCTCCTGCACTGGGGCGAGAATTGTGTTTCCCAGGTTCCCGCTGACGAAGAGGAAGCGCCGAACCCAATCGTGGTTCTTATTCGGGAGCCCGTAGTGCTTGAGTGGGTTTAAACCCGAGAAGAAGGAGATGTCGTTGGTGTAGCGGAAGGTATAGAGTTTACGGAAGACGGGCAGCGAGAACTCGATTCCCTCTTCTCGCAGGTAGCTCGCATACCCGACTAGCATGGCGATGGAGTTGGGGTTGAGCTGGCCGGGGCACGACCCCATAGTACCTGAAGGTCTGGCGGAGTTCCGGCCAGATGGGGAGGCGAAACCCCACCTCGAAGTGCTCTAGCGGGATCGCGAGAGCACAGGGCGAAATGGAGTTTAGGCGCTCGTCCGGCCTGGGCTTTCGCGCCTCGAACCCTGGCGGAATGTAATCCGCGACCGCAGTCAAGTAAGCCTCTTCGGAGAGGTCGCATGAATCGAAAGTATGGTTGATGAATGCGCTGGCACACCTGGCCCTACCTTCCGCATCACCACCCATTTTGCGAATGCCGAAGGATAAGGGAGCAGCAGAGAAGAGAAAAACGCGAGTGCTAGCGCAAGGAAAGAGAGGGAGCGGATGGTAAGGTATTTAATACGGTGGTTGAAAGGCCTATTTATAGAGGGGCTAAACGGCGTTTGGGTTTCCGAGGTAACGGGTGTGCGGATAGCAGTCGCGCCTTCTCGACGCCTCGGAACCCGGGCCGATCCCTCTCGCCCATTAATGACAAACGCCCTGTGGCTATTCGCTCATCGACTACGCGAAAGAGGTTAAGAAAGCATTCGGCAATAGCAAAGCATTCGGTAATACCCAAGCAAGATATAGGAAATAAGAAACAAGGAATAGAGCATTCGCAAAACACAGGGCTTAAGATTATTACAAACAGAAATAAAAGTTCAACATCCGCGGTACAGAAAACAGAAGAATTACAAGAAGGGTGAATGAAGACTAGCTCAATACTCCTCCCATACCCACCGACCTCGCTTTCGCGACCCAGCTACCAGGGGCATTCGCGGGCGGTAATATGCGAGCATGTTGGTGATCGCATGGGAAGCCAGTTGGAGTTGGTCCCGGGCTCGCGCGGCGTGCCTTTCGGGAGACAACTCCCCTCCTTCACCCCCAGGCGCTCCACCATCGCGAGAATGCGCGAGTAATCCCGCCGAAGGTCCTTTAACTCACGCGCGACTCTCAGCCGCACGTCATCCACCTGGCCAGCGACGTTCCGCTGGATGTGGATGAGCTTCCCCAAGACCTCCGTGATCCGCTCCTTCAGGGTCACGTGATCTGAAGAGTCGCCCAGAAAGTCAGCGAGATCCCCAGGGGAAGGGAGAGGCGAGAGCATCCCCTCTTCCCCCTCATTGTAGGAATCAAAGGGGGAGGCTTCCCGATAGCCTGCGAAATCACAACTAGGTCAGTAGCGGTCAAATATGCGAGTACGATAGGGACATGTGAGTGAACTGACCTGGGGTGGGGTCCTTATGACCTGAAGGGCGAGATGAATGGGGGAGGACCCCAGACAAGCCTGCGGAAGGTGGTAGGACCTTCCCTTTCCCGGGGCGGTAAGGCGGAGGAGGAGGAGCCGGAGCATTCGCACGATCATCAGCACGGAGGTGCTGACCCAGTTCCCGCTCAGGGGAGACCCTCCGTTCATTCGCGGTAACAGAGGGGTTCTGCCGGGCAGGGGAACTTTGAAGAATGGAGTCCCGCAGCGGGACGTCAGGGTTGAAGGCTGCGAAAAGATAATGGTCAGTCACAAGCAACATGAAAGGAAAATCGAGAGGGTTCACAACTTACAGGATTGAAGTATAGTCTCGCCCGGAGGGGGCGGAGGAGCGAGGTCCAGATCTGGAGGCCTCTCATCCGGGGGAGGTGGCACCGCGACACTGCTCGAGACAGCCCCGTGGCCGGTCTCGGGCATCGAAATCCCCTGCGAATGGTCAGAGCAAATGCAGGGTAAGGGGAGGAACTAAACAGAAGGACGAGAGGAATCCTCATACCTGCATCCCAAGGTCCGGAAGCTTCCTCGCCGGAAGAGTATCCGCCGGCGGAGTGTTCGCCGGTGGGGTATCCGCAGGAGATTCCGAGGCAGTCTCGCCTCTCTGACGATTCAGCCGAATCGCCTTGGCTCGACGCGAGACGTAGGGGGCGCTCGGATCCCGTCTAGACAAAAGCCAGGGAGCAAATTTGGCTGCCTTGGGGGCAATTACAGCTTGGGCCGCAGCCAGACGCTCGATCATCTCCCACGAGAGGGGTCTCGCGGAAGGCTTGTGGGAGGACATTGACATCGGCGAAGGGCTAAGGGATCGAAGAGGCTCCGAATCGAGGGTTGACAGCGCTCCAGGAAAATATGACATGAAGAGATATATATAGGGCAACGGTGGGACCCACAGAATCTTGTGGGTCCAGTCAGCAAGTACTCACCGAATACAGGGTTGGACTTGTACAACCCGTATTCGCCGAGTGGGTCCCTCAAGCCAACTAGCGAGACCTGGGTCGGCCAGATCATTCGCCCCGGCTAGGAGGTGGGAGTACCCCCGGGTTGGTGGGGGGTAAGCTGCGGAAGAAAAGGAGCTAGGCGAGTGGTGCCCTCGCGGACCACTCGCCCGGAAGCATGGGCATTCGCTCAGCTAAGCGGGTGCCCAGCGAGTGGTGCCCTCACGGACCACTCGCCCAAAAGGATTTAAAGGGGAAATGACCACAATACCCCTTGTGGGCTGCAAATAGCCCTTCAGAATAGCGGAGTTAGGCTATTGGCAGACCAATTTGGGGTGCGGTTAGTAAAACTAAAAGGCGGATTCATGCTATTTGCAGACCAGCCTAGAAAAAATCTATAAATAGACCCTTAAGGGCACCTTGGAGGAGATCCGATTTTAGAGAATCCTCTCCTCCAGGCTAGTTTTTGGTCGGCTGCTAGTGCCCTCCAAGGTGCCCGGTTGAGCTCTGGTTTGGGAGGGGAAGCTCTCTAAGATCTTCCGGGTGTGTGGCGGGACCTCCTCGCTTCAGCCTTGGGTCTTTCCTTATTCTCACATCCACCGTCAAGAGAGTCTAGTGAGGGAGAAGTAAGCATCGGCTGCAACCCCAGTGGGTCCGAACTCAAGAGACCTGTTGCAGGTTTCAACAGGACTGTTCTTTCCGAGCGTAGTAACCGCTCGCAAAGAGCGGGGATTGTGTACAACCCGTATTCGCCGAGTGGGTCCCTCAAGCCAACTAGCGAGACCTGGGTTAGCCAGATCATTCGCCCCGGCTAGGAGGTGGGAGTACCCCCGGGTTGGTGGGGGTAAGCTGCGGAAGAGAAGGAGCTAGGCGAGTGGTGCCCTCGCGGACCACTCGCCCGGAAGCGTGGGCATTCGCTCAGCTAAGCGGGTGCCCAGCGAGTGGTGCCCTCACGGACCACTCGCCCAAAAGGATTTAAGGGGGAAATGACCACAATACCCCTTGTGGGCTGCAAATAGCCCTTCAGAACAGCGGAGTTAGGATATTGGCAGACCAATTTGGGGTGCGGTTAGTAAAACTAAAAGGCGGATTCATGCTATTTGCAGACCAGCCTAGAAAAATCTATAAATAAACCCTTAAGGGCACCTTGGAGGGGATCCGATTTTAGAGAATCCTCTCCTCCAGGCTAGTTTTTGGTCGGCTGCTAGTGCCCTCCAAGGTGCCCGGTTGAGCTCTGGTTTGGGAGGGGAAGCTCTCTAAGATCTTTCGGGTGTGTGGCGGGACCTCCTCGCTTCAGCCTTGGGTCTTTCCTTATTCTCACATCCACCGTCAAGAGAGTCTAGTGAGGGAGAAGTAAGCATCGGCTGCAACCCCAGTGGGTCCGAACTCAAGAGACCTGTTGCAGGTTTCAACATACACCATTGCAATTAATTCATTCTGACGTTTGTGACTCAAATCGCCAACCTACTAGAGGTGGAAATAAGTATTTTGTAACCTTCATAGATGATTTTACAAAATATTGTTACATTTACTTATTAAAAACTAAAGATGAAGTTTTTACCTATTTTAAAATTTTTAAAGCAGAAGTAGAAAATCAAATAGGTTCCACCATCAAAACTCTTAGATCCGATCGAGGTGGAGAATATACTTCTCATGATCTAACCCAATTCTGCCAAGAACATGGGATTGTTCATCAAGTTACCGCTCCTTATTCACCTCAATCAAATGGAGTAGCCGAGCGTAAAAACCGAACCCTTATGAATATGGTCAATGCTATGCTAGGAGAGTCTGGTGCACCAGAAAATTTATGGGGAGAAGCTCTACTAACTTCATGTTATGTTTTAAATAGGATTCCTTCAAAATTTAGTGATAAAACCCATTTCGAACTCTTTAAGTCTAGAAAACCGAACCTTCAAATTCTTAAAGTGTGGGGGTGTTTAGCTAAAGTTTCTATTCCCGAACCTAAAAGAAAGAAGATTGGTCCCAAGACAATAGATTCTATCTTTATAGGTTATGCCTCTGATAGTAGTGCAAACAGATTTCTCATTACTAATTCCCAAGTTAATGAGATTTCCAATAACACTATTTTAGAAGCCCGTGATGCGGTGTATTTTGAAGATAAATTTCCATTCAAAGAAAAGATCACATCTCAACCATCTAGTACTCATATTTCATCTTTACCTAGTTCTGATTTAATAGAAGATTTAGAACCTAGAAGGAGTAAGAGGATTAGATCCGAGAAATCTTTTGTAGAAGATTTTTTCACTTTCTTGGTTGAAGGAGATCCTAATACATTTGATGAAGCCATGAGCTCTTCGGATGCTCCTTTTTGGAAAGAAGCTATAGATGTTGAAATGAGTTCTATTTTAGGAAATCATACTTGAATTTTAACCGACTTACCTCCTGGTAACAAAGCAATAGGTTGTAGATGGATATTTAAGAAAAAACTCAAACATGATGGTTCTATTGAGAAATACAAAGCTCGGTTGGTGGCTAAAGGATATTCTCAAAAACAAGGAATAGACTATCTTGACACATACGCTCCGGTAGCTAGGATTACCTCTCTCCGTGTTTTGATTGCATTGGCCTCGATCCATAAAATGAGCATTCATCAAATGGATGTTAAAACTGCATTTCTACATGGTGATTTAGAAGAAGAGATTTATATGACTCAACCGGAAGGTTTCATTGATAAAAATTAAGAGCATAAAGTTTGTAAGTTAGTCAAGTCACTTTATGGATTAAAGCAAGCTCCAAAACAATGGCATCAAAAGTTTGATTCTGTTATCACATCTTTTGGATTTTTATCTAATGAATTTGATAAATGTATTTATGCAAAATAAGATAATATCGATATCGCATTACTTTGTTTATATGTAGATGATATTCTGATTTTTGGAACATCTTTAAAAATAATAGAAGAGATCAAAACTTTCTTATCTTCAAAATTTGATATGAAAGATTTAGGAGAATCAAACATTATCCTAGGAATGAAATTAACTAAAAATGATACTTGTGTATCGTTATCTCTTTCTCATTCTATAGAAAAAATGTTGCATAAATTTAATTTATTTGATTCTACTCCTGCCGCAACACCTTTTGATCCTAGTATCAAACTTTTAAAAAATATAGGAGAACCCGTAGATCAACATAGATATGCTCAGATGATTGGATCTTTACTTTATATAGCAAACCAGACTAGACCTGATATTTCCTACGCGGTAGGAAGATTGAGTAGATACACTAGCAATCCTAGTAGTGAGCATTGGATAGCACTGACTAGAATTTTTAAGTATCTTCGTGGCACTCTTGATTATCATCTTGTTTATACGGGATTTCCTGAAGTTCTTGAAGGGTATTCCGATGCAAATTGGGTAACAGATTCGTTAGATGTAAAGTCTACCACTGGTTATGTTTTTATTTTAGGAGGAGCTGCCATTTCATGGGCCTCCATAAAACAAACTGTGATTTCAAGAAGCACAATGGAGTCCGAACTTATAGCGTTAGACACTACATGTACCGAAGCAGAATGGCTCAAAAATTTACTTTCTGAAATTCCACTAATTGCAAAACCTTTACCCGCTATTTCTTTGCATTGCGATAATAAATCTGTTATTGATTTAACTGGTTCTAATGTGTCTAATTCAAAAATGAATAAGTTTATGAGAATCAGGTACAAGTCCGTGAAGCAAAGAAGGAAGAATGTGATATCACTAAATTATGTAAAGTCAGAATTAAATCTGGCTGATAATCTCACAAAGGGTTTGTCCCGAAATGAGATAATCAAATCATCGAGGGGAATGGGGCTTAAGCGCACATAATTCTGCTACCAATGGTGGATACCCAACCTATGTGATTGGAGATCCCATGAATTAGGTTCAATGTGGTAGAAACGAAACTATTGATGTAGCCAAGTGAGGAGCACTAATTAGAGAAGATAGATGTATCTTTCTCTCCTCATTCCTATGGTGAAAAGTGCTCCAAGTAATGGTATAGGTTGTGATGTTTAGTCCTTAATGATTGCCAAAGGCATAATTTTGCGAGATATGTGTTGCGAATATCTCTTGAGGCACCACCTATGTGGGGGTAGTCGTGAGGCCGCGACTTTGGGATTCGGGCTGAGCCCTAATAACCTCCATGAAAATCAAGGGATGCGCATGGCCATTAAAGCGCCCACCGCCATAACCCAAAGAATGACCAATCTAGCGTGTGCTTATTTTATCTATTGGTCAAAAGAATATAATTCAAGGCTTCTAGTACATTATGTTCTTCAATAGAGACGATAAGTACTAAGTATAGGTTCAAGGTAACCATTCCACCTATACCCATTGCATTAGATACAACTGGATGAAGCAAATGATTATTTACTTATTATTATTATATATATATATATTAATTATAACTATTCAATATTTTTCGCTTTTGTGGGGGATTGTTAGAATTTAACACTGTAATAAGAAAAGCTCAAAATAAATCATATGAGCATACTTGCTAGTATGATGATAATTTAAGATCTCTCTTTTTATATATAATAAATATATTATTATTATTATTATTATTTAATACTTGTAATTAGATTTGTTGTGATATATGTCAGCCAATATACATCAACGTTAAGTAATAACTATATATATATGTTATTTTAATATAATATTTTAATGTTAATATAATATATATATATAATAAATGTTAAACGTTTAAATGTATATAACGTTTATATATACATATATAAAGTTTAGATATAATGGAATTTATATATAACATTAACTTTATTATTAATATTATCAAATAATGTTACTTATACTTTGATTATTAATAATTATTTAAAACGTTTATATAAACGTTCGTAAGTTATAAAGTTATATATCCATGTATAAATAAATATATATAAATATATATAGAAACGTTAATATATAATAACTATCAATATTTATATATATAAAGTTAACGGTATAATAATAATTATTATATAATAGTTAATATTATATTATATTATTATCATTAATAATATTATATAATCAGTATAATAAATATTGAGATTGGTTTTGTAGCCTATAAATAGACCCTAAATTATGAGAACAATACATACAATATTTTCTCATCTTTTCCAAAAACTCTCTTATCTCTCACTATATTTTCTTGCTATTATACGTTTGCTTCATCCAGTGGAAGTTCGGGTGCTCTGTGCTTCTTCGGTGTCCGCGCACATCGGATTTTCGGGATCTAGCCGGGTGTTGTACCTTGGAGAAGTGAGCATCGGTTGAAAGCCCTGCCGGAGGGTGGTGCAACTTCTTTAGGGCAGTGATCACACGCCTTACCCAGGCTCGATTTCTAACTTTAATTTTTATTCTATTTTATTTCATGGCTTTCTAAACATTTGTTTTTATTCAAATAAATAATATTAAAATATTTTATTATTTATTTCAAGAGAATATTATAGAAATAATATCATTATATAAGCAAAATTTTCTAACATGCCGCGCAGAGCTCGCGCGGCATTTGCTGCGCAGGCCGGGCGGCAGGCCTCCTCCATACGCCCAGAGTTGAGCAGGCGCGCGGCCTCTGCACGGCCGAAGACTGCACCGACCATGCGTGTCGCGTAGAGCCTCGGTGCAGGCCGGGCGGCCGGCCTCTGCCCCGCGCTCGGAGGCGCGCGGGCGTGCGGCCTCCGCACGACCGGAGGCTTCACGGGGAATGCATGCTGCGCGACGTGCATGGGCCATGCATGCCTGCCCGTCTCTCTCCTCCACGCCGCCGGCCTCGCCCATCGCTCAGCTCCACGCCGTCTGCGTCGCCACGCTCATCGCCCGCCACTGCGCTCATCATCCGCCACTACGTTAATCGATCGTTGCAATACACAATCACAGTATGTACCCACAGGTGGACCCAAGCCCCAGATGCAATACGCAGCCGCAACCGCAACCGCAATACCTAACCGCAAACGCACCCAAACCCCAGATGCAACACATAATCGTAGTTACAATATGTAAGAGCAGTGCTAAAATCCACCTCTCCTAAATCGAGGAAAACCCACGATTTTCAGTCGTGATTTCGAACCACGACTGTGCACAACGCGATCCGTGATTTCTCTGCTTGCGTTGATGTCGCTCCTCTTCCCCACTGTTTCCGCCATTCTCGCATCGAGACCAGCGCACCGACGGCAGAAATCCCTTGTCGACTTCTTAGAGATAGAAAAAAGAGGAAACTAGAGCATACTTCGAGACCTGCGACGAAGAAGACTGCGTTCCTCTTCGTTCTCGCTATGTCCTCCTACACAACCCCAAGGAAGACTGCGACGATCTACAAACTCACAAAAAGGGATTTCTCTTAATTGAAGCTCACCAACTGGGGAGCCACCATCCTCTCACTCATCCCCCCAGATTCCAAAGTTCTCATCCTTTTCTTCCTGAATTTTCTAATTTCCGAGATAAAAAATAGTGACCAATGTGTCTGACTGTGATTTCCTGCTTCGCTTGTTTCAGAGAATTTAGCTGACATTGATGTTGGATTCGAAGGAATTGGTCCATATACGGTAAGAAATCCCCCCTCCCGGTCGGCCTCACTCCAGTCGACTTAATTTGACTGAAAACATTAAAAATTATATTTAAAATCCCCATCCTCTCTTTGGCACTGAAAAACATTTAAAATTATATTTAAAATCGACGCCCTATGCTTTCCTTTGGCACTCTCCACGCGTCATTATCACTCCTCTTCTCAATAGATCCATCGGATCGTGGGATAGAAGAGCAAAGGAGGCGGAGGAGCGGCCACGGATCTCCGCCGGCGATGTTCGTCAAAAAGCTCGTAGAGAAGGCCAGACGCGCGCTCACCAGCTAGATCCCCACCCAAATATTTTGTTAGCGCTGAAGACTATTCTGATCATGCAGAAAATTAAAAAGTATAATAACTTCTTGTTTTCGAGAAAAACAAATGATTTTTTATAAATAATTTCACTTTATCGGGCAGAAATTTTCAACTCGCATGTAGGTGTAGCGGTACGTGAATTAAAACACAAGGTCTTAGATCCATCGTGGGTGCTGGAGAGGCTTCATTGCCCGCCGGAGAGAGAGAGAGAGCTAGAAAGAGGGATGGCTTGATGATTATCAGCCATGGCAGGAGGATAGAAGTTGCTGCCTTCAATGGCAGAAAATTCCATCTCCTCCATGGCCGGCCACCCCTGGCTGGCCTCTCCACCCCGGCGGGCAGTGAAGCCTCTCCACCCCGGCGGGCAATGAAGCCTCTCCAGCCTCCACCCCCAGCTGGCCTCCCAAACTCCGATTCTCTTTGATTTATTGGCTTAGCAGACTGCATGTCTCGACGAAGCTTGATCTCTCCCCTGTATTCCCCTGCTTCTCCTCCATTATCAGAACCTCTGTTTTTCTCTCTCAAATAATTTCTTATTCAAAATCTCGGAGCTGTAATGTTCTACGTTTGATTATATTTATAAATGCTTTGCTTCATAGCCACTGCCTCCTACTGTTTCGTCTCATCTTCCCCCTCCTTGCCTTTATAGACTCTGCTCTCCATCTTTGAAAAAAAAGAAAGTGGGGAGAAACAGAGCGGATGGGAAACCCGAGGTGGGGATGGGATTTTTAAAGCTTGTGATTCATTTGGGTTATGGAAGCGATGAGTCGGCGATGTTCGTCAAAAAACACGGATTTCTCTTACTTCCTCTCTCCCTCCCTTCCTTTTTTCTTCCTTTTCTCCCTCTCCTTCTCCTCGCTCCCCTTTCCTTCTCCTCCCCCTCTTTTTCTTTCTCTTTCCGCCCTCCTTCTTTCCCCCTCATACCAGAGAGGAACCATTTCTTTCTCTTTCCGCCCTCCTTCTTTCCCCCTCATACCAGAGAGGAACCACCCCCCCCCCCCCCCCCCCCCTATTATAAGTAATTGTATAAGAGCATGTTGCATGAGGAAGAAAATGCACTTATTAATCCAATGGAAGCTTCGTTGTAGTAAAAAAAAAGTTTTTTTATTCTCTCTACCAATGCGTTTATTTGAAAAGCTAGCAGTAGTATAAATTCAAGTTGTTTAAACATGATTAAAAATATTACATATTGCACAGTTATTTTGTCAAACAGTTTAAACAGTATCTCCGTTTGAAACAGCATTGTAAACGTTGTTGTTTAAAACAATTTCACAGATTCTCCCATCACTCTACTAAACAATTGATTTTTTTCATCATTATTTCCCCGGTCTCTACAGCTGAGCCAAACAAAGCCTAATTCTTCCAAAACGCACACCAAACAGATCTTAGAAATTTATTAAAATCTAGTGCACGGAGCGTTCCTCCTTCGTCCTATATTCCCGGCAATGTGTTTCATGCCCCACTCTACCAATCTCCTCTACGGCTACCAGATTTCTCCAGTCAGAACTTTATTCCTCTACCGCGCTTTGTTTCAGCTCTCCTCAAGTTCCCGCCCAAAACCTAGCTGGAATTCCAACGAAAACCTCCTCGTGACCCACCCACTCCTTTCCCGCATGGAATTCTGCGAATCTATGGCCGAGCTTCGGCAAATCCAAGCGCAGTTCACCAGAACCGGGCTTATCACTCACCGTTTTCCAGCCAGCCGCGCCATAGCCTTCTGCGCTCTCTCTGACAATGGCGACATGAACTATGCCCGCCTTTTGTTCGATCAAATTCCGGATCCAAATACATATATTTGGAACACTATGATCAGGGGATACATCAGATGCGGATCTCCCCTACTTGGCCTTTCTTTTTCAGGGACATGAATGCCAACAAGGCCAATTTCGACTGCAGAACAATAGTTTTTGCTCTCAAGGCATGCGGGTGCTTATCAACATTTTTATTAGGACTCGAAATTCATGGTTTAGCTTTCAAGTGGGGGTTTGTTTTGAAAATACTCGTGCAGAACAGCTTGATGCACTTTTATGTAAGGATGGGTCATTTGGATTCTACCATAAAGGTGTTCGACGAAATGGCTGAGAGAGATGTTGTATCCTGGACCACCATAATTGATGGGTACTCTGAAAAAGGCCATCACACCGACGCATTGAAGGCATTCCGGAGCATGCTCTCCGCTGGTGTTCAACTTAATGCTGTGACAATGCTTACCGTGCTTTCGGTTTGCTCTCAAATCGGCTCCTTGAATTTGGGAAGATCATTCCATGGCTATGCTAAAAAGAGTAAGTTATGTGATTACAATAGTTTAATGAATGCTTTAATGGATATGTATGTGAAGTGTGGATGCTTAGACTCCGCACGGAGAGTTTTTGATTCTTTGGACACCAAGGATGTTTTCTCCTGGACTAGCATGATGAATGGGTATGCCAAGAATGGAGATTTGGATCTCGCGAGGAAATTCTTCAATGGAATGCCGGAAAAGAATGTTGTTTCTTGGAGTAGTATGATTGCGGGATATGCTCAAGCAAATCAGCCTGAAGAAGCTCTAAACATCTTCCGTGACATGATTTCAGCTAACGTGGAGCCCATCACAGCGACTCTCGTGAGCGCACTTTCAGCATGTGGACAGCGTGGATGCTTGGATCTTGGCAGATGGATATATGACTGTTACATATACAAGAGTGGGCTGAAGCTAACTGTGAACTTGACAAATGCTTTTATAGATATGTATGCGAAATGTGGGGACATCAATGAGGCAGCCAAGTTGTTCCATGAAATGAAGGAGAAGGACATAGTGTCTTGGAATTCAATGATCATGGGATATGGATATCATGGCCATGGAAGAGAAGCTGTCGCCCTCTTTGAGCGGTTAAAAGGAGAAGGTGTTGTTCCAGACGATATAACTTTCATCTGCGTTCTATCTTCTTGCAACCATGGCGGTCTGGTTACGGAGGGTCGTCGGTATTTCGTCGATATGAAGGCAGAGTTTGGCATTGAGCCTAAACCAGCGCATTATGCTTGTTTGGTAGATCTACTCGGTAGAGTTGGGCTTTTAGAAGAGGCCTCTGAATTGGTAAGAAATATGCCAGTGGAGGGTAATGAGGCCGGTTGGGGCGCGCTTCTGAATGCTTGCAGGGTTCATAGAAATTTGAAATTAGGCCGTTGTGCTGGAGAAAGGCTTCTCGGTGTGGACTCCGGGGATAGTGGAGTTTATTCGCTTTTATCAAATATTTATGCAACTTGGAACAGATGGGATGAAGTGAAGCAGGTGAGGATGGTTATGAGGGATAGGAAAGTTAAGAAGGTTCCAGGCTGCAGTTCCATAGAGATTGAAGGAAATTCTTATGAGTTCTTCGCTGCAGACAAATCCCAAAGTTTTTCGGAAAGAATATATGCAGTATTGGACTTAATTTACATGCAGTCAAGTGAAAAAGATACTAGCTAGAATATCTACGACGATGTTTTTTTGCTGCGTTTTAAAAAACTTGGCAAAAGAGTTTAATTTTTGAGGTGTTTTTTTTTGGAGAAACGCCGTAGTAGGGTTATTCTTGCGGCTGGTTGGAGCTCCAAAATCCGCAGGTTGGAGATCACCAAACCTTCTTCTCAATCTATTTCCTCCCCAACGACGACGGAAGCGAAGCCACCTGCGTGTAGGACTCATTCTACGAAGGAGTCTTTCCTTCTCGGTGGAGAAACGCAATCAACCGTGTGAGCTTTTCTCTTCAATTAATGAGTTCTTTTCAGATTATGTCTGCATAATTATATTTTTCACTTCATTTAATTGGAGCCAGATCACTCATTTTCAGATGCAACTGAGATTTTTCACTTTCTACCTCTTCTATTTGAGTGTTGAGATCATCAATGTCTATTACATCTTCATTTATCTTTTTCAAAAGGCTAGGTTTTTCTTTGACTAGTAAATTCCTTTCAAGTTCTGTTTGTACAAATGAATTTTTCACATCAGTAAGTTCTGATTGCTCTCAAAAGGCTCTATCTTTCAGTTCAAATGTCTCGCCCGCAAATGCTAGTTCACGTCATATCCTTAATATTTTTATCAGCCTCATGCATTTTAGTTGATAATGTTAGAACCTCAGACTTCAAGGCATCATTCTCACCCTCCATTATCAACAACTTATTGTTCAGACTAGAAACTTGTTGAATAGCAGTTTCCTCCCGAGCTTTCAGCTCTTGATTCTGAAATAGCAGGCCTGCAATTTCAGACTCGAGACTATTGATTGTTGATTTAAGTTCTACTGTTGTTGCTCACTCATTAGCACTATTTACTCATTCAGGTAGACCAAATTATGATTTTTTTTCCTCTAGTTCTTCCTTTATGAGCAGCCACTTTGTGCATTTATTGTCAAAGGTTAGGTCTTTCTCCTCTGAGAGAAGCCACTTTGTGCATAGTGCCAAAGGTTAGGTCTGTTTCCAATCTTCCCCCGCCCATACCCCCAATGATTGGGGACTATATGGGTTCTGTTGTTGTTGTTGTTGTTGTTGTTGTTGTTGTAGTTCTTCCTTTATGAAGAAGGGGAGCCTTGGTGCACAGGTTAAGGTGTTGCCGTGTGACCTTGAGGTCACGGGTTCGAGTCCTGGAAGCAGCCTCTTGCAAAAATGCAGGGTAAAGTTTGCCTACATTTCACCCTTGTGGTGGGACCCTTCCTCGGACCCTCGCTACGCGGGGATGCTTCATGCACTGGGCTGCCCTTTTTTTTAGTTCTTCCTTTATGAAATTGTTGCCCTCTCTTAATTTCCCTGTATCACCTATTGTTTTTTCATGATCAAATTTCAGCTCTATAATTGAGTTGTCATTTTGAAGTTGTTGAAGCCATGCGGTCTCAAAGAGTTGAAGCCGAGCGGTCTCGTGCCAGCGGTCTGTGCGGTCTCCCAGCACCAGACCGCGCCTTCTCCTCATAAGTACGAGATCGCGTTATATGAAGATCAGCAGTCTCCAACTCCATCAAGTAACGGTCTGATAACCGCGGTCTGTGCGGTCTCCCAATACCAGACCGCGCCTTCTCCTCAGAAGCGCGAGATCGCATTGTATGAAGATCTGCAGTTCCCAGCTCAATCAAATAACAGTTGGATAACCGCGGTCTGTGCGGTCCCCCGGAATCAGACCGTCGTCTCTCCTCAGGAACACCAGATCGCTTCATATGAAGAGAAGCGGCCTGGTACCCCCGGCATCTCCTTTACGGGGAGTGTTCGCCAGAGCGGTCTCACGGTCTGTTGGCCTTCTCTGTCACACGACCTTCCTCCTGTCGTGTGACCGCCTGCCTTCTCTCCAGACCGCGGAGGTCGCTGCGGTCTCGTTCTCCCTGACCGCCTGACAGCCTGACCGCCCAGCTCTCTTTGTGTATTGTATTTGTATTTAGTCCCACATTGTGTATTTAGTTTTTCGTCTTTCCCTCATAGTCTATATAAATGAGGCAATACTCTTGTAATACTTAGATTTTTTGGAAATAAAAATTCTGTTATTTTCAAATTATCACATGGTATCAGAGCTTGCAACGATCCTTGTGTTGTGAACTCTCTCTCTTCGGCCGGTCTCTTTTCCTCCAGACCGCACGATCTCCCTTGTTTTTCGGCCTTCTAACCGCGAGACCGCGCGATCTGCCTTTCCTCCTGCCGATCTCTTCTCATGGGTACCCCTTCTGAGACTGTTCTCACCTCCCCTCCTGTGGCTACTCCAGCCTCTACCTCTACTACCTCCATCTCTACTTCTGGCAATCTTGGCACCTCCTCCAAGCTCACTGACTCTAATTATCCTGATTGGAACGTCTCCTTCACCTTCCTCTTACGCTCTCAACGCAAACGACACCATCTCACCGATGATCCTCCTCTCAAAGGGTCTGCTACCTTTGATGATTGGGATGCTAGCGATGCTCTGGTCCGCACCTGGCTTGCTAACAGTCTCTCTGATGAGTGTCTTCCTATCATTCGTCATGATGAGACCGTCAAAGCAGCTTGGAATCATCTTGCTGCCCTTTACTCCAAAGGTGCCAAAACCTCCCGCATCTACACCTTGTATGCTGATCTCTTTGCCCGCCCAACCATGGATCCCACCACAACATATCAAGAGGTTCAGGCCCTTGGGGCTGAACTCCTTCAGCATCGTCCCTTCTCTGCTGATCTTGCAGAGCAGCATAAACACTTTCAGGAGCTCCTCGTTGTGTGTTACCTTCTCCGTCTTCCTGAGTCCTATGATATGATCTGACAACAAATTCTTGGGGAAGCTGACTCTCCAACCCTTGATGCCACCGCTGCTCGGGTCTCTGCTGTTACCTCCCTTCTCCAATGACCCTTGTTATCCTCTCCTCCTCCAGAGAGCTTTGCTCACCGGGCTGAGCGTGGTCACCCCGGTGGCCGTGGCGGTTCTATTGGTGGCCGCGGACCTCCTCGGTACATCTGTTCTCATTGTGGTCGGAATGGTCACACTATTGACCGCTGCTATCTCAAGCATCCTCACCTTCGCCCCGCTGCTGCGACTTCTCATCCTGGTACTACACAACCGTCTGCTTCTGTTGCTACCTCCTCAGGTAGCGTGCACATGGTTATTGAAGGTAAGTGACTTATTGATTCTGGAGCAACAAATCATATGACAGGGAACCCTCACCTTTTCTCACAGTTACTAGAACACAAGAATTTGCCCCCAGTTCTAACAGCAGATGGTTCTCCCTCACATGTGTGTGGGACTGGAATAGTTCAAGTCACTCCAACGATCTCTCTTAAGAATACTCTTTATGCGCCTACATTCCTTGCAACTTACTATCAGTCAAGGCTCTGTCTCAACAATTACAATGTTCCATTATATTTACTCCGATTAACTGTTATTTTCAGGATCTGCACACGAAGGAGACAGTTGCTACTGGGACTGAGAGTGGAGGCCTCTACTTCCTTGACGTTCTTGTTGCTCATTCTACTTCCACAGCCTCTGATTCTCTCCATCAATGCCACCTCCGTCTTGGTCACCCTCCACTTCGGCTGCTGTATCAACTTCTACCTCACCTCGCCAACGATACCTCTCCTCTCAACTGTGAAGCTTGTCAACTTGGAAAGCACCATCGGGCTTCCTATCCTTCCAAGCATGGTCGTAGCTCGACTCGTCCCTTTGATCTAGTTCACTCTGATGTCTGGGGTCCTTCTACTACCAAGACTGTGGGTGAGAGTAGTTTGTATTTTGTTACTTTTATTGATGATTTTTCTCGATGTACTTGAGTGTATCTTTTAAAAGAACGTTCTGAACTGTTTACTGTTTTCTCAACCTTCTATAATGAAATTTCCACTCAATTTGGAGTGTCTATCAAAGCTATTCGCACTGATAATGCTAAAGAATATATCTCTCATCATTTCTCTGAGTTTTGCATGAATCATGGGATTATACATTAAACTAGTTGTCCTTATACTTCTCAACAAAACGGGATTGCGGAACGTAAGAATCGTCATCTCCTTGACATGACTCGCACCTTACTCTTCCAGATGAATATGCCTAAAAACTATTGGGGTCATGCCATCCTCGTCTCCTGCTATCTCATTAACCGCATTCCCTCCGCTCTTCTCCAAGGCTCCACACCTTTTTCTCTTCTATATCCTACCTTGAAACCTTTCCCGTTACCTCTCAAAGTCTTCGGTTATACTGCGTTTGTCCACACTCCTTCACCAGGTCGGGACAAACTCTCCCCTCGGGCAGTTAAGTGTGTCTTTGTTGGTTACTCTCCCACTCAAAAAGGTTACCGATGCTATGATCCTCTTCTTCGCAAACAATATGTTTCTGCTGATGTCACCTTCTTTGAAAATATACCATACTTTTCTCACTCTTCCACCTCTCTGCCTCCTACATCCCATCCACCACCTCCTCTCATTCACTCCCCACCAACAACACCTCTCCCAACTCTACCACCTCCTCCTTTCACTCCACCATTTACAGAGTCTCCTACCGTTTGTCCTCCTACTCCGGGGCCTCCTCTCCCAACTCTTGGGCCAGCACTATCTTCTTCCGATGATGACTCTCCTGCTAATACAGTCACTACTGCAGACCTCCCTATCTCTTGGGGTAGATGTTGTTGGATGTAGATGGGTCTTTGTGATCAAATATCGTGTCGATGGCTCTGTCGACCGATACAAGGCTCGCTTGGTTGCCAAAGGTTTTACTCAGACATATGACGTTGACTTCTTTGACACCTTCTCCCCTGTTGCTCATCTTACAACCATCAGGGTCCTCTTCTCTGTGGCCGTCAACAAAGGGTGTCAACTCTCTCAATTGGACGTCAAGAATGCCTTTCTTTATGGTGATCTTCAAGAGGTAGTTTTCATGGAGCAACCTCCAGGGTATGTTGCTCCGGGGGAGACTCGTGTATGTAAGCTCAAGAAGGCTATCTATGGTCTAAAGCAAAGTCCTCGTGCCTGGTTTGAAAAGTTCAACGAAGTAATCAAGGTAATTGGGTTTGTCCGCAGCTCTGCAGATCACTCTCTCTTCATTCGCAAGACCTCTCATGGAATGGTTGTTCTGGCTGTCTACGTTGATGACATTCTTCTCACTGGCAATGATATTGAAGGTATCGCCCTTACAAAGAAACATCTCCTTCAACACTTTGTAACCAAAGACATGGGGACTCCAAAGTATTTTTTGGGTATTGAGATCTCAAGTAAGCAGAGTTCTGTTGTCCTCTCACAACGTAAGTATGCTATTGACCTTCTGAAGGAAACAAGTCTTCTTGGTGCTAAATCTGCTAAGTATCCAATGGCAATAGGAGACGACAAACTCTGGAGTGACAACTCTCCACCTCTACCTGATAGCACTAGATACCGTCGTCTTGTAGGCAAGCTCATCTACCTAACTGTAACAAGACCTGATATTTGTTATGCCGTTGGGAAGGTCAGCCAATTCATGCAAGCCTCAAGAGAATGTCATCTTCAGGCTGCTCTAAAGATATTGGAATACGTTAAGGGATCTCCAGGAAAGGGACTTTTGTTTCAAAGAAACAACCATCTCAAGATAGAAGCATACTCAGATGCTAGCTACGCTGATGATAAAGGAGACAGAAAATCCACGTCTGGGTTCTGTACATTCGTGGGAGGAAATCTTGTGAGCTGGAAGAGCAAGAAACAAACAGTAGTATCCAGATCGATTGCTGAGGCCGAGTACAGGAGCATGGCCTAAACTATATGTGAATTGAAGTGGTTACAAACTCTCCTGCTAGATTTTGGAGAAGTTTACAACCATCCCTTGCCAATGTTCTGTGACAATAAAACTGCAATCTATATATCTCAAAATCCAGTATTTCATGAGAGAACAAAACACATTGAAGTGGACTGTCATTTTATCAGGGAAGAAACCTTGAAGAAACAAATCTGCACTCCATTCGTAACTTCGGATAAAGAGCTGGCTGATATCTTCACCAAACCCATATCTTCATCCTTCTCTGATGTGTGCAACAAGCTAGGCATGATTGATATATATGCTCCAGCTTGCGGGGGAGTGTTGAAGTCATGCGGTCTCAAAGAGTTGAAGCCGAGCGGTCTTGTGCCAACGGTCTGTGCGGTCTCCAAGCACCAGACCGCGCCTTCTCCTCATAAGTACAAGATCGCGTTATATGAAGATCAGCGGTCTCCAGCTCCATCAAGTAATGGTCTGATAACCGTGGTCTGTGCGGTCTCCCAACACCAGACCGCGCCTTCTCCTCAGAAGTGCGAGATCGCGTTGTATGAAGATCTGCGGTTCCCAGCTCAATCAAATAACAGTTGGATAACCGCGGTCTGTGCGGTCTCCCGGAATCAGACCGTCGTCTCTCCTCAGGAACACCAGATCGCTTCATATGAAGAGAAGCGGTCTGGTACCCCTGGCATCTCCTTTACGGGGGAGTGTTCTCCAGAGCGGTCTCACGGTCTGTTGGCCTTCTCTGTCACACGACCTTCCTCCTGTCGTGTGACCGCCTGTCTTCTCTCCAGACCACGGAGGTCACTGCGGTCTCGTTCTCCCTGACCGCCTGACCGCCCAGCTCTCTTTGTGTATTGTATTTGTATTTATTCCCACATTGTGTATTTAGTTTTTCCTCTTTCCCTCCTAATTTATATAAAAGAGGCAATATTCTTGTAATACTTAAATTTTTTGGAAATAAAAATTCTGTTATTTTCAAATTCTCACAGAAGTAGCATGTTGGAAAATATTTCCTTCTCTGACTTCAAAATGTTCATTTTCTTTCTGTAAACCACATAACTGGAGGTAATGTACCTTCTTGCTCTTTTGATTTCTCTATTTGTTCCTTGAGAAACACATTTTCAACAACTAAGACCTTGAAACTATTTCGTACCGTTTGAATTTCATCTACCAAGTCACCTGCTTGATGCTGAATTTCTTCACATTTTGCATGCATTGAAATAGTCTGAGCCTCAAGATCTGCATTTCTTTTCTTCAAGCTATCAATCTGTTGTTTAACAAACTGATTATCATCTGAAGATGTTTGATCTCCAATTTAGTTGACATTTTCTTATTATAAATTGTGCTTTTGTTCTATAATATTTTTTGTTGTCCTTTATGTAGGTACCTAACTAAATATTCTACATAGTGTAACAATGGATACAAATGGATGCTAGAGTCACGTTACTAAAAAACTTATTTAGTAGGCCTGAAATATTTGTTAGGTTTATGTTATGAAATCACACCAATTGCGGAGAAGTGCCCATGTCCATGTAGAAAATGCTTAAATATGAAGATCTGTGATTGAAATGTGGTAGAGGAGCATCTTGTTTGGAATGGTATAACGAAGAACTACACAGATTGAATTTTTCATGATGGACGACTGTCTAAAAAGATAAATGTCTTTTTAATGCAAATCAATACATCATAATTATAACTGGAGTAATCCAATATATGAACTACTGCGTGAAACCATTCCAAATTTACAACATGATGATAACGTGTCTGCACAAGATTTACTTCATGATGATATTGGTGAAGATGAGATATTTGAGCATCTTGAAGCTCCCATAAATACAGATGCAAAAAATCTATACATATCTCTTAGAAGAAAACAAACCATTGTGGGAAGAATGTCAAAAATACGTACACCAAATTATCTTTTTGTTGAATCTCCTTCATATTCATGGTTTCTTTATTTGTTCTTCTCCTCGAGTTCTCGTGATGGGTCGTGCTTATAACTTAAAGTCTTCACAATCATGTTTTCCAGGTGGATGGTTGGTAGTCATGAATTTCTCCAACCCTCGTGATTAAAATCTCAGGGGTTTCAAGTTATACTCGGTTTAGCATGACTCTGATTTCACTGTTTCTAGTGTATTTATCACTCATTTTTACCTCGAAAGAATTTACTCGATGAATAGTACTTACTGCAGCTAACTCTCCATCACCATCTGAAGCATCTTTTGGTAAGTATTTTTACCTCAAAAGAATTTACTGCAGCTACTTCTTCTTATCGTCATAGTTCTCTTTGTTCCACGGCCATTAACATATGGAAAGCAAGCAAAATCTCAAACAACTGTTCTTTCGGTCTTCTGGGTATGTGTCGAACATATAATATAATCGATTTAGAATCAAACTTCTTCTCAAAATACAGATTTTTTTCTTGCTATTACTGCGATAACAGAATATTTCATCCATAATCTTTGATCAATCTTCTATTTTGAGTACCACGCACTCAAAAAAGCAACAGGAAACTACCATCCATCGAATCAACTCTGGAAAGGTGGCTTTGGGCCTGTGCATCAGGTAGTTTTATCTTAAAGAAAATTCAATTTCTATAGATTAAGAATTGTCATTTGAGGTGTAAATAAGTATGATATGTTTGAAAAAACATAAAATATGTTCCTTCTCTCTTGTTGTTAAAAGATTTAGTAATGTTTGACATTTCACCGAAAGTGCAGAGAGAAGAGGAAAACAGGACAGGAAGGGGCAGAAAGACCAGGAAACTCCATGAAGATCCTCAGTCTCCCGCCTTGCAGCCACTAAGGGTCGGTTTGGCGCGGCTTATTTCCTCCGGTGCGGCAGAGAAATAGGCAAAAGCACTGTTTGGCGCGGCTTATGGTCCGAAACAGAGGTTATTAATAACCTCCGTTTCTTTGTTAACCTCTGCCGATGTTTTTATCCCCAGTCCAGCCGCGCCCGAACCGCAGTTCTAGGGTTTCCTCTCCCCCGATCTCCTTCGCCCGCTCCAGTCGACGACACCATCGCCGGTCTTTGTCGCCGCCGCCGCTCCTCACGCCGCCGTTCGTCGTCACCTGCCGCCGCTCCTCACGCTGCCGCTCCTCACGCCGCCGCTCCTCGTCGGTATCTCTCGACGCCGCCGGAATCAGACATTCCAGTTTCCTCCTCCGGAATCAACCGATCCAGCTTCCTCCTCCTCCTAAGCCTATCCAGTGCTCGCCCGCTCCAGCTTCCTCCGCCGGATTTTAGATAGAAATCATTATTTTTTTGTTAATTTTTTTTGAGATGAATGTGTTTGTGTGTGTGGTGTGATGATGGTGGTGAATGTGTGTTTGTTTGTGTGCAATTAATTTTTGTGTTTGTGTTATATATGCGTGTGTGTTATATGTGTTTGTGCGTGTATTTTATATGTGTGTGTGTTGTATGTTATATGTGTGTGTGTTGTATGTTATATATGTGTGTGTGTTATGTGTATATGTGTGTGTGTTGTATGTTATATGTGTGTGTTGTATGTTATGTGTGTGTGTGTGTATGTGTGTGGCGGTCGTGCACCGGAAGGACGCCGAGAGATATTCAATCACGCGCACTCATCCCTTAGAAGTGTCATTGAAAGATCGTTCGGCATTTGGAAGAAAAAGTGAGCCATATTGCGTGATATGCCGAGCTACAGCTTCGCCAAACAAACCGATATTGTGATGGCGACTATGGCACTGCATAATTTTATTCGGCGGCACCCGTCGCGGAGGGATATTGATTTCAATGACGTCGAGCAGGGAGGTGGTGATGAGGGGGGAGCACACAAGGGCATCAAGTTGTTTGTCTTGATACAACAGACGGGGTAGATGAGATGATCACGTTGCGTGAAAATATAGCGCAACAATTGTACACTTCTAGATCTTAGATGGTGAGAAAAATTGTTGGTATTTTTATCTATTATAGTAACTATTATCAAGATTGTGTATTTGATGTGTATTGAATTTTTTTTTCAAAAGCTCTATTTGACCCAAACAAAATTTATAAAACTCCATTTCAATAAGCACTGAAAACTCCATTTCACCCAAACAGTTTTCTAACAAAACTCCATTTCTCAGAAACAGCTCTTTTTCAAAACTCCATTTCTGATCAGCAGCTTTTCATCAGCAACATCCCAACCAAACGGACCATAATTCTGTCTCGAGAGAGTTGGTTACTTTATTCTTGTCCTATTTATCTTTTTAATTTTGGGCTTAGTAGTAACATATATATATGTAAATAATTAAATAAACACAAAATTCTAATTCCTAAGCACCTTTATTGGCACACCAGCCCAACACCTATTTTCTCTATACGATGCCCCTTACCTGCTCACAGTCTCATCTACAAACATCAAATAACAGCGCCGGCGACCTCGAGCAGGCGATCTGGTGGAGAAGCTGATCAACTCTGAACCTCCTGTAGGGAATGAAGGTCGCCCGTAGCGACGTCTCCCACCGATCAATAGAGCAAACAAAACCTGAGAAAATCAAACCAACAAAACAAACACACAAACACAGAGATATACGTGGAAAACCTTCACCACTTGAAGGTCAAAAACCACGGGGCACGGCACAACAAAATCCACTATAATAAATAAGGATTACAACGATAATCTAGGTTTGCCCAAACCTAGAATGCCCACCGGATTTGACAACAAATCCAACCTTCTCTCCACCACAAAGATGAACACACCACTCCTCTACAATAGGATAAAACCCCTACTCTCTTTTCAAGCAAAATAACAAGCGAAAATGAGAAAGAGAACACCTTACGACGTAGACGAAGAAACCCTTTGAAAGCGGTGGAGAAATCTCCAAGCAAACCGGAGGAAACACCTCCTCTTTCCGGCAACGGCAACGGCAACACGCTCCAAATCAGTGACGGCGGCAGCGACAACGCTCCACCAAAGCAAGAGCAGCCCACTCCTTCTCCAACAGAAATGGCGACGGCGAGAACCTCCTTCCAGCGATAGCAGCGCCGACAAACTCCTCCAAGCGGCGGCGACAGCAGCCCACTCCACGCACACCGGCGGCTCTCTCCAAGATCGTGAGAAAGAGGAAAAGGGGGTGGGCGGTTCAGAATCGTGAGTGAGAGAGGGGGGAAGAGAGATTATGCGGCTGATTTTCTTTCAGGAGTAATAAACCCTCATAGTATAAATGCTGCCCTAGCAGTTCACGCCTAAGACTGAACCGGCCCGGTTCAGTTGAACCAAAACAAGAAAAATCGCCCAGATTTTTGCTCCCAAAATGCATGGACAGAGCCTGACGCGTTGTAACGTGCCTTTTTGCCATGTTGCAACCTAAATTCCTGCAACACAAATTTTCACAAAAAATTCTCCTTTAGGGGCTGAACCCCAACAAACTCCCCCTTCAGACCATAAAGGGAAGTTCTCTACCTTGACTCCATCAAGTGGACATCATGCCGATCGACCGTCGGCAAAAATCATGCTTCTCCCTTGGGACAACCTTCGTCAACATATCCGAAGGGTTTTCATCCGTGTGGATCTTCTCCACCACCAACAGCTTCTCCTCGACTGCATCCTGAATCCAGTGATACTTCACGTCGATGTGCTTTGTCCTGGAGTGAAAGGCGGGATTCTTGGCCAAGAATATAGCACTCTGACTGTCACAAAATACTGTGTACACGTCCTGTCGGAGACTAAGCTCAAGCATGAACTTCTTCATCCAAATAAGCTCCTTTGACGCCTCAGTCAACGCAATATATTCAGCCTCCGTTGTCGACAAGGCCACACACTTCTGAAGCCTTGACTGCCATGACACTGCTCCCCCTGCAAATGTGACCACGAAACCAGAAGTGGATCTCCTCGTGTCAACATCTCCTGACATGTCCGAGTCCGAGTACCCAATAAGTTCTGGTGGACCTCCACCAAACTTCAAGCAAAGGTCTGAGGTACCTCGGAGATAACGGAATATCCATTTCACAGCACTCCAGTGATCTTTCCCTGGGTTTGCCAAATAACGGCTCACAGATCCCACAGCATGAGCTATGTCTGGCCTAGTGCAGACCATAGCATACATCAAGCTCCCTACTGCAGATGCGTAAGGGATATGACTCATCTCTTCCACCTCCTCCTCAGATGAAGGACTTTGAGAACCAGAAAGTCTGAAGTGCCCGGCTAAAGGAGTAGCAACGGGTTTTACCTTGTCCATCATGAACCTCTTCAGCACTTTCTCCACATATTCAGACTGGGATAGCCATAGTTGACCGGAACTCCTGTCCCTGGTGATTTTCATTCCAAGAATCTTCCTTGCCGGTCCCAAATCCTTCATTTCAAAGGACTCACCGAGCTCCTTCTTCAACTCAGCTATGCTTGCCTTGTCATCCCCAACAATCAGCATATCATCTACGTACAACAGCAGAATAGTAAACGCCTTCTCAGTCCTCTTCACGTACACGCAGTGATCAGCCCTGGTCCGTTGGAATTTGCTCTTCATCATGAACGAGTCAAATTTCCTATACCACTGCCTGGGTGCCTGCTTCAACCCATAAAGGCTCTTCTTGAGCCGGCAGACCAGATGATGTTTTCCCTTAGCCACAAAGCCTTCGGGCTGCTCCATGTATAGCTCTTCCTCCAAATCACCATGCAAAAATGCCGTCTTGATGTCCATCTGCTCGACTTCAAGATCCATGGAGGCAGCCATACCCAACACCAGTCTGATAGAGGACATTTTCACCATAGGGAAAAATATCTCATCGAAATCTATACCCTGTTTCTGACTGAAACCTTTAACTACTAGTCTCGCCTTGTACCTCGGCTGAGAGAGACTTTCATCCAACTTCAGCTTGAAGACCCACTTGTTCTTCAAAGCTCTCTTCCCTTTAGGCAAAGGGACTAAGTCATACGTCTCGTTCTTCTGAAGGGAGTACAACTCCTCTTCCATAGCAGCCGTCCAAGCCTCACGATCTTCAGCACTTTGAGCCTCCTTATAGGATTCAGACTCTCCACTATCTGTAAGCAAGATATACTCATGAGGAGAATACCTGATATTGGGCCTTCTGACTCTCTCAGATCTGACAGGAGGAACCTCCACCACAGGTGGCACATCAACTGGCAGAGCTCCCCCTACATCAGGGATCATCTCCTCATCAGGAATAAACTCACCAACCTCCTCCTCAGCATGCCCATCATCAGCAACAGTCTCTACTGGCCCATCATCAACATAGGACCTCTCCTCCGCAGGTGGCAACTGTGGAACATGTGACTCCGCAGCAATCTGCTCACCAACCACTTGATCTTCAACAAAAATCACATCTCTGCTTCTGATCATCTTCTTGTTCAAGGGATCCCAGAGTCTATATCCAAACTCCTCATGGGGAAATCCCAACAAGATACACTCCCGAGACTTCTCATCAAGTTTCGATCTCTCTTCCTTGGGGACATGAACATGAACTTTGCACCCAAACACCCGCACATGTCCGTATGACACTTCCTTCCCGGACCAAACACGCTCTGGAATATCACCATTCAGAGGTGCCGAAGGAGACAAATTTATCAGATGAACAGCAGTTTGCACAGCCTCAGCCCAAAACTGCTTACTAATGCCAGCTTGAGAAATCATGCATCTGATCTTTTCAACAATCGTCCTGTTCATCCTCTCTGCCATCCCATTCTGTTGTGGCGTCCTCGGGATTGTCCTTTCATGCACTATGTCATGCTCTCTGCAATAAGCATCGAAGGCACCGATGTATTCTCCCCCGTTGACAGATCGAACTCGCTTTATTTCTTTACCGGTCATCTTCTCCACCTTTGCTCTGAACTCTACAAATTTTGCTAGAACATCACTCTTCTGCTTCACAGGATATGCCCAGACTTTCCTGGAGTGATCGTCAATGAACGTGACGAAATAAGCGGCTCCGCCCACAGACTTGGGCTCAATAGGACCACACACATCAGTGTGTATCAAATATAGTAACTCCGCCTTCCTCTTTGGTTCAGATTCAGCAAAGGAAACACGTTTCTGCTTACCGGCCAAGCAGTGCACACACGTGTTAGGAATCCCTCCTGATAGCTCCGGAAGAACCTTGTTCTTCACCAAAATCTTCAAGCTCTTCTCACTGATATGCCCAAGCCTGCGATGCCATAACTCCATAGAGTCGCCCTCAGCAGCATTCACACTTGGACCACATATCTTGGCCTTAGTGCGATAAAGGCCACAACACTTCCTTCCTCTGGCTACCACCAAAGAGTCCTTCAGCAACCTCCAGGTACCACCACCTTCAATGCTAGTGAAACCACCGTCATCAAGTCTACCAACGGAAATCAGATTCATTCTCAAGTCAGGAATATGCCTGACGCCCTTGAGAACAATCTTCCCAAGCTCAGTCTCCAAATGGACATCACCACTGCCAATAATCAATGATTCACCGGAATTAGCCATCCGGATCACACCAAGGTCTCCCGCAGAATAGGCGTAGAAGTAATCCCGGTGAGGAGTGCAATGATAAGATGCACCTCCGTCCACGATCCAGTCTGTGTCAACACATTCCTGGCAAGACGACCCACTGCACTGCAAGCATAACGGCTCAGCCTCCATAATCGAAGTCGTCGCATCACCACTGGATTCTCCTGCCTCCTTGGTCTTTCCCTTCAGGTCTCTTTTCATTTGGAAACAATCCTTCTTGAAATGACCCTTCTTCTTACAATAGTAGCACTCAATGTCCTTCTTGGATTTGCTCCTAGACTTGCTCCTGGAAGTGCCCCTGTTCTTCACATCCTTCTTCACAGATCTACCTCTTCCTTCCATGAGGAAAATACCCGAACTGGAAGATCCAGAATCCTTCCTTCTCAACTCTTCGTTCAGGAGACAACTAGACACCATCTCCATGGTTACCACGCCATCAGGTGCTGAGTTGCTCAACGACACTACTAGAGTCTCCCAACTCTCTGGTAAGGAACTAAGGACCATCAGAGCTTGGAGTTCATCTCCCAAGGTAATCTTCATGGACTCCAACTGATTAATAATACTTTGGGCAAGGTTCAGGTGCTCAGTCATCTGTGAACCTTCCCGGTACTTCAAATTAACAAGCTTCCTAATCAGAAATGCCTTGTTGCCAGCAGTCTTCCGCTCATACAAAGCTTCCAGCTTTTTCCATAAGGCTTGAGCCGAGGACTCCGTGGAAACATGATGAAAAACAAAGTGATCAAGCCACTGCCTAACGAACTCTACTGCCTTCCGATCCATCTTCTTCCACTCTTCATCATCCTTAACTGAAGCCGGTCTCCCTGTCAACGGAGCGTGGAGATCTTTACAATATAAAAGATCCTCCATCCGAGGCTTCCAGATGCTCCAATTCTTGCCATTCATACTGACCATTCTTGTGCTCTGTTCCATTGCTTTCTCAAACAACAACTTGCTCTAACACGATCCGCAAGTCGATTTATTTCAAGGGATTAACAAGAGAGGATAGGGAGCGGACCAATGGTCGTCACCTACCGCACCGAGTTATAAACCGAGAAATAAAAACGACAAGCCAAAGAACCTACCTCTGATACCACTTGTAGGGAATGAAGGTCGCCCGTAGCGACGTCTCCCACCGATCAATAGAGCAAACAAAACCTGAGAAAATCAAACCAACAAAACAAACACACAAACACAGAGATATACGTGGAAAACCTTCACCACTTGAAGGTCAAAAACCACGGGGCACGGCACAACAAAATCCACTATAATAAATAAGGATTACAACGATAATCTAGGTTTGCCCAAACCTAGAATGCCCACCGGATTTGACAACAAATCCAACCTTCTCTCCACCACAAAGATGAACACACCACTCCTCTACAATAGGATAAAACCCCTACTCTCTTTTCAAGCAAAATAGCAAGCGAAAACGAGAAAGAGAACACCTTACGACGTAGACGAAGAAGCCCTTGAAAACGGTGGAGAAATCTCCAAGCAAACCGAAGGAAACACCTCCTCTTTCCGGCAACGGCACCGGCAACGGCAACACGCTCCAAATCAGTGACGGCGGCAGCGACAACGCTCCACCAAAGCAAGAGCAGCCCACTCCTTCTCCAACAGAAATGGCGGCGGCGAGAACCTCCTTCTTCCAGCGATAGCAGCGCCGACAAACTCCTCCAAGCGGCGGCGAGAACCTCCTTCTTCCAGCGATAGCAGCGCCGACAAACTCCTCCAAGCGGCGGCGACAGCAGCCCACTCCTCCACGCACACCGGCGGCTCTCTCCAAGATCGAGAGAAAGAGGAAAAGGGGGCGGGCGGTTCAGAATCGTGAGTGAGAGAGGGGGGAAGAGAGATTATACGGCTGATTTTCTTTCAGGAGTAATAAACCCTCATAGTATAAATGCTGCCCTAGCAGTTCACGCCTAAGACTGAACCGGCCCGGTTCAGTTGAACCAAAACAAGAAAAAATCGCCCAGATTTTTGCTCCCAAAATGCATGGACAGAGCCTGACGCGTTGTAACGTGCCTTTTTGCCAGGTTGCAACCTAAATTCCTGCAACACAAATTTTCACAAAAAATTCTCCTTTAGGGGCTGAACCCCAACACCTCCACGAGGACCACGACGGCAATAACATGGCGGCAATCGGCGACAGTGGCCGTGGTTTCAATGACGGGCCTTCAGGTCGACATTTTTGCAGCAGGTCGGCGAGCAAGAGCGAAGAAGAGAGCTCTGGCTGTGCGAGGGCTTCATCCTAGAAAGGCCGGCAACATCGGTTTTAACGGTGAGAGGAAGTCTCGCTGTGATTTGTAAGTTCAAAAGTGAAGATTTCGTCATTTTCTAATTCTGCCCCCAATTGATAATTATTATTTTTTTACCTCCACTTCTCAAATTTTCAACGAAGAATCACTAACTTCATAGTTCAAGATTCTGCTAATTTCATAAAGCCGGAGCTGATTTCTGCAGAGGATTTGGGCCCAAAATTACCCTTGGAAAACTGAGTTTCATTCAAAGAAGCTTGATAACATCATAATTTCACTGCGTCCTGTGATGAGAACCATGCAGCTGTTTGGATGAAGACTGGGAAGATATTGGAGAGCAAATGAAGACGGAAGAGAGTGGATGAAGACAGTTTTTTGGTGTGCCATTAAAGTCTTGGTGTGTAAATATGTGAATTTGGCTGCAAATATATTTTGGTTGCACATAACTATTATTGGTGTGCCTATAACACCACTCTATATAAATGATGTCATTGGTTAATATTAGCATCTCTCTCCTATGTGTAAATGATGATGTTAATAACATGTGTTGTTGTTGTTGTTTATGAATGAGTAATATTAGCATATCTCTCCTATATTTTTTATTAGCATATCTCTCCTATGTGTAATTGTTCATGATGTCATTGTTGAATATTAGCATATCACTCTATAACGTGTTGTTTATGTAAATTCAGAAACATTTCTCGGCGTTTTTGTAGAAATGCGTTTTGGCGCTTCTTCTTAAAGCGCCGCTATAGGGTGTATATATACCTATTGCGGCGCTTATTATGGAAAGTGCCGCGGTTGCCTGACAATATTTTCGCGGTAGGATGTTTTCGCGGCGTTTGGAAAACCCGCAAAATCATTGGCGGTGTTTTCAAAACTAATAAAAAAAAGTAGCGACGCAGGCATGTTATATCTGAGCACGCGGTGCATGGAACCCCCTCTTGTGCATCAACTGTAGGGATAGTCACTCACAAAAACATCCCAGTACTATATATTGCCTACGTCCCACCCACAATGCATGCCTCCACCTATTCAAGATTATTAGCTAGTAACATGCAAATATAAATAAATACACACACAAAGAGCCAACCAAAATCACATCATCTGACTAAATCTTTAGTATTTATGAGTAGCTAGTTATGTCCGGCCGGTTACCACCGGCTTTACGCCATTTGGCGGAGCATATTTCTAAGTTTCTCTTTGATTCATGAGTAAAAATCCACTTGAAATTATTCATAAAATAAGGTGCCGGACTGATAGAGATGAGATAATGAAATAATTATCATATAATCTTATGAGGCTATTAAAGTATCTCCACTTGGACAGAGTAATTAATCTACACAATTTGCCAATATTATACACACATTACTTTATATATAGAAAAATATATATTTTATAATAATTAAGAAGTTTTAAAAACAGAGAGGGAGAGAGAGGATGAGTGAGCGGGCTATGAAGATCATTCTGGTTCATGGAGGTGGCCATGGAGCCTGGTGCTGGTACAAGGTGGCGGCGGCGTTGAAATCTCAGGGTTATTCTGCGACAGCCGTTGATCTTGCAGCCTGCGGTTCTGATCCCCGGAGGATGGGCGAAGATGTTGCCACCTTTGAGGAGTACGCGCAGCCTCTCATGGATTTGATGGGTTCAGTGCCGGAGGGGGAGAAGAT
Source organism: Dactylorhiza incarnata (assembly GCA_033032865.1). Classification (NCBI taxonomy): domain Eukaryota; kingdom Viridiplantae; phylum Streptophyta; class Magnoliopsida; order Asparagales; family Orchidaceae; genus Dactylorhiza; species Dactylorhiza incarnata. Next base: position 45,815 of record JAWHQI010000491.1, read on the forward strand.
AGTTTTAGTGGGGCATAGCTTCGCCGGCCTGAGCTTGGCTTCCGCCATGGACGCCTTCCCGGAAAAGATTGCTGTCGCCGTCTTCGTCACCGCAATTCTGCCGGACACTGTTCATGCGCCCTGGCATATTTTTCAGCAGGTCATCATGCCTTATTTAATTACACCACATATATTTAATTATTAAATGGTTAGGCGTATTATTTACTTAAACTGTTCTATATACTCGTGCAGTATTTTGAGCAGTATCCGGATAAAAACGACGGTATTAAAAAAACGAGTGTTGCAATTCCGGGAAGATCTGAGCCGTTTATAATTGCAACTTTAGATCCGGAGTTCCTGGCAACTAGGCTCTACCAGAACTGTTCCTCGGAGGTGATTGACTAAACACATGCGCATATATACAGAAGTTAATTAGTTTATATTAATTACATAAAAAAAGATTAATGTTTACTAATTAGGATTTGACTCTGGCGACTATGATGGTGAGGCCGGCATCCTTCTTCGAAGAAGATTTGAGCAAGAGAGCAGCCTTCTCCAAGGAGAGATACGGATCAGTGGACAAGGTCTTCGTAATCTGCGGCGAAGATGCCACGTTGATTTCAAATTTTCAGCGATGGATGGTTGAGAACAGTCCGGTGAAGGAGGTGATGGAGATCGACGGAGCAGATCACATGGCCATGCTGTCGAAGCCCCAGGAGCTATGTGAATGCATTGCCGCCGTTGTTAGCAGCTATGCTGCTAACTGATGACGGTGATGATTATGGCTTCGTTTGACACAATAGTGGCGGCTGTAAACATATGGGTTAAACCGTCATTCGTTAATGATTACCTAAAAAATTTCATCCGTTTGAACATAAAAGTGGATGAAGTTCTTTAGGTGGGAGTTTACGAATGACAGTTTAACCCTCATATTCACGACCGCCACCACTGTGCCAAATAGAGTCATATGTCTCTGAAATGCTTCTTCTTTAAATTGCAACTATCTGCAAGCTAGCTTCCTCTTTAACTCTCTACAGCGCTGTCTTTATTTGAAGTAGAATAAAAGTCAGTGTTTTGGCTAAGTTTAATTATTAGAGTATAAATATATAGGGTAATTAATTATATAAGAGAGACCTCCCTAGCTCGGAATTTGCATAATTATAGATTGCACCCCTCTATCTTTTGAAATTACATATATCTACACTGTAAGTTTTCTCAATTTATAAAACCGCCCGGTTAAAATATGGATGAAAAATGATAAAATCGGTCAAATTATTATATAATATTATAATTTTATTCTTTTACAATGAATCTAAATTCATTACAAATTAATGAATGAAATATATGAAATATAGCAAATCATTTTCAATGTAGAGTTATTAAAAAAAGATAAAATTGGAATATCATAAAATAATTTGACATATTTTATCACTTTTCATTAAAGAAAAAGATCACACTTTTCAATGTATATAGTCAACACCAAGGATAAAATTGAATATCATAAAATAATTTGGCTCATTTTATCATTTTCATCCATATTTCCAACGGAGGGCATTTTTGTAAATCGGAGAAATTTAGAGGGGAGATAAATGTAATTTCGAAGATAGAGGGGTGCAACCTATAATTATGCAAACTCCCTTTGGAGGTTTCGGTAATTAACCCTAAATATGTATTAAGGAACTTTAGGCTCCGTTTGGGGGGACTTATTTTCACCAGTCAAGCGGTTACGACCCAATTTTCAATTTAATTGGAATTTGAATTAATTATGCATAAAATACAATTGATAAATTGAAATCCCCATAATTCTGGCCTATGATCGCCACGAATATGCAATGATCAACGCACCGACAGAAGGAAATGATAAATGTACAACATTTTTGACAAAGGCAATTGAGAAGAAACAACACAGAGTCTCTCCATGAAATCTCAAACCACGCGACACAAGACTCGGTCTAAAGGGAATTCATACGTTAGCACGAACAATTTATTCAACATGTAACTTTGATCAAGAAGGGTTGGAGAATTACCTCCCTCAAAAGTGAGGGGAGAAAGAATTACAACGCGGAAATCGGAGATTTGGCGGCGCTTTAGGCTAGGGAAACCTTAAATCGGAAGGGTCTTCAAGAGGTCCCGCCAAGAGATTCGACGATCAGCGCCGGAAATCACAAATAAATCGAGATTAGATGAATATAGGAGGGACAAAAACTCAGATTCACAAAATTTCAACAAATAAGCAAATTGGGGCACGAATAAATCATTAGGGTTTATGAAAATTCTGAAATCAAGGGAGAAAGAGAGGAATTTTACCCAAGAAACTCCGACCCGGACTCGAGGAGGAGAGGGAAGAAAACCCTAGATTTTCCTCCCGAAATCAACGGCCAACACGACGAGGGAGAGCAGCTGCCGGCTGCCGGAGGGAGCAGAAACTGCTGCCGGCCCTTGAGGAGGCTGCTGCCGACCTTGGAAGGGGAAGAGAGAGGGTTGTCGGCCTTGAGGGGAGGGATTTGGGCTGCTGGAGGGTTGCTGCCGGCCAGAGTAGGAGGAGGAGCCGGCCATGGCAAGAGGAGGAGCTGTCGGGCTTGCAAGAGGGAGCATCGACGGCCACTGCAGGAGGAGGCGTAGGAGGAAGGTTGCTAACAGGAAGGAGGCGCAAGAGGCGGCGGCCACGGCTGGAGGAGGAGACACCGGCGAGCAGGGAGACGGAAGGTGCACGCGGGGCATCGAACGGGAGACGGGGGGCGCGCGCGAGACAGGGCTGCGGGAGCCCTAGCTGAATGGATACCGGATTAAATCAAGGGGGGCTGCTCGGGATTTAACAAAGGAGGGCTTGGGCTGCGGCTAGACAAACCAAATATAACTTTTCCTTTTAATTAAAATAAATAGAGGTTGTTACAAAAAGGTCGGCACAAAAGGGTTCAAGCTGTGGAAACCTGAAACCAAGAAAGTTGAGTTGAAGCGCGACGTCATTTTTGATGAGGATTCTATGCTGAAGAAGTCTCAGTCCCAGGCCAAAGAGGTGGAGAAGACTTCTGTCTCACCAGTGGTGGTGGTGGAGCTGGACGAAAGTGACAAAACTGATGATCATGATGATTCCTCTGACTCTAAGGAAACAGATGTTGTTCGACCTACCGTTGCGGAACCCTACTCAATTGCTAAAGGGAAGGCAAGGCGAGAGACCAGACTACCACCCAGGCTACAAGACACTGTAGCATACGCCTTTCAGGTGATTTCCTCAGATCCTGGTTCATATCGAGAAGCTATGGAGAGCCGAGACAGTTCTCAGTGGAAAGCTGCTATGATGGAAGAGATGGATTCCTTTCAGAAGAATCAGACATGAGACTTGGTTAGTCTGCCCAAAGGGGCTAAGGCAATCAGTTCCAAATGAGTGTTCAGGAAGAAGTCCACATCCGGGAAGGACCAGTGGAGGTACAAAGCCAGATTTGTTGCAAAGGGGTTCGCCGTGAAGAAAGGTGTTGATTTCGATGAAATATTCTCACCCGTGGTGAAACACTGTTCCATTCAGATGCTATTTGCTACGACAACAATGTGGGACATAGAGATGGAGCAGATGGACGTGAAGACGGCTTTTCTTCATGGCAGCCTAGAAGAGGAGATCTACATACTGCAGTCTGAGGGGTTCATTCGACCCGGTGACGAGAAAAAGGTGTGCAAGCTGAAGAGATCTCTCTACGGTCTGAAGCAGGCTCCGAGGATGTGGTACAAAAGGTTCGATACATTCATGACTTCACATGGCAACAGCAAGAGCCAGTACGATAGCTGCGTCTACTACAGATTTCTGGAAAACGGAGATATTCTGATTTTGATGCTATACGTCGACGGCATGTTGATTGCTTCCAAGTCGGCTCGGGAGATTCAATTATTGAAGCAGAAGTTGTACGCTGAGTTCGAGATGAAAGATCTTGGTCACGCACAGGAAATCCTTGGGATGGAGATCAAGCGGGGCAGAAAGCGAGACATGCTTTGGCTTTCTCAGACTGGCTACATAAAGAAGGTTCTGTAAAAGTTCAGTATGATGGAGTCTAAAGCTGTTACGACTCATTTGGGACAGCAGTTCAGACTGTCTTCACAGCAGTGTCCAGACTCAGAGGAGGAACGCCAAAAGATGCCCAGGGTGTCGTACGCTAGTGCGGTAGGATGCTTGATGTACGCGATGATTTGTACGAGACCAGATATCGCTCAAGCCGTGAGCGCTGCCAGCTGATACATGGCGAATCCAGGGCGACAACACTGGGAAGCAGTCAAGTGGATCCTAAGATACTTGAAAGGAACACCAAACGTTGGGCTACTTTTCAAGAGGAGCAAGGATGCTGGAGCTTTAGAGGGCTTCGTTGATTCTGACTACGCCAGCGGCCTCGACCGAAGAAGATCGACATCTGGTTATATCTTCTTTCTAGGTGAAGGTTGTTGGAACAACCCTATTTCTGATTTGGGCTAGGATCACTATATGTTGACTAAGGACAAAGTTGACCCCGATGTATAGTTTATGGGTCAAGAGTTTTGGTTGTTAGAACTAAAGAATTCATTCAGATTCTGCGTTCGACGAACTCCACACTGCGTTCGACGAACGACTATCTGCGTTCGACGAACGGCAAGCTCTCTGCGTTCGACGAACGACAAGCTCTCAGCGGTCGAAGAATTTGTCTAAGTGCAGCGCTCGACTAATTGCATTCTGTGTTCGACGATCCCGTCTCAGCGGTCGACGAATTTATCCAGGCTCAGCGGTCGACGAATTTATCCAGGCTCAGCGGTCGACGAATACTTCCGTTCGGCGAACTTAAGTCTGCGTTCGACGAACACATTCAGATCGACGAAAGTTCTCACAGATCAACAAAATTAATTATTCCAGCAAGATTCAATTGAGGTCGACGAAGTAAATTTTGTGTTCGACGAAAATCTTGAGGTCGACGAATCTGCGTTCGATGAATTTTGTTCAGATCAAAGAATTATTATTTAAGTTCAGGAATTTCAGAAAGAATATATCATTTCATTCTCTGAACTCAGATCGACTAACATCAATGACTCTTTCTGACAAATCAAGTAAGGAAAATATATATCTTTTATTTATTCAAGTTATAGTCGTTGACTTCCAGCAGAAAAGGACATTCCGTATAAAAGGAAAAGGCTAAACGGCGCAGCAGTACTATACTGATATCTCTTCAGCGCATGTTATTCCTTAATATAAGGGATTTGCATTTAATAGCTGTCAGAAAATTTGAAAAGGCAGAAGATATACAGCAGAATATACACAAGCTTACACGATAGATCAATATAGAACATATTGTTGTACAAAAAACGACAGAGAAAAAGAAAGAAAGAAATACAGGAAGAAAGAAGAAATATATAGCACAGGGTTCTTTTTCTTCCTCTCTCTGGAGTAGCAGCAATTTTCTGAGAACATCTTCAACACCTCTCAGTCATTTTGCTGCAAAGAATCAGATCAAAAGAAAGAAGAAAAGCTACAGGAAGAAAGAAAAAGAAAAAAACTTATACAGATCTTCTTCTTCCTCAAAGCAGCATTCATTTTCTGAGAACATTTGCTTTCATCTATCAGTCATCAGCTGCAAGCACAAATCTCCAAAGAGCAACAAACAATCTGAGAAGCAGTCTTGTTTCTCTGATTTATCAGCTACAGGAAGATTATTTCTTCAAGAAAAGGCTCCAGCCAATCTACTGTCAAAACAACTTCATATCAGACAGGGAGCTTTTCAACATACATCCACTAGAGTCTTCTCTCAGCATCTTGACAGAGAAGAACATCTAAACCCCTCTCTATCTCATCTTGTACATAGTTAAAACTCCCTTCAAAAGTTGACCTCCTTGGTGGCAAGACACCTGATCAACAAATCCTGTTGGTTTTGAGCACCTGAACAAAAGCTCTGTGGTGTGTGGACACCTGAACAAAATCACCTTGGTGTGAGGGCACCTGATCAAACCTCCTAGTGGATCCTACCAAGTGTGGTAGAAGAGTAGACGTACCCAGGTTATTGGGGAACTACTATAAAATTCCTTGTGTCTTCTGTGCTGTGAATTTCTGTGTTTTGTTATTGTGCTGATTCATTTATTTGTTGTTATTTAGTTTTTATAAAACACTCTCTACACATATATATATCAGTATTTTCAATTACGCAAATAAAATTAAGGGAAAAGTTTTAATACTTTATTCACCCCCCCCCCCCCCCCCCCCCCCACTCTAGAGTTAATTTAAGGTCTAACCTCACTTTCAATTGGTATCAGAGGGTTGTTGATTCTTTACAGGCTAACACCTGAATCACAAAGATCAATTAGATCTTAAATTCTTTTAGAGTTTTATTTTATTTATTTCTGTTAAAAACTCATGGCACAAAACAAAGAGTTTTCTAGCACAAGACCTCCTATGTGCAATCTCAGTAAGTTTGCACTATGGAAAGCAAGGATTAGACTGCACGTGAATTCTATTGATGATGAAATCTTCAATGTGATTTTAACAGGACCTCCAGCTCCCCCAGCAACAACTAGTGCTGAAACCACAACTACCAACAATGCTGTCCCACCTCCTGAATGGACAGAAGCACAGAAAAAGCAAAGGAGTGTTGATGCAAAAGCCATGAACATTCTGGCTCAAACAATGTCTGATGACATTTTTCAAAGAGTGGTGGAATGCACCTCAGCAAGAGAAATATAGATTTCTCTCAACAACATGGTTGAGGGATCTGCTGATGAAAGAAAAGACAAGAGATCACATCTTATTTCTCAGTATGAGAATTTTAAGAAAGGAAAAAAATGAGACAGTAGCTGACATGTACAATAGGCTCAGCCTCATAATAAATGAGCTGAAGACCTTGGATAAAGTGATCTCTATCACTGAGGTCAATGACAAGATCTTAATGTGCTTCCCCAGCACATTGGATTCTAGAATCTGGCCAATCAAGGAAGCCAGAAGCCTCAATGAGATTACCACTGAAACATTGTTGGGCAAGCTCAAATCCTATGAGCAGCTCATCAAATCCAGGGATGCTGAATCATCTACTTCATCTCCAGCAATAAAGAGAGAAAAGAATATTGCTTTCAAAGCAGCTGATGAAGAAGAAAAAGCTCCAAGGGATGAGGAGTTCATGAACTTTCTAGCCAAAAGGTTCTACAAAATGGCCAAGAAGGATTTCAGAAAGAAGGACTCCAGATCAAGGGAAAAGCCAAGGTATGACAAGTCAAATTCTAAAGATATTGTTTGTTATGGCGGCATGAAACCTGGACATATTCTGCCAGATTGTCCAGAAAATCAGAAGAAGGAAAGGAGAACTGAAAAAGAGGAAAGAAGACATTCCAGCAAGTCTTCCTCCCACAAGCACCAAAAGAAGGGAAGAGGATTTGTAGCAGAAAACTGAGTGACACTGAATCAGATCAGTCATCCAGTTCTTCAGATAATGAAGAAGAATCAAAAGAAAATGACCAGTGCCTGATAGCAATTTATGACTAAAGCAGTGAGTCAGCAGATGCTTCTTCATCCAGTGATGATGAAGATAATGAAGAAGAGAAGAACTTCTACATGATGACAATCAATGCCCCAGCCAACAATTCTGATGAAGAAGAATCAGAATCAGAAGCAGAAATCATGCAGATCAGGTAATATCTAACTTTGATTTTACTTCAGTTGAATTCAAAGCTGAATTCAAGGTCCTTTGCTCAGACTTAATTAATTCTGAGAAAGAAATAATCTCACTCAGACATAAGCTAGCTGAAATGAATCAAATAAGTGAAGAAAATATAAATCTTAAGAAAGATTTGGCTGCCTCCAGGGAACATATTGTTCTCATTGAGAGCAAGTTGTCTGAAGCCAAAAAGTTTGAAGAATCCATCAATGGGAGAAGCATCAAACTGATGGACATTACAAGCACAGTAAATTCTAAACTTAATAGCAAACTAGGCTTGGGTGCTTCATCAAGTGAGCCACCTCTAATTAAGAAGAACATACTCTCTACACCTATAAAATTCATCTCTGCTAAGAGTAAAGAGGTTGTAGATGAAAATAAAAACATTTCAAGTAAGACTGTCGAGAATAGCAGAATTCAGCAGAATTCGTCGAACGGAGCTCGACGAAATGTACCCACTTCGTCGAATAATTGTAATTTAAAAAATTAGAGATGTGCAAGGAGGTGTAATTACTCAAACTTTAAGAAAGGTCCCGGTAAAATATAACCCCTTATTTAAATACAATATATTGCAATCATTGCTACCATTTATATAACATCTTTATTGTAGTAATATTATATAAGGTCGAGGGGCCGTGCCTTTTTAACCTATCTAAAGTCGGACTGTCTAGTGTTTGTTTTGAATGGCCGACATATCATAAACAAATAATATTTCTTATATATATATACAAGTGACAGGCACGGGTCTCCGGCCCGATCCAAGGCGGCATTTGTCGTGGGGGCGGCATTTGTCGTGGGGGCGGCATTTGTCGTAGGGGACGATATTCGGTGGGGGGGGGGGGGGGGGAGACATTCGGCAGGGGCGACGACATTTGGCGGGGGCAGCGACATTCGGGGCGTGCGGGGACATTCGGCGCGTGCGGGGACATTCAACATGTGCTTGGACATGCGCAGGAGTTATAGTTTTGTTCTAATGCGCGCTGGGAGGCTGTGAGCAACGGGTGTGTCAATATGCTAAAATATTCTTTGAATTTTTAAATTTATCAAAATATGTCATCTATTATATTTCACAACTATGTAATAACAAATTTTGAAGAATCTAATATTGAGAAAAATAATGAAAAGTAAAAGAATCATATGCTTAATAGTGGATGGAAGAAGAAATATAAAACAGTCCTATTGTAAAGTATAACATACTGTTTTTGAGTCAACCAACAGATCCAGGCCTGTAAAGCTTGCAATTAATTATATTGTCCAAAGTTCCCGCAGTGTCCCCAATCTAGAATGCTCTAGCTTGAATTCACCCCCAAGAGTTGCAAGACTAAGAACTACCTGCCAATATCAGCAAAAAAATCAGTAGAAATAACAGGTCATTATGAGCAAAAGCAAAATTAGTAGACTTTTATAGCACAACCAAATATCCAAAATGAAATACTACATAAGAAACTTCCCTGTGAAAATATAGCAGAAATACCCTGAATTTGTAGAGTTGGGTGAAAATCTCCGGAAATCATCGTCATCGCTGGCCCAGCGATTTAAAGAAGAACTTGAAATGTTGGTCGTGTAGAAGCCCTGACACCTAGTCGCGTAGAAGCCCTAGTACCTTGCATGGAACTTTAGATCAAACACTTTCTGCAGTGTGTTAGAGTATATTATAGAAAAGCAAATGAACTTCTCCAGGCCCTGTCCAACACATTAAATCTGCTTCAGGCACAATTGCGGGCTGGTGGTCCTTTACTGCACCCCATTTCTGCATCCGCACCAATCCAGGGCTGTTGGATTTAAATTCCAGCAACTGGAAATCATCCACCAGCCCTCCAAACTCCTTCCAGTAGCCCCCTCTAAGACCTGCAGCACCACAACAGAGTTAAGGAAAATTTCAATGGGATTTCTTATCCATTGCAGGAAAACATAATGATTAAAACTGTTAAAACTTAAAAACTATTAACATATATAAACTCTAGACAAAGAAAAAAAATGCAATGCATCGTGAGCTATATTTAAGCAAAAAAAAAAACTTGTTCCCACTTGGTGGTGGACACTCCAAATTGATGTGTTCTCCAGAGTTGGGAAGGAGACGTGACATAGCACTGACTCTTACTTTTATTTTTTACCATATTCCAAACGACATTGCAGATGATAAGCAATATTTAATGTAACTGATTCATTAGGCCAATGAAATATGATACTAATAAGCACAAAGTTCTATTGGAAGGAGGAATCCTTGAGAAAAATAACTATAAGAATATATTTGATAAAATTTCTTAAACCATTCATTAGACAACACAGAATATAATTTGATGCAGGAGAGAAAGCATTCAATCAGAAAGATGCAACAAAGTAACATATACATTGAATCGAAAAGAACTTTGATTTCAAATTTCTATTAGAGACAACGAAGTTAGAAATTAGTCAACCGCATAAAGGTCAAATAATAATTTGTCTACAATCAACTGAACTTTAATTTGAAATAACCAAAATATATATACAATTAATCTAAATATAGACCCATATTTTATGAAAGATCCATGATTAGAAAACCAAAGTTCCATAAAATCGATGTGATCATCTAAAGCTCATTGATGCTTGTAATCAGTAACTCAGCTAGAAGGGAAGATGTGCAGCAAAATTGCTGGAAATTGGATTAAAACCAAATAATTGGGGCAATGCTAAAGATCAGGAATCGGAGAGTCTCACCCGACATTTCTTGATCAAGAACGCTTGACAGAACCATGTCGAATTTGACGTCCTGCTTAGGGCCCCAGTCATCCCAGGCATTCTCGCCGTAGTGCAGATGGGCGAACAGCGCAATCCGGAAAGACCCGCTGCTGGAAAACCTCAGCCCCTTTCCAACCTCATACCCACCCCCACTTCCACCACCGCCGTCAGCGGCGACCACGGTGAGTAAAGCAGTAAGAGCGTAGAGAACACTCTTTCTTCTGTTCATCTGAAATCGCTGCAACGATGCCGGCGACGGAAACGCTTCAGCGAAATACCACTCTTGGCCTTCTTATCCTTCGACGGAAGAGGAACTGACCTCTGGAGCATCGTAAGAAGGTGGCGCAAGGCTTCTCTAGTTTAGGGTTTCTAGAGCTACGGGGTTCTGAAACGGCATGAGGGAGCTGGGATCTGAAATGGCGTGAGGGAGGGGGAAGAGAAACTGACCTCTGGAGCAGCGTAAGAAGATGGCGCAAGGCTTCTCTCGCGATTTTTGGAGCTGCGGGGTTCTGAAATGGAGGGAGGGAGCGGGGTTCTGAAATGGCGTGAGCGAGGGGGGGGGGGGGGGGGGGGGGTGTAATGCCGCGCGCGCGGCTGGGTATCGGGGAGGGGAGGGTTAGGGTTGGCGTGGTAATGAAATGATGTGATGGAGGAGAGTTTTAATAAGTACCGTTCTTATGTAGATGAAGGGTCCAGATTTGTTTGATGGCTTTTAAAATCATGATTTTTAAAAGCCACCCTATACTTTTTTTAGCACAGTATATATATATATAATTTGTTTGTTTTTTTTCAATTCGTTTCATGCTCGCTTGGCTTGATTTACCTATCATGTGCGCTAACTTTTTCTTCCCTCTCCATCTCCCCGAGAAATACTGTGGTCACTCGCCGCTCTACTTCTGCTTCGTCGCCGTTTGCAGGTTCCGCCTGGTGCTTCTCCCACGCAGCTGTCCGCAACTCCTCCCAACTTCCGGTCGATGCTCCTCCCAATTTTTCTGGAATTGCTCTCCCAATTCATGCTGCTCTGAATTTAATTCACTTTAATACCTTGCATCTCTATTTAATTTTGTTCAATACCTTCAACTGTCAAATTTTGTGCAATTGTTTACTGCCTTTAATATCTGCTGAGGTTTATTTGGAGCTTCCTAAGCTTTCTCTATGTTAAACTCCTCAAAAAACAACATTGAATATATCTCTTAATGCATCTCTGAATTTATTGGTTGCTCTACTTTGAATGCCTGAATGAATATAATACTTTTAGCAGAGAATTGAAGGTACGTTTCTGAAAATGTCCTAAGGCCTACTGATTTTCAGTGATGATCGTTATATTTCTGCCAATTTGGACAACTGTTTCGATGGATTTCTCATATAAACTCATTCAGTATGTACGATGTTCTGCTATAGGGCCTTCACCGACCAGATTTGCTCTTCTGCAATTTAAGGTTTTAGTTTTGAAAACTTCAGGGTTGAGTGGTTCAAGCATTCGTTATCTCATCCAAGCCACTGCGAAAATATCTGACTTCAAATTGTTTTTAAGAATATGTTCGTTTTCTCTTCGAATTAATAGATTCAGACCGCTTCAAAGGTTTCCTCAGATATTTTTGGTACTTGCTCTTTGTTATACCACCCATAAAGGCCTTGGGGTGAGTCTAAAGGAAGCACCACTGAAGAGAGATGGGGTCGGCGGTCAACACGCAATCGCCCGAATCAAAGAAACCGAACCCGCCATTTCCGCCGCCCACCGTCAGAAGCAGAGCGCGCGCAAGCGCGTGTGCTGCCGCGCGCACAATAGCGCGCGGGCAGCGCCCCCCCGTCGCGGGGGAGCGGCCCCGCCGCACCCCCCTCGGGGTGCGGCTCGCGCGGAGCCGCACCCCTCAAGGGGTCCGGCCATGCCGCACCCCCCTTGGGGGTGCGGCCCCGCCGCACCCCTCAAGGGGTGCGGCCAAGCCGCACCTCTGAAGGGGTGCGGCCCAGCCGCACCCCTTGGGGGGTGCGGCCAAGCCGCACCCCCCTTGGGGGTGCGGCCCAGCCGCACCCTTCAAGGGGTGCGGCCAAGCCGCACCCCCATGGGGGTGCGGCCAAGCCGCACCTCCCATAGGGGTGCGGCCAAGCCGCACCCCTGAGGGGGTGCGGCCAAGCCGCACCCCTTGGGGGGTGCGGCCCAGCCGCACCCCTTGGGGGGTGCGGCCCAGCCGCACCCCTCACGGGGTGCGGCCGAGCCGTACCCCCCCCGGGGTGCGACTCCGCCGCACCTCCCATAGGGTGCGGCCCAACCGCACCCCTCAAGGGGTGCGGCCAAGCCGCACCCCCCCGGGGTGCGCCTCCGCCGCGCCTCCCATAGGATGCGGTCCGGCCCCCTTCCCTCGCCTTTTTCCATAAGGGGGCTCGTAAGGGACACCGCCGTATTCACGCCCCCTCGTGGGGCGCGTCCGGTCCCGATTCCCCTTTGGGGGACAACTTTCCGTTCCACCGTTTGCTCGGAACGCCTCCGCGCTCACGCGCGCTCAGAACGCTTCCGAACGCGTTCGGGAGCGTTCTCACTTTTTGTCTTTCAGTCTTCTCACTTTTTGTCTTTCCGGCATCTCACTTTTTGTCTTTCAGGCGTCTCACTTTTTGTCTTTCAGGCGTCTCACTTTTTGTCTTTCAGGCTTCTCACTTTTCAGGAACAGTCGGTCGCCTTTTTCACCTCCAACAGAACTGCCCGAACTGCCCAAACTGCCCAAGCTGCCCGAAGGGCAAGGTGGTCATTTACGAAGAATGGTGATCCGAGGGCCACGAACCGGAGAATATGATTCGTCCACCGAGCATTTATGGAAACTGCCAACGGCAAAATTACCGGGCCGCCCCCGACAAAAACTATAAAAGGAGCCCCATGGCTTCATTTGAAAGGGGCTGGACTTCTGGACTCGGGAGAGCTCCTTGCAGACTTTTGCGGAATTCTCCTTCGGCACTTGAAGATCTCCTTCGGGACTTGAAGATCTCCTTCGGGACTTGAAGATCTTCATCTTCCAGAAAGAAAGGCGACTAGCATTTCTCAGAAGGGAAAGGCGACTAGCCTTCTCGACTCCAGAAAGGCGACAAGCAGTTCTCAGAAGAGAAAGGCGACTAGCCTTCTCGATTCCGAAAGGCGACGAGCGGTTCTCAGAAGAGAAAGGCGACTAGCCTTCTCGATTCCGAAAGGCGACGAGCGGTTCTCAGAAGAGAAAGGCGACTAGCCTTCTCGATTCCGAAAGGCGACGAGCGGTTCTCAGAAGAGAAAGGCGACCAGCCTTCCCGCTTCCGAAAGGCGACTAGCATTCCTCAGGAGGGAAAGACGACTAGCCTTCTCGCTCCCGAAAGGCGACAAACAGTTCTCAGAAGAGAAAGGCGACTAGCCTTCTCGACTCCAGAAAGGCGACAAGCAGTTCTCAGAAGAGAAAGGCGACTAGCCTTCTCGATTCCGAAAGGCGACGAGCGGTTCTCAGAAGAGAAAGGCGACCAGCCTTCTCAATTCCAGAAGGGCGACCAGCATCTCTCAGAAGGGAAAGGCGACTAGCCTTCCCGCTTCCGAAAGGCGACCAGCATCTCTCAGAAGGGAAAGGCGACTAGCCTTCCCGCTTCCGAAAGGCGACTAGCAGTCGTTGAAGGGAAAAGGACTTAGTTTTTTCGAGAGGTGACCTGTCACCCTCGAAGCTCTCTTTCTCCAAGTATTGTACCGAGCGGCGGTCTGTCGCGCTCGAGTTCTAGCTTCCAAGTTGTAACTCCTCCAGAAGATAGTGAAGTTTGGTCGGCACAGCTCCGGCCGCGTGGTTTTTTACCCTTTCCGGGTTTTCCACGTTAAAAAGTCTCTGCGTACTCAACGAACCTCTAATTGACTGTTTGCGCGCTTAGCTCGCTCACGAGCTAAGGCGGTTCAAGTGAACCGGTCTACCAAGAGCCCTAAGCGTTCCGCAACAGTTTGGCGCCGTCTGTGGGAACGATTCCCAATCACCAAGCAAGGAGCTCCCGGACGCAACGCTCGCCGCGCCCGAATTCACGGAACCAACAAGAGTGGAAGCCACTCTCGAGCTATCCGACGCATGGAGTTCCTCAACCCCTGAAGACCCGGCAAAGGAAAAAGGGCCTCCTCCTTCCGCGCTCACTAGCACGCCGCCTCCTTCCGCGCTCACTAGCGCGCCACCTCCTTGCGCGCTCACTAGCGCGCCGCCTCCTTGCGCGCTCACTAGCGCGCCGCCTCCTTCCACGCTCACTAGCGCGCCGCCTCCTTGCGCGCTCACTAGCGCGTCGCCTCCTTGCGCGCTCACTAGCGCGCCTCCTCCTTGCGCGCTCCCGAGCGCGCCTCCTCCTTGCGCGCTCACAAGCGCGCCTCCTCCTTCCGCGCTCACTAGCGCGCCGCCTCCTTGCGCGCTCACTAGCGCGCCGCCTCCTTCCGCGCTCACTAGCGCGCCGCCTCCTTCCGCGCTCACTAGCGCGCCGCCTCCTTGCGCGCTCACTAGCGCGTCGCCTCCTTGCGCGCTCACTAGCGCGCCTCCTCCTTGCGCGCGCCCGAGCGCGCCTCCTCCTTGCGCGCCTCCTAGCGCGCCGCCTCCTTCCGCGCTCACTAGCGCGCCGCCTCCTTGCGCGCTCACTAGCACGCCGCCTCCTTCCGCGCTCACTAGCGCGCCACCTCCTTGCGCGCTCACTAGCGCGCCGCCTCCTTGCGCGCTCACTAGCGCGCCGCCTCCTTCCGCGCTCACTAGCGCGCCGCCTCCTTGCGCGCTCACTAGCGCGTCGCCTCCTTGCGCGCTCACTAGCGCGCCTCCTCCTTGCGCGCTCCCGAGCGCGCCTCCTCCTTGCGCACTCACTAGCGCACCTCCCCCTTGCGCGCTCACAAACGCGCCTCCTCCTTCCGCGCTCACTAGCGCGCCTCCTCCTTGCGCGCTCACAAGCGCGCCTCCTCCTTCCGTGCTCACTAGCGCGCCTCCTCCTTCCGCGCTCACAAGCGCGCCTCCTCCTTCCGCGCTCACTAGCACGCCTCCCCCTTTCGCGCTCACTAGCGCGCCTCCTCCTTGCGCGCTCACTAGCGCGCCTCCACCTTGCGCGCTGACGCTCCAGTAAAGGACAACACAGCTCCCACGCTGCAGAGCATCATGCTCCCGCGTTGCAGGGCACACAGCTCCCACGCTGCAGAGCAGCATGCTCCCGCGTTGCAGGGCACACAGCTCCCACGCTGCAGAGCATCATGCTCCCGCGTTGCAGGGCACACAGCTCCCACGCTGCAGAGCAGCATGCTCCCGCGTTGCAGGGCACACAGCTCCCACGCTGCAGAGCATCATGCTCCCGCGTTGCAGGGCACACAGCTCCCATGCTGCAGAGCATCATGCTCCCGCGTTGCAGGGCACACAGCTCCCACGCTGCAGAGCATCATGCTCCCGCGTTGCAGGGCACACAGCTCCCACGCTGCAGAGCAGCATGCTCCCGCGTTGCAGGGCATACAGCTCCCACGCTGCAGAGCATCATGCTCCCGCGTTGCAGGGCACACAGCTCCCACGCTGCAGAGCATCATGCTCCCGCGTTGCAGGGCACACAGCTCCCACGCTGCAGAGCATCATGCTCCCGCGTTGCAGGGCATACAGCTCCCACGCTGCAAAGCATCATGCTCCCGCTATTCACCGGTCAAGTCTACATCATGTAAAAGCCGCGGGCACAGAACCGCGCAAAAAGTCGCGAGCAAAGGCACGTGCACCAAAGCCGCGGGCACAGAACCGCGCAAAAAGTCGCGAGCAAAAGCACGTGCACTAAAGCCGCGAGCACAGACTCGTGCACTAAAGCCGCGAGCACAGACTCGTGCACCAAAGCCGCGAGCACAGACTCGTGCACCAAAGCCGCGGGCACAGAACCGCGCAAAAAGTCGCGAGCAAAGGCACGTGCACCAAAGCCGCGGACACAGAACCGTGCAAAAAAGTCGCGAGCAAAGTCTCGTGCACGAAAGCCGCGAGCACAGACTCGTGCACCAAAGCCGCGGGCACAGAACCGCGCAAAAAGTCGCGAGCAAAGGCACGTGCACCAAAGCCGCGGACACAGAACCGTGCAAAAAAGTCGCGAGCAAAGGCTCGTGCACGAAAGCCGCGAGCACAGACTCGTGCACCAAAGCCGCGAGCACAGACTCGTGCAAAAAAGCCGCAAGCACAGACTTGCGCAAACTAATTTTCTATTGTGTAAAAGCCGCGGGCTCAGAACCGCGCAAGCTAATCTGTCATTTTGCAGAAACCCCTCAGCCCATGCGGATATCAGAGCCGGGCAGCAAGCCCACAACGACATCGGAAAACCAGCACCCTCCGACATCAGCTCTTACCAGAAAAGCGCCGCACAGTGGACAATGGGTAAAGCCGCCACAGAAAAATTAAAACCTCCGAACTCCTCGCATCGAAACTCGGACTCCGAAGGTTTGGGGGGCTTATGTTATACCACCCATAAAGGCCTTGGGGTGCGTCTAAAGGAAGCACCACTGAAGAGAGATGGGGTCGGCGGTCAACACGCAATCGCCCGAATCAAAGAAACCGAACCCGCCATTTCCGCCGCCCACCGTCAGAAGCAGAGCGCGCGCAAGCGCGTGCGCTGCCGCGCGCACAATAGCGCGCGGGCAGCGCCCCCCGTCGCGGGGGAGCGGCCCCGCCGCACCCCCCTCGGGGTGCGGCTCGCGCGGAGCCGCACCCCTCAAGGGGTCCGGCCATGCCGCACCCCCCTTGGGGGTGCGGCCCCGCCGCACCCCTCAAGGGGTGCGGCCAAGCCGCACCCCCATGGGGGTGCGGCCAAGCCGCACCCCCCATGGGGGTGCGGCCAAGCCGCACCTCTGAAGGGGTGCGGCCCAGCCGCACCCCTTGGGGGGTGCGGCCAAGCCGCACCCCCCTTGGGGGTGCGGCCCAGCCGCACCCTTCAAGGGGTGCGGCCAAGCCGCACCTCCCATAGGGGTGCGGCCAAGCCGCACCCCTGAGGGGGTGCGGCCCAGCCGCACCCCTTGGGGGGTGCGGCCCAGCCGCACCCCTCACGGGGTGCGGCCGGGCCGTACCCCCCCCGGGGTGCGACTCCGTCGCACCTCCCATAGGGTGCGGCCCAACCGCACCCCTCAAGGGGTGCGGCCAAGCCGCACCCCCCCGGGGTGCGCCTCCGCCGCGCCTCCCATAGGATGCGGTCCGGCCCCCTTCCCTCGCCTTTTTCCATAAGGGGGCTCGTAAGGGACACCGCCGTATTCACGCCCCCTCGTGGGGCGCGTCCGGTCCCGATTCCCCTTTGGGGGACAACTTTCCGTTCCACCGTTTGCTCGGAACGCCTCCGCGCTCACGCGCGCTCAGAACGCTTCCGAACGCGTTCGGGAGCGTTCTCACTTTTTGTCTTTCAGTCTTCTCACTTTTTGTCTTTCCGGCATCTCACTTTTTGTCTTTCAGGCGTCTCACTTTTTGTCTTTCAGGCGTCTCACTTTTTGTCTTTCAGGCTTCTCACTTTTCAGGAACAGTCGGTCGCCTTTTTCACCTCCAACAGAACTGCCCGAACTGCCCAAACTGCCTAAGCTGCCCGAAGGGCAAGGTGGTCATTTACGAAGAATGGTGATCCGAGGGCCACGAACCGGAGAATATGATTCGTCCACCGAGCATTTATGGAAACTGCCAACGGCAAAATTACCGGGCCGCCCCCGACAAAAACTATAAAAGGAGCCCCATGGCTTCATTTGAAAGGGGCTGGACTTCTGGACTCGGGAGAGCTCTTTGCAGACTTTTGCGGAATTCTCCTTCGGCACTTGAAGATCTCCTTCGGGACTTGAAGATCTCCTTCGGGACTTGAAGATCTTCATCTTCCAGAAAGAAAGGCGACTAGCATTTCTCAGAAGGGAAAGGCGACTAGCCTTCTCGACTCCAGAAAGGCGACAAGCAGTTCTCAGAAGAGAAAGGCGACTAGCCTTCTCGATTCCGAAAGGCGACGAGCGGTTCTCAGAAGAGAAAGGCGACTAGCCTTCTCGATTCCGAAAGGCGACGAGCGGTTCTCAGAAGAGAAAGGCGACTAGCCTTCTCGATTCCGAAAGGCGACGAGCGGTTCTCAGAAGAGAAAGGCGACCAGCCTTCCCGCTTCCGAAAGGCGACTAGCATTCCTCAGGAGGGAAAGACGACTAGCCTTCTCGCTCCCGAAAGGCGACAAGCAGTTCTCAGAAGAGAAAGGCGACTAGCCTTCTCGACTCCAGAAAGGCGACAAGCAGTTCTCAGAAGAGAAAGGCGACTAGCCTTCTCGATTCCGAAAGGCGACGAGCGGTTCTCAGAAGAGAAAGGCGACCAGCCTTCTCAATTCCAGAAGGGCGACCAGCATCTCTCAGAAGGGAAAGGCGACTAGCCTTCCCGCTTCCGAAAGGCGACCAGCATCTCTCAGAAGGGAAAGGCGACTAGCCTTCCCGCTTCCGAAAGGCGACTAGCAGTCGTTGAAGGGAAAAGGACTTAGTTTTTTCGAGAGGTGGCCTGTCACCCTCGAAGCTCTCTTTCTCCAAGTATTGTACCGAGCGGCGGTCTGTCGCGCTCGAGTTCTAGCTTCCAAGTTGTAACTCCTCCAGAAGATAGTGAAGTTTGGTCGGCACAGCTCCGGCCGCGTGGTTTTTTACCCTTTCCGGGTTTTCCACGTTAAAAAGTCTCTGCGTACTCAACGAACCTCTAATTGACTGTTTGCGCGCTTAGCTCGCTCACGAGCTAAGGCGGTTCAAGTGAACCGGTCTACCAAGAGCCCTAAGCGTTCCGCAACACTCTTCAAAGCCTGCAGTAATTATATATATGTACAAATATTTTCATTAAAATTTGATAATGCAATTGCCTATTATTTTTTAATTTTTTAACAAAAGGGTGTCTGTCCAACAAAAGCTCGAACTCTATTTTTATTTCTATCCATTAGGAATCTATTTGTATCTATTAGGAAAAAATGGCGCCTGAGAAATTATTTGAGTTTTCATGTTTTGATCACAATTCAAAATAGAGTTGCAGGTATCCATTAGGAATCTATTTCTATCCATTAGGAATCTATTTGTATCTATTAGGAAAAAATGGCGCCTGAGAAATTATTTGAGTTTTCATGTTTTGATCACAATTCAAAATAGAGTTGCAGGTATGCAGAATAAAATGACCAGCTACCAAGGTTTTTAAATGTAAGCTCTTCCAAAGCTTTTTGCATGTGCTGTGTTAAATGAAGATAAGGTTTATGTGTCACAAAAATATATGATATCCTAAATTGGAGTCATGAATAAAAATATGTAATCAATCGTTCAATACTTTTTTCATATGCCTTCTCCATGTCACCATCGCAAAACACATAATTTGTGTGCATTTCCGAGCATACTTAGGCATACCCGGTAATATCTGAAAGTATTTGAATTATTTTTATGAATATATATATATATATATATATATATATATATATATATATAGACACACACACACACTCTTATACCGTTAAGGAATTGACTTACATTTTAGGAGAAAAAGTTCATTTTCTTACTATTTCATCAATAAATTCTCGCAGGCTTAAGTAGGCACATGACTCTTCAACCAGTTATCTTTTACATATTTATTTATTCTAAAATTTATGTGTTTGCAAATGATAGCAGTTTAGTTTCATGTGATATTAATGTTTTGAACCTGATAGAGTGGCAAAAATTTCTTGACTTAAGTGTGCTAATTTTCAATGCTTCCATGGGGACAGGCTGCAGTTCCTTCTATTCTATCAAATGCGCACCCAGAATTCCATGAGAATGTGTTGGCAGTATTGGAGCCTTGCATGAATACCCTTTTTGAAGGATTGAAGCAAATTAAAGCGCTGAGATGCCATTCCAGGCCTAAGGGATCTATGTTTATGATGGTAGACATTTTTGTATGTGATAAATAAACACGGTTTACTCTGAGCTGATACTGATCTTTCCTTTGCTTTTTTTGGATGTGTTTAATAACAGGTTGAGGTGGACATGCCCATCCTCCGTGGAATTGAGAGTGACATGGGCTTTGCTAAGCAGTTGATGGAGGAAGAGTCCGTGTTGGTTTTTCCAGGTTAGCATTTCAATGGACTAAAGCTGATTTTTTGCTTACCTTTTTCATCTGCATCAATTCTTAAACTTTGGTTGGTGTATATATGCTTGGACAAATTAAGTTCCGATGACTGACTTGACATCACATAGTCAGACTTTTTAATTAAAAAAACTCATTTAAAATGTTTCATGAGCTTTATCTGAGTTAGACAAATAATGTCTGAGGATACTAATTACTAAATAAGACATTTGCAATCACCATAACTACTTACAAATTGCTAAAGAACATCATGACAGTTCATTGCCTCAAAAACTACAACTCAAAAAATGCATATGAAACTAAAATGTCAAAGCTTCGCATGTGAATGACTCCATTCTATTTAATTTGGGGTCAACTTTGGTAAGAGTTAGGGAGCAAGTAGTATTAAATAAGGCTGATTATGCTACAGTGCCTGTCCGTCGCACGGCACTGACACACCTGCTTACATAAAAGTGAATGACAATCTGAACGCTGCTTTGTTTACAGACATCGAAGCCAAAGTAGGATCGAAGATGGACTTGGGATTACCATAGGATTCATCTATTTGTCAATTATATTTAAGAGTTCCCGGTGGAGATTTACCGAACATTTGGAGCTCTTCTTCTGCCATGTTTCTGTTTGTTTGTTTGTTTTATGATGTTTTAGGGATATAAGCTTCTTTTAGTTGTGTTTAGTATGATGATGTGTTTAGCATTGACTGTGAAGGTTGCATGAGAAAAATAATCAAGAAGCTGCTTTAGAAGCAATCGACTCACGACACTGCCTGCAATCAACTCCTGCCGCCTGCAATCGACTAATCCGATTTTATGTTTCTTTCAGATTGAGGGACATCGTCTCCAATTGCGGAACACAATCAATTATTTGGTTAGTTTTCATTCAATAATGTTCTCCGCATGTTTTCCCAATGGCTATTGCTTATCATCCATGCATATGCAGCATTAGTTCAAGTTTCATGGTGGTGGCTCTTGAGATGATGAGGGAGAGATTCTCCAAACTTCTTCTCGGAGAAGACATGTCCGGTGGCAGAAAAGGCGTGTGCAACATCGTGGCAATATCAAACAGCATCACTAATCTCTACGGTACAACTTCGATTCCCAAAAACACGATTTATGAATGAAGAAATGCAAACTCTGGCGTGTGTTTGATTTCATTTTGCTTTCTGTATTGTGAAGCCACGGTTTTTGGTCATATGGCACATTGGTTACTCTTTATTTGCACATTGCTTGAAATAAAAAGACCACATACTTGAAAACTTAGCAAAACCTGTACTACCTCTACTCTCATTTTGATAAGATTGTCAATTATATCTTCAGCATCATCGTAAATGAAGCCTAGATAGAATATATGCTTCATCTTTTCTTCCTCCATAGAGCTGTTCTATAGCACTGTAATTACAGTGAAAAAGAATTAGAAATTTGTCTAACTCTTATTGCTCCCACGTACAACTCCTTTATGTTTATGAATGTGATAAATTACAGTCTTATAACACTGTAATTACAGTCTTATAAGAATTAGAGTGAAGAAGATTTGTCTAAGTATGCTTCACCTTCTTGGCTCTTATAGCACTATAATTTATATGACAGTGAAGAAGATTAAATATAAATTACGGCACAAATGAACCGAGGAGTGTGTTGGCTTTGCACTTTGCAGGTAGACATCACTTCATTGATCAAAATTTGCAGATCCTTCAAGCAAATACGAAACTCGCCGGCATTCCTTCTTTTTGCAGGGGTAAACATGATATATTGTGCGGAAATTGCAACGGCGCGGGCTTTCTTGGTGGATTCACGATGACATTTGATAAGTAGATGATGGGTTGTGAATATGTTCCGCAGGCGGGTAATGTCTAAGAGCGGATTGCTTTAATTTTGCGTGTAATTTTCTATTTTCAGAAAAGGTAAAAATTATGTATTTCAACTTCAGTTTATTGCTTTAAAAATATGTATATTGTGCTCTTTCTCACTCGAAGCATTTCTCAGGAAAATGATTGCTGATTACAAGCATCTTCAAGTGGTTAAAGTCAAGTGATCAAGTATCACTTTTTTACCTTTTCTCCTAAGTTTTCTTTGTGCTGTTCGTTTTTATTAGTTATGTCAATTTAATTCATTCATGGATGGCAGAGCTCATTCATGGATAGTGATCTGTTCTTGAATAGAACAAATAGAACATAGTATTCATTATATCGATTAAACCCACTTCGTGTTGTAGCTTATTTACTGAATTTAGGTAATTCCACCTCTGAATTTTCTCTTATTTGTTCTTCTTGAATTTTTTCCTGATGGTTTAATAGAAAGTTAATTTCTTTCTTAAAATTGGTACCGCGATTTGACAATCTTCAACTCCTGAGTTTCCAACAACAACGTATTCACCGCACCCTCATTCTTCTGATGTAGACTTACTATTCAGTAATCATTGTTAACGAAAGCAAATTTAAAATATAATACATTATTTGAGAATAAGCTTCTTTAATAGTACATCGCATTACTATAACACATTATCAATCAGTTATTTTTTCTTTCCAGTCCGTCCCCTGATCCCTTGATTTAACCACTTCACATCTACTGTGTGCATGATCTTTTAAATACAAAGAATTTAAAAGCCTGGATACCAAAATGTCTGGATACCAAAATCCCAAAAAGAGGATTTTTTCTGACAAACTATTTCTTTATATATCTACGAGCATCTTCGCACGGGCTACCGCCCGTGCTCGATGCTCTTCGTTTCGACAGTACCTCAACAGCGACGGTACCTCCGCCCAAACTCGCCCGCGCTAGGACGCTCGGTCAATTGACAGTTCATGGGTAGCCCCGTGCCCCTCGCGTCAGTACCCCCGCCTCGACAGTGTCCCGGCGCGACGGCGCTCCCGCCGCTCGCGAACCCACGCGCGCACGACAAAATCGGGGACATGCTCAAGCATTGAAGAAAATTTAGATTCAGGATTCGTAACAGAAAGGGTACCCTGAAGTAGGAAGGGTACCCTGAAATAATTGGGCAAGTTGCTCATTAATCCTTTGTCGTGCTGACACAGGCCAATAGCACTTGCGGAATACATTTACGAATTCACTCCAAGCGATGTCGTCCTCCTTCCCGTAAAGTGGATGTGTGCTCTCTCCCGTCCCGATTTTGTCGTGCGCGCGTGGGTTCGCGAGCGGCGGGAGCGTCGTCGTGTCGGGACACTGTCGAGGCGGGGGTACTGAAGCGAGGGGAACGGGGCTACCCATGAACTGTCAATTGACCGAGCGTCCTAGCGCGGGCGAGTTTGGGCGGAGGTACCGTCGCTGCTGAGGTACTGTCGAAACGAAGAGCATCGAGCACGGGCGGTAGCCCGTGCGAAGATGCTCGTGTGTATATATATATATATATACGAACGGACAATTAGTGAATTACCCGAAGGTTAGAAGAAGAAAGCTAGATAGGATGACCAAGCGGCCAACTAAGATCATTCTAGTTCATGGAACTGGCCATGGAGCCTGGTGCTGGTACAAGGTGGCGGCGGCGTTGAAATCTCAGGGTTATTCGGTCACAGCCGTTGATCTTGCAGCCTTTGGTTCTGAACTTCTGATCCCCGGAGGATGGCCGAAGATGTTACCACCTTTGAGGAGTACGCGCAGCCTCTCATGGATTTGATGGGTTCAGTGCCGGAAGGGGAGAAGATAGTATTAGTGGGGCATAGCTTCGGCGGCCTGAGCTTGGCTTCAGCCATGGACGCCTTCCCGGAAAAGATTGCTGTCGCCGTCTTCGTCACCGCAATTTTGCCTGATGCTGTTCATGCGCCGCCCTGGCATATTTTTCAGCAGGTGCATGCGAATTTCTATTTTATTATTTTCAAGAGCGGTCCAACGGATTTACAACACGTTTCATTACAAGTAAATTAAGTTATTTTCAAACAAAAAGAGTCTAAATTATAATTTTTTTTTACATTAGCAGTAGTGTCCTGGTCCGCACAAACGATCAAGCCGCCGATCATTACCCTTATAATATTAGGTGATTGTTATCCGCACTACAGTTTTGGCTATCCGCACTTTTTTTTGAATGAGTTATTACGCGTCTTTTCAAAATACAACTTGTACATGCATTTTTATAAAAAATGTTCAACACAAAAGTTATAGATCTCGTCGAGATCTACAACTTTCGTGTTGAACACTTTTCTTAAAAGTGCATGTACAACAAAAAATTCGATATAGCTACGCACATATTTCAATCAGGGCGGTAATACGTCTTGTGCGTGCATTTTTAGAAAAAGTGTTTAACATGAAAGTTGTAGATCTTGATGATATCTACAACTTTCGTGTTGATCATTTTTCCTAAAAATGCTTGTACAAGACGTATTTCTAAAAGACGCATAATAATTCATTCAAAAAAAAGTGCGGATAGCCAAAACTGTAGTGCGGATAACAATCACCTAATATTATGCAGTCAGACTAATATGCATAAAAAAAAAGTGATTGTTATCCGCACTACAGTTTTGGCTATCCGTATTTTTTTTTGTATGAGTTATTATGCGCCTTTTAGAAATACGTCTTCTATAAGAATTTTTAGGAAAAATGATCAACACGAAAATTGTAGATCTCATCGAGATCTACAACTTCCGTGTTGAACACTTTTCCTAAAAATGCACGCACAAGATGTATTGCCGCCCTGATTAAAATATGTGCGTACCTATAGCGAATTTTTGGTTGTACATGCATTTTTAGGAAAAATGTTCGTCGAGATCTACAACTTTCGTGTTGAACATTTTTCCTAAAAATGTATGTACAAGATGTTTTTCCAAAAGACACGTAATAACTCATTCAAAAAAAGTGCGGATAGTTAAAGCTGTAGTGCGGATAACAATCACCTAAAAAAATGTTCCATTTAAGCCTTTTTTGCTCCGGTGAGATTGGACAAAAACTGCACCATTATAGAATGTATGTTTGGCATGAAAATGATTCGACGAAAGAAAAACTAGTTTACAACATAAAAATGGACGAAGTTTCTTAGGTGTGATCGGGCGGTCACGAACGACGGTTCATAACAACCGCCACCATCACGGCCCTCAAACTGAGCCTAAATTAATTAGCTGATTAAAGTCAAATAATTCAGAAATTTATTTTTGATACCTAAATTTTGGGAATCAGTTCATAAAATACCTAAATTTTTTTAAAATAAAAATCTTGTTTTGAACTGTTTAATTACATACGTAGACTTTTGAGCATTTTCCGGATATATTCTCCGGGATTGAAACAAAGAGTATTGCAATCCCTGGAAGATCTGCGCCGTTTATAATTGCAACTTCAGATCCGGAGTCCCTGGCAACTAGGCTTTACCAGAATTGCTCCTTGGAGGTAACTAATTATGAATGCATGCGCATATATACAGAAGTAGTTAATTAGTTTATATTAATTAAATAAAAAAATAATTAATGTTTACTAATTAGGATTTGACTCTGGCGACTATGATGGTGAGGCCGGCATCCTTCTTCGAAGAAGATTTGAGCAAGAGAGCCGCCTTCTCCAAGGAGAGATACGGATCAGTGGACAAGGTGTTCGTAATCTGCGGCGAAGATGCCTTGTTGACTCCAAATTATCAGCGATGGATGGTTGAGAACAGTCCGGTGAAGGAGGTGATGGAGATCAACGGAGCAGATCATATGACCATGCTGTCGAAGCCCCAGGAGCTATGCGAATGCATCGCAGCCATTGTTAGCAGCTATGCTGCTAACTGATGATGGTGATAATTATGACTTCGTTTGGCATAGCGGTGACGCTTGTAAACACATGGGTTAAATCGTCATTCGTTAACAATAATCACCTAAAAATCTTAATCCGTTTGAACATAAAAGTGGATGAAGTTCCTTAGGTGAGAATTAACGAATGATAGTTTAACCTGTATGTTCACGACCGGGACCACCGTGCCAAAAATCTTCTTCTTTAAATTGCCACTATCTGCAAGCTAGCTTCCTCTTTAACTCTCTATAACGCTCTCTTCATCTGAAGCAGAATCAAAGTCGGTGTTTTGGCTATGCGGATTCTTTAAATCTCCTTCGGGGAAAAAGTATTTTATAATATTATAATTTTATTCTTTTAATGATTCTAAATTCATTACAAAGGATAAAGTATAGCAAATATTATAATTTTATTCTTTTAATGATTCTAAATTCATTGCAAAGGATAAAAAATATTTTATCACTTTCAATTAAAGAAAACGATCACACTTTTCAGTGTTTATAGTCAATACCAAAGGTAAAATTAAATATCATAAAATAATTTGGCTGATTTTATCACTTTTCATCCATATTTCTAAGGGAAGGACATTTTTGTAAACCAAAGAAATTTAGAGAGGAGGTAAATGTAATTTCGAAGATAGAGGGGTGCAACCTATAATTATGCAAACTCCCATTGGAGGTTCTGGTAATTAACCCTAAATATGTATTAAGGAACTTTAATGTTACTGAGAATTGAAACCAATAAAATAAGAACCGTAAGCTGGGCCAATTCATTTGGATGGAATTGGGTCGTTGGAATTTGAATTTAATTGGAATTTGAATTAATTATGCATAAAATACAATTGATAAATTGAAATCCCCGTAATTCTGACCTATGATCGCCACGAATATGCAATGATCAACGCAACGACAGAAGGAAATGATAAATGTACGACATTTTTGACAAAGGCAATTGAGAAGAAACAACACGAGTCTCTCAATGAAATCTCAAACCACGCGACACAAGATCTCGGTCTATGCTCTTGCGCACGGTGTTCTAAGGTGTGTTACATGCACCAACTTTTTTTTCTCTTCGAAAGGTCTCTACGCTCCATAAAAGCAATCTACGAGGGTGATGACATAAACTCTACCAAAGAATACTTCTCTTTGGGATTGCTTCCGGGCTTCACCCAGCAGTCAGCACCCCAAGATTAAAAAAGGCGATTATATTTAAGTCCCTGGCAGCATTATCATTTTATTGTTTTAATAACTAGGAATAAATGGTAAGGTGTGTGAGGTACATGTTTGGGATAGTTGTGGTGCTTAAGCAGTAACAATGTGAAGCATGCAATGTCGGTAAGCACAATGATGACGGTTTACCGGGGCCTTCCCTCTAAGTTTGCAAAATTACATATTGCTCCTCTCTTATTGTTGAAATTACAGAAACCTCCCCCTCAATGTTGCAAAACAGAACATTACCTCCTCTGAAGTTCAAATTTCATAACATTCATGCACAAAAATACCTCCTTTCGGAGTACATTTTCAAAGGTAAATGTTATGTTTTGTAACATTTAGGGGAGGTTTTTGTAATTTTAATAATTAGAGGGGTGCAATCTGTAATTATGCTACCATCCAAGGGAAGTTTTGGTAATCATTCGTATTCTTTTTATTTGTAATTTTCGTGTTTTAAACTGCTAAAACTAGACTATGCAAGGCTATGATGAATGTTTGAAATAAAATATTTTTTGGAAAAATATTGTTCATGTACATATTGACCAACCAAACAACAACAGTATCTTAAATAAATGTGTTCACAAACATTAGCATTTCCCTAGTGGGACCAAGTGAAAGAGAACTTCTACTTGTAAAGAGATCTAGGGGGCATTGTCTCTTGGTATTGAACACTTTTGGGCGTACACGAAGTTCAATATAATGTCTTAGAGTCCGTTCGTTTGAATGAAATTGACTTTTTGGGATTAGTATTAGAAATCCAATTCTAATGTTCAGCGCAACAGAATTTAAGCGGACATAACACATGACTTTGACTATGAACTAAAAAATCAAATAGCCAATTCTTACCTCCGCTCATTGGTTTTCCGCATAATCGAATGTTTTCGCTAGAGTTTTTCGACCTACGCGCGCGTTTTTCGCCTGGGCGTGTGTTTTCCTGCAGGGTGTGTTTTTCGGCCGGGCACGAGTTTTTCGGTCGGGAGCGTGCTTTTCGAACGGACGTTCATTTTTCCCCAGGCGGGGGTTTTTCGCTCGGGAGCGCGATTTTTCGCTCGAGCGAGCGTTTTTCACCCGGGCGCGTAATTTTCTCCCGGGCGGGCATTTTTCGGTCGACCGGAAATTATCGCCCGGGAGCGCGTTTTTCATTCGGGCGCGCGCTTTTTGACCAGCGCGAATTTTTTCCATTCGGACGCACGTTTTTCCGCCTGGGCTCACGTTTTTCAGCCGGGCGCGAAATTTTTCCATCAGGCCGCACGTTTTTCACCCAAGCACGCATTTTTCGGCGGACGCGCGTTTTTCAGCGGGCGCGCGTTTTTCAGCCGGGCGAGCGTTTTTCAAGTGGGAGCGCATTTTTCGCACAAGCGCGCATTTTTCACCCAGGCGCGTGTTTTTCGCCCGGGCGAGCGTATTTCGCCCAGGCGCGCGTTTTTCCCCCGGGAGCGAGTTTTTCGCCATGGCGCACGTTTTTCGCCCGGGAGAGCGATTTTTCGCTCGAGCGTGCGTTTTTCACCCGGGTGCGTATTTTTCTCCTGGGCGGGGCGTTTTTTCGGCCGACCGGGTGTTTTTTGGCCTGCCGATCAATTTTCTCCCGGGCGCTCTTTTTTCACTCGGGCGCGCGTTTTTTCGGTCGGGCACGCGTTTTTCGACCCGGGCGCACATTTTTTGACAAGCGCGAATTTTTTTCGTTCGGGCGCACGTTTTCCTGCCCAGGCGCGCTTTTTTCAACCGGGCGCGAATTTTTCCATCCGGTCGCAAAAATTTACGCGAAATCTTAATTTTGGTAGAAGATGGATCGTTGTCTTTTTTTATTTCTTCCTGACCATAAAAACATCGAGAGAATCACGGAAGAGGAGCGCATATAGATTCCATACGCTTTAGCGGTGACAAATCGTTGATTGGAGCTCTCTTGCTCTAACAATGGCGGATTGTAGCTCTTCCAAGTCATAGCTTCGTCTCTCTCTTCCTCCTCTACCTTTTCCAAACAAAACATGATAATCTATTCCCCAAATCTCGGTTTTTATGGTGTTAGGTAGAACCCTCAACCATTGGATCAAAAGATCCAAATATTCGCAGCTTTAAATCAAGCCCGAATTCTTATTTTCCCATCGGGGGCACACGAGTGTGTGCCAGAACGCTCGGGCGTGCATTCCTCAAAACTTAGAATTTAAACCAAATCTCTGAAGTACGATCGTGTGTCTGTATATTTTCACCAAATCGCACCTTGAACGACAAGAAGAGTGTGTCCATCACGCACAGTTGTGCGCTTGGCCATGTGATCCCTTTTCTCTCAACAGGTTAAAATCCAAACCATTTTATGGGTCGTGTGTCCAACACACGAACACACGTCTTGGTGCACGTAGCCTTGAAACACTCAAAATCCTCTGTTTCATTCCGATTTACCCACATGAAACCCCTAGCCCAAGGGTGGGTGCAGGACATGTCAATTGTTGTTCTACGAGTGTTTTCGGGGCATTACACCAAAACACACTATTTCAACGATGTTTGGGCATGGTTCAACTTACAAAAACTAGATCGAACTGAACCGAACTAAACAAAGGTCTGGTTTCAAATAGGTCCTTTAACTTGTGGTCTGGTTTCAAATAGGTCATTTAACTTGTGGTTTAAGAACTTATTTGAAATAAAGTATAAAGTTAAGAGATTCAATTTGAAACAAATGAAAAAATAAATGTCCTATTTGAAACTAGACTCAAAGTTAAGTGACTAATTTGAAGCAAATGTAAAATTAAAAGACCTATTTGAAACCAAACCAAAAATAAAGGGAACTATTTGAATCAAATGAAAATTTAAAAATATTTTTGAAATTAGGCCCAAAGTTAAGAACCAATTTGAGTATTTTTCCTAAATACGATTGCAATCATTGCTACCATTTATATAATTAACATATTTAATTATTGTAGTAATATTATATAAGGAATGAGCGGCCATGCCTTTTTATCCTATCTCAAGTCGGACCGATTAATCTAGTGTCTGTTTTGAATGGCTAATAATATTGTATATACTCTTATCTTATCATAAATAAATACTATTTCTTATATATATAAATGTCATAAAAACTAACTATATATATATACACACACGAACGAGCAATTACTGAATTACCCGAAGGTCAGAAGCTAAGAAATTAGCTAGATAGGATGACCGAGCGGCCAACGAAGAAGATCATTCTAGTCCATGGAGCTGGCCATGGAGCCTGGTGCTGGTACAAGGTGGCGACGGCGTTGAAATCTCAGGGTTATTCGGTCACAGCCGTTGATCTCGCAGCCTGCGGTTCTGATCCCCGGAGGATGGCCGGAGATGTTACCACCTTTGAGGAGTACGCGCAGCCTCTCATGGATTTGATGGGTTCAGTGCCGGAAGGGGAGAAGATAGTATTAGTGGGGCATAGCTTTGGCGGCCTGAGCTTGGCTTCCGCCATGGACGCCTTCCCGGAAAAGATTGCAGTCGCCGTCTTCGTCACCGCAATTCTGCCTGATGCGGTTCATGCGCCCTGGCATATTTTCCAGCAGGTCATTTGCCTTATTACACGGTCAACATATATTTAATTATTAAATGGTTTAGGCATATATAATTAATTAAACTGTTCTACTCGTGCAGTATTTTGAGCAGTATTCGGAGAAAAGCGGCGGTAATATGGAAACGAGTGTTGCAATTCCTGGAAGATCTGAGCCGTTCATAATTTTTACTTTCGATCAGGAGTTCCTGGCAACTAGGCTCTACCAGAACTGCTCCTTGGAGGTGATTGATTAAACACATGCGCATATATATATATAGAAGTTAATTAGTTAATATTAATTAAATAAATAAATGATTAATGTTTAATATATAATTAGGATTTGACTCTGGCGACTATGATGGTGAGGCCGGCATCCTTCTTCGAGGAAGATTTGAGCAAGAGAGCAGCCTTCTCCAAGGAGAGATACGGATCTGTGGACAAGGTGTTCGTAATCTGCGGCGAAGATGCCACGTTTACTTCAAATTTTCAGCGATGGATGGTTGAGAACAGTCCGGTGAAGGAGGTGATGGAGATCGACGGAGCAGATCACATGGCCATGCTGTCGAAGCCCCGGGAGCTATGCGAATGCATCGCAGCCATTGCTAGCAGCTATGCTATCTGATGGCGGTGATGATTATGGCTTCGGTTGGCACAACAGTGGCGGTTGTAAATACATGGGTTAAACCGTTATTCGTTAACAACCATCTAAAAATTTTAATCTGTTTGAACATAAAAGTGGATGAAGTTTTTTAGGTGAGAGTTAACGAATGACAGTTTAAGTCTCATGTTTACGACCATGACCACCGTGTCAAACGGAGCATATGTCTCTGAAATGCTTCTTCTTCTTTTTCTTCTTTAAATTGCAACTATCTGCAAGCTAGCTTCCTCTTTAACTCTCTATTACGCTCTCTTTATAGATTGCACCGCCTCTATCTTATGAAATTACATTTATCTCCACTCTAATTTTTCTCAATTTATAACACTGCCCATGAAAAATGATAAAATAAGTCAAATTATTATATAATACTACATTTTTATTCTTTTATAACGATTCTAGATTCATTAGGGTAAAATATAATAGACTATTTTCAATGTAGAGTTATTAAAAACGATAAAATTGGAATATCATTGATGTGCACCCGTAAAAATAATACGGGATGCGGTCTCGCGAAACGTATCCGGATGGGTACTGCCGAGCACGCAAGCGTCATGCGCGGCGTGAAAATTAAAAGGTGTTGCGCGGCAAGCAACACATATCAATCGTCGCGCCAATAGGCGCGCC
This sequence comes from Dactylorhiza incarnata, assembly GCA_033032865.1. Lineage (NCBI taxonomy): Eukaryota > Viridiplantae > Streptophyta > Magnoliopsida > Asparagales > Orchidaceae > Dactylorhiza > Dactylorhiza incarnata. Next base: position 77,910 of record JAWHQI010000491.1, read on the forward strand.
AATTACGGCGCCAAGAGGGCGCGCCAATTACGGCGCCAAAAGGGTGCGCCAATTACGGCGCCGGAATGACGCGGCACTCGCCGCGCCGGAATGGCGCGGCACTCGCCGCGCCGAAATGCCGCACCCCCAATTAAAGGGGGTGCGGCATTACCACACCCCCATTTGTTTTGGGGGGATGCGGCATTGCCGCACCCCCAGCTACATTGGGGGGTGCAGCATTACCGCACCCCCCCAATTGCCACAAATGGGCGTTGACCACTTGGTCAATGCCCATGTGGCATTCCCCAATTGGGGAGTTATGCCAATTGGGGATTCACGTAACTCCCAATTGGGGAGTTACGTGAGCAGTAACTCCCCTTGGGAGTTGCGTGAATAGTAACTCCTCAAAGGGGAGTTACATGAATATGAGTAACTCCCCAATTGGGGAGTGCTCCCGGCCGCCTCGGCCTCACGGTCTTCTCACAGCCGCACGGTGAACACCTCCACGATTCATCGTGCTCAGGATGCTGACCAAACGACACGCCGGTGTATTATTCTTGCACGGCGATTATTCCCCCGTGAGCATTATCCTTCAGGAATATTATTCTTACGGAATATTATTCACCGCGCTCAGAACAACTCCGCGCTAACTGCACGACCACAACACCTCCAGAGTCCACATTAAGGCGCGCGCAGAGTGCCCCCAAGTGCACGTTGCGCGCTGAACGCCTCTGAGCGCGCTCAGAACACCCCCGTTCGCTCAGAACGCCTCGCAACACGACCATGACGCTTCCATGATCGTTGCACGCTAAGATCACCTCCGCGCACATGCGCGCTTGGAATGCTTATGAGCATTCTCAGAACGCTTCCCCAGTCGCCTAGATTGCTTCTCCGTTCGTTGCGCGGTTAGAACGCTTCTGAGCGCGCTTAGCTCACTTTTTGTCTTTTCTGACTTCTCACATTTTGTCTTTCTAGCATGCTCACTTTCAGTCTTTCCAGTTTCTCAGATTTCAGGAACAACTTGTCGCCTTTTTCGCCTCCAACAAAACTGCCCGAACTGCCCGAGGGGCAAGATGGTCAATTACGAAAAATGGCGATCCGTGTGCTCTGAACCGGAAAATATGATTCGTCCGCCAGGTGGTTACAGTGGTTACAACGGCAAAATTACCGGGCTACCCCCGGCCAAAGCTATAAAAGGAGCCCCAGGGCTTCATTTGGAGGGACCTTGCCTTCTGGACCCGGGAGAGCTTCTTGCAGACTTTCGCGGAATTCTCCTTCGGACTCGAAGATTTTATTCTTCCCGAAAGCCGACTCAGCGCGCTCACTTTTGTTCTCCAGGGTATTCTCACTTTTGTCCTCCGCCTTTCTCAGAAGGAGAAAGGACTTAGTTTATCTGGAGGTGGTTTGTCACCTTCAGAATTCCCTCTTTCTCTTTCTCTCTATTATTGTAACGAGCAGCAGCCTATCGCGCTCGACTTCTAAGTCTATAATTGTAACCCCCCAGAAGATAGTGGAAGTTTGGTCGGCACAGCTCCGGCCACGTGGTTTTTTACCCTTTCCGGGTTTTCCACGCTAAAAAGCCCAGTGTAATCAACGAATCTCAAATTGACCGTTTGCGCGCTTGGTTTGCTCCCGAGCTAAGGTGGTTCAAGTAAACTGGTCTACCAAGTGCCCTAAGCGACCCGCAACAGTTTGGCGCCGTCTGTGGGAACGATTCCCAAAACTCTACAAAGACTGATCACTGAAGAAAGCGCTTCGCCACCAATTGCAATGGCAAGAAAAAGTGCTCGCACTACTGAAGGATCAATCCCGGAGGGACGCGTCGACCCCGCTCCCTCCCACTCGCTTATCAATGCGCCTCTCGCAGAAGAGGCAACGCCTGCGCTCGCAGCAATACTGGAAGGGCGCATGAGGCAGATGGAAGAACAACAAGCTGAGATGCTGGCTCTTGTAAGAAATCTCGGGGCTCCTCGAGTTCCCGTTCAACCGTCAACGTTGAACTTTCCGGCGCCCCCAGCTCTGAGTCATGCCCCGAACGAGGAGGTCGTTCGAGAGGAAGAAGCCTCAGAAGAATTCTCTGACGAAGCAAGCTCCGCCCATCCTGCTCCGCCAGCCAGAGGCCCAGGAGCTGACCACCAACACCATCTCCCAGGAAGAGCTGTCCCTGGCCGAGCAGTCGAAAGAGCCACGCGAGAAGAAATACGCGATATGATAGAAGAAGAGTACGTCCAAGCGGGGCGACGCGCAGCTCTCGCCCACCGTCCCGCGCACCACGGCTCCCCACTGTCGCCTCAAGTCTTGGCCCATTCAATTCTGAATGGTTTCAAGCTTCCCAACATCGAGACATTTGATGGGACGGACGATCCGTCGGAGCATGTCAATCACTTCACCACCGTCATGAGGATTTACCGCACCCCTGATCAGCTTCTCTGTCAGGTGTTCCCAGCAACTTTGAAGGGACAAGCGCGCACTTGGTTCCACTCCCTGCGGAATGGGGCCATCAACAACTTCACAGAAATGGCGTAGCAGTTCGTGGACCAATTCATCGCCAATCGCAGGATCGTCTGAGATCCCTCCCATCTCTCAGGGATCTGCCAAAACGACAGAGAGACACTCAAAGATTTTTTCCGATGCTTCACTACGGAGGCTCGACAAATCCCAGGAGTCGATCCTGAGCTCTTACGGGGAGTCTTCCTTGGAGGACTCCGCCCAAGTGGCTTTTACTCAGCTCTCATGAGAGAAACTGTACCAAGTTACCCCGACCTAGTTCACCGAGTTGAAGCTCAGATAGCTGCCGATGAGGCCATCGAAGCACACCGCCGACAGTTCGAGGGGAGCTCAAAGAGGAAGAAAGAGGAGACGCCGCCGCAGACAGTTCCCAACAAGAACAACAAGCATCACGACGATCCCAGCCGAGACCGAAGATCTCGCCAGCATCAGGACTACACTCCCTTGAACACTACCAGGACTAACGTTCTCCTCGTCATCTGCGATAGCAACGCGCTCCGCAGACCCGAACCGCTTACGTCGAGCGGAAGAAACCAGTCGCAATATTGCGACTTCCATCGCGAGCATGGACACAATACTGAAAGTTGCAAGCGGTTGAAGGAGGAAATCGAGCGTCTTGTCCAACAAGGCCTCCTCGGAAGGTTTTTACTAAACCAGGTCCCGAACCAGCACGGTCCGCAGGCTGACAATCCAGTAGAGGACAACGTCGTACCCCGACGCGAATAGGCGAGCGGTACTGAGCAGGGGAACTTTTCCCCTAGCTAGTAGAGCGCGCACAGCCCGCGTCTCATCTATCATCAATTTCTATTTTTGTTTCTTCCAGTTTTTGCTTTTAAAACAGTAAGCCACAAGATTGCACTTGTGCACATATATCCGTTGTGTATTTACAATTACTACAGTTATTCTCTAGCTCTATCAGCAATGCGAATCATCTAAAATAAGGCTACGAAAGTTAAGTTCATGATCTTCGATACTAACACATAGCAGCAAATTCGCCGACGTGGTGAAGAGAAGAGAACTCTCGCAAGTGGAGGATAAGCGTCAAGTACGACAATTTTAACTAGGTCTGCCCAAAAGACCACATTGCCTCGGCGCTGCTTGGGCATATTGCCTCGACGCTGCTTGGGCACATTGCCTCGGCGCTGCTTGGGCACATTGCCTCGACGCTGCTTGGGCACATTGCCTCGGCACTGCTTGGGCACATTGCCTCGGCGCTGCTTGGGCACATTGCCTCGGCGCTGCTTGGGCACATTGCCTCGGCGCTGCTTGGGCACATTGCCTCGGCGCTGCTTGGGCACATTGCCTCGGCGCTGCTTGGGCACATTGCTTCGGCGCTGTTTGGGCACATTGCCTCGGCGCTGCTTGGGCACCTTGCATCGGCGCTGCTTGGGCACCTTGCCTCGGCGCTGCTTGGGCACATTGCCTCGGCGCTGCTTGGGCACATTGCCTCGGCGCTGCTTGGGCACATTGCCTCGGCGCTGCTTGGGCACCTTGCCTCGACGCTGCTTGGGCACATTGCCTCGGCGCTGCTTGGGCACATTGCCTCGGCGCTGCTTGGGCACATTGCCTCGGCGCTGCTTGGGCACATTGCCTCGGCGCTGCTTGGGCATCGCCGAGCCTCGGCGCTGCTTGGGCACATTGCCTCGGCGCTGCCTGGGCACCTTGCCTCGGCGCTGCTTGGGCACATTGCCTCGGCGCTGCTTGGGACATTGTCTCGGCGATGCTTGGGCGCATTGCCTCGGCGCTGCTTGGGCGCATTGCCTCGGCGCTGCTTGGGCGCATTGCCTCGGCGCTGCTTGGGGCATTGCCTCGGCGCTGCTTGGGCGCATTGCCTCTGCGCTGCTTGGGCACCTTGCCTCGGCGCTGCTTTGGCACATTGCCTCTGCGCTGCTTGGGCACATTGCCTCGGCGCTGCTTGGGCACATTGCCTCGGCGCTGCTTGGGCACATTGCCTCGGCGCTGCTTGGGCATATTGCCTCAACGCTGCTTGGGCGCCTTGCCTTAGCGCACCTTGAGCACCTCGCCGCCAAGATACCCAGACCTTAACGCTAAACGACAAGCTCGTCACGATATCCGACACAATCATGGGGCGGCAAGCTCACCGCGATCTCCGATGCAATCGCTAGGCAGCAAGCACACAACCGATAAAAGACGAGATAGAAGATTCTCCCACAACTAGAGCCGAGCGACGACTTTCGACACGTCACACGAAGATGACAGTGATCCAAATTGCCGCGAAGGAAAAATTAAAACCTCCGAACTCCTCCGCGCAGTCTTTCGGACTCCGAAGGTTTGGGGGGCTTATGATGTGCACCCGTAAAAATAATACGGGATGCGGTGTCGCGAAACGTATCCGGATGGGTACTGCCGAGCACGCAAGCGCCACGCGCGGCGTGAAAATTAAAAGGTGTTGCGTGGCAAGCAACACATATCAATCGTCGCGCCAAAAGGCGCGCCAATTACGGCGCCGGAATGACGCAGCACTCGCCGCGCCGGAATGGCGCGGCACTCGCCGCGCCGAAATGGGGGTGCGACACTGTCGCACCCCCAATTAAAGGGGGTGCGGCATTACCGCACCCCCATTTGTTTTGGGGGGTGCGACATTGTCGCACCCCCAGCTACATTGGGGGGTGTGGCATTACCGCACCCCCAATTGCCACAAATGGGCGTTGACCACTTGGTCAACGCCCGTGTGGCATTCCCCAATTGGGCAGTGCATAACTCCCCAATTGGGGATTCACGTAACTCCCCTTGGGGAGTTACGTGAGCAGTAACTCCCCTTGGGAGTTACGTGAATAGTAACTCCTCAAAGGGGAGTTACATGAATATGAGTAACTCCCCAATTGGGGAGTGCTCCCGGCCGCCTCGGCCTCACGGTCTTCTCACAGCCGCACGGTGAACACCTCCACGATTCATCGCGCTCAGGATGCTGACCAAACGACACGCCGGTGTATTATTCTTGCACGATTATTATTCCCCCGTGAGCATTATCCTTCCAGAATATTATTCTTACGGAATAGTATTCACCGCGCTCAGAACAACTCCGCGCTAACTGCACGGCCACAACACCTCCAGAGTCCACATTAAGGCGCGCGCAGAGTGCCCCGAAGTGCACGTTGCGCGCTGAACGCCTCTGAGCGCGCTCAGAACGTACCCCCGTTCGCTCAGAACGCCTCGCAGCACGACCATGACGCTTCCATGATCGTTGCACGCTCAGATCACCTCCACGCACATGCGCGCTTGGAATGCTTCTGAGCATTCTCAGAACGCTTCCCCAGTCGTCTAGATTGTTTCTCTGTTCGTTGCACGCTCAGAACGCTTCTGAGCGCGCTCAGCTCACTTTTTGTCTTTTCTGACTTCTCACATTTTGTCTTTCTAGCATGCTCATTTTCCGTCTTTCCAGTTTCTCAGATTTCAAGAACAGCTTGTCGCCTTCTTCGCCTCCAACAAAACTGCCCAAACTGCCCGAGGGGCAAGATGGTCAATTACGAAAAATGACGATCTGTGTGCTCTGAACCGGAAAATATGATTCGTCCGCCAGGTGGTTACGGTGGTTACAACGACAAAATTACCGGGCTACCCCCGGCCAAAGCTATAAAAGGAGCCCTAGGGCTTCATTTGGAGGGACCTTGCCTTCTGGACCCGGGAGAGCTTCTTGCAGACTTTCGCGGAATTCTCCTTCGGACTCGAAGATTTCCTTCTTCCCGAAAGACGACTCAGCGCGCTCACTTTTGTTCTCCAGGGCATTCTCACTTTTGTTCTCCGCCTTTCTCAGAAGGAGAAATGACTTAGTGTTGGATCGTGTGACTCCCTTAGAGGGGGGGGGGTGAATAAGGGTGTGTTTAAAAATATAATTTTTACTTAATATTTTTTAGACAAATTTTACTTTACTAAAAAGTTACTTATAAATAATTTTAAACCAATGCAATTTTTGTATTAAACCAAACACAAATTTCTAAGATAAAGATTTAAGCAAACAAATTTGCAATTAGTGAAAAGAGCATAATTATATTTATCATGAAATTTGTGTACAATAAAAAATGATCTTAACAATGCTTAAGATCAAGGCACAATTATGATAATAAAAAATACAATAATTTTTGGTTTACCAATCCTTCTCCCAAGGATCGGAAGGCTATCACTTGTCTCTCCCAAGACCAAGCCCAAGCCTATCCTCTAGATCTTCCCAAGATCTAGACGTAGCACACAAGGCCACGATTTCCCACCAAGCCACGCAAGGACTTGGACGCTCCGCACAAGGAAGCGATTTTCCCCTAAGCCGCGCAAGGACTTAGACGCCGCACGCAAGACGACGATTTCTCTACCAATACAAAAATGAAATGTGTGTAAATGAAAATACAATATGAAAAGGACAACTCCCTAGAATTTCAGATCTCTGAAAGGATGGTTGAAGCCTCGAGATGATCGTTGATGAAGAAGCGCGCCCGATCTCGTCTTCAATCTTGAATCCTTCTTTGCACAAATGAGAGTTGAAGAGGTTCTGGAGCTCTCTGGTTCGTATGCACTCAGGAAGGGACTTGGAATTCTCAAAGCTTGGAATGCACGAACACAAGGAGTCAATTTATAGAAAATCGTTGTCGCCTGGGCGACATCCACTGTCGGAATTTTCCGACAGCGCTAAACTGCCGCTGGAGTACCGTCGTGCGGGCAGTTGCTGTAACCGCCGAGCTGTCGCCTGGGCGACATCGATGTCGGATTTCCGACAGCCCAAAACTGCCGATCATGGGTGGTATCATGGGCAGTTGTTGTAACCTCCGAGCTGTCGCCTGGGCGATGTACAACCCTCATTCTCCGAGGTAGGACCCACTCAAGGCCACGTAGGCAGGTCAAAGTCAAAGAGGCAAGACAAATCAGCCAGCAGGAGCAAAAGAAGGTTGGCGAGTATTGGCTAAATACTCGCCAGAAGGGCGACTATGGTCGAAGATACGCACCGAGTATCCCGTATGTCGCCCCAAAGTGTCCGGCAACCACAGAAGACCTGAGCGAGTATCAGCCAGGCTTGTGCGAGCAGCAGCAGATACTCGCCAGATGGGCGACTATGGTCGAAGATGCTCGCCGAGTATCCCATATGTCGCCAGGTCAGGGCTGGGCTATAAAAACCCCCCCTACCCCTTGGTTGCCTATAAATAGGACCCCAGGGGTACTTGGATTGGCACCTGTGCTTGAGCTTCTGGAACCCCATTTCCGAATTCTTGAGCCCGTCACCCCTGCTTGCTAGCCAAGTCGGTGCCTTCCTCGTACCTTGCTCGGCCATTCTTGGTTGTGGAGGGGAAGACTCCTTCGAGCTTCCGGGTACGTGGTGGGACCTCCCTGCCGCAGCACCTGGGGTCCTGTTTGTTGCTCTTCTAGCTTCTTCGTCGTTGCCAGCCAAGCCATCTCGTTGGGCTGCTGGGCGAGTAGCCTCCGGCTGCATTGGTCCGAATCTTGAGGTCAGGATTTTCCTGGCGTCAACACTTTGGTGCGGTGAGCGTGGACCGTAGTCGTTGGAAGAAAGTTCGGCAAGAAGGCGAGATGGTCGTAGGTGGCGACCATGAGGAGGAGGTCGGCAACTCGACGGGAACTGGCAGGTTCGTGACGCTGGAGGTTTTCGAAGCCTTCGCGCAGCGCATGGAGGGAGCCATGCGAGCAGCGCTTCAGCCGCGCGCCGAGGTCACTGCGACCTCGCCGCATCGCCCAGTTCCGTCCGAGGGAGGGAGTCCCCCCCCCCCCCCCGGCGAGCAGGAAAGGAGCACATGGAAGACGAAGCCGAGCGACCAAGGAGGTCGCAATTCTACCAGCCAACCTCGCAAGGTATTCGCTTCCGCGAGCCAGGCGAGCAGGCGAGATACCAGGATACTCGACCATATGGCGAGTATGGAGGTGATACTCGCCAGGCGAAGGATCGTCGCCGAGTAGGAGGGAGGAGCCCCTTCTGCGAGGAGATCATTGTCACACCGGTGCCAGAAGGATTCAGTGATCCCACGATGAATTATTGCTCGGGGAGAGACGACCCTATCCATCGAGGGAAGAGACATAGCCGGAGGAATAGCTGGAGGAGGCATAGGGATCGAGTCAGCCAAGGATGTCAAAGAAGTATCAAGGCCGGGGAAGTAGGAGTGAGTTTTGGAGAAGTGGAGCTCGGATCTTTCCGCAAAGCGAATTTCCACCAGGCCTACCGCCAAGACTTCGCTCCAACCTCTCAAGCGCCATCCCCGCTAGAAGAAATCACTTTCTCAGAGGAGGGCATGTTAAGGGATGAGAATCCCTTCCATGAGGCCCATGTGATTGATGCGATCGTCGAAGACTTCACCGTCAACCGAATCCTGGAGTGCAACGGGGGATCTGTCCGTGTCATCTTTACGTCATTCTCACGCACACGTTTGACGACCTGGAGATCAAGGAGAGAAGAATGACGATCTTGGATGACTCCCCTTTTTGATTTCTCAGGTAAGCGAAAGAAGGCGGACGCGACAGGAAAAGCAGCCGTCGTCGGAAAGCTCATTCCAATACGGGAAGAATCCTTCATCGTGAAGGGGAGCTGTTAAGAAACACCCGGAAGGGCGATAACCTAAAAAGGCGGGAGTATGTACACATCCCATCCTTGTAAATTCATTTCTTTGAATAAAATCTACACCTCCCTGAAACATGGGAGAAGGCAGCTTCTTTCGCATCAACAAAGTTTTCATAATGAAGAAGTCAGGTGAAGTCAATCTCCACGCTAGGTTGGAAAATGAGCCTCCGACTTAACCCTCGTAAAAACTCAGAACGGATGATGGGACAGTGCCTCGGGTGTGCGTTCCCTTAAGACCAAGCCTCTACAATGACGGCCGAGATCAGCTCCCCCCTTGCATGTTGGCCGTGGTTCCCACCGACTGCATTTCTCGTCCGACTGTAGAGATTACCGGGAAGAAGTCTGGACGCCGACCTTCCGATTCGGCGAATGAATGATCGATTTCACTAGCTCAGGGGACCCTTGAAAAAAGGCGTCGTGTACCCTTGAAAGCTGAAAAGCTCGCAGCAAAGCATTTCCTTTTCTAAATTACTGTGTTAGATCATATGAGTTGTTGTGCCTAAAGTGTGCTTAACTCCCTGCTAAACTCGTTGAGCAACAGGAAGCAGGTCCGATCCACATCCAGCATCCAAGTAGGAGGGAGGCATTGGGATGTTGTATCCCCTTGGATCTCCCCGACTGCCACTCCCTGCTTGACGTCGTCCTACATCGACATTCGCCGCCGCAGGTTGGAAGACGAGCCTCCGACTTGACCCTTGTAAAAACTCAGAGCGGATGATGGGACAGTGCCTCGGATGTGCGTTCCCTTAAGACCAAGCCTCTACAATGACGGTCGAGATCAGCTCCCCCCTTGCATGTTGGCCGCGGTTCCCACCGACTGCATTTCTCGTCCGGCTGTAGAAATTACTAGGGTAAAGTCTGGAAGCCGATACTCCGACTTGAGACGAGGAGGAGACCGACTCGATCGACCAAAAGACAAAGGCATCCAAGCATCCAAGTGATAGGATGAAGGCTCCTGGGTGTTGTGTCCCTGTGGGATCGACCCGGCGGCCTTTCCTTACTTGACGTCGGCCTTTGAAGGTAGCAAGCATCCAAGTTGTAGGATGAAGGCTCCTGGGTGTTGTGTCCCTGTGGGATCGACCCGGCGGCCTTTCCTTACTTGACGTCGGCCTTTGAAGGTAGCAAGCATCCAAGTTGTAGGATGAAGGCTCCTGGGTGTTGTGTCCCTGTGGGATCGACCCGGCGGCCTTTCCTTACTTGACGTCGGCCTTTGAAGGTAGCAAGCATCCAAGTTGTAGGATGAATGCTCCTGGGTGTTGTGTCCCTGTGGGATCGACCTGGCGGTCTTTCCTTACTTGACGTCGGCCTTTGAAGGTAGCAAGCATCCAAGTTGTAGGATGAAGGCTCCTGGGTGTTGTGTCCCTGTGGGATCGACCCGGCGGCCTTTCCTTACTTGACGTCGGCCTTTGAAGGTAGCAAGCATCCAAGTTGTAGGATGAAGGCTCCTGGGTGTTGTGTCCCTGTGGGATCGACCCGGCGGCCTTTCCTTACTTGACGTCGGCCTTTGAAGGCAGCAAGCATCCAAGTTATAGGATGAAGGCCCTGGGAGTTGTGTCCCCGCGAGACCTGCCCGGCTGCCATTCCTTACTTGGCGTCATTCTCCGTCGACATCAGGTTTTAGAGTAGGAGGGAGACCTCGGGATAATATTCCCCCAGGGCTCCCCGACTGCTAAACCTTACTCCTTCCTTCCCTTGAAGAGCTCCTTAGATTCTTGCGTAAAAACCTAATAACACTCGTCACCAGGTACAGATCAAGGCCTCAAGCTGAAGTCTGCAGGTGCGAGTATGATGGTGCGAGTATCCATACTCGCCGAAATCCTAGGAGCCTAGCGAGCACTCAACCTCGCCTCGAACCTAGGAGCCTAAAGCAACATATAAGCAAGGAAGTAAAAGCACAGAAGGAAGGAATAGGCGAGTAAGAAACTTGTCAAAATTCCTTTTTCATTTTTACAAAAAATCTGTACATGCTGCAGGTGTACAAAAAGGTCGCCGGGCGAGCAAAAAAGGAGCCCGGGCGACTAGGCGACATCCTCGCCATCAAATATCTACATCTGACTCGTCGCCATCGTCGTCGTCATCATCATCATCATCAACCTCATCATCGTCGTCCTCGGCATCGCTAAGTCGCGGCGATGATGCTCGCAGGGGGGAGGTGGACTCCTCGGCGAGTATGGCCGGGATAAGGTCTCCCACCGTCAATCCCATAGCCTCCGGCTTCAAAAGATCATCTGCCTTCAGCTGATTTAGGATGACCTCTCCTGTTGCTCGCGCGATCTCCCGGCGAATATGGGGCATGTCGTCGCCATGCATCCTGACCTGCTTGACGAACCGATGAGGGCCCGACCCCGCCGGCTGTTGCTCGGCAGGCCGAGTTTCTAGCTCGGCGATGCGGATTTGGGCGGCTTCCAAGGCCGAGCGAGTATCCTCCAGCTCCTTCTCGGCCTGGGACAGTCTCTTCGCCGATTCCAGCTCGGCAGCCTATAGAAGACAAAAAGAAAGAAGGTAAGCTTGACATCGTATAAAGAGGCGAGTATTCCAGAAAGCGCGAAAAGTCGCAAAGACGAAGTACCTCGAACCCATTGATCCTCTCCGCCATGGCGATCATTTTCGGCCCCTGCACCTTGATCGCCTCCTCGTACATCAGCAGCCGCTTCACTGTTGAATGTGCGAGCTCGGCAGTTCGCAGGATTGAGCGCGAGGTTTGATGAGCAAGATGCTCGGCAGAGGCCTCCTGCAGCAGCTCGGCGTCAGTACGACTATAGATCGCATGAAGCACATCGAAGGCCTCCCCCTTGTCCTCCCAGTCCTCGGACCAAACGGGGAGGTTCGAGCTCAGAGTCACCTCGTGAGCGCGATCAGACCAGGTCACCAATGGGCGACCAAAGTCGTCCTCGCCACGGGTGCACTCGTTGAAGAAAGGATGGCTGCTCGGCTCGCCAGCCTCCGAGGGATCCACCTTCTGTCCCAAATCCTTGTGGGCAGTCTCCTTCTTCCTTCTCTTGGGCTCGGGAACCTTGCCCTTTACTATTCGCTTCTTCGAAGTCCCGGCGACATCCAGATCGTCGCCTCCTGGCGACAAGTCGATTGGGGAGGAGTCCCCAACCTCGCGCGCCGAGGTTCTCGCACCCCCTTGGGCGATAGCGGTCGCCTTCGCCGCGAGAGGGAGAGCATCACGCGGAAGAGCCTGCACGCCTGTAAGAAGATCGAAGATTAGTCGCCAGAACGAAGCCCTAGGGCGAGTATGTCTGATGCTCGCGCGAAAGATACCTTCCCCTGGGCGAACTTCCGTGAGCTCGTCTACTCGCCTCCTCCAAAGTATCACGTCGAAGCGACGATTCCTGAAGCAGGCGAGCAGCTTCATCTGGTCCTCGGTGAGCCAGGGAACCGTGAAGACGTTCTCTGAAGGTTGAATGGGCGAGCTGGAGATGCCCGCGAAGTCGCCCTCAATGGCGACTATCCGCTCGACCCAGCGATGGTTCTTATTTAAAGTCCCCGCCAGTGTACAGACGTGACTGCACAAGAAGATGACGCCCTCGCTGGTCGCCATGATGGTGAATATTCGCCTAAAGACCGAAAGGTCAAAGACGATGTTCTGCTCCCGAAGGTAGCACAGGAACCCCATGATCATCGCCACTCCGTTGGGATTGATCTGGGCGGGCACTATCCCATAGAACACGAGTATCTTCCGAAACTCGGGCCATATGGGAAGTCGCAGGCCGACCTCGAAGTGTCGGATTGGGAAGATCATCGCCATCTGCGAGGAGGTGTTTAGTCGCTCAGACGGGCGAGGAAGCCTGGCGACATATCCTGGAGTCGCGAACTTGGAGTTGAACTCGTCCAAGTCTTTCTGATTCGTGATCGGCTTCTTGAATGAGCTCTCATCGAAGTTCTTCGCATGGTTAGCTCGCCTGATGGCCGCCTCGTCGATCATCTTGGGAAGAAAGGGAAGAGAGCGAGTATCGTAGAAAGGCGAGGATTGGAAGCCTGGAAGATGCTCGCTCAAGGAAGCTGGAGATCGCTAAAGGCGTATTTAAGACTCACCCACCCCCCCTATTTATACTAGTCGGTTAGTCTGGCTTGTCGAACACGACGCCGCGAGCACGACTAGGGGTGGCGAGTATCTAAGAAAAGTCGCCCAAAGTTCAGAGCGCGCCAACCACCGACCTTCATCTAGCGAATACCTACATCACAGAAACATGAAGAAGCTCGCCAAAATATAGGCGACATTCAAACAGATATTCGGCAAAAAGGAGAGAAGAAAAAGCAAAACAAAAGAAGATCAAGTAAAACAAAGACAAGATTGAAGGGCGAGTATTCGATTACTCGGCAAATCAACACTGCTTCAAATAAATCGTTCAAAAGATTCAAATAATGCTCGCGAGGAGCTACAAAGCTACATGGAAGATAAAGATGAAAAAGAGCGGCAGCTAGGGTTACGCCTGGATGTTCGCCTGGGGATCCTGGATCTGAGGTTGTCGCCCGACCCATCCCAAGCCACGAGCTCGCCTGAAATGCTCGGAAGCCAGGGACATCGCGTCCTCACCTTGTCGCAGCTGGTCTTCGATCCTCGCCAACCTCCCCACCGAGCCCATGCTCGCGCGCATCCCGACCAGCTCGTCATGATGCAGCTGTTGCCGATGCTCGATCCTCGCCACCCTGCGCTCCAAGTCGCTGACAGACTGGAGGCGAGCTTCAGTACCCGACAGGCGAGTATCAAACTCCTCCAGCCGGGATACTCGTACCTCCAAGTCAGTTAGGCGGCGATGAGGGTCACTAGCCGCCAAGCGCTCAACCCGCGACTCCACCTCAGTCAAGCGGCGATGAGGTTCGCAGATCGATAGCCGCTCTATCCTGGATTCCAAGTCCAAGATAGCGCGAGTAGCCTTTTCCTGGTACTCGCGAGGAGGGAGCCCAACGGCATCGATCAGAGCTCCCACCGGAGTATGCGCGCGACCTGCGAAAGAAGGCAAAAAGGGCCAGAACTTCAGCAGAATTCAGAAAACCGTGGCGACTATCCGAAGGCAGCGATCAAATACCTGGCCGAGGACTACGGGATCGTCGGCGAGGAGGGCTGCGAGATCGTCGGCGAGGAGAAGACCTTCCTCGGTGCGGGGAGGGAGAATGGACGCCATCTCGGCGAGTAGAGTGGTTGCCGGAATGATCCCGGTTGGAGGGCAGGTCCCCTCGACCGCGACCATCTCCTGGTCGCCCTCCACCCCTTGGAGCGAAGAAGGCCGAAGACCCTCCAGTCCCGCCCCTGCGCGAGGACTCCCCCTGGTGGGAAGAGGGAGCAGTTGAGGTAGAAGGACGTTGATCGCCTGGAGGATTCACTGGCGGCGGGAGTCCAGGAGGAGGAGGCGGCAGCGCGATCACAGGCAGCTGTGTGTTGCTCGCCGGCTCTGGTCGCGAGTTAGGTGGAGGAGGAGGCGGAGGAGGAGCGATGTTCGCCAGAGGAGCCCCATGCTCGCTCATCGGCCTCTTCTCCACAGAGGAGCTGTGGAGAATCCTTACCGCGCGACCACTCCGAGACCCACCCTCAGGCGAGATCATCGGGGATGATCGCAGCGGTATTGCAGTCGAAGGCTCCTCCCGAGCCTCAGTATTCGGCGGATCTACAGATAACAACAAAGACGTCAGAATGTCGCCGGAAGACAGCATAGATCGAAAAAGGGCGAGCAAGGAGCTCACCTCGGGCAGGGGGAGGGTCCGGTTGGGTTTGAGTTTGGGTTTCATCCCTACTCGCCTCCGGGGCGACCTCTGCCGAGAGAGGAGCAGGGGGGAGAGCAGGCGAGAGCCCTTCGAGGCCCAAATCCTCCAGCAGCTGCTGACGCTGCTCACTCAGAGGATCGGCGACGTTCTCCTTAGTCGCCTCCTTTTCTCTCTCTCTCTTCTTCTTCTTCGCCGCCCTCTTCCTCTTCTTGTTCGCGAGGTAGGCGTCTACCTCGGCGTCCATGCGAGGAGGAGGAAGGGGCACGCCGATCAGATTCGCAAGGTCGGCCTTGGCCTTTTTGGCAGCCTCAGCAAAAGCTAGCGACATTGTGAGCGAGTACAGAAAGGTGGTTCCATCAGAGACCCCCCCCCCCCTCCTTTATATAGAGTCCAGGCGTCGGACAGTCAAGATCCGAGTATCTCCCTATACTCGCCAAGGCAGAAGCTCGTCGAATAACGGTTGGATGTTTCTTTCCGAGCAACTCCGTTACTCGCAAAGAGCGGGGATTGTGTACAACCCTCATTCTCCGAGGTAGGACCCACTCAAGGCCACGTAGGCAGGTCAAAGTCAAAGAGGCAAGACAAATCAGCCAGCAGGAGCAAAAGAAGGTTGGCGAGTATTGGCTAAATACTCGCCAGAAGGGCGACTATGGTCGAAGATACGCACCGAGTATCCCGTATGTCGCCCCAAAGTGTCCGGCAACCACAGAAGACCTGAGCGAGTATCAGCCAGACTTGTGCGAGCAGCAGCAGATACTCGCCAGATGGGCGACTATGGTCGAAGATGCTCGCCGAGTATCCCATGTGTCGCCAGGTCAGGGCTGGGCTATAAAAACCCCCCCTACCCCTTGGTTGCCTATAAATAGGACCCCAGGGGTACTTGGATTGGCACCTGTGCTTGAGCTTCTGGAACCCCATTTCCGAATTCTTGAGCCCGTCACCCCTGCTTGCTAGCCAAGTCGGTGCCTTCCTCGTACCTTGCTCGGCCATTCTTGGTTGTGGAGGGGAAGACTCCTTCGAGCTTCCGGGTACGTGGTGGGACCTCCCTGTCGCAGCACCTGGGGTCCTGTTTGTTGCTCTTCTAGCTTCTTCGTCGTTGCCAGCCAAGCCATCTCGTTGGGCTGCTGGGCGAGTAGCATCCGGCTGCATTGGTCCGAATCTTGAGGTCAGGATTTTCCTGGCGTCAACAGGCGACATCGCTGTCGGAATTCCGACAGCTCAAAACTGCCTTTCGTCGTGCTGCCGTGGAGGGAAGTAGTTGTAACTTCTCTGCTGTCGCCTGGGCGACAGCGGCTGTCGGAATTTTCCGACAGTGAAATTTCCCATATTCAGATTTAGCTCTAGCAGAAATGTGAACATCTCATACATGTTACATGCACACCATAAATAAAAATAGAATCAAATACAAACGGGACTTTGTTATTATCAACCGGAGGAGTGCGAAACGCATGCTCCAACAATTAGTTTTTCTGGAGGTGGTCTGTCACCTTCGGAATTCCCTCTCTCTCTTTCTCTCTATTATTGTAACGAGCAGCGGCCTGTCGCTCTCAATTTCTAAGTCTATAATTGTAATCCCCCAGAAGATAGAGGAAGTTTGGTCCGCACAGCTCCGGCCACGTGGTTTTTTACCCTTTCCGGGTTTTCCACGCTAAAAAGTCTCAGTGTAATCAACGAATCTCAAATTGACTGTTTGCGCGCTTGGTTCGCTCCCGAGCTAAGGTGGTTCAAGTAAACCGATCTACCAAGAGCCCTAAGCGACCCGCAACAGTCATAAAATAATTTGACATATTTATCACTTTTCATTAAAGGAAAAGATCACAACTTTCAATGTATAGAGTCGTTGAAAATTGTAAAATGGAATATCATAAAATAATTTGGCTGATTTTATCATTTTCATCCATATTTCTAAGGGAAGGGCATTTTTGTAAACCGAATAAATTTAGAGGGGAGGTAAATGTAATTTCGAAGATAGAGGGGTGCAACCTATAATTATTCCCATTGGAGGTTCCAGTAATTAACCCTAAATATGTATTAAGGAAATTTAATCTTAAGGAAAAATTGAAAACAATAAAATTAGAACTGTTAGCTGGGCCAATTAGTTTTGATGGAATTGGGTCATTGGAATTTGAATTAATTAAAGTCTCCTTTCAGTTTAATTGGAATTTGAATTAATTATGCATAAAATACAATTGATAAATAGAAATCCCCATAATTCTGACCTATGAATCTAGGATCGCCTTGCACAAATATGCAATGATCAACGCAACAACAGAAGGAAATGATAAATGTACATGAAATCTCAAACCACCCGACACAATATCTCGGTCTATGCTCATGCGCACGGTGTTTTAAGGTGTGTTACACGCACCAAATTTTTTTTCTCTCTTCAAAAGGTCTCTACGCTTCATAAAACCAAGCTACGAGGGTGATGAAATAAACTCTACCAAAGAATACTTCTCTTTGGGATTGCTTTCGGGCTTCACCCAGCACCCCAAGATTAAAAAAAGGCGTTTATATTTAAGTCCCTCTGTCAGTTGGCAGCATTTAGTTATTTTATTGTTTTATTAACTATGAATAAATGGTATGGTGTGCGCGGTACGTGTTTGGGATAGTTGTGGTGTTTAAGCAGTAACAATGTGAAGCATGCAATGTTGGTGAGCGCAATGATGACCCAATTGGCTTTGTTCATTTCATGATGTTGTGTTGATGCATTCTCACAATGATCTGATATAATTTTTTTATCACAAAAAAAAAATATAAAAGGATGAGATCAGTGAACCTGTCGGAATCAGCCATAAATAGATGTGAACTGTGAAATGTATACGGTCAATTTCACTTCAAATGGAGAGTATCCTTACGGAGTTGGGAAATGTGCGCTGTGAATGAAGTATACGCTGTGAAATCTCATATGTCATGATATATCTTATACAACGTGAAAGGTCTTATATGTCATTTTATATACTTAGCGCAGCCCCCCGGATCCTTTAGATTTCGTGCGGGAACTCCAGGGGTGGAGTTCTCGCGATCTCGCCCGTTGGATTTCAATCCAACCGTTGGATTTCAATCCAACGGGCGAGAGCCCTCTTATTTTTATATTTTTTTTTGTTTTTTAGTTTTTATTTTTTTGTCTTCTAGCGAATAAATATACCAGCCGTTGGATTGATGGTCATAATGCTTTCTCGTCTGTTGGATTGAACTCTATGGTAAAGTTCTCGCACCAAATCTAGAGGATCCGGATTCGGTGTTAACTGAGGCTCCGTTTGGGGGGACTTATTTTCACCGGTCAAACGGTCACAACCGCATGAATCGGACCTTAATTATGCAGTCGTGACCGCTTGACCGGTGAAAATAAATTCCCCCAAACGGAGCCTGAGTTGAGGGTATTTAATTTTGTTTCTCACACTTCATATATACAAATTATACACGCACACCGACACATTGCTATCATGCACGCATACAAGACTCTAGATATTTTTTATTTTCTAATTTATTTAATTACAACGGCAATCATTGCTACAATTTATACATATTTATTGTAATGATATTATATATCATATATAAGAAAAAAAAGGGGGCCATGCCTTTTTAACCTATCTCAAGTTGGACC
The DNA here is from genome assembly GCA_033032865.1 of Dactylorhiza incarnata. Classification (NCBI taxonomy): domain Eukaryota; kingdom Viridiplantae; phylum Streptophyta; class Magnoliopsida; order Asparagales; family Orchidaceae; genus Dactylorhiza; species Dactylorhiza incarnata. The sequence continues at coordinate 96,284 of JAWHQI010000491.1, forward strand.
GAGCAATCGGTGTCTGATTTGAAAATGGCCAATATTGTATGCGAGAGGTAGTGCAAGCGGGGCCTTTCGTGCCACCGAGACATTACCCAGGTCGCGACAGTGTCGTGATGCGACAGTGTTTCCCCGCCCACCTCCGCCCGGAGCGCATTGGAAAACTGAGCGATAGCCGGAGTACTGCAGGGGAGAGCGAGCGGCGATGAGTTCGCAGGGCCCGAGGAGACTTCAAGGCGGCGGTGGGATGAATCTTCCAGCTCGATCTTCGCAAAAACTAACATATTGATGTTAGAAATGAGATTTTGTAGATTGTGAGGTTAATATTCACCTTTATTATTTAGTGAATCATTATTCAATTTTAAATTATGTTGCTAGCTTTGGGGTATTAACATTGATGGACAGTTATCATTTTGATTTCGGTCTCTCTAATATGATTGATTCAATGCAATTGATCATTATCGAAATAAAATATGACAATTGTATTTAAATTTGTGGGTTATGTATTTTGCAAATTATTTTTAATGACAAGATGTTAGGGTGCGGATAAAAGTGTTGAACTACAAATAATATTATTGGTCTGTGAATATCAATTGATTGCGAATAACACAATAACCGACATAGAACTGCTTATATAAGGATAAGTAAAGGCATTGTAGGAAAAAAAATTGGTCCGTGACTCGGATCAAAAGCATGATCCGCATTAAATTTGGTCTGTCAGATCAATTATTACATCATCAATGAAATTCGTGATTTAAAAAAATGGTATACAGTCGAATTTTAAAGGGCGCGATATCCAAACAGATTTTTTTTTTTAAATTAATATTTTATAGTAAATAAATATTTAAATGATAGAAAAATGATCGAAAATAACATTTTACAATTAATTTTATAAAAAAATCCAAGCACCAGGCAGGAATATCCCGCCTGGTGCTAGGCCGCGGTGCCTGGGCTTAGGTGGGTCTGGCCCGGGTCAAGCATTGAGCTGCGTTGCCAGGCCCGGTGCACGGGTTTAGGCGGACTTTAATTATTGTTCGGCCTGGGCCCAGAGCAGACTAGCCCGGGCCCGGGCTTTTTTGGGCCGGGCCCAAATTTCTTTAACACGCCTACTTTTGATCAGCTTCCGGGAACAAAAAAAAGTTCAGGATTGACTCGTGCTTTACTTCATGCGACCATCCCGCATGCAAATGAAAGAAACAAACGCCCGTCACCAATCACACTGGCAGCACTATCGCCCCTATAAATATGCGAACCCATTTCGCACACGAAATCCTTCGCATAGAACAAACCCTCCACCGACGCTTTTCCCCCGATATTATCATATCATAAACATAAACAAATAATATTTTGTTAATAAAAAAGGTTATAAAAGGGATATACACGAACGAGCAATTAATTACCCGAAGGTCAGAATTGAAGAAATATAGGATGATCGAGCGGCCAACGAAGATCATTCTAGTTCATGGATCTGGCCATGGAGCCTGGTGCTGGTACAAGGTGGCGGCGGCGTTGAAATCTCAGGGTTACTCTGTCACAGCCGTTGATCTTGCAGCCTGCGGTTCTGATCCGCGGCGTATGGCCGAAGATGTTACCACCTTTGAGGAGTACGCGCAGCCTCTCATGGACTTGATGGGTTCAGTGCCGGAAGGGGAGAGGATTGTTTTAGTGGGGCATAGCTTCGGCGGCCTGAGCTTGGCTTTCGCCATGGACGCCTTCCCGGAAAAGATTGCCGTCGCTGTCTTCGTCACCGCAATTCTGCCGGACACTGTTCATGCGCCCTGGCATATTTTCCAGCAGGTGCGTGTGAATACTATATTTGCAATCATATGTATTAAAAAATTGTTCCATTAATAAATTAGCTGATAAAAGTCGATGGTTGCGATTCACTTGATGGCCCTATTCTAGTACCGTGATATCCCCAAATCAATATTTTTGATAAAGAGTATAGATTTTGGGAATCAGTTCATAAATAACTTGAAAACATCTTATTTTGAACTGTTTATTACATGCGTAGACTTTTGAGCTTTTTCCGGATATATTCTCCGGAATTGAAACAAAGAGTGTTGCGATCCCCGGAAGATCTGCGCCGTTTATAATTGCAACTTCAGATCCGGAGTTCCTGGCAACTAGGCTGTACCAGAACTGCTCCTTGGAGGTAACTAATTAATTATGATCGAACACAGACGTCGATGATCATTTGGTTAATTAATATTAATTAAGAAATATATGATTAATGTTGAATCAGGATTTGACTCTGGCGACGATGATGGTGAGGCCGACATCCTTCTTCCAGGAAGATTTGAGCGAGAGAGCAGCGTTCTCGCAGGAGAGGTACGGATCCGTTGACAAAGTGTTCGTGCTCTGCGGAGAAGACGCCTCATTGACTCCCGATTATCAGCGATGGATGATGGAGAACAGTCCGGTGAACGAGGTGATGCAGATCAACGGTGCAGATCACATGGCCATGCTGTCGAAGCCACGGGAGCTATGCGAATGCATTGCCGCCATTGTTAACAGCTATATACTCTAATTAACTGATGATGATGGTGATGACTGTCAGTTTTTAGTTAAAGCTGTTTGGGATGGTGGCCGCATAAGTAGTTCTATTTTCACAGCTGTCATCATTGTTAGCTTCTTCTTCCTTTGTTGTTTACTTTGGCGTCATCGCGATGTGATCAGAATTGTGTGAAATTGCTAATAAAGGGGGGCAAAAAACAAACCATCTGGCTGTTCCAGCAGCATCCTAGCAGCCCCTCGGCCCCACCCTCCAAGAATTTTGTAAAACCGATATTTGATTTAGATTTCTCTCGTCGAGTTAATGAATTTTGAATACTTACACGTCAAAAATGGTGACCGGATAAGTAAGAAACGACACTAGTAAGATGAAATCGTTAATAAAAATGGAGGAAGACGATGTTAGGCCCCCTTGTTGAAATTCCTGGATCCGCCCCTGCATTCTAAAGATATTTCATTGAATTTTCATATCGAGGCTCCCACGCGCACAACAAACTCATGATTTTGCTCTTGTTGTCGCTCAAAGATTCTCGAAGATAGCATTTTTCATTTTGTAAAAAGAAATGTATGACGATGCCCTCATTGTCCCTCTAACCCGCACATGAAGCCTCGGTCAACCCATATCCTGAATCACGCGCCTTCTTCCTCACCCATAGTTGTCGTCTAGGGCTGAACTTCTTTGTCATAAATGCATCCCCAACTCACTATCCAAAGCTGGAGCAATTTTTCGGTCCGGAGCTCGGTTCTTCGCTCATGAAGGAAGGAGAAACATCACAAGAATTCTTCGTCAAAATTACTGAAATTACCAACCAGATCAGAAATCTGGGTAGAAGCTCATGATGTTGATAACCTTTATACTAGAAGCTCCAGCTCCAGCTTATACTCACTTCCAAAAACACAATCATATAATCTCCTCAATACTAGAAGCTCATGATGTTGATAACCTTTATGTCACCGAACTAATGGGGTATTTACAATCCCATGAAGACCTCCTTATTCGAGATGAGCATGTGTTAGATAAACCATTCCAAATTAAAAATCAATTTTAGAAACAACATGAACATCAGAGAAAACAGAGTGGAGGGGGGAGTACAAAAAACACAAACACCGCACATAAGAAGGAAGGCAGATTCAAACCAAAGCAACTTGAATCTGCACATCCTAACTCATGCACCATCTGTAAGAAACAAAATCACAAAACAAGGTTTATTTCTTCCGATGCAAAAAATGTAAGATCTCATTTCATTCCGAGCAAATTAAAAATGTTGGTATAAAAAGTCGGAAGAAGCAAAATTTACAGAGATAGAGAGGGATAAGTGTTGAAACCAGCAACTGGTCTCTTGAGTTCGGACCCACTCGGGGTGTAGCCGATGCTTATTTCTCCCTCACTAGACTCTCCTGACGGTGGATGCCGGAAACGGAATAGACCCAAGGCTGAAGCGAGGAGGTCCCGCCACACACCCGGAAGATCTTAGAGAGCTTCCCCTCCCAAGCCAAAGCTCAACCGGGCACCTTGGAGGGCACTGACTGCCAACCAAAACTAGCCTAGAGGAGAGGATTCTCTCAAATCGCCCTCCTCCAAGGTGCCCTTAAGGGTCTATTTATAGTTTTCCCAGGCTGGTCTGCAAATAGCATGAATCCGCCTTTTGGTTTTACTAACCGCACCCCAAACTGGTCTGCTGATAGCCTAACTCCGCTGTTCCGAAGGGCTATTAGCAGCCCACCAGGGGTATCATGGTCATTTCCTCCTCAAAGCCTTCTGGGGCGAGTGGTCCGTGAGGGAACCACTCGCGCGAGTTCCCGCTTGACTGGGCGAATGCTCAAGCCCCTGAGCGAATGGTCCGTGGAGGCACCACTCGTCGGGCTCCCTCTCGCCTGCAGCCTACCCCCACTAATCTGAGGATCCTTTCTCCTGTCTCGGTATGGGCGAATGGTCTGGCTGACCCCTGTCCCATCAACTGACCCGAGGGACCCACTCGCCAAATACGGGTTGTACACAATCCCCGCTCTTTGCGAGTGACTCTTCCACTCGGAAAGAACAGTCCAACCCTTTATTTGGTGAGTGCTTGTTGATTGGGCCCCGCAAGATTCTGTGGGTCCCACCGTTATCCTATATATATACATCCCGTGTCAGGTTTTTCTGGACCACTTCCACATTTCGGCTCAAGATTTCTTCTCTCTCTTGACCTTTCGCCACTTCTAATGTCTTCTCATAAGCCTTCCGCGAAACCTCTCTCGCAAGAGATGATCGAGCGCCTGGCCGCGGCCCAGGTTGCAACCGCCCCGAAAACTGCCAGATTCGCTCCCTGGCTGACATCTAAGCGAGATCCGAGCGTCCCGTACGTCTCGCGGCGAGCCAAGACGATTCGGCTGAATCGTCAAAAAGGCGAGACCGTGGTCGAATCTCCGGCGCGTACTCCTGTTGACCTCGAGACCCAGGTATGGGAATTCCTCCTGCCTTACCTTTTAGTTCGGACCCTTATTCCAAAATTGCTTTGACCACTCGCAGGGGACCTCGGTGCCAGAGGACGACCACGTGGTCGTCTTGAGTAGTGTCGCGGCGCCACCCCCCGAGTCTGAGGGGCCTCCTCCAGATCTGGACCTGGCTCCTCCCCCTAACCCGGACCTGGCTCATCCCCCTCCTCCGGGCGAGACCGTACTTCAGTCCAGTAAGTTTTGGAACCCTTCCGATTTACCTTTGAGACGGTTTGTTTCTGACCCTCAACTTTTCGCAGCCCTCAACCCAGACGTCCCGCTACGGGACACTATTCTTCCACCTTCCCCAACCCAGCGGAACCCTTCTGTTACAGCGAATGAACAGAGGGTCTACCCCGAGCGGGAGCCGGGTCAGCACCTCCGTGCTGAAGATAATGCGAATCCCCCGGCGGATGATCAGGCTCCTCCTCCACCGCCTTTTCGCCCCGGAAAAGGGAAGGTTTTCCCCCCTTTCGCCAGGTTGCCCGGAGTACACCCCCATACCTCTCGCCCCTCAGGCCACAGGGTACCCGCCCCAGGTCAGGCCTCTATCTTGTCCCTGCTGCATTCGCTAACTTCATCGTACTGATCCTTTTATAATCTCATAGGGTATCGGGAGGTCTCCCCCCCTGAGTCCTACTATGAGGGGGAAGACGGGGTGCTCTCGCCCCTTCCCTCCCCAGGTGATCTCGCTGACTTCTTGGGTGACTCATCTGACCACGTGACCCTGAAGGAGCGAATCACGGAGATCTTTGGGAAGCTTATCCACCTCCAGCGAAATGCTGCCGGCCAGGTGGATGAGGAGAAGCTGGAGATCAAGCGCGAGCTGAAGGAACTCCGGAGGGACTACTCGCGGCTTCTCGCGACAGTGGAGCGACTGGGGGGCGAAGGTGGGGAGCTGTCGCCTGAAAGGCACGCGGCGAGAGCCCGGGACCAGCTCCAACTGGCTTCCCACGAGATCACCAACATGATGACATACTACCGTCAGCGAATGCCCCCAGAAGCCGGGTCGCGAAAGCGAGGTCGATGGGTTTGGGTGGAGTACTGACCCGAATGCCATAACCTCTTTCTTTTCCTACCCGCCTCGCCGCGAGTGTCGAACATTAATATTTGTCTGTAATAACTTTGTATATTAGGATTCTGAGAATGCTCTATTTATCGCTATTTACTTTCCTCAGCCTATCTGATTGTCGCCGAATGATATACTTTGCGAATGCTTACCTGACCATTTTTGCTTCTTTCATAACCTGCCTAGGTATTGCCGAATGATATGCTTTGCGAATGCTTACCTGACCCTTTTCGCAAAGCCGTTGATCGAATAGTTATAGGTCACTCGCCATTAATGGGCGAGAGAGATTTGGACCGGGTTTCGAGGCGCCGGGCTGCCGCAGATTGCTATCCGCACCCCCCGTTGCCTCGAAAGCCCAAACGCCGTTTAGCGCCTCTATAAATAGGCCTTTCAACTACCGTAATAAATACATCACCATCCGCTCCCTCTCTTTCCTTGCTTCTGGCACTCGCACCTCTCCCTTCTTTGCTGCTCCTTTCTTTTCCCTCATTCGCGAGATGGGTGCCGATGCCGAAGGAAGGGGCAAGTGTGCCAGCGCATTCGTCAATCACGTATTCGATTCCTGCGACCTCTCCGAAGAGGCCTACTTGACGGCAGTTGCTGACTACGTCCCCGGGGGGTTCGAGGGGCGAAAGCCCAGGCCTGAAGAGCGCCTGAACTCCATCTCGCCTTGTGCTCTCGCGATCCCGCTAGAGCACTTCGAGGTGGGCTTTCGCCTCCCCATCTGGCCGGAGTTGCGCCAGACCTTCAGGTACTATGGGGTCGTGCCCGCCCAGCTCAACCCCAACTCCATAGCCATGCTGGTCGGGTATGCGAGCTATTTGCGAGAAGAAGGGATCGAGTTCTCGCTGCCCGTCTTCCGCAAACTCTACACCTTCCGCTGCACCGGCGGCATCTCCTTCTTCTCGGGTCTAAGCCCTCTCAAGCACTACGGGCTCCCGAACAAGAACCACGAATGGGTTCGCCGCTTCATCTTCGTCAGCGGGAGCCTAGGTAACACCCTTCTCGCCCCGGTGCAGGAGGAGGAGTCAACCTTCCGCCCCCCGACCCTAGGGGGGCATGAGGCAAAACTCCATCAGTACATTCTGCAGTACGGGATGGACCTTGTCTATCTCCGGCGAAACGTCAACACGCTCCCGTTCATTCCGCAGGGCGAGGGTAAGATTCCAAGACTTTTGAATTCATTTTGGTTGTGATTCTTACTCCATTCGCCTAAACCACTCGCAATATCATGCAGGTGTGCGTAATCTTCCCGTTCATCCGCCGCGCCCTCCTGGGTTTTGCCTACCTCTCGCGCAAGCCGCCGCGGATGCTTGCCGGGAGGAGCCTTCCTCCTCCAAGCCTAGTAGCCGGAAGCGAAAGTCGGTGAAGGCTTCTTCCCCTCCTCCCTCGAAGTCGCCCTGTCCTCCTGCGGCGAAGGGCAAGGGGGTTCTGGGCGAATCCTCTGGGGCGGGTGCTCCACCCTCAACCCTGGGGACCGACGCGCCTGGTGCGAATGCTCCTCCGGACAAATTGGCGCTGCCGCCGCCTCCGTTGCCCCGGGACCATCGTAACTTCGCGAACGGGAGAGGTACGTGGACCCTTCCGGGGCTCCTTTGTTGAAGTGGGACAGGAACGCGAACAGGGTTTCGCTATCCACTCTCCATCCCTCTTGGTTGGAGACCAACATTGCTAGCGGCGAGGCCTATGCCCTGGCGTATGCCCTTTATGGCCGGGAGGACGCCGAGGTCTTCGATTTGGAGAAGACTCAAGTTCTCGCCCACGAAGCCGCCCGGGCTATGCTGCGCGCTCTCGAGCTCTCGCATATGTCTTCTCGCCGGAGCCTTGAGGTCTCGCGGAACCTGGCCAAGGTCGAGGAGACCAGGGCTCTTCTATCCCAGGAGGTGAGTGATCTCAGGGAAAGACTGAAGACCGCGGAAGCTCTTCTCGCCAACCGCCCGGTTGTAGAGGTACATTTACTTTTACTCCTGCGAATGGTTATCACTGACCGTCCCATATTCCTCTCATCATGATCGTTTTATTTTTCCAGGATGCTACAAGTGCTGGGATGCTCCGAGCGCGGGTGGTCGACCTCGAGGAAAAAGTCCGTCTCGCCGAGGCCGAGACCCAGCTGCTGCGAGAAGCCGGAATGATAGCACTCGCCCCGGGTGATGGGGGGCACTTTTACCCCCATCACGAGCTGGAGCAACTGCTTCAGGAGAATGCGCAACGCGCCGTCAAGCACGCGTTGCAGGTGCTGCGGCGGGCTGGGTATTTGAAGCCGGAGGCCGAATGCCTCACCACTCGCCAAGTAGTCCCGGAGCTTTACATTCCGATCCCTTTCCCGGAGGACGATGGCGTCACGCCGCGAGAAGATGCCCCCGACCAGGATGAGAGCGAAGGTTCTTCGGAGGAGTCTGGTGACCCTTGAGGGGGGCCCTCTGTATTTTCCTTTTTTTGTTGTATTTACCTTTTCTTTTTCTGGTGTAACCACGAATTGGGCGAATGCCCCTGAAAGATATATCTATGGATTACAATTTTTGTGCTATCTCAATTTCTGCGTAATCTCAGTTTTTATGTTATCTCAAACTTTATTATCATTCGCTGCAACGTCTTGCTAGGCTTACCAGGACGTTAGGTCGTAGAGTAACCGTCCCGGCTACCCAGCGAGTGTTCGGAGATGACTTAGGTGTGTTGTCCCTCTTCGACTTCCCGCTACCCGAAACACTCGCATACCCTCACCATTCGCTCGGACTGGGATTTCGTCCGGGCAGTTAGGAAGAGAGGTAAGATTATCATTCGCTTGGGTGGTCCCTGCGAATGCTCCTGGATCCACCTTAGAGAATTTGGATCCTGCTACCCAGTGGACCCTCCAACCTGCCAGCTGGATGAGAGCCCGGACAGCGGGTCTGCTCGGGGCCATTTTCTCATCACCTTGGAACCTGCCACCGAGTGAGCCTTCGGACCTGCCAGCTAGATGAGAGCCTGGACAGCGGGTCTGCTCGGGGCCAACCTCTGGAACCTAGACCCTGCCACCGAGTGAGCCTTCGGACCTGCCAGCTAGATGAGAGCCTGGACAGCGGGTCTGCTCGGGGCCAACCTCTGGAACATAGAACCTGCCACCGAGTGAGCCTTCGGACCTGCCAGCTAGATGAGAGCCTGGACAGCGGGTCTGCTCGGGGCCAACCTCTGGAACATAGAACCTGCCACCGAGTGAGCCTTCGGACCTGCCAGCTAGATGAGAGCCTGGACAGCGGGTCTGCTCGGGGCCAACCTCTGGAACATAGAACCTGCCACCGAGTGAGCCTTCGGACCTGCCAGCTAGATGAGAGCCTGGACAGCGGGTCTGCTCGGGGCCAACCTCTGGAACATAGAACCTGCCACCGAGTGAGCCTTCGGACCTGCCAGCTAGATGAGAGCCTGGACAGCGGGTCTGCTCGGGGCCAACCTCTGGAACATAGAACCTGCCACCGAGTGAGCCTTCGGACCTGCCAGCTAGATGAGAGCCTGGACAGCGGGTCTGCTCGGGGCCAACCTCTGGAACATAGAACCTGCCACCGAGTGAGCCTTCGGACCTGCCAGCTAGATGAGAGCCTGGACAGCGGGTCTGCTCGGGGCCAACCTCTGGAACATAGAACCTGCCACCGAGTGAGCCTTCGGACCTGCCAGCTAGATGAGAGCCTGGACAGCGGGTCTGCTCGGGGCCAACCTCTGGAACATAGAACCTGCCACCGAGTGAGCCTTCGGACCTGCCAGCTAGATGAGAGCCTGGACAGCGGGTCTGCTCGGGGCTAACCTCTGGAACATAGAACCTGCCACCGAGTGAGCCTTCGGACCTGCCAGCTAGATGAGAGCCTGGACAGCGGGTCTGCTCGGGGCCAACCTCTGGAACATAGAACCTGCCACCGAGTGAGCCTTCGGACCTGCCAGCTAGATGAGAGCCTGGACAGCGGGTCTGCTCGGGGCCAACCTCTGGAACATAGAACCTGCCACCGAGTGAGCCTTCGGACCTGCCAGCTAGATGAGAGCCTGGACAGCGGGTCTGCTCGGGGCCAACCTCTGGAACATAGAACCTGCCACCGAGTGAGCCTTCGGACCTGCCAGCTAGATGAGAGCCTGGACAGCGGGTCTGCTCGGGGCCAACCTCTGGAACATAGAACCTGCCACCGAGTGAGCCTTCGGACCTGCCAGCTAGATGAGAGCCTGGACAGCGGGTCTGCTCGGGGCCAACCTCTGGAACATAGAACCTGCCAGCGAGTGAGCCTTCGGACCTGCCAGCTAGATGAGAGCCTGGACAGCGGGTCTGCTCGGGGCCAACCTCTGGAACATAGAACCTGCCACCGAGTGAGCCTTCGGACCTGCCAGCTAGATGAGAGCCTGGACAGCGGGTCTGCTCGGGGCCAACCTCTGGAACATAGAACCTGCCACCGAGTGAGCCTTCGGACCTGCCAGCTAGATGAGAGCCTGGACAACGGGTCTGCTCGGGGCCAACCTCTGGAACATAGAACCTGCCACCGAGTGAGCCTTCGGACCTGCCAGCTAGATGAGAGCCTGGACAGCGGGTCTGCTCGGGGCCAACCTCTTGGACATCCAGGGTCTCCCCTGCGAGCTGCAGCATCATTTTCATTCACATAGTTTAGACAAAATGCTTTTATTCAAAAAACATCATTATTACATGGTACTAAGGATAAAAGCGTTTAAGGTCGTCGCCACTCCATGTGTGGCTGAGGAGCTGGCCCTCCACATTCTGAAGGCGATACCCCCCAGACTTTAGTGCTTCTTCCACGACATAGGGGCCTTCCCAGTTGGGGTTAAGCTTTCCCACCGCGGCGGATCTCCCAGCCGCGTCGACCTTCTTGAGTACCAGATCTCCCTTCTCGAACTGTTTGATCCTAACGTGCCTGTCAAAATACTTGGCCATCCGCCGCTTGACCTCCTCTTGATGGATGGCTGCTCGATCCCGAGCTTCTTCGATGAGGTCGAGGGAGAGCCGCAACTCCTCCTCGTTCTCGGCTCTCCAATCTTCCTCTCCATTTGCGGCGACCGTGACCCGTGGTGTTGTAATTTCGAACTCTATGGGGATGACCGCCTCGCAGCCGTGAGAGAGCCTGAAAGGGGTCTCCCCCGTGGCGGTGTTGGGGGTGGTTCTTAAAGCCCATAGGACCGAGGGGAGCTGTTCCACCCAATTGCCTTTGAGATTTTCCACCTTTTTCTTGAGCAAGTTCACGATGACTTTGTTCGCTGCCTCTACCTGCCCGTTGCTCCTGGGATGGTGGACGGACGCAAACCTAAGGTCTATCCCCAGCTGGCCACAGAAGCTGATGAATTCCTCGCTTGCGAACTGCGGTCCATTGTCCGTGACTATGGCCTGCGGAAGCCCATGTCGACAAATGATTTCCCCCCATACGAAGTTGCGGATTACCTGGGAGGTGACCTTAGCCAACGCCTTGACCTCCAGCCACTTTGTGAAGTAGTCAATCATGACTAGGAGAAACCTCCTCTGCCCGCTGGCCTGGGGGAAGGGTCCTACCAGATCCATTCCCCATATGGCGAATGGCCAGGGCGCCGTGATACTCTTCAGCCTCTGAGCTGGCACGAGCTGAAGCGGGGCGAACATTTGGCACTTCTGGCATCTCTTTGCGAAGGTTGCTGCGTCTTTGCTTAGGGTTGGCCAGAAGTACCCCTGCCTCACTATTCTTGCCTCCAACATCCTGCTCCCCGAGTGGCTGCCGCACTCGTCGGAGTGGATTTCTTCCAAGATCCTTGGGACCTCTTCCTCCGAGATGCATCGGGCCAGGAGGCCCGAGAGGGTCTTCCGATACAAGTCACCCTCATGGAGCACATAGTAGGCAGACTTATACCGGAAGCGCCTCTGGTCCGGAACTTCTTTCGGAAATTTTCCCGTTGCAAGGAAGGTGACGAAGGGATCCTTCCAGGAGGGCCGTTGTTCTACTTCCATGAGCTCTCCTTCTTCAATCGAAGGACGGAATAGGTCCGTCAGGGTCCCTCCGGCTCGAGGACCAGATTTTGCCAACCGATCTGCTGGAGTGCTCTCCTCTCGTGGGACATGCTGGATGGAGAAAGTTTTGAACGTCCCCACGAGACCTTTGACTTTTGCTAAATACTTCATGAGCACAGGTTCCCTTGTTTCGAACTCTCCCCTTATCTGAGAAGCCTATTATCATGGAATCCGTGAGGACCTCCACGTCATGGACCCCGAGCTCCTGGGCCAACCGCAGGCCGGCGATTACAGCCTCATACTCCGCCTGGTTGTTGGTGATTGGAAAGTGTATCACTAGCGTTTGCTCTATCTTTACTCCGTGGGGACTCTCCAGCACTACCCCTCCTCCAAGAGAATTCTTGCCCGAAGCTCCGTCCACCAGCAGCTTCCACGGAATGTGACGAGGGGCTCCGTCTTCTTTCATCTCGGCCACGAAATCTGTCATGAAATCAGCTACCACCTGCGCCTTCATAGATAATCGAGGGACAAAGGTAATGTTGAATTCACTTAGCTCGATTGACCATTTTGCGAGTCTTCCCGAGTGCTCCACTCCTTCGAAGATCTGGCGGAGTGGATGGTCTGTCACTACTTGGATCGAATGGGCCTGGAAGTATGGCCTGAGCTTCCTGGCTGCGATGACCAGGGCAAATGCCAACTTTTCTAAAATTGGGTACCTGAGCTCCGCTTCCCTCAGGACCCTGCTTACGTAGTAGACTGACAGCTGCTTCTTTCCTTCCTCTCGAACCAGGACGGAGCTTACGACCTCCGCCCCGACCCCGAGATATAAATGTAGAACCTCCCCCTCTTTGGGACTTTGCAGTAGCGGAGCCTTGGTGAGTTGGCTCTTCAAGGCCTGAAAGGCCTCCTCGCATTCTCTCGTCCATTCAAACTTCCGATTGCCTCGTAGCGCTTTAAAGAAGGGGGAGCATTTTTCCCCTGCCCGGGATAGAAACCTGTTCAGCCCGGCGAGTCTTCCGGTCAAGCGCTGAACTTCCTTGGCGTTCCGGGGCGACCCCAGCTCCATTATAGCCCTAACCTTGTCCGGGTTAGGTTCTACCCCCCAGGGGATGAGAAGGTGCCCGAGGAACTTCCCTTTGCTGGCCCCGAACACACACTTCAGGGGGTTCAGGCGCATCTTGTACTTGCGTAGGGTGGCGAAGGTCTCCTCGAGGTCCTGGATGTGAGAGCTCACACACTTGCTCTTTATCATAAGGTCATCCACGTAGACCTCCAGGTTCCTTCCCCTTTGTTTCTTAAATACCCGATCCATCATCTTCTGGTAGGTTGCTCCTGCATTTTTCAGCCCGAAGGGCATCATCTTATAGCAGTAGCATCCCTCCCTGGTGATGAACGAGACATCTTTGACGTCCGGGGGGTGCATTCTTATTTGGTGATAACCTGAAAAAGCATCCAAAAAACTCATCACAGAAAAACCGACGACTGAGTCAACCAGCGCGTCGATCCGAGGCAAGGGATAACAATCCTTAGGACAGGCCTTATTTAACAATGAAAAGTCCACACACATACGCCAGCGGCCATCGGTCTTTTTTACCATTACGACATTGGAGACCCAGCCTGGATACTGGATCTCCGTTACAAAACCTGCCTCGAGGAGTTTCGCCACCTCCTCGCGGATCGGTTCTTCGAGCTTGTCAGCTATAGCCCTTCTCTTCTGCCGGATGGGGCGGGCTTCTGGATCGAGGTTGAGACGATGGCAAGCCACGTCCGCCTCGATGCCTGGCATGTCCGCTGCGCTCCACGCGAAGATGTCCATGTTCTTCTGGATGCACTCCAGCATCCTTCTCTGGTCCTCCGGGCCGAGGCCCCCGCTGACCCGCACCTTCTCCACCCTTCCTGCCTGGGTGGTAACCTCCATCTCTATCACCTCTCCTGCCGGCTCGAGCCGGGCTGGTTCGTCCCACTGGCCCTTCGCTTCTCGCCCCTCCTCCCGGGCCTTTTCTCCTGCAGCTCCTTCCACCTCCATCGGCTCGACCTCCTGCTCCTCATGAGCGACCTCCAACACCTCGACCTCCCGCTCCTCACGAGCGACCTCCAACAACTCCTCTCGGGCATCGCCCTCTCCCCCTTCTTCTTCCTTCTCCTCTTCCTCTCCTGGCCCCTCCGGCCTCACCATCTCTTCATCCATCTTTTCGGCATCCGCCATCCATGAAATGGTGTTGACGGCAGTTACGTAGCACTGCCTCGCCACCTTAGCATCTCCTCGGACGCGGATCTGGACTCCTCCACTATGGAGCTTTAAGCACTGATGGTACGATGAGGGCACGCACCGGAAGGCGCTGATGAGGGGTCGGCCGAAGATGGCGTTATAGCTGCTCGGAGCGTCCACGATGACGAACCGACAGTTTCTTGGGACTCCTCCTAGTGTCACCTGGAGACCTACGCCCCCCTCGACCTCCTTCCGCTCTCCCGAGAAACCAAACAGTGGTCCGTCGGAGGCCTGCACTCTCTTCTTCTCTACCTCCATCGCGTCGAAAGCTTTTTTGAAGATCACATTCACCGAGCTCCCATTGTCCACCAGGATCCGAGAGACCGTGAAGTTTTCTATTGACGTCTGGATCACCAGGGCGTCGCAGAATGGGTCTTCGTAGTCTGGCATATCTTCTGAGGAGAAGGTGAGCTTCTCAGAGGGGGGTGGGGTCTGGGAAGTGGACGCGACGTCCCTTCGGAACATGGCCTGGAAGCTCCTCTTGCGAGAGGCCTCTATCCCAACCCCACCGTGAATCACCCCGATTCCCCCCTGGTTCCTGTATCTGCCCTATCCTCACACCGGTCCTCTTCTGCCTCTGGAAGCACTTCCTCAATTCTGGCATGCGGCCGCCGTGGCCGTCCTCTTTCCCTCATTTCCAAGAACTCTGGGCAGGTGGCGATCGCGTGACCTTCTTCCTGATGAAAGTCACAGTAAGGCAACGCCACCCTGTCCTCTCTTCCAGCTCTTCCTCTTCCTCCTCTCGCTCCTCTACCTCTTCTCCCTCGGCCTACCGCCATGGCTTGCTCCCTCGGGGGGTGAGGGGGTCTGGGACCCTGCCTCCATCCCTGATTTACTCCTCCTGCCTCCCTTCCTTGGTACCTTTCATCCTGACCTCGCGCTGGTCCTTCCTGGTTCCTCCAGCCCAACCTGTTGTTGGGTTCTTGGTTCCTCCAAACCCGAGGTGGTCTTTCGAACCCCTGGCCCCTGGGCTCCTCTCGCCTTCTTCCTTCTGGCTGCCTCGCCTCGGGCTCGCTCATCTTTGCCAACCTTTTATAGAATTCGGGGTTGGCTGCCTCCCCTTCAATCTCCTCCGCGGCTCTCTCCATCAACTCCTCGAAGGATACAAGAGGTCTTCTCTTCAGGTCCATCTTGAAGAACCCCTCTCGCAGCCCTACGATGAATGCCATCTGGAGGGCGAATCCCGGCACCTCCTGCACTAGGTGTATCTCCTCCTGGAACCTGTCCACGTACTTGGCCAGGGATTCCCCCTCCCTCTGCCTGATCTTGAAAAGAGCCTCCGCATCCTTCTTCCTCTTCTTTGACGTCGAGAAACGTAGTCGGAAGCTTCGGCGCAGATCATCGAACGCATAGATGGAACCTGTGGGAAGTTGGTGGAACCAGTCCCTTGCTTTCTCCTTCAGGGTGGTTGCGAAGAGTCGGCATTGGAAAGAATCCGACATGGGAAGGATTGAAGTCATGTCCTCGAACCACTGCAGGTGCACAACTGGATCCTCCTTGCCGGTGTAGTAGGACATCTCCGGCCCACGAAACCCTTCTGGCACTGGGGCCGAGAGGATCATCTCGCAAAAGGGGCTCCCTTCCCCTGTTCGGCGAGTGGTCCTCTCGCGCGGGACCAACTCACACACCTCAGCACTCGCCGGACTGCTGAACAACTGCCGTCCGGGGAGGTCTCGCGCACTTCTTTCTGCTGGCACCTCCTTTCCCGGTCGCTGCCCCGGTGCGTTCTCGCCAATCTGCAAAGGCGGGACCACTGGAACCACCGGGGTCTCGCACTCGGTCCTTGCCGCGAGAACCGTCTGCAGGACCTCTCGCTTGAACTTCTCAAACATCTCCAGCCACTCGCCTGCCGCTGGTGGCTGCGAGTGACCTGAGTCAGAACCATTTCCTCCATCTCCTGTCATCGAAACCAGCTTGGGATTTTCTTTCACCGGCTACGGTCCACGCTCACCGCACCAAAAATGTTGAAACCAGCAACTGGTCTCTTGAGTTCGGACCCACTGGGGGTGTAGCCGATGCTTATTTCTCCCTCACTAGACTCTCCTGACGGTGGATGCCGGAAACGGAATAGACCTAAGGCTGAAGCGAGGAGGTCCCGCCACACACCCGGAAGATCTTAGAGAGCTTCCCCTCCCAAGCCAAAGCTCAACCGAGCACCTTGGAGGGCACTGACTGCCAACCAAAACTAGCCTAGAGGAGAGGATTCTCTCAAATCGCCCTCCTCCAAGGTGCCCTTAAGGGTCTATTTATAGTTTTCCCAGGCTGGTCTGCAAATAGCATGAATCCGCCTTTTGGTTTTACTAACCGCACCCCAAACTGGTCTGCTGATAGCCTAACTCCGCTGTTCCGAAGGGCTATTAGCAGCCCACCAGGGGTATCATGGTCATTTCCTCCTCAAAGCCTTCTGGGGCGAGTGGTCCGTGAGGGAACCACTCGCCGAGTTCCCGCTTGACTGGGCGAATGCTCAAGCCCCTGAGCGAATGGTCCGTGGAGGCACCACTCGTCGGGCTCCCTCTCGCCTGCAGCCTACCCCCACTAATCTGAGGATCCTTTCTCCTGTCTCGGTATGGGCGAATGATCTGGCTGACCCCTGTCTCATCAACTGACCCGAGGGACCCACTCGCCAAATACGGGTTGTACAATAAGTATCTTTACACCTGCAAAGTCAGCGATGAAGGCTCATTGTTGTTGCGGGTCGCTTAGGGCTCTTGGTTGACCGATTTCCTTGAACCACCTTAGCTCGGGAGCGAACCAAGCGCACAAACAGTCAATTTGAGATTCGTTGATTACACTGAGACTTTTTAGCGTGGAAAACCCGGAAAGGGTAAAAAACCACGTGGCCGGAGCTGTGCCGACCAAACTTCCACTATCTTCTGGGGGGTTACAATTAGAGATTTAGAAGTCAAGCGCGACAGGCCGCTGCTCGTTACAATATCAGAGAGAGAGAGAGAGAGCGTTCCGAGGGTGACAGACCACCTCTCAGAAAAAACTAAGTCCTTTCCTTCTGAGAACGGTAGAGAACGACAGTGAGAATGCCTTGTCCGCTTTCGTGGAGACGAAAGTGAGAGAGCCTTGTCCGCTTTCGCGGAGACGAAAGTGAGAAAGCCTTGTCCGCTTTCGTGGAGACGAAAGTGAGAAAGCCTTGTCCGCTTTTGTGGAGACGAAAGTGAGAAAGTCTTGTCCGCTTTCGTGGAGATGAAAGTGAGAAAGTCTTGTCCGCTTTTGTGGAGACGAAAGTGAGAAAGCCTTGTCCGCTTTTGTGGAGACGAAAGTGAGAAAAGCCTTGTCCGCTTTCGTGGAGACGGAAAACTTCGAGTCCGCGAAGGAGATCTTCAAGCACCAAAGGAGAAATCCGTGGAAATCTTCAAGGAGCTCTTTCTGGGCATTCAGGCGGGGGTCCCCTCAAATGAAGCCTAGGGGGTCCTTTTATAGCTTTGGCCGGGGGTAGCCCGGTAATTTTGCCGTTGTAACCACCATAACCACCTGGGAGGACGAATCATATTTTCCGGTTCGGAGCCCACAGATCACCATTTTTCGTAAACGACCATCCTGCCCTTCGAGGAAATGCGACAAGCTGTTCCTGAAAAATGAGAAACTGAAAAGACAAAAAGTGAGCGAGCTGAGTCGGAAAAGTGGGCGAGGCGGAAAAGTGAGAAGTCAAAAGAGATAAAAAGTGAGATAAGCGCGCTCAGAAGCGTTCTGAGCGTGCAACGAACGGGGAATTACTCCGAACGGAGCCCGGAGCCCGAAAAGCGGGCGGCGAGCCGGAAGAGGGGGGACTCACCCCAATCTTACTACGGGGGAGAGCGGTTTGACCGCCCCTGAAGGCGGGCGCGGCGCGGCCGCGCCCGAGGAAGGAGGGTGACTCCTCTCGGCCGTACCCCCCAAAAGGGGGGTGCGGCTAGGCCGCACCCCAAAAGGGGGGTGCGGCTTGGCCGCACCCCAAGAGGGGCTCGGCGCTACCGCGCGGTAGCGCCGCGCTTGTCGCGGGCGCTACCGCGCGGTAGCGCCGGGCGGTAGCGCCGCGCTTGTCGCGGGCGCTACCGCTCGCGGCCCGCTCGCCGGCGGGAGGGGACGGCGTCGTCGTGCACGCATCGGTTGGCGGTGGTTGGCAGCTGTTGGCGGCGGTTGGCAGCGGTTGGCGGCGGTTGGCAGCGGTTTCGGCTTTAACTTCCCACTTTCTCCCACTAAAGTAATGGGGAGAGTGGTTTATGGGAGTAACCGCCATCCGGTTCTCTCATAAATGAGAGCTCATGATGAATCCTCATCATAAGTCCCTTAAACCTTCGGAGTCCGATCCTCCGAGTGAAGGAATGTGAAGGTTTCATTCTTCTTGCTTTGACCCCGGTCATCATTGTTGTCGGCGTGCGGCGCGTTGAACCATGGTGGAGGTAAGCTCGTTATTTTTCGTTGTTTGCAAAGAAAGGAGGGGATGGCGGAGCGCGCCCGCGAGGGTGGTTTCAACCGAAGGAGCGAGCCCGCGAGTGGGTGTTGCCGGCCGCGGGATCGAGCCGCCGGCGTCCGGCGGGCGCGCGCAACCTGTGCGCGGGTGTGGTCGGCCGCGGGGGCGGTTCACCGGCGCCCTTCGCGGCACGCGCCGCGCGCGGCGCCGCCGGGCGCGGGATTGGGGCGCCGGCGGCCTCCGCGGCCCGTATGCGCCGGCGGTCAGCGGGGGGGCGCGCACGCGCCCGCGCACCCCCACGCTCGCGTGCGGTGGTTCGCCGCGTGCGCGCGCGGCGGTTGGCCGTGCGTGCGCGCGGCGGTTTGCGGCGCGTGCGCGCGGCGGTTTGCGGCGCGTGCGCGCGGCGGTTTGCGGCGCGTGCGCGCGGCGGTTTGCGGCGCGTGCGCGCGGCGGTTTGCGGCGCGTGCGCGCGGCGGTTTGCGGCGCGTGCACGCGGCGGTCGGCCGCGCGCATCCCTCCGCGCATGCTTGCGCGGTGTTTTTCTGCATGCCTCTGTGCGGGTGTTTGTTGCGCGCGTCCTCCACGTGTGGTGGTTAACCGAGCACGCGGGGTGCCGGGTGCGCGCATCTTGCCGCTCGCGCGGTTTGTCGCGTGCGAATTGCGTGGCTCGCATGAATCGTTGCTTTCATGCGGTTGGTTGGCATAATTGCGCGCGGGCGGGTTGAATTCGCTTGACGCGCGTCTTTCGGGATCTTTATTCATATTTATTTTGTTGGACATATGTGCTGATGTGCGCGAATTTTCTTTTGCAGACTTCGAAACGAAGTGGCCAGTCGAGACCGATGCGCATGCGCTCTACTCTTGACGACGCGCGAATTGACATATGGCGGAAGCGGGTTGGGTTGCCCCCTGATGTTGAGGTGAGGATCCCAGGGGCGGAAGAGCGCGCCCAAAATCCGCCGACCGGTTTTATGGCCCTCTCGGAGAGCTGCTTGAAGTCCGGGTTTCGCATTCCTCCGCCCGAGGAGGCCGTTGAGATATTCCGGTTCTGCAGTGTTCCGATTACCCAGTTCGCACCGGCGGGAATGACGAACATTATGGGGATGGTGGTATTCTTTCGGGAACATAGCAAGCGCTTTTCGCTCGAGATTTTCAAAGATTGGTGCGAGGTTTCTACTGACCCGGGCGGTCGTATCGAAGTTCGGAGCAACAAAAGCTGGTTTCATTTTGGAGTGAAGGCTGATTACCGCCATGGGAATACTCTTTATGGGTATGTCCGGAATCGATGGGAGCTACCAGTGTTATGGAGATCGCTTCCTGGGCACTGTCGCCGGCAGACTGGTCGGGAAGATGAGTTCCTTCCTATCCCCGGTTTTCCTGGCCGAGAAGGGCTGTCGAAGGCCTTGCTTTCCATTTCTGATTGCGTGGATGAACGTCGACTGCACCCGGTGGGGCTTTCCTGGGATCCCGAGCGGGAGGCTGCTGTTCCCTTAGATCGTGGGAAAAAAGAGGAAGATCGTTATCAAGAACGACCCTTCTGGCCCGCGCCCTGCTCCACTGGCGCCTATGAGTCAAGATTGCGAGGCCGGCCCGAGCCGTCCTAGGAGTGAGCCGGTTTCATCCGATCCGGAGGTGGAGATTTTGGCGTCTCCTATTGCCGACCGGGTCCCGCCGGAGGATTTGCCGACACCACCTCCCCTCATGTCGGCGAAGCGAGTTTCTTCCTCACTTCAAGCGATGGCTTGTGCGGTAAGTGAAGTTCTTCTTTCTTGATCTCAGCGTTTACTCTTCGTTCTTTTTTACGCTTGCTAACCGTTCGACTTTTGCTTTCAGGCCGAGGCTTTGACTAGCGTTGCGCTCACATGGAATGATCATTACGTGAGCCTCAAGGACAACTACTTCGCTCTTCAGGAGGAGTTACGCGTGGCGAGGTGTGACATGTCCGTTTTGCATAGGAAGAGAGACCGTAACGCAGCTCATATCAAGCAGTTGGAGGGTGAAGTCGAGCGGCTACGAGCGGAGTACGGCGGAGATAAGGCGCTCGCCCAGGATGCTCTTCGTCAACTATCAGACGCGCAGGGGGAAATGTTTCGCCTGGAGGGGGAGTTGGGCTTTCTACGGAGCGAGGTGGATCGGCTGTCGTCGATCGAGCAGAGTCTTGAGGAGGCCAAGGCGACTGGAGTAGCCGAGTACAAGGATTCCCTCACTTTTGCGGAAGAGCGTTTTCAGATGGTGGAAGAGATTCGCGCCGAGGTGATGACGAAGGAGGTAGAGCCCCTGATAGCAGACGAGTGTGAAGTCTCTTTTCAGAGAGGCATCCAGAAGACTCTCCGTATGATGGGGAGGAAGTTCGGGTGCGACACCGCTGGCCTCAGAGCCGGAGATCTTTCTGGGGATGACTACTCGGACGGACGTGGCCGAGGACTGATGTCGTTTATCTTTCATTTTCTCGCTTTCAGCTTTGTTGTTTGTTTGTATGTTTGTCGGATGTGGTTGTATTTCCTTTATTGCATGCGTTGTACCTGTTTTCCTGCATGATCTTGTCAATCTGGTTGTTAGCACCTGCACAGTTTGATTGTTTTCAAAATTACAGATGAGTTTGCATGGGTCTGAGCCCGTGGCTTTTATACTAGTTTGCACGAGTCTGTGCTTGCGGCTTTCGCACGAGTCTGGCTCGCGGCTTGGTCGGTGAATAGCGGGTGTATTCAAACCGAGGGTGAACGTAAGGGGGGCAGGCCCCTACGACACCGGGGCTCGACGACGGAGGAGAAGAGCGAACCTTCAATCGACGACGGTGCAAAGTCCCCGGGGCAGGGCCCCGAAGTGGCCGGTGAATAGCTGGTGTATTCAAACCGAGGGTGAACGTAAGGGGGGCAGGCCCCTACGACACCGGGACTCGACGGCGGAGGAGAAGGGCGAACCTTCAATCGACGTCGGTGCAAAGTCCCCGGGGCAGGGCCCCGAAGTGGCCGGTGAATAGCTGGTGTATTCAAACCGAGGGTGAACGTAAGGGGGGCAGACCCCTACGACACCGGGACTCGACGACGGAGGAGAAGGGCGAACCTTCAATCGACGGCGGTGCAAAGTCCCCGGGGCAGGGCCCCGAAGTGGCCGGTGAATAGCTGGTGTATTCAAACCGAGGGTGAACGTAAGGGGGGCAGGCCCCTACGACACCGGGACTCGACGGCGGAGGAGAAAGGCGAACCTTCAATCGACGGCGGTGCAAAGTCCCCGGGGCAGGGCCCCGAAGTGCCTGGTGAATAGCTGGTGTATTCAAACCGAGGGTGAACGTAAGGGGGGCAGGCCCCTACGACACCGGGACTCGACGGCGGAGGAGAAGGGCGAACCTTCAATCGACGGCGGTGCAAAGTCCTCGGAGCAGGGCCCCGAAGTGGTTCAAGAGAGGAAGGAACGTCGGGTTCCCATTGCGATGCGCTTGCTCGAACTCTTTCGGTCATTCAGCATGGTGGGCGGCGGTGACCCGGCGACTGATCTTTGGTGGCATCCTTTTGTGCCTCTTCGCAGAAAGCCTCCAGTGCCCTAACTGGACGAGGCGTTCAATTTCTTCTTTCAATCTTGCGCTGTGTTCCGTTCGGTGCCCTCGGCCTTTGTGGAAGTGGCAGAACTGGGCTTGATCTCCCCTGTGCAGGGAGAGTCGTTTGGGCCAGTTGATAATCTTGTTATTGCTGATTACAGACAATATGTGCTCGCGGGGGGTATTCAGCGGGGTGAAGCTCTGGGAGCCTTGATTTACTAGCCCTTGGGAGCGGTCTGCTCGGTTCTGAGGGAGCAGTTCAGCCTTCTCGAACTGTTGTTGCTGCCCCATTCTCTCGAGGCATGTATCAAACTGCGGCGGATTTGTTGATGCCTGATATTCGGCTTTTTCAGCCCACGTGGGAGTTGCGCGATCCTTCCGCGCGCCTTGCTTCTCAGATTTCGGTTTTGGTGGCGGATCGTCGTTGATCCAAGGGAGCTTGGAGGCGGGTGTGTCGAAACCGTGGATCGCGTTCCTAAGGATACTCCCTTTGCTGGCCATGCGTCCGGACATGGAAACGTCGTGGTCCAGGGCGTCCAGTAAGAGGCTCCCAAATATTGCGTCGTATGGGGAGTCTGCCTCGGCGACGACGAACTGAACGTCGTACTGGATCGGTTCCGCGTGCATCCCCACTTGGACGGGGAGGGTAATGATTCCTACGGTGGGTACCGTAGTTCCGTCTGGGAGCTCCGCCTCGCTGGCCCTGAGTTTGAGGTTCCCGCTTAGGAGTTTGAGCCGTATTACGGCAGCTAGGAATAGGATGTTGAAGGAGATGCGGTGAGTTATCAACGCTCTCCTTAGCTCACAGGGTGGACTGCCTATGCTTGCGTCCAAGGCGAAGTCCATCCATGCGCAAGGACGCTCCTGGTGAAAATTTGTGCGGATCTTTTGTTGCTGCGTGTTCCACCCCGCCTCCCTTAGGCGGGGCGGTTCGTCCGTGCTTGGATTTTCTTGCTCTTCTTCTTGGATCCTTGGCGCGCGTGCTTCGTGCCATTCAACGAACAGCTGGGACAACTCGGTGAAGTTGTGAATCGCTTCGTTTGGCAGGGATTGGTACCAGCGGAGGGCACTCCCGCGCAGCGTCCTGGTGAAGATTTTGCAGCTGATTTGGTCGGGAAGTCCGAACGTCCATACCGTCATCAAGAAGTGATTAACGTGCACGTACGGGTCTTCTGCTCCGTGGAACTCCTTGATGTGTGGGAGCTTTAGCCATGACGGGACTGGGTATGCCAAAATTGACTCTGAAAGGGGGGATCGCCTTTGCTGGTGCGCGATATCGTTTGGATCCTGCCCCGCTGTGAGAGGGGCCGACTTGCTAGTCAGTCCGTCCCACTGGGGCTGGATTGGTGCAGCGATGGGCGCTCTTTTCATCGGGCCTTCAGGAATTGAGGAATTGCATGCGTCGGACAGTTCGGGAGAGGTGTCCACCCTTGCTGGTTCTGTGAACTCAGGCGAAGCGGGCACTGCGTTCGGGAATCCTTTGTTCGGTAGTTGGGAACCCATTCCCACAGACGGCGCCAAACTGTTGCGGGTCGCTTAGGGCTCTTGGTAGACCGGTTTCCTTGAACCACCTTAGCTCGGGAGCGAACCAAGCGCGCAAACAGTCAATTTAAGATTCGTTGATTACACTTGGACTTTTTAGCGTGGAAAACCCGGAAAGGGTAAAAAACCACGTGGCCGGAGCTGTGCCGACCAAACTTCCACTATCTTCTGGGGGGTTACAATTAGAGATTTAGAAGTCGAGCGCGACAATGAGAACGGTAGAGAACGACAGTGAGAATGCCTTGTCCGCTTTCGTGGAGACGAAAGTGAGACAGCCTTGTCCGCTTTCGCGGAGACGAAAGTGAGAAAGCCTTGTGCGCTTTCGTGGAGACGAAAGTGAGAAAGCCTTGTCCGCTTTTGTGGAGACGAAAGTGAGAAAGCCTTGTCCGCTTTCGTGGAGACGAAAGTGAGAAAGCCTTGTCCGCTTTTGTGGAGACGAAAGTGAGAAAAGCCTTGTCCGCTTTCGTGGAGACGGAAAACTTCGAGTCCGCGAAGGAGATCTTCAAGCACCGAAGGAGAAATCCGTGGAAATCTTCAAGGAGCTCTTTCTGGGCATTCAGGCGGGGGTCCCCTCAAATGAAGCCTAGGGGGTCCTTTTATAGCTTTGGCCGGGGGTAGCCCGGTAATTTTGCCGTTGTAACCACCATAACCACCTGGGAGGACGAATCATATTTTCCGGTTCGGAGCCCACGGATCACCATTTTTCGTAAACGACCATCCTGCCCTTCGAGGAAAGGCGACAAGCTGTTCCTGAAAAGTGAGAAACTGAAAAGACAAAAAGTAAGCGAGCCGAGTCGGAAAAGTGGGCGAGGCGGAAAAGTGAAAAGTCAAAAGAGATAAAAAGTGAGATAAGCGCGCTCAGAAGCGTTCTGAGTGTGCAACGAACAGGGAATTACTCCGAACGGAGCCCGGAGCCCGAAAAGCGGGCGGCGAGCCGGAAGAGGGGGGACTCACCCCAATCTTACTACGGGGGAGAGCGGTTTGACCGCCCCTGAAGGCGGGCGCGGTGCGGCCGCGCCCGAGGAAGGAGGGTGACTCCTCTCGGTCGTACCCCCAAAAAGGGGGGTGCGGCTAGGCCGCACCCCAAAAGGGGGGTGCGGCTTGACCGCACCCCAAAGGCGGGGTGCGGCTTGGCCGCACCCCTCACGGGGTGCGGCTTGGCCGCACCCGCACCCCAAGAGGGGCTCGGCGCTACCTCGCGCGCTACCGCGCGGTAGCGCCGGGCGGTAGCGCCGGGCGGTAGCGCCGCGCTTGCCGCGGGCGCGACCGCTCGCGGCCCGCTCGCCGGCGGGAGGGGACGGCGTCGCCGTGCACGCTGCGGTTGGCGGCGGTTTCGGCTTTAACTTCCCACTCTCTCCCACTAAAGTAATGGGGAGAGTGGTTTATGGGAGTAACCGCCATCCGGTTCTCTCATAAATGAGAGCTCATGATGAATCCTCATCAATTGTCACCCACATCACTTTGGTTCATTGACAGTGGTTGTTTCAGGAATATGGTTAATGAACGAGTTTTTTTGTTTCCCTCAATGAATCCTTCAAACTTGAAGTTATTTTGGGAGACGGTAAGAAAGAGAATAGAATGAAGGTGGGCCGTTTCTGTCGAAACCTCTGAGGGTGAACATAAATTGATCGTAATGTTCAATTTGTGCTCACATTCACTCAAAATCTATTGAGCATGGGCCAGCTTCTCAGAAGAGGCTATAAAGTTCTCTTTGATCATCAAAATTGTCACATAATTGACACAAAACACAACTCGTTGTGGCCTCAACAAAGATGAACAACAACAATATATTTACCCTCAGTATGAAGCCTGCGAGATTGAATGCCCTCGCATGTCACCAAGGTTTCACCTTGTTCCCGACAAATCTTTGGCAACATCGGCTCGGTCATATAAACTTTTCTTCCCTAAATTTTCTGCAAACTCTTGTGGAAGGGCTGCAACAATTCATGTTTTGCCCCCAGGTTTGTGATACTTACGCTAGGGGGTAGTCTCACCGATTTCCTTTCCCTCAGGCGGCCTCAAAACCATCTTCACATTGATGTATGGGGTCCTGCCAACGTCTTATCATTGGGAGGGAAGCACTATTACCTTTTGATTGTAGATGACTACAGTCGATTCATGTGGTTGTATAATCTAGAGCATAAGTCTGATGCTTTTATCTAGATTCATTACTTCAAAAAACAAGTTGAAAACCAATTGGAAACGAGCATTAAGAAGTGATATGAGAGGAAAGTTTTTATCTTCACAATTCCTCGATCTTTGCAAAGATACAAGAATCTGTCGAGAACTAACAACTCCAGGGACCCCTCAATAAAATGGTGTCATAGAGCGGCGCAACCGAACTGTGGTGGAGATGGCCAGGACAATGTTTCTTCACAAATCTTATCCAAAAAACTTATGGGGTGAAACTGTTTCCACTGTTGTCTACATCCTCAATCGATGCCCAACAAAATCTCTTCCCAATTCAACACCATATGAAGTCACGGTGCATCAGAAGACCAATGTCTCTGATCTAAGAACATTTGTGTCGATTGCATATGCCCACAAGAACAGAGAGAAGAAAGACAAGCTCTATGAATTGGGCATCAAATGTACCCTACTTGGATGCAACGATCAAAGTAAAGGTTATCAGCTGCTGGAACCTCTCAACAACAAACTCATAATTAATCTCAAGAGGCGCCGCATTTGACGAAATCAATGAATAAGAATGGGGCTCAGACATTTAGTCTCAACAACATGATCTGGAGCTGCAAGTTGAGCTGCAGATTCCTCCTAGCCCATCCTTGCAAACTCCAAACCTCGAGAAGATAATCCTCATTCAGATTCTGATTCCTCATCTTCCTGAAGGACTCAATCCTTGAATGCAATCTAGAGCAAAATATGTCGTGCTTGCATCGTGACCCATGACCTTCGAAAAAGCAGTAAAGGAGAAATATTGGAAGGATGCGATGAAGGAGGAAATCGATGGCATTAAACATAACAAAACATGGACTACGTACCTTGGTCCCTAAACTAGCTAATTGAGATGTCATCGGTCTAAAATGGGTCTACAAAGTAAAGCACAATGAATACGACTCTATCCTCAAGCACAAGGCTCGTCTTGTTGCAAATCCCAGAAGCCGGGTGAAGATTATGAAGAAACATTTGCATTGGTTTCCAGGATGACTACCATGCGTCTCATCCTTGCCATCGCCCCAATTATGGTATCTACTATATCAATTATATGTCAAATCCACTTTTCTCAATGGAGGCTTAACAGAAGACGTCTATGTTTGCCGACCGCAAGGTTTCGAGAAATGGGGGGAGGAAGAGAAAGTATACAAACTGCACAAGGCCATGGATGACCTTAAGCAAGCTCCACAGGCGTGCCATGAAACATTGATGCCTTCTTCCTAAATGAAGGTTTCTCTCGGAGCCCCAACAAACCAACTCTTTACATCAAGAAAGAAGAAGAAGAGAGAATCATCGTGTGTCTGTATGTGGACGATCACATTGTCACAACTCACAAGGACCAACCATGAACTCCTAAAGCAATTCAGAGAAAAGATGAACAAAGATATGAGATGATGGATCTCCGACTTCTAAAGTTTTTCTTGGGGCTCCAGATCAAATAGATTGACAGCAACATCTTCATCACACAAGAGTTGTATATCAAGAAACTTTTTAAAAATATGGAATGAAGTATTGTAATTCTACAACTACCCCAATGTCAGCCAACGATAAATTTACAGCAAAGATGGATGAAGAAGAATGCACAGACAAGGAAGATTATCAGAGTCTCATCGGCTCCCTGATATATCTCACAAACTCAAGGCCTGATATTGAAAATTCCGTCAGTATCGTTGCCCGATTTGTGAGCAAGCCAAGGAAGGTTCATCTAGTAGCAGCGAAGAGCATTCTACACTATCTACATGGGACAAAACACTTTGGCTGCTCTATAAAATGGATGAGAATATAGAAATTATCGGCTACACTAACTTTGATTGGGCAGATAACATCGACGACAGGAAGAGCACTGGTGGCTAACTCTTCCTGGCGGGGTCGAAACCCATCTCATGGAGCTCGAGAAAGCAATGAACGGTGACGCTCTCCACAACTGAGGCGGAGTACATGATACTCAACACCGCATCATATGAAGCCATATGGCTGCAAAAAATTTACAGAGAAATCTCCGAAGGCAAAGAGGAGAGAAAAGTCGTAAAAATCCACTATGACAACACATCTGTCATTGCACTATCCAAAAATCCTGTGTATCGCAGCTGGAACAAACATATAGAGATTTGTTTTCACTTCATCGAGGAGCTAATAGAGAAGAAGGAGATTGAGCTTAACCACTACCCTACCCACGGGCAGCTTGTGAACATCATGATGAAACTGTTAGTAATTTTATAAAATATTGATTAATAATATTAGTAATTAAATTTAAAATAATTAGTATTATTAATATTTAATTCATAATGTGGTCCAAATGCTATTATTAGAATTAACTTAATATACAGTTTAAATTAAGTTGGCGGTTAAAGAGAAGTTATGGAAATAACTACCCCTTATAGTGGATGGTAATTATCTTGTAGTTATTATTAATGGAGGTTATTGATCCCTTGTCTAACACCAAATATAAAGAGCAAAAACTGATTTCGGATTAGGATGTGTGGCAAAAATGCTCTT
Source organism: Dactylorhiza incarnata (assembly GCA_033032865.1). Lineage (NCBI taxonomy): Eukaryota > Viridiplantae > Streptophyta > Magnoliopsida > Asparagales > Orchidaceae > Dactylorhiza > Dactylorhiza incarnata. Next base: position 124,687 of record JAWHQI010000491.1, read on the forward strand.
GGTGGATAGACTAGAAGTTCAAGGTTTTTCCTCTCTAAAAGGTATGATCATTTTTCTTCAGCTTCAAATGATTCTCAAGCTTCTACAGAAACCCCTTTCCATGGATCGGTTTATTGATCTGGGGAAGAAGATAGGTTTATTTGAAGGCACAGACTTAGAGGGAGTGTAACTAAATGGAAATCTGCACCTCCTAATATCTACACAGTTAATATCAACTTAATGTTACCATAAAACCTTCAACCACCATCAACCTCATTAACCCTGCATTTTTGTGATTTACAGTTGTACTGAAGCTCTATTGATACTGCATCACCAATATGGCGGTTGGCACCTACTTGTCGAGAACCGACAAAGTGGGATTGCACAAACATGGCTTCTTCGGAGATAGTGTAAGTTACTAGCTTTTGCCTCACAATATCTTATTTGATTTGGAATGTTAGAAAGTTTGCAAAATATTATGCATTACGAAAAATATGGTTATCTTAGTAAGTATTTTATTTAATAAAGTTACTAGCTTTTCGCAGTTGAGGCCTTTTCCAAGGACTTCACTTTAGAAGGATTTTAGGATTGATAAATTTTTGTCTTTGTATGTTTATATCACACATGCCTTCAGTACAAAATATAGTGATTATAATAATCTGTAACTGACTTCATCATCATCTCCTATTTTATTGTGTAAGCTTAATTAAATTTGACTGGGTAATCTTAATGAGTGAGTAATGGAGTGTGTTACTTCTTATAAAATCTGCTATTTCACCATCAAAATTTACCCTTTGATTTTGATTTCTTATAGAAGCAATTTAAGATAAGTGTATTTTTGTATGATGGGAAAAAATGTTTTTCGTATGATGGAAAAAAGTGCTTTTTGTATGATGGAAAAAATGTTTTTTGTACGATGGAAAAATTGCTTTTTGTACGATGGAAAAATTGCTTTTTGTTTGATCTTCCTGCAGCCATTTCATTATTTTCGGATCATGACCATTACGAGGATCATCCGCACACGCCTCTCTGTTTTCCGCTCCCGCTCGATCGCCACTCCGCGTCTCCGCCGTTCTCCTCCTCGACGACAACCGAATCCTTCCATTCCTCCGGCGATACACCCCCGTCGATCTCCTCGGCAGCCCCCAGATCTTCGGACAACCACTCAAGGTAAACTGTCTATGCAACTTCTACACCCCCGCATGTTTCATTCCTCCTTCTCGCAGCAAATACTCAACCATTTTCAGACTTAGAAATCTCTCTCCCCAGCCGATAGAACAATTCATTCTCCTCCTATCTCCCTCGACCAAGCAGGGTACGATTTCCCAACAATTTCTTTCTAAATGATCTTCAAATTTCTGGGTTTGTCCTGCGTAACTGCAAAATGAGATCATTATTTCATTTCATAATTTCTAATTTCTGGGGTAAACTACTGCATTTTGTTACGGCACTTCAGCTCTTCATTTTGCACTACAATATATGCATGCAAGGTGTATGACAAAATGTTTCATATAAAAATACAACTAAGGTTTTATCATTTCTATTACTTCAGAAGCAAGAATCCTTTCAATGTTTGTCGACGCTATGCACTCCAGGAATTTTTTCGATGCTACATTTCTTAATAATTTTCTGCTCATTAATTTTTCAATGCGTCCCTTCTTCCTCTACCTCAACTAATTTTATTTTGATTCTTTAATTATGGAGAGCTCTTTCACTTGATTTTGGAGGAGAATGAGGAGATGGCTTTTATGGTCATCAGGAATATTCAATTGCATTTATGCGTACGATGGTTTTGAACATGCAATCCATCTCAAACATTGAAAAATTTCAATGAAAAATTCTAACATCAACATTGTCCTATCTCAAACTATATTTTTGTTTACAAATCCTTGCAGGGGTATAGGGCAGTGGAGGGATCAAAGATGGGTGCATGGGATGACTATGCTTTCCAAGTTTCAGATCCAAGTAAAAGTTGTTCGAAGCTTGAAGCTGATGGAGGAGGCGAAATGGTGCGCATAATATTAGTATTTAACTCATTTTTCATTATATTGTACATTAGGCTGTGAAAGATTTACGCTTCCATGAAGTTATTTCATTTTCTAATTTGGTTTATTAGATTTCTGCCAAGTTTATATATATCACCATGTAATGGTCACTGCATCTTCTATCTTCATTGTACATATCCACACAATCAAATATAAGTTTGATTGCCTTCTACACTCTAATATATAATCATCACCTTAAAATTGAAGTTAATACAACAACAACACTCAAGCCTTTATCCCACTATAGTGGGGTCGGCTATATGGATCCTTTGTCACCATTGTCCCATATCGTTAGTCATAATCTTTCTAATGCCTAAGTATATCATGTCTTTCCTTATAGTCTCATTCCAAGTCTTTATTGTTCTACCCCTCTCCCGTTTAACATGCCTAGTGACTAAACTCTCACAACGCCTAATAGGTTCCTCTAATGGTCTCCTTTGTGCGTGTCCAAACAATCTTAGCCGAGCTTCTCACATCTTCTCTGCAATTGGTGTCACCCCTGTCTTATCCCTGATACATTCATTCCTAATTTTATCCAGTCTCGTGTGTCCACACATCCACCTAAGCATTCTTATCTCCGCAACTCCCATTTTTTGCTCATGCACACAATTCACTGCCCAACATTCAGAACCATAGAGCATCGCTGGTCTAATTGCAGTACCGTAAAACTTGCCTTTAAGTTTTAATGGTACTTTACGATCACATAAGATCTCTGACGCACCTCTCCACTTCAACCAACCTGCTTGGATTCTATGTATCACATCTTTATCAACACCTCCATTTTTTTGAACTATCGATCCAAGATATTTAAAGCCCTCGCTGCGGGAAATATCTTGATCACCCAACTTAATAACGAAGTCATCTGTCCTTCTTGCACTGCTAAATTTAAGCTCCATATACTCCGTCTTTGCCTTGCTCAACCTAAAACCTTTATTTTCTAACTTGTCTCGCCAAGATTCAAGTTTCGCGTTTACACCCTCGCACGTCTCATCGACCAAAACAATATCATCCGCAAACAATAAACACTAAGGTATTGCTTGTTGGATATGTCCGATGAGCTCATCTAAGATCAGGGTAAAGAGATAAGGGCTTAAAGCCGAACCCTGATGTAAGCCAACAGTGATAGGGAATTCCTGTGTTAATCCTCCAGATGTCCTCACCCTCGTCATTGAATTTGTATACATATCTTTGATTATGTCAATATATGATACATTTACACCTTTCTTTTCTAAGACTCTCCATAATATCTCTCTTGGAACCCTATCATAAGTCTTCTCAAGATCGATAAACAACATATGCAAATCTTATTTTCTTTCTCGATAGTTGTCAATGAGTCTCCTCAAGAGATGGATTGGTCTACCCCTCCCCCGTTAACATGCCTAGTGACTAAACTCTCACAACGCCTAACAAGTGCCTCTAATGGTCTCCTTTGTACTTGTTCAAACCATCTTAGTCGAGCTTCTCGCATCTTCTCTGCAATTGGTACCCTAAACCCTAAAACACACACAATAGTAGTCATAAACAAAAAAAAATCAAATTCAGTCATGCAGATGACAAAAATTGCAGCAGATCTAGAAATTTTCATCCATAGATATGCGATTAGGATTGTTAACCATCCAATTTCAAGCCAAATCAGGCTTGAAATTACAACAGATAAACAAAAGATAACTCTTCATAAAGATGACTTCTTAAGTTCAAAAAATATCATCATAAACCTCAAAATTCATAAAATGTATCCTAAAAAGTTTGAGTTGAAGGTAGTTAATCTCCATTTATGTGATGATTAAGTGATATGTTCATGAATGTCTTGGGGTCAACTACAAAACCAATGGTAATTTGCACACACACTAAAATGCTAGTGAAGGAAGAGTGGATACACATGCAAGAGATATACATGTATAAAGATGAACTTATATAAAGAAGAATAATGGTGACCGACCTCAAATGAACTAGCAACATAAACTAATATCTTTGCACTAAAATCAACTCCAACCAAGCAGGCCATGCCTCCAATAAAAGCTACAAAGATAGCAGCACCTCTAAAAGAGCAAAAAAATTATTAGATTTTAGCAATAAAATTCAAATGGTAACCATCAACTCCCTCATCAACGTTTAACAAAAATATTATGCTCGAGGATAAAGGGCAACCCGGTGCACAAAGCATTCCCACACAGCGAGGGTCCGGGGAAGGGTCTCCCCACATGGGTGAAATGTAGGCAAACTTTACCCTGCAATTTTGCAAGAGACTGCTTCCAGGACTTGAACCCATGACCTCATGGTCACATGGCAACACCGTAACCGGTGCACCTTGTTTCCCCTTCAAATATTATGCTCGAGGATAAGAACATAAAATGGAAATCTATTGAACTTACGAATCTTTGGGGTTTAACAAATTATGTTAATGAACACCAGATGATAAACAAGAGTATCTCAGAAATTATCCACTTGTATCAGCATGATATTCAACTTCATATCTTATTTCCTCTTTTAATTACTCTAACCAAAGGAATTATTGACATAATTGAAAGATTATATTGGTAGAGTAAATCTGGTTGAAAAAACATCAAATGAATCCATATTTGCCTTTATCTAATAACATCGGCGGCACCCCTCAAATAAGAGAACGTGAGTTACTTGTTAATTGAATAATTTATAAAAATAGGCAATTAGGAAAAAAAAATTCATTGTGGTTAAGCAAACACAAAAACCCTATCAACAACACCCAACTTATTACTTGTTAATTAAATAATTTTTAAAGATTAGGAAATTTTCTCATTTTGGTAAGGCAAACATAAAAGTTCTATCAACAACACCGAACTTAGATATGATCTAGGATATGTACAACCCATATTCGGCGAGTAGGTAGATGCCCCCCTGCGAGTCGGCGAGCGGCTTCGGGCGAGTAGACCCAAGGACGGTCCTACTCGCCCAAGAGTAGAGCGCGGCGAGTAACCTTCACCCAACCAGGATCTCGTATCGGCGTGGTCTCGTCCCGACGATAAAATTCCTTCTCGCCCGGGGAGAGGCGAGTGGACCAGACCCCGGGGCGAGTTCGCTCCAAGAGAGCTTACTACTGGCGAGTAGGATCGGACCTAGTCGCCCTACTCTCCGTCTCCAGTTAGGGGCGAGGCGAGTAGGATCAGCTCGATCCCTCGGCCCCCCCCCCCCCCCCCCCCCCCCCACCCACTACCCGCAGACCAGCATGGGGTGCGGCTAGTAATGTAAAAAGGCGCGAGGAGCTGTTCGCAGACCATTTTGGTCTGCGTATAGTAATTTGGTTAAGGCGGAGGAAGCTATTCGCAGGCCTTTTGAACCATTTTACCTCTTGAAGAATTTGCCTATAAATAGGACCCATTAAGTCTCAGATTGGCACGGATCCACCCCCTAGAGAGAGCCTGTGCTTTCTTCCTTGTGCCATCTGAGACAGGCTCAGTCTCTGGTTTTTGGAAGGGGAAGTCTAGTTAGATTTCCGGGTTAGTGGCGGGACCTCCTCGCTGCAGCCTTGGGTCCTTTCTCAAAGCGTCTACCACCCTTCAGTGAGGGCCGACTCTCAGCTCGAAAATACTTAGACCTAGGGATCCGACGAAGACAGAAGTAACTCAAGCTACTCCCCAAGTCTCGAACATAGTTGGACCGGTATCCGGGTTCCAACAGTTTTGGTGCGGTGAGCGTGGACAACAAGAGAAGAAAATCTCATCTCACGATCCCATGGCTGGACATAGCTAGCCGGGTGCCGGTCAGGGGAACTCGCTGCCTTTGGGCGAGTTCATCACCAAGAGCGATTTAGAGCAGTTCAGGAGGTCGATGGAGGACACCGTCAGGGGGCTGTTCGCATCCCACATCGGGGCTGGAACTCCTCCCCGGTGGTGGTCGCCTCGCCCACCGAGGTCGGACCGAGCCAACGCCCTGGCAAGGAAGGGTTCGCTGAGGATGGGGACCAGCTGCTTCGCGCGCGGATACTCTTCGCGAGTCCGGCCGAAAACCCCCATCCCGAGGGCGAGTACAACCCAACTCGCCCAGCCCGCCTACTCGCGCCCGCCAGCCCTTTTTGCGAGTTGGTGCTGACCGCTCCCGTTCCCGTAGGGTTCACCGAACCTGCCATGAGTTTCTATGCCGGGAGCGACGACCCCATCAAGCATCTACAGTGGTTCGAGGATATGGTCTCCATCAAGCAGATGACGGACGCATTCAAGTGCCGGCTGTTCGCCATAACCTTCCAGGAGAAGGCTCGCGACTGGTTCCACCAGATGCCGGCAGGAAGCATCTATTGCTTCGAAGACTTGCGCAGAAATTTTCTGCTTCGTTTCTCTACGTCAAAGAAGAGAAAGAAGGGTTCGGAGGACCTTTTTCTCATCAAGCAAAGACCCCAGGAGTTGCTGAGCTCGTACCTCGATCGCTTCCAAGAGGAGGTCCTCCTAGTCCAGGAAGTCCCAGGGCACACCCTGATTTTGGCTTTCAAACTGGGGCTGCAGCCAGGTTTCTTCAAGATGGAGATCACTCGCGATCCCCCGCTGTCATTCGAAGAGCTTATCAATCGGGCCGCGAGGCAGATCGAAGGAGAGGCTACTAGCCTAGAGTTCGTGGCCAAGCTGGCCCGACTGGAAGGAGGAGGAGAGGAAGAAGCCGGGGGTAGCAGGAGGGAGGTCAAGAGGAGAGAAGAGCCGAGGAAGCGAGAAGGAAGGGAGTTCCGGGAGAACAGGGGTCAACGAGACCAGGAGAGGAGGTTTCAGGTCCCGCCAAATCGGCCGGCCTGGAGACCTGCAGGGGGAGGATATCAGGAGAGGCATGGAAGAAGATTCTCCCCCGAGCGTCGAGATCGTTGTCATTCCCCCGACCGAAGGCAAGGACAATGGAGGCAGAACCAGGCACCGCCCCGGGAGGCGTATGCCATCAGGAGGGGACGAGGACGCGGCCGGGGAGGAAGACACCGACAACCTCGAGGTGAGGAAGAGCGTCGGGCGATGCCTTACTGCGATTTCCATCGAGTAGAGGGCCACGCCACGGCTACGTGTCCGGAGTTCCAGGAGCTAAGAAGAGGAGCGGAGGAGTCCCAAGAGGGGCGACAAGAGAGAGAAGGAGGAGTGCAGAGGATCGAAGGAGGAGGAGCCCCCTCCCCGAGGAGATGCGAGGACCGAGGAGATCTGGGAGCTCACGGAGGAATAGGCGTCATCCACGGGGGAGCAGGGTTGGAGTCAACCTGGAAGGGGAGTCTCAACGCCGTGTACCGGAGGAGCGTGGCGTCAACCACCCAGGTTTCACCACCGATGGGAGAGATCACGTTTTCGGAGGAGGATAGGTTGGGCAACGAAAACCCTTTCCACGACGCTGTAGTGATCAAAGCCGCGGTGGAGAACTATACGGTCTCTCGCATCCTGGTGGATAACGGGTGCTCTGTCAATGTCGTGTTCAAGAAAGCATTTGATGCCATGAAGGTGGAAGAGAAGAGGGTTATCTCGATGGAAGGGCCGCTCTTTGGATTTGCGGGAGAAAGAAAGGAAGTAGAGGGAGGTGTGGAGTTGGTGGTGATGTTGGGAGGGACCGCCAAGTGCTGCAGGTTTGTCATTGTGGACGCCCCTAGCAGTTACAATGCCATCTTTGGCAGGCCACTCATCAATGCCTACAAGTGTGTGCCCTCCTACCACCAGTGCCTGAAGTATAACCAGGGAGGTGTGCAGATCCGGATCCGAAGCGATCCCAAGGTGGCAAGGCAGTGTTATCTCAATGCTGTCAACGTGATCAACTGGAAGGAGGAGGCAGAGGTGGTAGACCTGGTGATGGAAGAAGTGGCAAGGCTGGAGTCTGCCGAGGGAGTGGAGGAGAAGGAGATCTTATCTGAAGGCGGGAGGCCAGGAAAAGTGAAGATCAGCGGGGAGCTGGAAGAAGAAGATAAGGAGAAGATTATGTCCTGCATCCATAAGAATGCAAACATCTTCGCGTGGAGCGCAACCGATATGCCAGGCGTCGATGCGGACGTCGCATGCCATCATCTCAACTTGGATAAGGGAGTCCACCCCATCCAACAGAAGAAGAGGGCAACCGCCACCACCCTGGCCGAGCCCATCAGGGAGGAGGTCAGGAAGCTGCTGGAGGCGGGGTTTGTGTAGGAGATCCAGTACCCAGGCTGAGTCTCCAATGTTGTAATGGTGAAGAAGGGGGAGGTGAAATGACGCATGTGTATCGACTTTTCTATCCTTAATAAAGCTTGCCCCAAGGATTGTTACCCTTTGCCTAGAATCAACGAGCTAGTAGATTCGGCCGTCGGATTCCCTGTCATGAGTTTTTAGATGCTTTTTCTGGTTACCATCAAATCCGCATGCATCCACTCGACATAAAGCACATATCCTTCATTACCAACGACGGGTGCTATTGTTATAAAATGATGTCATTCGGGCTTAAAAACGCAGGAGCGACCTACCAGCGCATGATGGACATGGTGTTCAAAGAGCAGAAGGGGCGAAACTTAGAAGTCTACGTCGACGATCTTATGGTGAAAAGCAAGAGCATCGAGGAGCACCTCCGTGACTTGGAAGAGACCTTCGCCACGCTGCGAAAGTATAAGATGAGACTGAATCCGGCCAAGTGCGTGTTCGGGGCTGGAAATGGGAAGTTCTTGGGGCACCTCTTGACTCCGGCCGGAGTAGAACCGAACCCGGACAAGGTAAAGGCGATCATGGAGATGGAAGCACCCAGGAACGTCAAGGAAGTTCAGCGCCTGACAGGTCGCCTAGCAGGGCTGAGTAGGTTCCTCTCTAGGGCAGGGGAGAAGTGCTCACCTTTCTTCAAAACCCTCCGAGACAATAAGAAGTTCGAATGGTCGGCAGAGTGTCAGAGTGCATTCGAAAGGCTGAAACTCCAGTTGGCTTAGGTACCCCTGTTGCAAGGGCCTAGAGAGGGGGACGACCTCTTCCTATACGTAGGGGTGGGGTCAGAAGCGGTAAGCTCGGTCTTGGTCCGCGAGGAGGGGAAGCACCAACTCCCCATTTACTACGTAAGTCGGGTCCTGCGGAAGGCAGAACTACGATACCCCATCCTGGAAAAATTGGCGTTTGCCTTGATTGTCTCGGCGCGGAGACTCCGACCCTACTTTCAGGCCCACCCGATCAAAGTAGTGACCGACCACCCTCTCCGCAGTGTCCTAGAAGGAGTAGAGCATTCTGGAAGGTTGGCGAAATGGTCAATAGAACTTAGCGAGTTCGACGTCGCCTACGTGCCCCGACTAGCCATGAAGGCCCAAGCGGTGGCAGATTTTCTAGCCGACTACACCATGGAGGTAGGCGAGGAGGAGACTCCCCAGCAGGTGGCTTGGGAAGTGTTCGTGGATGGAGCGTCGGGAAAGAATTCGTGTGGAGGAGGCATCATCCTGATCAGCCCTCAGGGCACCAGAATTGAGCAGGCCGTCAGCATTCACTTCCCCGCTACCAACAATCAGGCAGAATATGAGGCCGTAATCGCAGGACTACGCCTAGCCCGGGAGTTGGGAATCCATGACATCAAAGTCCACTCCGACTCACTGGTGGTCACCTCCCAGATCCGAGGAGAGTTTGAAGCAAGAGAGACGGTACTGCAACGCTACCTGGTAAAAGTCAAAGACTTGGTGGGCGCCTTCAAGTCTTTCTCCATACAACACGTGCCAAGGGAGGAGAACGCCCGAGCAGACCGACTGGCCAAGTATGGCCCCCTGGTCGGGGGAACAACCACCGAGTTGTTTCGACCCTCGATCGAGGAGGGAGAGGTGATGGACATCGACCAACCCGCTTCGTGGATGGATCCCCTGGTCACCTTCTTGACCAGAGGGTGCTTGCCCTCGGAGGTCCAGGACAAACGTCGGTTCAGGTACAAGTCAGCTTACTATTTATTAAATAACGGGGTACTCTACAGGAAAACTCTATCGGGCCCCTTCGCAAGGTGTCTGTCCGAGGAGGAGGCCTCCCAAGTCCTGGAAGACATTTACGCGGGAGAATGCTGAAGCCATTCGGGGAGCCGAACCTTGGAGAAAAGGGTACTGAGGGCGGGATACTTTTGGCCCACCATAAGAAAGGATGCGGACGAGTTCGCGAAGAGATGCTCGAAATGCCAACTCTACGCTCCGCTCCAGCTGCAACCAGCCCAGCGCCTCCGATCAATCATGCCCACTGCCCCTTCGCCATTTGGGGAATGGACCTGCTAGAACCATTCCCTCCAGCAAGTGGACAAAGGAAATACCTCCTGGTAATGATCGACTACTTCTTAAAGTGGATGGAAGTTAAGGACCTGGCCAAGACGACCTCCCTAATAGTCAAGAACTTCATTTGGGGAGAGATCATATGTAGACACGGTCTACCCCTCGCCATCGTCACCGACAACGGACCGCAGTTCGTCAGCCTCGAGCTCACAAGCTTCTGCAGCCAGCTTGGCATCGACCTCCGCTTCGCCTCGGTCCATCATCCAAGGAGCAACGGCCAAGTGGAGGCGGCTAACAAAATCATCGTCAACCTGCTCAAAAAGAAGGTAGAAAATCTGAAGGGGAACTGGGTAGAACAACTTCCCTCAGTCCTCTGGGCTTTGAGGACTACTCCCACCGCGGCGACCGGCGAAACTCCCTTCAAGCTGTCTCATGGCTCGGAGGCCCTCATCCCGGTGGAGTTCGAGGTCCAAAGTCCCAGGGTGGTGGCAGCGGAAGACGGAGATGAAGGGTGGAGGCTCGAGAACAAGGAGGGGCAACTACTCGCCCTAGATTTCGTGGAGGAACTCCGCGACCAAGCCACGATCCGTCAGGAGATCAAGCGGAGGATGGCGAGACACTTTTGTTAGAAACGCCCATATCAAAGGCCAATAGTTAGGCCCATTATTGTATTTATTATGTATTTATTTCTCTCTCTCTCCTTTAGTCCCACATTGTGTATAGGATTTTCTCTCCTCTCTTCTCTCCTATAAATATGTATTCTCTCCTTGTATTTGGGTACATAAGTAATACATACAAGATTCAGCTTTTCCTACATGGTATCAGAGGGAGGTTCCAAAAATTCCAAAAATTCCGGTCTCCCGTGTTCTGACCGCCCACCCTCCCTGTTGACTTCTGGTGGTCTCATTTTCTGAGACCGCTCGTCCTCCTGCTGCTTCCAGCAGTGCTCCCAGCCTCCCACGCATCCCTCTCCTCTTGGCTTTTATAGCCTGCTTCCTTTGGCGCGTGGGACCCATCTCCTCCTTCCGCCTCTCTGCTCTGCCCGCAGAAGCTCAGCGCTCTCGCAATCGCTCCCGCGGTCTCGATCAGTGTTCTGATCGCACAATCTAGCTGCGACTCGATCCCGATCTCGCCTTCGATCCCGCTTCTCAGCGGTCTGCCAGCGATCTCTACCAGCGATCTCCTCCTCCCCGCGCGCTTCTCAGCGGTCTGCTCCTTCTCGCCTTCTGCCGAGCTCTCTCCCTGACCAGCGACCTTCCCAGCGGTCTGCTCCTGCTCGCCTTCTGCCGAGCTTGGTCCCTGCCAGCGGCCTTCCCAGCGGTCTGCTCCTGCTCGCCTTCTGCCGAGCTCTCTCCCTGCCAGCGGCAATCTCCCCAAGCTCTCTCCTGCTCGCCTTTTGCGGTCTGCCAGCGAGCTCCAGTCCTGCGAGCTCCAGCGAGCTCCAGCGGTCTCCAGTCCAGTGAGCTCCAGCGGTCTCAGTCCAGCGAGCTCCAGCGATCTCCAGTCCTGCAGCGGTCTCCAGTCCAGCAGCGGTCTCCAGCGAGCTCGTCCAGCAGCGGTCTCCTGACCAGCGATCTCCCTCTGCGAGCTCCAGTCCAGCGTGCTCACCGTGACCGTGCGGTCTCGCTCTCCTCCCTGCCGGCTTGCTCTCTTCCCTGCAGTCCGCCGCTCTCTCTGGTATAATGGGCTCATCTGAGGACTCCTCGACTTTGCCTACTGAGACCGTCCAACAACACCCTCCTAGTGAGCTCCGTGATGAACTGCGAATTACAACTCTCCCTCTCCGGGAGGAAAAACTTCATCCCTTGGGGTCACTCAATCCGCCGGGTCCTCCAGGCCAAGGGTCTTCTGGCTCATCTTACCGACGATTCCTCGGTTCCTACTACTCCTGAGTGGCTCAAGAATGATGGTCGGGTCCAGACCTGGATCCTTAACTCTTTGGAGAGCGAACCATATGAAATGGTCATGTACCTGCCCACGGCCAAAGGGATGTGGGACGAGCTCCACTCCTTATACTCCGGCAAGGATAGCCTTCAAAGTCTCTTCGACATTATCTCTGACCTTCAGGCTCTGGACACCAGTGGACCAAATATTACCTCTGTTGTCGCTCGGGTCAAGTCACTCTCCGAAGCATGGCTTCAACACCAGCCGCCCACCTCTGATCTTGTCACTCAGCGCGCGCAAAGGGAGGCCGTCTGCATTGCTATGCTAATTGCCCGTGTTCCTCCACATCTTCTGAGTATTCGGGCACAAGTGTTGGCCTCGACTCCCACTCCCTCCTTATTGGCTGTCTGCTCCATGCTACTCAAAGTATCACAACCTCCGGAGGCTTTTGCTCCTCCATCACCGGCTCTTCTCCAAAATGTCCCTACTCCTTCATTTCCTCCTCCTTCTAGCCGAGGAGGTCGGTCGGCTTACCGTGGAAGGGGCCGTGGTGGACGAGGACGGCCGAAGTGCTCATTCTGTGGTCGTGATGGCCATTATGAGTCCACCTGCTTTCGGAAGACTGGCAACCCTCCTCCACGACCGACTGCTGCAGTCGTTGAAGATAGCTCCTCGGCCTCTCGTGCCGATCTTGAGGCTCTCCGCCTACAGTTCCAGCAATTCCAAGGGATGATGACTCCACCTGCCTCGGTCGCTTCCGTCTCCAGCCCAGGTATCGTTTGTCTCTCCACTAGTCCTCGCTGGATAGTGGATTCGGGTGCCACTCATCATATCACCTCTCTAAAGCCGCCAACGTATTCGGGTGCTCCTCATCCGAAGTGTATCACTGTGGCCAATGGAGCGACTGTCTCTGCGTCCGGCTCAGCGGACCTATCTCTCAGCCCACCCATTTCTCTTCGCTCGGCACTCCATGTTCCGGGCTCCCCGTTTAACTTACTCTCTGTTAGCCGTCTCACTACTGATTTGGATTGCTCCGTCACTTTTTCACATTCTTCTTTTCTGATACAGGATCGACGGACGGAGACTACCATTGGTAAAGGGCAGCTACGCAACGGGCTCTACCTTCTCGACGATTCACCCACCATCCTCGCCTCTGTCTCTTCTGCTGACTGGCATCAGCGGCTTGGCCATGCTCCCCTCCCAATCCTCAAGAAGGCACTCCCCGACGTATCTTTTCCTGCTTTTCAATGTGAATCATGTATTTTCGGCAAACAGCCGCGTTCATCCTTTCCTGCAAATTGTACTCGGAGCTCCGCTCCTTTTGATCTTATTCACTCCGATATCTGGGGTCCCTATAAAATTAGTAGTATCTCTGGATTCCGTTATTTCATTACTTTTATTGATGATTACTCACGCACAACATGGCTATATTTACTTCGCGAACGCTCTGAATTATCTCGAGTGTTTAAGGCATTCATCCTTGAAACCCGAAATCACTTCTCCACCACCGTCAAAACACTCCGCACCGATAACGCTCGAGAATGCACTGGCAATGAGTTCTCAAGTTTATGCTCTGAATTCGGGATTATTCATCAGACCTCATGTGCCTACACCCCTCAACAAAACGGTGTGGTCGAACGAAAGAACCGACATCTTCTTAATATGGCCCGCTCAATCATGATTCACATGAACGTTCCTAAGATCTATTGGCACTTTGCGGTCTCTACCGCCTGCTTCCTTATAAACTGTCTTCCCTCCTCCGTACTCAACGATGCCAGTCCGTTCAGTCTTCTTTTCCCCTCTACTCCTGCATTTCCTCTCACACCTCGCATCTTCGGGTGCACGTGTTATGTCCACTCCATGGGACCATCTACCGATAAACTAGATCCCAGAGCAACTAAGCAAATATTTGTTGGCTACTCCCATACACAGAAAGGCTACGTCTGTTATTCTCCTCTTACTCGGAAAATTTCGATGTCCGCTGACGTAACCTTCCGGGAAGACCTGCCATTCTTTCCAGCTCCAGCGACACATTCTCCATCACCTACTCTCCCACAACCTGTCATGCGACCCATCCTCCCGGTTAACACGCCTCCTCCAATACCTCTACCACAACCACTCCCTACTCTGCCTCCTTGCCGGCCACCTCTTATCCAGGTCTATTCCCGTCGCAACTCCCGCCCCGTTGCCCCTGCGCAGTTGTCCTCATCCTCTGGTGTTCCAAGTCCTGCTGATCCGGTAACAGAGTCCACCGCTCATCCAATGGCGAGCTACGTATCCTTGCATCGTCTCTCTCCTCCACTTCAAACTCTTGCTACTTCTTTGTCTACTGTGGCTATTCCTAACTCAGTGCAGGAAACTCTCCAACACCCTGGCTGGCGCGCTGCCATGGAAGAAGAAATGACAGCTCTCTGGGCAAACAAAACCTGGACTCTGGTACCCCCGCCCCCGGGTCAGAAACCAGTTGGCTGTAAATGGGTCTTTGTTATCAAACATGCTCCCAATGACACTATTGATCGGCTGAAAGCTCGCTTAGTCGCTTGTGGATATACTCAACAGCATGGCATTGACTATGAGGAAACCTTCTCTCCAGTGGCGAAACTGAACACCGTTCGCGTGCTCATCTCAGTTGCTGTACATCGACGATGGCCACTCTATCAATTGGACATAAAAAATGCGCTCCTCAATGGCGATTTACAGGAGACGGTGTACATGGAACAACCTCCCGGGTTTGAGACCACGGGGGAGTCATTGGTCTGCCGACTGTTGCAATCATTGTATGGTCTCAAACAATCCCCGCGAAACTGGTTCAACAAGTTTAGTAAGGAACTTCGGGTACTTGGTTTCAAACAGAGCTCGGCAGATTCCTCTCTGTTCATTCGCCATCAGCCAACTGGAACAGTCATTCTGCTAGTCTATGTGGATGACATCGTCATTTCTGGAGATGACGTCAACGGGATACAGAAGGTCAAACAACATCTCAGCACGGCCTTTCAGACAAAAGATCTAGGAAATCTCAACTACTTCCTGGGTTTAGAAGTCGCCAGACGATCTGATGGCCTCGTCCTCTCTCAGCGAAAATATTGCCTCGACCTTCTCCACGATGCGGGTTACTCTGGATGCAAGCCAGTCAACACTCCAATGGATGTCAATCACAGGATATCTGCTCAGGCATCTGACACTGATCATCTGCTGCAAAATCCGGAGTATTATCGCCGTCTGGTCGGAAAATTAATCTACCTCACCGTAACAAGACCAGATATATCATTTGCTGTAGGTATTGTCAGCCGATACATGCATGCTCCTCGGAGTTCTCACTTGCAGGCTGTTGAACGAATTCTCCGATACCTTAAGACAGCTCCTGGTCAAGGCCTTGTGTACAAGACCTCATCTTCAACTCCAAACCTAGTCGCATATTCAGATGCTGACTATGCTGGTTCCATAGATGATCGGCGATCAACAAGTGGTTTTTGCACTTACTTTGGAGGACACTTGATCACCTGGCGGAGCAAGAAACAAGCAGTGGTTGCAAGATCTTCAGCTGAAGCAGAATATCGGGCAATGACATCGGTAGTATCAGAACTAACGTGGCTTGAAAGCCTTCTCACGGATCTTGGTGTGAAGCTTCCCTCACCTGCTCTCCTTCTCTGTGACAGTCAAGCTGCAATACACATAGCCAAGAATCCTGTCTTTCATAAGAGAACGAAACATATTGAGGTAGACTGCCACTTCATTCGAGAGAAAGTCCAGATGAAGAAGATTGTATTGAAGCATGTTCCGGGTACTGAACAGGTTGCGGATGTCCTCACAAAGGCACTGTCCAGTACTATCTATCATCAGTGCTTATCCAAGCTTGGCGCCTATGATTTGTACGCTCCAGCTTGCGGGGGAGTGTTAGAAACGCCCATATCAAAGGCCCATAGTTAGGCCTATTATTGTATTTATTATGTATTTATTTCTCTCTCTCTCCTTTAGTCCCACATTGTGTATAGGATTTTCTCTCCTCTCTTCTCTCCTATAAATATGTATTCTCTCCTTGTATTTGGGTACATAAGTAATACATACAAGATTCAGCTTTTCCTACAACTTTGATAAACATGTTCGGATCAAGCAGTTTAACAAGGGCGACCTGGTCCTCAAGAAAGTAGATGCAGCAGGAAGGTCCGCCGCTGTAGGAAAGCTCCACCCCAATTGGGAAGGTCCTTACATAGTTTTCGAGGTGTTGAAAACAGGCGGATACCGCCTGCAGAACGCGGGGGGGGGGGGGGGGGGGGGGGGGAACTCCTAGGAAACACCTGGAGCGGGGACGACTTGAAGCGTTTCTATTCATAGGAACGATATGATACCTTGTATATTTCTCTTTACTATTATATCGAAATAAAGATAATGCTTTTTGTTGCAAATGTGTAGCGCTCCGCCATCCGGGCAATGAACACCAAGTCATGAGACCCCACTAAGTCCTCGGGCAGAGTGTTGCCGTAGACCAGGCCGTAGCACTGGGCTCCTCCCCTGCAGGCTGGCTACTTGCCCCCTCGAGTGAGTTCTAAGTCCTCGAGCAGAGTGTTGCCGTAGACCAGGCCGTAGCACTGGGATCCTCCCCTGCAGGCTGGCTACTTGCCCCCTCGAGTGAGTTCTAAGTCCTCGATCAGAGTGTTGCCGTAGACCAGGCCGTATCACTGGGCTCCTCCCCTGCAGGCTGGCTACTTGCCCCCTCGAGTGAGTTCTAAGTCCTCGAGCAGAGTGTTGCCGTGGACCAGGCCGTAGCACTGGGCTCCTCCCCTGCAGGCTGGCTACTTGCCCCCTCGAGTGAGTTCTAAGTCCTCGAGCAGAGTGTTGCCGTAGACCAGGCCGTAGCACTGGGCTCCTCCCCTGCAGGCTGACTACTTGCCCCCTCGAGTGAGTTCTAAGTCTTCGAGCAGAGTGTTGCCGTAGACCAGGTCGTAGCACTGGGCTCCTCCCCTGCAGGCTGGCTACTTGCCCCCTCGAGTGAGTTCTATGTCTTCGAGCAGAGTGTTGCCGTAGACCAGGCCGTAGCACTGGGCTCCTCCCCTGCAGGTTGGCTACTTGCCCCCTCGAGTGAGTTCTAAGTCCTCGAGCAGAGTGTTGCCGTAGACCAGGCCGTAGCACTGGGCTCCTTCCTTGCAGGTTGGCTACTTGCCCCCTCGAGTGAGTTCTAAGTTCTCGAGCAGAGTGTTGTCGTAGACCAGGCCGTAACACTGGGCTCCTCCCCTGCAGGTTGGCTACTTGCCCCCATCGAGTGAGTTCTAAATCCTCGAGCAGAGTGTTGCCGTAGACCAGGCCGTAGCACTGGGCTCCTCCCCTGCATGCTGGCTACTCGCCCCCTCGAGTGAGTTCTCTGCCCTATAGTGTACTAAAATCCTGTTACGACCTCAGGAGAGGATGAAAAGGTGGGCGAGGCTAATGCCATCAACATCCCTCCAAAGCGAGCCCGACACAGTCGCTATCTCATCGCCTCGCAGGAAGTCCCAGTGCGAGTACGTGAGCACTCAACACAGTGAGTCTTCCGCCAACCCCTTCGCATCAGTGGCAAGAGAGGGAGGCCGGGGCGCTAGATCTACAAAAGAACCCTCCTGTGCGAGTCACAGTAAGGGGCGAGTACACCCTAAGGGCGAGTATAGAAAATGCGTGTGCATGAAAACAAATCCAAGCGATAAGCAGCATAACCGCAGAATAAAGTAAGGCGGAATATATCTATGCAGATACAAAGAGGAGGGCGAGTACACCCAAAATAAGCATGCAGCGAAAAGTTTATTATTACAGATCAAAAAGCTTTAAACGTCCGGACCCTCTTCTTCTGACCCGCTGGAGGAGTCCTCATCTTGGGCCTCGGTGGGAGCAGGATTCACCACCTCGCGGTATAGCTCTGGAAGAAGGGTGGCGAGATCTACCTGAGCCCCATCGGTAGTGAGCATGAAGCGGCGCCGGAGACGCTCCCGCACGAACACCGCGGTCGCGATCGCCAGCTTTCGGCGCGTCTCAGCGACTTGAGCGGGGGTGAATTGGAGGAGGGTTGGCGCGTTCGACGACTCCCCCCGGCTTTGGTGGCGAAATTCCTCTATTTCTGACTCGGCTTCGGCGAGGCGATTACCGAGATAATCGACCTGACGCTGCGAGGCGACGAGCTGCTCCTCCAGTTCGGATATCCGCGTCACTAGCGCCACCGCTGCCTCCTGGAAAATGAGACATTAGCAAACTCCAAGTTAGGCAAGAGGGACGGAGGCGAGCCAGGCTAAATACCTCGGGAGGGGGAGCCTCCTTGGCCTGGAGCTCGGCTATCTCCCTATCTTTCTCAATCATCTTCTCCCCCAACTCCGCGTGGGCGGCGCCCAGGTCGCGGAGCCGCCTGTTCGACTGAATCCCCCGCCGCGCTGTCTGGTGAATCAGCTCGGCTGTCCGGAGGGCGGAGCGACAACTAAGGTTGGCCAACTCGCGGATAGGAACCTCCGCGAGTACCTCGGCGTCATCTCGCCCGTACAACCCAAAGATCAGGTTAAACGCATGATCGCCAACCTCCTCGAAATCCTCCCAGGAGGGGAGGAGCGAGCTCACTGAAACCCGGTTCGTCTCGTGATCCCATATCATAAGGGGGCCTCCCCGGGAGTCCTTACTCCGCATCCCCAGCCCATAATGCGGGTGAGTAGAAGGGTCGGGAGGCGGACTCGCCGGAAGGCGAGAGGTAGAACCCCATGTCCTCCGCTTTTTTGGCCTCGGCTCGCTTGCCGAGGCGACTTCGGGATCTGCCCGCCCCTCACCCTTGTCCACCGGCGAGGCCGGCTCGCTGTCCACTGTGACCACCACCCCTGCAAGGGACCCCTCCCTGGAAGGCTCACTTGACCGTTGCCGAGAAGCATCATGAGGGGGTAGGAGGGGGACGACGCGCTCTCCTGCATTTAAACACGAGGCAGTTAGTAACCACCCCCACCAGGAACAGATAACCAACACCGCGAGGCGAGTAAGATTTACCCGCTCCCGGGTTAACGGAGGCGAGTTGATCCACGCCCTGCCGCAGGAAAACGACGTCCAAGACCTTGTTCTTCAGAGAACGGTAGAGTTCGAGCGCGTCCCCCTTCAGGCGAGGCGGTCGGTACTCTGCCTCCGTCTTCTGGATGGGGGCGAAGGGAATGTTACCGTAGTCGCCTCGCACCAGGACGAATTTGTCAGTCCAATGGTGGACCTTGTTGAAGGTCTCGGCGACCTTGACGCACACACTGGTGAAAAATAAGGTGTCGTCGCTGGTCGCCTTCAGGTTCATCACTTTGCGGAAGGTGGGGAGGTTGAACTCTATTTTCTCCCCGCGGAGGTAGCAGGCATAAGCGACCAGAACGCTGATTGCGTTGGGGTTGACCTGTGCGGGGATCATCCCGAAGTACCGGAAGACTTGACGAACTTCAGGCCACAGGGGCAGCCTCAACCCCACCTGGAAGTGGGCCAAGGGTATGGCGAGCTCTCCACTGTAGAGCGGGTTGAGAAGCTCGCCCGGCCCTGGTCGCCTCGCGGTATAGCCCGGAGGCAAGTATCGCTTCTCGACATCCGCTAACTCCTCGCCGAGGGTCTGCGAGCTGGGGAAGTTGTGCGCCCGGAAATTGCGGACGCAGAAGGCACGCCCCTCCTCAGAAGGTTCTTTCACCATAGCTGGCTGCGAGTAGAAGTAGGAGAGTTCGGCGGGGAAGGTTCGGAGAACAGGTGCCTTGGAGGGGTAGGGGAGCGTATCCTCCAGCGCAAGAGGACCCTCTATTTATAGACTCTGCCCCCCTGGTCTAGCCGCGCGCGAGCAGATCACTTAGCGAGGCGAGTAGGCCCTAAGCAGCGAATGGATAAAAACAGAATGCATGTCTACACAAAGAAGAAGAAACAACGAACAAAGAAAGCGCACAATGCGAGCACAAAAAGAACACATAAATATGTCAGAAATTCTCGAGGGGCCAAGCGCGAGTACAAGCAAAGAAACATAAAATGACGCCTGAAGATTACGAAGACCCGTAGGTTGCGAGTTAGACTGCTAAACAGGCTCTCAAAAAATCAAAAATAGGGACTATCCCCGAGGATCTCAACCACGATGCACCGGGCCGCGGCAACAAGGACATTGAGGGTGGCGAGCTCTCCAGGCGATGCCTTGAGCCGCACGCAAGTCTTCGCGAGCCCTCTCCAAGATCCCTTCGCTTTGGCGGATGTGGTCCTCGCCTCGCCTAATGTGCTCCTCCAAAAGGGAGGCCTCCCCCACGGTGCCCGCCACCTGAGCAAAGCGGTGTAGGTCATCCTCGGCGGCCTTTTGACGAATCTCCACCTCGTATAATCTCGCCTCCGCATCAGTCATCCGGCCATGTAGGCCCTCTTCACCCTGCAGGTTGTCATGAAACCCCTCCACCTCGGCGAGGCGGTCACCAAGATTGACCAACTGGGCATTCACCTCGGCTGGCGGCATAGCCATTAAGAAGGAGTCATGGGCTCGAAGGACAGCCATCAGGCGAACCCACGACTCCTCGTTGAAGGCAGGGGGGTCCGCGAGAAACTCCCTCAAGGGAGTGGACGCCGCAGGCGGTGGCGACCCCGGTATCGAATTAGAAGACGGTGGATGGCTAGACGGGGCGGACCCGTGGCTACCTGGAAGCAAGGAGTCAGGTAAGAACGGTGAAAGACAGAACAGAGAAACAGAGATGGGGTAAGCGAGGCGAGTACTGTTATCGTTTAGAAATTAGATCGGGGAAGAGAAGAAGAATCCGGCAAGGGGGAGGGCCGGCGGTGGAAGGCGAGACGAAAGGAGGAAGGAGAAAGATGAACTTAGGGAGCAACCCTAAAAGCTTTCATACATTCCAAGCATAACCTCAAACTCTTACCCCTCCCTCTTATATAGATGGGGGAGGGCACACTTAATAAGGTATTACATTTAATGGAGCACACAAAATAAGAAAGTGCAATTAATTAGATCAATATCAATTAATAATAATTAACCAATATTAATTAATTAATTTAAGTTATCTATTTAATTAATAATTTCCGTCATGAATGTACCATGACGGTTTCCATATGCGAGCGGTGGTGGTCCTACTAAAATAATAATAAAGCTCATCATGAATGTGCAATGGCGACTTCCATGGCGGCTTCCATATGCAAGCGTCGGTGGTCCCATTAAGAGGAATCTGCTTGGGCGAGTGCGTAACATACCATCGCCCTTGAAAATCGACCTTGCCCCCAAGGTCGAACTTTAAATTTGTGTAGGGGTCTTCGAAAATCTGGATGGGGTACGGTATATGAAGAAATGGAGAGGCCACTTTGCATGCCATGTCAAATGGCCAATAGGGCTTGGGAGCTGGAATATTTGTGGTCATGAGGGGGAATGTCCAGAAGGGAAGGGGGGCTGAAAAGGAAAAAATTATGAGTGAAACTTTTGGGGCTATTAATGTGTGGGGAGAGAGGAAGGGGACAACTAGAGTAGGTGGGGCTATGGAGGTGCTGGCTGGGATTAATTGCGGATGGAAGAGAGAGGGGCCGGTGGAATTAAAAGAGAGAGAATAAGGAGTAGAGAGAAAAAAGATGTGACAAGACAAAAAAAAAAGAGGGGATTTTGGCAGCTAGTGAGGAAGGAGGAGAGGTGAGGTGGGGCCTGCTGACCCACAAGGTTATGAGGAGGTAAGAGGAGGGTGCTGAGCGTGGCTGAGGAGAAGAAGAGAAAAAATATATTATAGGGGGGTGTGCTGGTGGGGCCCAAGAGAAATCAAAATAAGATAAATAAAATGGGGATGGGGAGGTGGCGTGTGCAGAAGGGGAACGATGGATAAAAGAAGGGGAAGGCTCGGGGTTCCCGTCCGGAAGGCTGCAGGCGACAGATAGGAGTGGTGATGCGGGTTCCAAGGGAAGACCAGGAAAACACGGGACGTGCGGCTCAAGGAGGAGAAGAGCCGGCGAGCGGGCAGGCTGATGGGTGCAGGCGGCGGAAGCGTACTCGACGCATGCATTAGAGGAAGAAGATGAGTGCTGAGGGGGTCGGGTGTGGCTGCGCGTTGTCGTTACAGAAGATGGCGCGGGTTGAGTTTGGCGGAAGAGGGCGCTGTCGGAGGGAGGGAGGGCTACCGCTGGGCTGTCGCCGGGCGGCACGGGCGGCGGTAGGGCGCTGGAGGCGTGGCGTGCTGGACTTGCGGCCGGAATCCGCGCGGGCAGGAGCTGGCGGTCGGCGGAATCTATTGTGAGGCTGGCTGCCAGAGGCGGTACTGGAGCAGAGGTGGATGGAGGCGGTGTGGGCGGTGCGGCGGCGGGTGCTGCTTGACGTATGAGGTGCGGCGACGGCGGTGGCTGATGCTCCACGCTGGAAGGTGGCTGCTCGACGCTGGGAGGGAAGAGCGGTGCCGACTGCTGGACGCTGGGGGTCGGCTGCTGGACGCAGGGTGGGGAAGAAAGGGCGTGCTGCCCTGCGATGGATGAGGACTGTGGGGCGGCCTGCTCGACGTCGGAAAGGGACTGCGAGGCTGGCGTTTCGACGCCAGACGGGGACGCTGGGGCGGGTTGCTCGGCAATGGACCTGGCGGCCTCCCGTTGTTCTCTGGCGAGGGCCCTCTGGCGGCATGCCAGAGCATACTCCTGTCGGCGTTTGTCGTCAGCGAGGTACTTGAGAAGGCTGTCGTTCATAGCTTGGACCTCGTTGCGGATGGCAAGGAGATCGCTGCGGTGGAGGTCGATCCAGGCGCTGGATCCCGGCGGCGCGATGGCGGGCGGAGCGGCAGGTCGGATCATTGTTACCGTTTAGAAATTAGATCGGGGAAGAGAAGAAGAATCCGGCAAGGGGGAGGGCCGACGGTGGAAGGCGAGACGAAAGGAGGAAGGAGAAAGATGAACTTAGGGAGCAACCCTAAAAGCTTTCATACATTCCAAGCATAACCTCAAACTCATACCCCTCCCTTTTATATAGATGGGGGAGGGCACACTTAATAAGGTATTACATTTAATGGGGCACACAAAATAAGAAAGTGCAATTAATTAGATCAATATCAATTAATAATAATTAACCAATATTAATTAATTAATTAATTTAAGTTATCTATTTAATTAATAATTTCCGTCATGAATGTACCATGGCGGTTTCCATATGCGAGCGGTGGCGGTCCTACTAAAATAATAATAAAGCTCATCATGAATGTGCAATGGCGACTTCCATGGCGGCTTCCATATGCAAGCGTCGGTGGTCCCATTAAGAGGAATCTGCTTGGGCGAGTGCGTAACAAGTACCCTCCGGCGCGTTGTCCTCCCCTTGAAGCCGAGGCGGATCTGTCCGCAACCCCCCGGTAGGGGCGGATAGGCGAAGAATCACACCAGTCCCCCCCGACAAGGAGCCCATCCTCAGCGATTTCCCTCCAGAGGTTGGGCGGGCAGGCTGACCTACCCCAGACTGAGGCAGGGGGTGTTGCAAGGGAGGAGCCGTAGTCGAACCAGCTCGCCCCAAAACTGAAGACGGCGCGGTCGCTAAACCCGTTAGGAACACCGCGGCGGATTGCCCTTGCGAGGAGGGGCGAGTAGAGAGCGCTGAGCATAGCAGGGAGTCAAGGCCTGCTCAACATAATCAGAAGGGAACAGTAGCCTTACCTAATGTCAGGACGGTAGGAGCAGGCGGGAGCAGCGGGCCACCCGTATGGGTCGGAGGCACTCTCGCGTCCTCAATCCCACCAGTTGTAACTTCAACCCCACCCTCGTTCTCTCGGAGAGGAAGGTCAGCGTGGGGCTCTTCAGGGATCGGCGAAGTGGTGGACCTCCTAAGCGAGAGGTCACATCGAGCCGTAGATTCGGGATCGGTAGAGGACTTCTCGCGTAGCTCAGGATCCGCCCTCTTCCTCTTATGCTTCCTCTTTCTCGCAGAGCCCGGAGGGCAAGGCGTCGAGAACTCACCCAGGAGGTCTAGGACCGCGGCCGCCTCAGGTTCGTCGTCCGTGAGAACCCGGTTGTCAGCCCGAGAAGAACCCGCTCCAGAAGTCATCTCGGAATGGGGATATCATGGTACACCCTCACCCTATTTATAGAAGAGGGCCCAGTCAGCGCGCAAGCCCGCCGAATAGGAGTTGAACTTTTCTTTCCGACCTCTCGCGAGCTCGCAAAGAGCGGGGATTGTGTACAACCCATATTCGGCGAGTAGGTAGACGCCCCCCTGCGAGTCGGCGAGCGGCTTCGGGCGAGTAGACCCAAGGATGGTCCTACTCGCCCAAGAGTAGAGCGCGACGAGTAACCTTCACCCAACCAGGATCTCGTATCGGCGTGGTCTCGTCCCGACGATAAAATTCCTTCTCGCCCGGGGAGAGGCGAGTGGACCAGACCCCGGGGCGAGTTCGCTCCAAGAGAGCTTACTACTGGCGAGTAGGATGGGACCTACTCGCCCTACTCGCCGTCTCCAGTTAGGGGCGAGGCGAGTAGGATCAGCTCGATCCCTCGGTCCCCCCCCCCCCCCCCCCCCCCCCCCCCCCCCCCCCTACCCGCAGACCAGCATGGGGTGCGACTAGTAATGTAAAAAGGCGTGAGGAGCTGTTCGCAGACCATTTTGGTCTGCGTATAGTAATTTGGTTAAGGCGGAGGAAGCTATTCGCAGGCCTTTTGGACCATTTTACCCCTTGAAGAATTTGCCTATAAATAGGACCCATTAAGTCTCAGATTGGCACAGATCCACCCCCCTAGAGAGAGCCTGTGCTTTCTTCCTTGTGCCATCTGAGACAGACTCAGCCTCTGGTTTTTGGGAGGGGAAGTCTAGTTAGATTTCCGGGTTAGTGGAGGGACCTCCTCGCTGTAGCCTTGGGTCCTTTCTCAATGCGTCTACCACCCTTCAGTGAGGGCCGACTATCAGCTCGAAAATACTTAGACCTAAGGATCCGACGAAGAGAGAAGTAACTCAAGCTACTCCCCAAGTCTCGAACATTGTTGGACCGGTATCCGGGTTCCAACATAGGAAACAATGAAACATATTTTTTTTACTTTCATATGAGGTAAAATAAAAATAATCTTACATCTCGCCACCCTTTTCCTCGCATACACAAAATGTCACGTCTTCTCGCCGACAATCTCACAACCAACACTACGAGTAACTGACTATAAGAAATTAAGAACATAACAAAGCAAAGTTATAAACAATGCGATTATGAAATTCATGACTACAAATTCGTAGTATTAAGTTTACTAAAAATGTATTTTGAAACAAGTAAGCCACTTCTCCTGAAATTAATTCTACAGTAGATGCAACAAGTTACCAAGGAGTCCTGTAACATACAAAAGACATTATATTTATTTTGTATCAAATTTCAAAATAGAGAACACATAAACCGCCAAAAGAGATCAACATGAACAATATCAAAACCACTTTTAACTTTGAGGCCAAACTGCACATGCTCTTCTGATTTGTGTGTAATGATAGCTCGTGAAGGAAGGGATATATATATTTTTCACTTGCAACCGTATTCGTAGTCTCATTAAGAGGTTCTTCTATATTTGATGCATCATGTTGCTCACCAGAATCAGTTGTCTTGTTAGTCGGGTAGCTTTCCTCCGACTCATTAACATGTGTTTTAAAAGACTTTCTCCTTTTATGGTTCTTACCCTCATCTTCTATAGATGAATCAACGTGTTTCCTTTTTTCTCTTTTAATTTTCGATCCATCATCATCAATATCATGTTTTGCATTTGAAAAATCATCAAAAGATGGGGTCCCATACTCCCATCAATTAGCAAGTTTAAGCCATCATCCGGGCCACCCAAATTCCTTCCCTTCGGCAACTTCTTTGTCTATCTCCTCTCCATCTTGAGATCTTCCTCTGCCCCTACAACACCCTCACCCAATTCCATCTTTAGAACTTGCTCTTTGCTTTCTTCTCCAAACCTCTGCTTTGTTTATTTGTTGAGACATAATTTTCAGCAGAACTGCTCTTTCTCACAACTTTCTTCATGATAGACTTCCCTTCAAGATTTGTTTTAGAACTAAGGAATGGTGTACTTTTTTCTCCTTTGGCTTCGCTGTTTTGCTTCTCTGTACCACAAACTCATAGGTAATTTAAATAATCATTCAACTACCCAAGTTCAAATAAACAAAGCATATGAATTAATGGTCGGCAATAAATTTCATATATCCAAATATTAAAAGTATAATTTCTTGAACTTTCCCAGACACCTATAATCTGAACACGCTAAAAATAATCCAATACAATAAGAGAAAAGGAGAAAAAAGAACCTGATGCCTAAGCCATGAAGTGAACTTCTTATTTTGTTTATTCAACCGGCCTTCCTTTCGCCTCTCCTTCCGTGTCTTGTTTTTTTTATCCATGTGCGTCAAATTGAAGTTAAATAAAAAACTAAGTAAATAAGCTCATCAAAAATAAATAAAAAACTTCATGAAGAAACATTTATTGAAATTTAAAAGCCTCTTCTAATATTATCGTGATCTACATCGAAAGATCTTAAGTGTTAAATTTATCTAAACCGTTGGCTTGCAGCCTACAATTTCACTCACCCTCAAAACCTAAACTCACCCCTCAAAGCAGCACGATACTCTCAAAACCCGCAAACTTCCCCGCTCGTGCCATTCGCTCGCCCCCTCTGCTCGCGCCTCGCTACCGACTCGCTCGCTCCATGCTCGCCGGTCCCCACACCATTCCTCCATCGCGATCCTTTCGACCACCGTCACCTTCGCTTACTCTCTTCAACACCTCTTTCATTCATATCAGGGTGTCGTTGTTGGCTTCATAACCTTATATTTTCTTGGTGTTCTTGATAAATTTAACACTTCTGATCTTTCGATGTAGATCAAAATAATATTAGAAGAGCCTTTTAATTTTCAATAAATTTTTCTTCAAGATTTTTTTTAATTTTTGATGAACTTATTTACTTAGTATTCTATTTAACTTCAATTTGACGCAGATGGATAAAAAAATAAGACACGGAAGGAGAGGAGAAAGGAAGGCCGTTCGAATAAACAAAATAAGAAGTTCACCTCATGGCTTGGGCATCAGGTTCTTTTGTTCTCCTTTTCTCTTGCTACACTGGATTATTTTTGGCATGTTCAGATTATAGGTGTCCGGAAAAGTTCAAGAAATTATACTTTTAAGATTTGGATATATGAAATTTATTGCTGACCATTAATTCATATTCTTTGTTTATTTGAACTTGGGTAGTTGAATGATTATTTGAATTAACTATGAGTTTGTGGTACAGAAAAGCAAAACAACGAAGCCAAAGGAGAAAAAAGTACCATTCCTTAGTTCTAAAGCAAATCTTGAAGGGATGTCTATCATGAAGAAAGCTGTGAGAGTTCTGCTGAAAATCATGTCTCAACAAATAAACGGAACAGAGGTTTGGAGAAGAGAACAAAGAGCAAGTTCCATGAATACTTGAAGATAGAATTGGGTGAGGGTGTTGTAGGCGCAGAGGAAGATCTCAAGATGGAGAGGAGATTGGCAAAGAAGTTGTTGAAGGGAAGGAATTTGGGTGGTCCGGATGATGGTTTAAACTTGCTAATTAATGGGATGCCATCTTTTGATGATTTTTCAAATGCAAAACATGATATTGATGATGATAGATCAAAAATTAAAAGACAAAAAAGGAAACACACTGATTCATCTACAAAAGATGACAGTGAGAACCATAAGAGGAGAAAGTCTTCCAAAGCACATGCTAATGGGTTGGAGGAACGCTACCCGACTAACAAGACAACTGATGCAGGTGAACAACATGATGCATCAAATATAGAAGAACGTCTTAATGAGACTACGAATATGGTTGCAAATGAGAAATATATATCCTTTTCTTCGCGAGCTATCATTGCACATGAATCAGAAGAGCATGTGCAATTTGGCCTCAAAGTTAAAAGTAAGTGGTTCTTATATTGTTCATGCTGATCTCTTTTTGTGGTTTATGTGTTTTCTAATTTGTAGTGTGATGCAAATTAAATATCATGTTTTTTTGTATGTTACAGGACTCCTGAGTAAACTTGTTGCATCTACTGTGGAATCAATTTCAGGAGAAGTGGCTAAAATTTTTCAAGTACTTGTTTCAAAATATATTTTCAGTAAACTTAACACTACTTTGAATTTTTAGTTTTGAATTTCATAATCGCGCCATTTATAACTTTGCATTGTTATTTTCTTTATTTCTTGTAGTCAGTTACTCGCAGTGTTGGCTGTGAGATAGTTGGCGAGAAGATCATGGCATTTTGTGTATGCGAGGAAAAGGGTGGCGAGCAGTAAGATTGTTTTTCTTTTACCTCATATGAAAGTAAAAAAATACGTTTTACTGTTTCCTAGATCATATCTAAGTTCGGTGTTGTTGATAGAACATTTGTGTTTGACTTACCAAACTGAGAATTTTTTAATTGCTTATCTTTATAAATATTCAATTAACAAGTAATAAGTTGGCGTTGTTGATAGGGATTTTGTGTTTGCTTAACCACAATGAATTTTTTTTCCTAATTGCTTATTTTTATAAATTATTCAATTAACAAATAAGTCACATTCTCTTATTTGAGGGGTGTCGCCGATGTTATTAGATAAAGACAAATATGAATTTCATTTGATGTTTTTTCAACCAGATTTACTCTACCAATATAATTTTTCAATCGTATCAACAATTCCTTTGGTTCAAGTAATTAAATGAGGAAATAAGAGATGAAGTTGAATATCATGCTGAATACAAGTGAGGATAATATGTGAGCTAGTTTTGTTTATCATGTGGTGTTCATTAACTTAATATGTTAAACCCCAAAGATCCAAAATTTCAATAGGTTTCCATTTTATGTTCTTACCCTCGAGCATAATATTTGAAGGGGAGTCTTGGCACACCGATTAAGGTGCTGCCGTGTGACCTTGAGGTCATGGGTTCGAGTCTTGGAAGTAGTCTCTAGCAAAAATGCAGGGTAAGGTTTGCCTACATTTCACCCATGTGGGGAGACGCTTCCTCGGACCCTCGCTGCGCGGGAATGCTTTGGCACCGGGCTGCCCTTTATCCTCGAGCATAAAATTTCTGTTATATGTTGATGAGGGAGTTGACGGTTTCCATTTGAATTTTATTACTGAAATCTAATAAGTTTTTTTTTGCTCTTTTAGGGGTGCTGCTGTCTTTGCAGCTTTTATTGCAGGCATGGCCTGCTTGGTCGGAGTTGATTTTAGTGCAAAGATATTAGCTTATGTTGCTAGTTCATTTGAGGTATCTCGGTCACCAATATTCTTCTTTATATAAGTTCATCTTTATACATGTATATCTCTTTCATGTGTATCCACTCTTCTGTCACGAGCATTTCAATGTGTGCAAATTACCATTGGTTTTGTAGTTGACCCCAAGACATTCATGAACCTGTCACTGAACCATCGCATCAATGGAGATTAACTACATCAACACAAACTTTCTAGGAAACATTTTCTGAATTCTGAGGTTTATGGTGACATTTTTTGAACTTAAGAAGTCATCTTTATGAAGAGTTATCTTTTTTTATCTGTTGTAATTATCCATTAAGACTCCCTAGTGCATTTAAATGAGGACATGACTAGATATGATGGCTAATGCTATGATGAATATGAAAGCAATGTCATTGCCTCCACTCTTCTTCCTCATTTTCTTCTTCTCCTCTCTTACCCTTCTGCTTTCTCAAATTATGCCATAGTCTCTATCACTATGTAAGTTGGACACACATTTTGTTAGGAGATTTAAATTTATCGTGATCAGATCATTTTTTTCTGATCAAGCTTGAATCAAAATTAGGAAGCCAGTTTTGGCTCGAAGTGAGCTAACTTATAATTGTTTGCTCGACTCGATATAGAGATTGATTGACAACTAGCTGAGCTGGAGCCTGATTTGGCTTGAATTGGATGGTTAAAAATCCTAATCGCATATCTATGGATGGAAATTTTTAGATCTGCTGCAATTTTTGTTATCTGCATGACCGAATTTGATTTTTTGTGTGTTTATGACTATTACTGTCTTTTCTTCTTCTTCTTCTTTTTTGCAGGATGAATACTGTAAAGGTAACAAGCTTTCATTGGAAAATCTTACCTCGCTATTCTGTCACTTGTACATATTTGGTGTTTGTGATCGGTATGCAATGTTTAAGTTTTATACGTTGTGCTCGCTAAATTTTGTTTTTGTTTTAGTGCTAATTATTGGTACAAGTCATGCATCTTTATCAAGGCGCGTCTGAGGCGCTGGGCGCACCCCGTTGCGCCTCGGCAAGGCCTAGGCGGGCGATGTGCCTGAGGCGCGCCCGAGGCGCGCCCGAGGCGCACCCGAGGCGCACCCGAGGCGCCCAAATGCTGAATTTCAGCGAATTGGGCGCCCAATTCGCTGAAATTCAGCGAATTGGGCGCCCAATTCGCTGAAATTCAGCGATTTTGGCGCCCAATTCGCTGAATTTCAGCGATTTCCGCGAATTGGGGGCCCAATTCGCAGAAATTCAGCGAATTTAGCGCCCAATGCACTGAAATTCAGCGAATTGGGGGCCCAATTCGCAGAAATTCAGCTAATTGGGCGCCCAATTCGCTGATTTTTCATGAATTGGGCGCCCAATTCACTAATTTTATTTTTTTCCCCATTTTTGCACCTCACGTGCTTCAGGCGCGTGCCTGCGCCTTGCGCCTAGGCTCCAAGGCCTCTTTGCGCCTCGGTGCGCCTTGCGCCTTTAATAACTTAGTTATATGGGCAGTCTTTTTGCTATTATTATTGTTATATATTCTACTATTTTTTGTAGTATTTAACCTATTTTAAAATTTGAATCAAGTAACTCATTTTTAGGTGAGTTTGATAAAACATAGCTTGATTGTGTTATGGTATATGGCATAGTGTTATAAAGTGTTATCTTTGACTTGTTTGCAGCTTAACCTACAACTAATTCATAAATAACAGAAAGTTACAGGGTACATGGATTCAGCTTAAAATAAGGTGTTCAATTCATCACCCTAAAAAAATCTGGTCAGGTCTAGTTGACTGATAAATTTAACATTTATTTGTTCATTATTTTGATAGGATGGACGTGTGAACTCCCTAAAATCTCTTGTCAACTTGACTAATATGAGATTAGCTAATCAGAATATGACTAGACAATGATTGATTATGACTAGATACAAGTCAATCCCATAGAAAGTAGAATTATTGCCTAATAACTAAAAAATAACTCATGAAACTAAACTTACAATGAATATATTATGGAGCCATTTTGCTCGACATGTTTATTTTTCAATTTTGTTCCATCATGGAGTACTTAGGGCTGTCGAGGTCATATGATTGCCCAAGGCGTTCACCTGAATGACAACATTGGTTTGTAAATTGCTATTTCTTTTTAGTGAAAATATTTCCATTATGTGGAAATTGGAAAACTGTTATGATCTACGAAGAAGAAGAGAGAAAGAGAGCTACGGCTACAAGAGATTAGGGTTAGGAAGAAGATGAACCTGAATAATACTTCATGTCCCCCTTCTCCAAAGAGGGTCCGGTATTATATAGCACCCGGACCCATGGGGGCCGGCCCCCATAGGGGCTGAACCGGTGCGGTTCAGCCCCACTGCTCCTTATTTAATATTGGCGGGCTGAACCGGATGGTTCAGCCCGGTCTTCCTCCGCCTTCTACTTTGGTCAACGTGCACAGTAATCTTCGGAGAATCTGGTAATGACGCCAGACGTAACATTCCCTCCCCCATCAAGGGCCAGCTTGTCCTCAAGCTGGAGGCGGAGAGCGTGCGGCTCTTCGAACAAGTCGGCTCTGGCTTGCATCTGAGACGAGACCTCTGTTGAAGCCGTAGGCTCTGCTCTACTCGCCGTAACGATGGTCATCGTACTATCCGGTGCCCCTAGTCGTTCCACGCTGCGGAGTGAGATCTCCTTTACCGGAGACGACTTGAGGCCTTCCAAGCAATACCCCTTCCCGTGCTGGCTGAACTCCATAGCCATCTGGTCCCAATCGAAAGTCACCCGCCGAAGTCGCCGCAGCCACGGTACGCCCAACACCATGTCAGAACCCCGGATTGGCAATAAGTAAACCTCAGTATGTCCAGTGTAATCCTGTATCCGGAGCTCCACCCCTTTCATCACTCCCTCGCACTGCAGTGTACGTCCATCCGCTACCCTGACGTGGAAAGCTGCACTGCGATCTATGTCATACCCCATCTTCTGGGCCACAGCGGGTTGGATGAAGTTGTGAGTGCTCCCGCTGTCCATCAAGATCGTCACCGTCTCCCTGCCGACCCTCCCAGCTATGCGTAAGGTCGGAGATGGGGTTCCCCCCTCCAGGGCTTGGATGGATACTCCAAAGTCTTCAATAGGCAACTCTCCCTCCTCCTCGGTGCGAGGAACATCTTCCGCATCCTCCCGCAACATGAATACCTGGACCTTTTGGCATGTGTGCCCTCAGGTGTACTGTTCAGCACAGTTGAAGCATAACCCCTTCTCCTTCCTGGTCTGTAGTTCCTGCCACGTCAGTTTCGTCACTGTCGGCCGGCCCTCGGCCGGGGAAGCCCTGTACAACCGTAGGAGCTCTCACCGCTGTACGGGTCCTTTGCCGGGTGAATCTTTCCTCCTGTATCATTACTAAACTGATGGCATGGCTCAGACTTCGTGGCATATAGGCGTGGACTTCATCATGCAACTCATCCCGCAACCCAGATATGAAGCAACTGAGGAGGGTCTTTTCCTCCCAACTGACCCGATTGGCCAGCTTCTCGAACTCTGTACGTTTCTCCATCACGGTGCCTTTCTGATGTAGACTCAAATTAGAGTTTTCAAATTATTTATTTTTCAAGCGAACGATTTTATTTATTATAAAATAAAAGTATAATTAGAAAAATATGATGTTCTTATTTAATTTTTTAAAAGAGACCGAGCGGGCCAAATCGAGCTTTCACGCAAATTACTCTCAACCGTTTGAGCTTCACAAGATCGTTAATCGTTATTAGCAAGATATTCCGTGGCGCCTAACGAATTGAACCGTTGCGAGATTCGTACATCCACAAGCAATTACACAAGAAACAATTTATGACATAACGGTAATAGTAATAATTAGAACGTTCGAGGCAAGCTTAGTAATATTTAGTTGAATTGCATAAAATTAACCTAATGTAAGGAGCAAATAAGAAGGGGTGGAGTTACCCAAGCGTGCATATGCAAAACTACGGCGAGGTGGAAGGCTACTTCCAACTCAGTTGCACAGAGAGTAGAAATCACTTGTCCTGATCTTCCTACGGTTGCTGGACTGGATGGCGTTAGACCCGTCGGCCCCAAGCGGAAGAGGGAAGTGACAGGGGACTAGGTTGCTGGAGAGAATGTTGGCGTCGACAGCACCCAGTGGAGGAGCGGGGACAGAGAACTCCCGTCGGTGGTCTTCAAAGGAGGGGTAACGACGGGACTTCCATCTGGCAGGGAAGACCCTGCGACAGAAACACGCACGTGAACAGGGTGCCGCTAGTTTCCGCGGGAGGCGTCGTCGGGCTGAAATAGAGACGGCGACTGTTGGAGCTTGTCCGGCGTCGACGTCGAGAACCAGGCGTGGATCAGAAGGTGGCAGCGACAGGGCTGGCCGGTAAATCAGAGAAGCAAGAAGGTTTCTCTGAAAAATCCGGCTCCCCTTTTCTTCCTCCACGTTGGAATTTTTATAGACAACTCATTAACTTCCAAAAATTGCTTTCCAATCAGGTCCTTTCCAAACTTTTTCTTAAGGCAGCGATTGCAAAATATTTCTTTCTAGATTTTCTTCATTTCTTCATACGTCAACAAATATTATTTTCAATATATTTTTTTTGTCCAAATATTCTTTTGATATGACTAAGATATCTTTTACGAGTTAGATTTTATGCGTCCAATTAAATATTTTAAACTTGTCTCTTACGTCCTAACTACTAAAATTATCAGACCATTTATTCAGGGTCTCACCGGGTGGTCAAACGGGTGAGCCGAACACTTTTAAATAAAAGCAGGTGCGCGAAAAGAAATACATGATAGTAAATAAAAACTGGAAAAATAAAATGCATGACTTAGGATGCGACGAAGGATGCATCAATTCTCCCGGGTTTGAAAGAGCTCGACCCCGACGAGACTTCGCAAAAGTGGCAGTGGAGAGATCTGACATTGTCGATGGTTTTAGGTCGGGTGGAATATCTGGAGCCTCGACAGGTGGCTCAACTGGTGGCCCAATGCGCTGCTGAGCATGAACTAGACCAAACCTCCTGCAATAAGCAATCACCAGACCTCCCTTTGAAAAGTACAACTCATGGCGATAACGACCGACCGTGAGTTTGTAATGTTCAAAGGTTGCTCGCAAAATATTAGCAGTAATTTTATGCACTTCTTTTAAATAATTAATATGAGCTTGCGCATCGAATGAAATACGTTCATGGAACGAGAGATGATGGTGGTCAGGTGGGTGTAGCAATGCATACAAAATCTCGAAAGGAGATATATTAAGAGAGTGACTTTTAGAATTATTACATGTGAAATTTGCTCGTGGAGGTATTAGATCCCATTGCGTCGGATTCTCCTCAGTTAAACGCTTAAGAAGATTCTCCAAACTCTTATTAACGAGCTCGGTCCATCCATCGGTTAGAGAGTGATGAATGCTACTAAACTCGAGTTTGACGTCCTTTCGACCCTTAGGTACGTTCCAAAAATACGACATAAAATAGTTAATGTCTTGTTGTAATTTCACAAATGCACTCATATTTTTGTCTCCAATTTGATCATTTAGGAGTTTCCAAAGAAATCCTTTAAAGCGCGTGTCCTTATTGGGAGTGAAGATTTTTTGAGTTCTGATTATCCTTAAAACATGATTTTTCTTGAATATATTGATAGTTTGACAATAATAATTTATTTCAAAAATATTTATATTTATAAGATGAAACGTAAAGTGGTGTTCTCCAAATACGAAATCAATATATGGCGGCGACAATAGTGCAACGGATGGGTGAACGTCAATAGGCTCAAGTGTTGATGAGTGTGGTGGGCTAGGAGACTTAGGACATACTTAGTTTAAGTCTATGTCACCTAAGACGAGGGGTTTATCACTGGTCAACTCCTTCTCCTGGAGAAGGGGCTCGAGACGGAAATCAGTGACTACAGTCAATGATTCAGTGAGTGCAAGTGGAGTCGCTACTTCAATTGGGATGACATAAATAGGAGGAAGAAGCTCTTCTTTCTGGGGCTGGGGTTCAGAAAGAAACTCCTCCACTGGAGGAGGTGCTACACTGGAGTTAAGTGGAGTTAAGGTGCTTGTGGGGGAAACGACGCTTCTAGAAAGATAACTATCAGTAAACTGAAGCCCGATTTCCACTT
Source organism: Dactylorhiza incarnata (assembly GCA_033032865.1). NCBI lineage: Eukaryota > Viridiplantae > Streptophyta > Magnoliopsida > Asparagales > Orchidaceae > Dactylorhiza > Dactylorhiza incarnata. The sequence continues at coordinate 160,030 of JAWHQI010000491.1, forward strand.
GTGGATACAGAGTTGGGAAATAATCAGGAAAAACATATTGCTTGGGCATTGTCATTTCAAAATTGTGTACATTCGTGCACAACCCATTCAGATTCTGCTTGAATTCTGCAGTGACGAACTCAATGTTTTTCATTAAGGTTTTGATGCGCTCTTCAAAATTCTCCATTTTTTTGAATTATTATTATTACTTTAAAAACAACACCAAACTTAAATGTTCTTTTTTTTAAAGAGTGAATTGCTTTTTTTAAACCCGGATCGTTGATTCACGATAGGAGCGAATCAAACCCCTCTGATACCAAACTGATGTAGACTCAAATTAGGGTTTTCAAATTAATTATTTTTCAAGCGAACGATTTTATTTATTATAAAATAAAAGTAGAATTAGAAAAATATGATGTTCTTATTTAATTTTTAAAAGAGACTGAGCGGGCCAAATCGAGCTTTCACGCAAATTACTCTCAACCGTTTGAGCTTCACAAGGTCGTTAATCGTTATTAGCAAGATATTCCGTGGCGCCTAACGAATTGCACCGTTGCGAGATTCGTACATCCACAAGCAATTACACAAGAAACAATTTATGACATAACGGTAATAGTAATAATTAGAACGTTCGGGGCAAGCTTAGTAATATTTAGTTGAATTGCATAAAATTAACCTAATGTAAGGAGCAAATAAGAAGGGGTGGAGTTACCCAAGCGTGCATATGCAAAACTACGGCGAGGTGGAAGGCTACTTCCAACTCAGTTGCACAGAGAGTGGAAATCACTTGTCCTGATCTTCCTATGGTTGCTGGACTGGATGGCGTTAGACCCGTCGACCCCAAGCGGAAGAGGGAAGTGACAGGGGACTAGGTTGCTGGAGAGAATGTTGGCGTTGACAGCACCCAGTGGAGGAGCAGGGACAGAGAACTCCCGTCGGTGGTCTTCAAAGGAGGGGAAACGACGGGACTTCCATCTGGCAGGGAAGACCCTGCGACAGAAACACGCACGTGAACAGGGTGCCGCTAGTTTCCGCGGGAGGCGTCGTCGGGCTGAAATAGAGACGACGGCTGTTGGAGCTTGTCCGACGTCGACGTCGGGAACCAGGCGTGGAACAGAAGGTGGCAGCGACAGGGCTGGCCGGTAAATCAGAGAAACAAGAAGGTTTCTCTGAAAAATCCGGCTCCCCTTTTCTTCCTCCACGTTAGAATTTTTATAGACAACTCATTAACTTCCAAAAATTGCTTTCCAATGAAGTCCTTTCCTAACTTTTTCTTAAGGCAGCGATTGCAAAATATTTCTTTCTAGATTTTCTTCATTTCTTCATACGACAACAAATATTATTTTCAATATATTTTTTTTGTCCAAATATTCTTTTGATATGACTAAGATATCTTTTACGAGTTAGATTTTATGCGTCCAATTAAATATTTTAAACTTGCCTCTTACGTCCTAACTACTAAAATTATCGGACCATTTATTCAGAGTCTCATCGGGTGGTCAAACGGGTGAGCCGAACACTTTTAAATAAAAGCAGGTGCGCGAAAAGAAATACATGATAGTAAATAAAAGCTGGAAAAATAAAATGCATGACTTAGGATGCGACGAAGGATGCATCACTTTCTGACGGAGTTTTTGTAACGTCGCCTCCACGTCCTCGTACTCCAAGGGCCCGAAACGGGCTGAAAACCCTTCCACAAAGTGAGTCCACGACGCATATCCATTTCCCCGCAGAAACCAATGTATCCACTGATACGCGTCGTCTTCCAGATGGAAGGCCGCCAGCTGCACCCACTGATCTTCAGGAATTTCCTGATAAGTAAAAAACAGTTCCGCCTTCTGCACCCATTCCAAGTCATCTCCGCCCCGAAACTTTGGAAAATTCATGCGGGTCCTTTACGGAGGCATGTAACCTCGCTGGTGTATGTCTACATTCCTCCCCCGCTCTGGACCGTTCACCATCGGCCTCTGGTGGCCTGCAACTTGGTTTGGCCGGCCTTGGAGGTCGTGGAAGTGCATTCCCCCGTGCCCGCCGCCCATTTGTTGTCCTCCGACTTGAAAACCATTCCTCGGAGGTCGCTCGTTCCATTGCTCACCGTTCCCCGCCCTCAACGGAGCCTCAAAAACTTGTGGCGTAGGTAGCAGTCCTGTTCGGCCCCCGAAAGGAACGTCAACAGCCCCGGTCGGCTGAAAATGGGATGGTAGGGGGTCCCGGACCCTCCCTGCGGCCATTCCGGCGGCCTCGACGCCGGCGGCAGCCCCTCCTGGGTCGGCCCAGGCGGTAGCAAGCGGCTGGAGGTGCCCCGACCCGGTCGGGTGCGGCTGGTGGTAGCGGAACCCATCCGCGTATGCGGAGTTTCCCGCGTACCCGATCGGCGGAATCTGGCCTGGAGGCGGCTGTGCGGGCCATTGGCTGGTCGTGCGGCCCTGGTCCGGCCCTGGCCAGCCCTGGGGGGTCACGCCCGAGCCCCCCGACGCCCCGTTCTGAGTCGTATGAGATGCCTCTGCTTCAGATTCAACGTTTGACGCCGTTTTGCCCTTCAAGGACTGCGTTAACAGCGCCTTGATTTCTTCCATTCGTCCCTCCAAACGTTCCTCTAAATTTTTCGTGGAGATCTTCAGTTGTTCTTCAATGGCCGCCACCGAATCCACCAATCCAACATAGTTTTCTTCGATGGTGGCCAAACGCGCATTCTCGGCTTCGGTACGTGTCACCATGGTCGCAGGAAGGAGGCTCTGATACCAAATGTTATGATCTACGAAGAAGAAGAGAGAAAGAGAGCTACGGCTACAAGAGATTAGGGTTAAGAAGAAGATGAACCTGAATAATACTTCATGTCCCCCTTCTCCAAAGAGGGTCCGGTATTATATAGCACCCGGACCCATGGGGGCCGGCCGGCCCCCATAGGGGCTGAACCGGTGCGGTTCCCCCACTGCTCCTTATTTAATATTGCCGGGCTGAACCGGATGGTTCAGCCCGGTCTTCCTCCGCCTTCTCCTTTGGGCGACGTGCACAGTAATCTTCGGAGAATCTGGTAATGACGCCAGGCGTAACAAAAACTTATATGAAGTAGTTGTTAAAGGCGCACCTAAGACTCAAGGCTTACCAGGCTCAGAGGTTTGCGCCTACGTTTGCCTTTTTTGCGCCTTTGGAGTATAAAAGACACGTCTATGTGCAATTTCTATTGTAATTTTTTTTTTCAAAATAAAGAAAGAAATAATGTAAAAACTCAATATTTTTTTGCATGATTTAGTGTTTGTGAAACATAATCGAGCGTTGAGACTTAGTTATGATGCAAGTGATCACATTGATTCTATTTTTTAAGAGATATAAATGATAGTGATGAATTATTAATGAGTAGAATAGATGAAAAATCTGATTAAGAAAATGAACTGATGTTTGATGCGCTTTGAGCCTAGGCTCCAAGACCCCTTTGCGCCTTGGTGCGCCTTGCGCCTGTATGAGTTATTTTCATTGGGTAAATGATGTAGTGGTAGGTCGACTCCAGGTGGACAAGTAAAATGCAAATCTAAATGCAATGCTTGATGTAAATGCAAGAGACGATCCACAATATAAATAGCAATAATTGATTATTATAAATAAACTAACAGAGACACAAACTTTTGCATTTTTTAATTAAATAGAGCAAGCGAAGTTTCACGAGTGAATGAGGTGCAAATACTTTAAGCGTGTGCTGATAAATTCTGCCATGGAATTCGGTACTAATAACAAATAAAAGAGACATTCACAACATATATGGTGCCAAGTACACAACGGTAGAAAATAACAACTCAAATAACGACTTACACGTGCAGGCGGAGGGCGAGTGATTTACGGAAATCTAAGGTCGCTGCAACGTCAGGAGATGTTGGACGGGCGGTTCTGGACGAGTACGGCTTGGTTTGAGTTGCGGGAAGTGATGGGGGACCATCGAGCGCAACTCGGCGCAAAGCGGGCCCCACCTTCGTATATTCGCGCCGACGGACTTGATCGAACCGGCGATCCGTCACCACGGATGCGTCCGGCTCGTCGTTTCGAGTCATTTTTATATATAGCTTTATGTATTTCGGACATTATTCTATGTAGTTTTGGGAACGGAACCGCCGGCCAATCATAGCCGTCGATTCCGGGTGTCCTAGTTTTATTTTCTTATAAATATAAGCCTTGGGTGGCTGAATTGAGTATTGCTGAAGTTTGGAGAAGGTTTCTTCCTTGCTTCCGGTGATCCCTCCGCGGTGCCGACGCCGTGGAGCCCGTGGTGCCGACTCCATTGGGTAAGTTTCCTTTCATTCCTCCCCCTCCCCTCCCTGCTGTTGCCGCCAACCTTCCCTGCTTTCCCCCTAGCCGCCAGCCCCCTCCTGCAGCCGCCGCCTACAGCAACCTAGTTGCCGCCCCTTCCAGCCAGCGCTACAGCCGCCCCTCTCCTAACCCGCAAACCTCCAGCCGCCGCCCCTCCTAGCCCGCATCCACCTCGCTGCCGCCCTCCCTGCTTGCAGCCACCGTAAGCCGCCACCTCCTTGCTAGCCGCAGCCCCCCTCCACGCCCCTCCACGACCAGATCTGTCCATTCCAGGACAGATCTGTCCAGCCCCAAAGATCCAACCCCGATCCAGCCCTATTCCCCCCATACCCGCAGCCCAACCTCCCCTACTCGTGGATCCACTATTCCCCGTCCCCGATCTAGTCGTTACACCACCCGGAAAGCCCTATTCCGCCTCCAAAATTTCAGATCCGTGTTGGATTGCGGCCACCCTTGGATTTATTTCAGATTTCTGTATTTGTTATTTGTGACGATCTATCTTGTTGGGTATAATATATTGCGCACGTGTGGTACTCTTGTTTCAAGGAATTCTAGCACGTTGTGTTTGCCTGTGACTCTCTTGCTTGCAGGTTGCCTAATTCGCCGCGCGCTTTTTCTAGCCCTTCGTGCGAAGGAAAGCTATTGCCTAAAATTGCCGAAAGAGAATTGTTAATCCTGCTTGGAATAATTGCAAATGTTTTGTTATATTTGTTTTGTTGTTTATGTTGATTAAATTGCCTGTGTGTGGATGTCTTGCATGTAGTCATTGTTTAGGTTGAGTCGATCCCTTCACGTCACCAGCTTGCATTCTAGGTGGTCACTACACAGCCTACCCTACATCAGTTGGTATCAGAGCCCAGGTCGGGCTGTTTTGCATGCTCCGTAGTGGTAGGTCATTTAGAAGCATGGTAGATCCACAGGTTACCAACGAACGAGCGGCAGGCTCGAATTCGAGCGCTGCCACCACGGACTTTGAGCGTCTAATGTTAGACCGTTTCGATGCCTTAGGCACCCAATTTGAGGCCGTGCAACATGATATTGCCGCGGTGAACCGTCGCCTAGATAGGATAGAGAATGCTAGGGATACTCCTTCCCTACATGACGATGAGATAGCGGATGACCCGGCCTACTCTCCCCGCCGCGGTCAGCGGGTCAGAGATGATCCACCACCGGCTGACCGCTACCGTCGTGAGATCCCTGTGAGAGCCCCCACTCCGCCAGCGAGGCGGAATCCTGAGCCAGCCCGTGGCCGACCCCCGCCCCCGCGGGAAGATTACCGCATGCCACGTCAGCCTGGCCCTAGGGACCGTGCCCCTCCACACGGTCGTCATGACCAGCGTCGAGACGAGTATTATCCACCGGGACGACGTGAGCGCGGACCCCCACCCGCTCGGCACGATTATGAGCGTGATGACGATTATGATGATTATCCTGACCCGCGGAGAGGTGATCGCGCCCTTGACATCACCCGTAGGATTCGCCTCGATGCCCCAACATTCGATGGTCGCCTTGACCCAAAGGCCTTTAGTGACTGGCTCCTAGACATGGATCACTATTTTGATTGGTACGACATGAGTGATGATCGATGTGTTCGGTTTGCCAAGATGAAATTAGTCGGACAGGCTAAGGTGTATTGGATTAGTGTTGAGCGAGCCTTAGATCGTGACGGTTACTACCCCATCACCCGATGGGATGACATGAAGGAAAGACTTAAGGATAAATACCTCCCTGCTTCCTACCGTGACCAGCTACTTGATCAGCTGCAGAGCTTACGTCAGGGGACACTTTCCGTTGCTGAGTATATGGCCCGATTCGACGAACTAGTCGTCAGGAGCGACATTTCTGAGGAGCCTATTGCCACTGCCTCTCGATTCAAGGCTGGCCTCCGGTCGGACCTCCGGAGAGAGCTGATTCCCCACCGCTTGGAGACGGTGGACCAGATATTCCAGCTCGCTCTAGAGTATGAGCAGTACCTTCGTGCCCCTAGCACGAAGCAGTTCCCCACACGTACTGATTCGTCGACCTTTAGGAAACCCGCTCCACCCCAGACCTTCGCGGCCGCACCTTCTCGCGCCCCCACCGATGCGAAGGGCAAGGCCACGGCCACTGATGGCCAGCAGCCTGGTGGTATTGTGTGTTTTAGATGTTCTGGCAGAGGACATGTGGCGGCGCGGTGCCCCACGCGGACCCTGCTAGTTGAGGGCGAGGAGCAGGTTTTAGACGAGGATACCCCTGAGGACGTCACTGCCACCGTTGAGGATGGTTGGGAGAGTGACGCTGAGAGATCGTTAGAGGTGGGAGTGATTAGGCGCCTACTACATACCCCACGTGTGGACGAAGACTGGCGTCGCACCACCATCTTTTACACATACTTCCCTAGCGCAGGCGGGCCCTGCAAGCTAGCTATTGACGGTGGAAGCTGTGTGAACATTGTAGCGCAGAAGGGGCTTGATCGTATGCAGGTGAAGGCCGAGCCCCACCCCCATCCTTATAGAGTCGTCTGGGTAGATAAGACGGCCATCCAGGTTACCCAGCGATGTCTTGTCCCTATTACTATTGCATCGTTCCAGGACAAGGTGTGGTGTGATGTCGTTCCCATGGACGTCGCCCATGTTCTTCTAGGCCGCCCCTGGCTGTTTGATCGCGACGTCACGTGCTTCGGCCGCTCGAACACGTGTGTCTTTTATGATAAGGGCCGGAAGATTACGCTGACGACGGCCCCAGTTCTGAGGCTTCCTGATTTTAGCCGTGCTTTTGAGGTCGCTTGCGACGCGTCTGGAGTTGGTATTGGTGGCGTATTGAGCCAAGAGGGACACCCTGTCTCCTACTTTAGTGAGAAGTTAAACGAGGCGAAGCAGAAATACTCGAACTACGATCGAGAGTTTTATGCGATTGTCCAGTCCTTGCGCTATTGGAGACATTACCTCCTCCCTCGAGAGTTTGTGCTATATTCGGACCACCAGGCCCTACGCTACCTCGATTCTCAGAGGAAGCTGAGTCACCGCCACGCGAAGTGGGTAGAGTACCTTCAGGATTTCCACTATGTTCTCAAACACCGTGCTGGTGTTGAGAACAAGCCCGCCGACGCACTCAGTCGTCGAGTCTCTCTACTTCACACACTTCGGGCCCAGGTGGATGGCTTCGAGAGGTTGATCATGGACTACCCTACTTGTCCTGAGTTTGGTGAGATCTATACCGCGTTATCAAAGGACCCTCCTGATCCTGTTGAGGGGTTCCAGATCATTGATAGGTACCTATTCCGGGGCTCCCGTTTGTGTGTGCCCAACACCTCGTATCGTGATTACTTAGTCTGGGAACTACACGCAGGGGGTGCCGCCGGTCATTTCGGTCGGGATAAGTCGATTGCTTTGGTAGAGGATCGTTTCTATTGGCCGAGCTTGAAGAAAGACGTGGCTCGTATCGTCCGACATTGTCGTGTTTGCCAGACAGCCAAGGGAACGAAGCAGAACACGGGTTTATACACCCCTTTACCCGTCCCTCATCGCCCCTGGGAGGACATTAGTATGGACTTTGTGCTTGGGCTCCCGCGCACCCAGCGGAAGCACGATTCTATCTTTGTAGTGGTCGACCGGTTCTCTAAGATGGCACACTTTATCGCATGTAGGAAGACTTTCGACGCGCCCCACGTCGCAACCCTATTTATGAGTGAGGTCTTTAGATTACACGGTCTCCCAAAGTCCATCGTGTCCGATCGAGACGTGCGGTTCGTTAGCTATTTTTGGAAGACGTTATGGCGAAAAACAGGGACTACCCTTAAATTTTCAACTGCGTACCACCCTCAGACGGACGGGCAGACTGAGGTGGTGAATAGAAGTTTAGGTAACCTGCTGAGGTGTCTAGTCGGAGAGCATGCCTCTAGTTGGGATTCGGTGCTCCCTATAGCAGAGTTTGCGTATAATAGTTCCGTCAATAGGTCGACTGGTCTGAGCCGTTTCAGGTAGTATCAGGTTATGACCCTAGGAAACCTATTGATCTTATACCCGTCCCGACGGAGTCACGCCCTAGCGAGTCTGCTGAGTCCTTCACGCATTATTTGCATGAGTTGCATGAGTCTATCAGGCGAAAAATCAACTTAAGCAACGAACATTATAAAGAACAGGCAGACAGACACAGGCGGGAGAAACACTTTCTGGTTGGCGAACAGGTGATGGTGCGAGTTCGTGCGGAGCGGCTCCCTCAGGGACCTGCTAAGAAATTAAGCGCCAGGCGAATTGGGCCCTATACAGTTTTGAGGCGAATCGGGTTGAATGCTTACGAGTTGGACATTCCTGCGAGCATGGGTATCCACCCCGTGTTCAATATTGAGGACCTGACGCCCTACTTCCCACCTCACGAGTACTCGGACCCTTACCTTGGCGGCCCTCCTGACCCTCCACCATCCTCCCTTTTCCCCACCACCCAACCTCCACTTGCTTCCCACTTCCCCAGGAGTTCACCACCATTGGCTTCACCGGCGGCACCACCACCATCGCCGGACTACTTCTCCCGAGAGCAGAGGGTCGAGCAGATTACAGAGATCATTGCGCATGAGTTCGTCCCCGTCGCGGATGGACTCGTGTGCCGCTACTTGGTTCGCTGGGTTGGACGTTCTTCTTCCGACGACACTTGGATTGCTGCTGCTGAGCTTGATCAACTCGCCCCCGGGCTTCGACTACAGTACGATCATCTCCATTCATCGGAGATGAAGGCTTTTCAGTCGGGGGGACTTGATGGGGGACCATCGAGCGCAACTCGGCGCAAAGCGGGCCCCACCTTCGTATATTCGCGCCGACGGACTTGATCGAACCGGCGATCCGTCACCACGGATGCGTCCGGCTCGTCGTTTCGAGTCATTTTTATATATAGCTTTATGTATTTCGGACATTATTCTATGTAGTTTTGGGAACGGAACCGCCGGCCAATCATAGCCGTCGATTCCGGGTGCCCTAGTTTTATTTTCTTATAAATATAAGCCTTGGGTGGCTGAATTGAGTATTGCTGAAGTTTGGAGAAGGTTTCTTCCTTGCTTCCGGTGATCCCTCCGCGGTGCCGACGCCGTGGAGCCCGTGGTGCCGACTCCATTGGGTAAGTTTCCTTTCATTCCTCCCCCTCCCCTCCCTGCTGTTGCCGCCAACCTTCCCTGCTTTCCCCCTAGCCGCCAGCCCCCTCCTGCAGCCGCCGCCTACAGCAACCTAGTTGCCGCCCCTTCCAGCCAGCGCTACAGCCGCCCCTCTCCTAACCCGCAAACCTCCAGCCGCCGCCCCTCCTAGCCCGCATCCACCTCGCTGCCGCCCTCCCTGCTTGCAGCCACCGTAAGCCGCCACCTCCTTGCTAGCCGCAGCCCCCCTCCACGCCCCTCCACGACCAGATCTGTCCATTCCAGGACAGATCTGTCCAGCCCCAAAGATCCAACCCCGATCCAGCCCTATTCCCCCCATACCCGCAGCCCAACCTCCCCTACTCGTGGATCCACTATTCCCCGTCCCCGATCTAGTCGTTACACCACCCGGAAAGCCCTATTCCGCCTCCAAAATTTCAGATCCGTGTTGGATTGCGGCCACCCTTGGATTTATTTCAGATTTCTGTATTTGTTATTTGTGACGATCTATCTTGTTGGGTATAATATATTGCGCACGTGTGGTACTCTTGTTTCAAGGAATTCTAGCACGTTGTGTTTGCCTGTGACTCTCTTGCTTGCAGGTTGCCTAATTCGCCGCGCGTTTTTTCTAGCCCTTCGTGCGAAGGAAAGCTATTGCCTAAAATTGCCGAAAGAGAATTGTTAATCCTGCTTGGAATAATTGCAAATGTTTTGTTATATTTGTTTTGTTGTTTATGTTGATTAAATTGCCTGTGTGTGGATGTCTTGCATGTAGTCATTGTTTAGGTTGAGTCGATCCCTTCACGTCACCAGCTTGCATTCTAGGTGGTCACTACACAGCCTACCCTACATCAGGAAGGCTCCGGGGATGTGGGGGTTGGGTGATTTGAAGTGGGATCCACAACATGAAAGGGTTAAGGTGCTGAGAGAGGGGTGGCGGCTGGAGGGGAGAAATGCAGGGGGATGTTGTTTGGGAGTTAATCAGGGTCTGGGTGAAGGAAGAAGAGGTAAGGTTGGTCGACGGCTGGCTGTGAGGGAGGCGGCACGGCCGGCGGCTGGCTGAGAGAAGGGAGGAACATTTGGTGGCAGGCTGGGAAGGGAGATGTGTTCGATGACTGGCTAGGAGGGGAAGAAACAGTCGGAGGCTGGCTGGGAGGGGAAGAAACAGCGGCGGCTGGCTGGGAGGGGGAAGAAGCACTCGGCGGCTGGCTAGGATGGAGGAGAGGGAGGAAAAAAAGGATCCTTAGAGTCGCACCAAGGAGGGAGGAGCGGGAGTCGTCGGCGTCGCACCACACGAAGACCAACGGTTGCCAACTTACAGCAAACCTTCGATCCCCTCACCAGCCAATCCTACACCTATTTATACTTAAATAACTTAGGACACCCGAAACGGACGGCTCACATCGTCCGGTCCAATCGGGTGTCAAATATAACTCAAAACATAAAAACTAATACATCAAATCGTCTCGGAACGACCATCCGGACGCAACCATGGACTCGGTTCGCTCGAACGGGAAGTGGTTCACCGCCTCCTGCGGGAATAGACTTGCGTCGGGCGTTGCGTGCCATCAGTAAAGTACTTGAAGAATGTTCTTAGTTAACTAGTTAAAGTATATTGTTTTGTGGCATCCATATCCTATCTGTTTTCTTATTAATTTGTTCATCTCCATCACTCGATTTGTAACACTTCAGCTTACTCTTTTTCATCTGTCCTACCTCTTCTATCTTAAGCTTTAATACTGTACATTTGAATCTCTTGCACCTAGATGGACTTCGTTCTATTATGCATCATTGTTTCTTCAACTCATTACTTTTTTCATATCACACTATCTTAAATTGCCAATTTAAAAATAAAAAATTTCCTCCGTAAATTTTTAAAGTATTAGCACATCTCTCTCTAAATAACATAAGCCCTCTCCTCAAAATTTAATGCCTCTAGCAATGTGCTTGCGATTGTAATGCTCGAGTAATTACATCTTCTTTAGCGGTGTGCAGTCCACTCTTTTTCCCCATCTGAGCGTCTATGTGAGCGTCAGATTCGCTTTAACAAACATTGGCTATTTCGTGAAGTTAGTACGCCATTGGGTTTAACTATGCATCTTTTATAATTTGGTTAATCTTTTTTTTGGCCATTTTGCACTGGTCTTTGTAAATATATATTCAGAAGTTCTTAGTATGCATCCAAGTAGTATCCCATCAAATGATCGTAGGGCGTTGGTGAAGGAAAATAATTAGAGTTGTAAAACTTGGGTGCTAGTGCCAAAATCTTTTAAAATTTATTATGTAAATCTTACTATTGTTAATCTATTTAGGTTATTTTTGTAATTCTCCTAGATAATGATATTTCTATGTTATATTCATTTTAGTTTTCAATTCATAGAAATCATTGTACTGATGAAATTTAATGCTGTAAAATCATACTCTAATTGGTAAATGAATGTATGAATCTAAAATATAATTTAGAACTTTGATGTAGGTGTGAACATACAAGCTGCCATCGAAGTAGAAAATTTTAGCTAGAATAAGATAAATTAAATTTATCAGGAATTCAACTAAGATTGCATTTTGAAAATTTTCCCATCACATTTATTTACACTTCTGAATTAAATTTGAAATGTTCGGCAAAATTAAAAATCAGGGTCTATTTACCTGACAAGCCCACATCAGGGCTTGTTTGTAAAAAGAATTCATGTTTAGACGAGCACTCTGTCTGAGTTTCAGATATTTTTTATGTAAATCATTTGATATTAAAACATGTTTACTTGTGAAGACATGACTTCTTTTGTTTAATGCACATCTAGCAGTTTAAGTTAAATATTACATCACACCTGTGGTTTTTAGGTGTTATTCTTTTTTTTTTAATTTATTTAATTTTGAACTTTACCTTATGTTTCGAGAGTAAAATTGAGGGCATTATATATACTACGGAGCTGAAGTTATAATAGCAAATATCAGATGTTTAAGTTAATACTTGCAGTTTCTGATTGCATTGTACATGGATAACTAAAAATTGGTACTGTTTTTTTAAATCATATAAGTGGGGAATAATTTTCCGCAAGTAATTCCACACCTTATATGAAGTGCTTTCTTCTCCATTTGTGTTTATGTTTAGTTGGTTCATTTGGTAATGAAATTGTGTTTGCTTGCTGTTGCAAATGATATTTTGGATGGATTGAACAAAGGGAGGTCTCCTTTATATATAGGAGAGAACCCTAAGGGTACAAAAGGAAAAAAACACAAAAGGATAAAATAACACACAAATCCAACACTCCCCCTCAAGTTGGGCGTGTGATGTCTTTCATGCCCAACTTGCATATAAGCCCATCAAAGGCTCGAGAGCTTAATCCTTTTGTGAGAACATCCGCAAGCTGTTGTCCAGACGAGACAAACAGAGTGGTCACAACACCTCTCTCAATGTTCTCTTTGATGAAGTGACGGTCAACCTCGACATGTTTCGTGCGATCGTGTTGGACAGGGTTGTGAGCAATACTGATAGCAGCTTTACTGTCACAGTAGAGTTTCATAGGATCATTATGTTTCATTCCAAGATCATTCAGGAGAGATCGGATCCAGAGGCCTTCGCAGATTCCATGTGCCATCGAACGAAATTCCGCCTCAGCACTCGATCTGGCCACCACATGTTGTTTCTTACTTCGCCAGGTGACCAAGTTTCCTCCAACAAACGAGCAATATCCGGATGTAGACCTCCGATCATCAGCAGATCCTGCCCAGTCGGCATCGGTGTATACTTCCACATTTAATTCTTTGTTCGGAGAAAACAGGATACCTTTCCCTGGAGAGGATTTGAGATAGCGAAGAATCCTGTGGGCTGCTTCCAAGTTCCTGGCTTTGGGTGAATGCATAAACCGGCTTATGACGCCAACAACATATGTGATATCAGGACGAGTATGAGCTAAATAAATGAGACGCCCAACCAATCGTTGAAAAACAGCAATATCCATCAACGGAGAGCCATCATCTCTTCCTAGCCCATGGTTGGCTTCAATATGGGTGTCGACAGGGCGGCATCCACTCATTCCAGACGACTGAAGCAAATTCAAGATGTACTTCCTTTAGGAGATGAATATTCCATGCTTAGAACGAGCAACTTCAATCCCCAAGAAGTATCGGAGATCCCCAAGGTCCTTCACATCGAACTCCTTTGTCAGCCTCTGTTTGAGCTTTGCAATCTCTATAATGTCATCACCTGTTATAACAATATCATCAACATAGACGATGAGGGCAGTGACTCTACCTTGTATGTGCTTTACGAACAGAGTGTGGTCAGCATGGCTTTGGGAGTATCCAAAACTCATCATAGCCTTATGGAATCGACCAAACCAGGCCCGGGGAGACTGTTTCAAGCCATACAATGCCTTTTTAAGCCTGCACACTTTACCTTCAGAATCTCTTGGGGTAAACCCCGGTGGTAAGGACATATACACCTCTTCCTTTAACTCTCCATGCAGAAAAGCATTCTTTACATCCAACTGGGACAGTGTCCACCCTCTGCAGGCGGCACATGAAAAGAGCACACGTATGGAGTTCATCTTTGCTACGGGCGCAAAGGTTTCTTGATAATCAATGCCCATAGTTTGAGTATAACCTCTAGCAACTAACCGAGCCTTATACCGTTCAACTATCCCTTGGGGGTTTTGCTTGGCCGAAAACACCCACTTACATCCCACCACAGTCTTTCCTGGAGGGAGAGTCGATAGGTCCCAAGTGTGGTTCTTCTCAAGGGCTAACATCTCCTCATGCATGGTACCTCTCCACTTAGGATGCTCAATGGATTCCTGCCAGGTGGAGGGAATCGAGATGGCGGATAGGGAGGCAACAAAGCTTCTGTGTAGGGGGGTTAGCAAGGCATATGAAACAAAATTGGACATCGGATGTTGGGTGGAAGAAAGATTACCTTGAGTCCCTGTCAACGTATCAGGTGATGGAGCTGGTAAGCTAAGCACGGGAGCTGGTCTCCTGTTTCGTCGAGTGTACACCTGGAGAGGAAGAGAGGGAGGCGGAATCGAGGAGGGAGCAGTAATGGTGGGTGGTGAAGGTAGAGGTAACGGAGGGATACTGATATTTCCAATGATAGATGGTGAAGGTATAGGTGAGGGAGGAGGAATAGGTAATGGAATAGTAGAGGGAGGAGGAATAGGTAAAGGAATAGTAGAAATGCGTGAACTCTCTTCCATTGAAGACTCCCCCTGAAGAGAGGACCCGTAGTATGACTCGGACTCCCGAAAGATGACATCCATAGTGACAAATGTCCGTTTGGAAGGTGGGTGAAAACATTTATACCCTTTCTGGGTAGGCGAGTGCCCAATAAAGACACACTTGAGAGAACGAGAGTCCAGCTTGGATTTCGGATGCACGTAGATAAAACAGGCACATCCAAAGATTCGAGGAGACAGATGAGAAGGGGAAAGATGGAGGGCATTGAGAGGGGATTTGTCCCCGAGGACACGAGTAGGTAGGCGGTTAATAAGATAGGCTGCAGTCATAACAACATCACCCCAGTAGAACTTGGGAAGGTGTCGCTGGAGAAGAAGACACCGAGCGACCTCAAGAAGGTGGCGATTCTTGCGTTCAACAACCCCATTTTGAGAGGGAGTGTAAGCACACGAAGTCTGATGTATAATACCCCGATCACCGAGGAAGCGTTCAAATTCGGAATCGATGTATTCACGGCCATTGTCGCTACGCAAGACCTTAATGGTCGCATTAAATTGAGTGGTGATCATATTATGAAAACGTTGAAAGAGAGGAAACACTTCATTTTTCCGTTTCATCAAGTAGACCCAAGTGCAGCGGGAGAAACAATCAATAAATGTGACAAACCAGTGCGAGCCAGATAGTGAGGCAACAGAACAGGGGCCCCAAACATCAGTATGAATCACAGAAAAAGTAGTATCACTAGAAGGGGGAAAACGGTTAAAAGAAGCACGGTGTTGTTTACTAAGAGTGCAAACATCACAGGTAAACAAATTTAAAGCTACAACAGACATAGTAGGGAATAAAACACGCATAGTAGATGGAGAGGGATGTCCTAGGCGACAGTGCCAGAAGTCCAAGCTAGAGGGCCGAGCAGCATGGAGAGCACGAGCTGGAGGAGGAGGGCTGGAGGGATCGAACAGGTAGAGGCCATCGCGCAGCTTACCAGATCCAATCACCGTCCCCGTCTTCAGGTCCTGAAAGATGCAAAAGGAGGGAAAAAAGGTCACATAACAGTTTAAGGAGTTAGTTATGTGACTGATAGAAAGTAAATTGCGAGTAAAAGTAGGAACGTGAAGAACGGAAGAGAGGGTGAGACTGGAGCACGCCACAGATCCTTTCCCAGCAATAGGGGTGAAGGACCCATCTGCAATGCACACTTTGTCACAACCCGACAAGGGAGAGTAGGACATGAAACCAGTAGCAGAACTTGTCATATGATCAGTGGCGCCAGAATCAATAATCCACTGAGTGGGAGTACGAGCAGCACCTGAGTGTGCCTCAGGAGGTCCCTGTTGAGCATATGCGGAGGAAGCAGAGCTAGAAGACTCAGACGATTGTCCCAGCATAAAGCGACGGAAGGCCAGAACCTCATCAGCTGAAAGAGAGGGCGCGGAGTCAACCACTGCAGGTCCACTGAGAGGGGCAGGGTCATCCACAGTATCTGATAGGTAAGCAGTGCGGGAGGGAGGTGGTCGAGACGGAGGGCGGCCAAAGCCCCTACCACCACGCGGGCTCGGGCCGCCGCGGGGTGCGGGAAATCCATGAAGCTTGAAGCAGGTGTCCCGAGTATGGCGGCCCTTCCCGCAGTAATCACAGATCAGATGATCCTTGTCGACGGGCCTGGGCTTGGAATCACGAGAGAACGACCTCCAGAACTGAACCGAGCAGCTAGAGCAGATCCCTCAATAAGTGTGTCGGGAAGAAGTGTCTGTCGGCGATCATACTCGTGTTGAACAAGACTGTACACCTCAGGCAGACTGGGAAGAGGAGAGCGGCCAAGCAGCTGAACACTAATCTGATCAAAGTCACGATGAAGGCCATGAAGGAACTCAAAGATCCTGTTTCGCTCTTCCCTGGCACGAACCATAGCCTCATCCATCGGAGATTCAAATGTGAGAGGATCGAAGTGATCATATTCTTGATACAATTGGGTGAACTCCAAGTAGTAAGTGGCAGGAGGACGGTCGCCTTGCCGCAAGAGAAATATCCGACGACGCAACTGGAAGACCTGGGCAGCATTCCCGCGACAAGAGTAAGTAACCTCAGCCCGTTTCCAGATGTCGACAGCGGTGTCCAAGAACAGGTAGTTGCGAGAAATCGACTCCAGCATAGAGTTGAGGAGCCAGGACATTACCAAGGAGTTCTCCGACTCCCATTGAGGCCACTCAGAAGAGGAAGATGCAGGAGCCGTAATGGCACCACTAACATAGCCAAACAAGCGGCGACTCTTAAGAGCCAAAGTAATAGATCGAGCCCACGGAAGATAGTTCGTGCTGTCCAACTTAATGGTAGTGATCTGGGGAGTCCCATGATCATGGGTGGCCCGAAACTGACCAGCAGTAGGCAAAGGATTGGAGGCGGCACTTCCATCGGAGGAAAGATTCGGAGAGCCCAGACTATCCGCCATAGAAGGAGGAGGGAGAACGCTGCAGATCAGCAAAAAAGGGAAATCTCACTCATATAAAGAGAAGAGAAGAGCAATAGCCCACTAAAGAAGGATGGGAAACGCCGGATATGTCATACAGGAGATCTGGCGTCACAGGAAACTGAAAAACTTCATGGAGGAGAGGCCGACGGCCGCTGCCGGGCGGAGAGAAGAAGAGAGGGAGAAGTAGAAAAAAACGAGAGGGGAAGGGGGCTGGAGACGAGCTGGAGACGAGAGGAGAGGAGGCCGGAGCGGGCTGGAGACGAGCGGAGCGGCGGGATCTGACGCGGAGCGGGATGGAGACGAGGAGACGCTCTGCTGGAGACGAGCGGAGCGGGAGGAGAGGCGGGATCCGACGCGCGGGCTGGAGACGAGGAGACGGAGCGGAGCGGGCGAAGCAGGCGGGATCCGATGCGCTGGAGAAGCGAGATTAGGTCACGCCGTCTGGCTCTGATACCATGTTGCAAATGATATTTTGGATGGATTGAACAAAGGGAGGTCTCCTTTATATATAGGAGAGAACCCTAAGGGTACAAAAGGAAAAAAACACAAAAGGATAAAATAACACACAAATCTAACACTTGCAAAAATATGTTGATGTTGAAGATGTATGTTCTACTTATCTGCATTATAAATATTCTATTAAGTTTTGTTTGTCTATTTTGCAGCTATATTGTGTTTGACCTTCTTGATACATTGAGCAAGCGCTTAACAGAGTTAGATGTGTCAACCATCTTGAAAATACTAGAATGTGAGCTTCTCTATCTTTGTAATTTTGAACAATTTCATTATTGATCTGCCAAGAAAGATATATACAAACTTGAGCACAATTAGCTTATTCTTTCATTAATGTTAGCATATTTTTAGTATTATTGATTATTGAAAATGTCTTATTGTAATCCTTATTTCACATGAGTTATCATCTTAGTTGTTTATTTCTTATTTACATGAATTGTGAGTTGAATATATGTATATATATATGTATTGTTACTGTTTATTGGTACCTAGGTATTATAAGGAGGTAACCCTAGTAATAAATTAATTTGTATTTTTCTTTTTCCCATTTGGTATTAGAGTTATGCACCTTCTACAATCCCCAAAATCCCTTGGCGTAGCCTCACAGAGCGTCACCAAGAATTTACAGATCCACACAGTGCCTTTCTAGCCCCTTCCGCAGCCACATCGAGCTTCGTTAAGTTCTTTTGCATCACCGCAAGCAATGTCAGCTGATTGTTGAGCTTCCAAACCATCCGAAGAGCTTCTACTCCTCATAACCATTTGTTGAGCAAGTAACCCAGCCACCCGCAGTGCTTCGAGTCCTTCAACCATCTGCAGTGCTTCGAGTCCTTCAACCATCTGCATTGCTTCGAGTCCTTCAACCATCTGCAGTGCTTCGAGTCCTTCAACCATCTGCAGTGCTTCGAGTCCTTCAACCATCCGCAGTGCTTCGAGTCCTTCAACCATCCGCAGTGCCTCCAGTCCTTCAACCATCCGCAGTGCCTCCAGTCCTTCAACCATCCGCAGTGCCTCCAGTCCTTCAACCATCCGCAGTGCCTCCAGTCCTTCAACCATCCGCAGTGCCTCCAGTCCTTCAACCATCCGCAGTGCCTCCAGTCCTTCAACCATCCGCAGTGCCTCCAGTCCTTCAACCATCCGCAGTGCCTCCAGTCCTTCAACCATCCGCAGTGCCTCCAGTCCTTCAACCATCCACAGTGCCTCCAGTCCTTCAACCATCCGCAGTGCCTCCAGTCCTTCAACCATCCGCAGTGCCTCCAGTCCTTCATCCGCAGTGCCTCCAGTCCTTCAACCATCCGCAGTGCCTCCAGTCCTTCAACCATCCGCAGTGCCTCCAGTCCTTCAACCATCCGCAGTGCCTCCAGTCCTTCAACCATCCGCAGTGCCTCCAGTCCTTCAACCATCCGCAGTGCCTCCAGTCCTTCAACCATCCGCAGTGCCTCCAGTCCTTCAACCATCCGCAGTGCCTCCAGTCCTTCAACCATCCGCAGTGCCTCCAGTCCTTCAACCATCCGCAGTGCCTCCAGTCCTTCAACCATCCGCAGTGCCTCCAGTCCTTCAACCATCCGCAGTGCCTCCAGTCCTTCAACCATCCGCAGTGCCTCCAGTCATTCAACCATCCGCAGTGCCTCCAGTCATTCAACCATCCGCAGTGCCTCCAGTCATTCAACCATCCGCAGTGCCTCCAGTCATTCAACCATCCGCAGTGCCTCCAGTCATTCAACCATCCGCAGTGCTTCCAGTCATTCAACCATCCGCAGTGCTTCCAGTCATTCAACCATCCACAGTGCTTCTAGCCATTCAACCATCCGCAGTGCTTCGAGTCCTTCAACCATCTGCAGTGCTTCGAGTCCTTCAACCATCTGCAGTGCTTCGAGTCCTTCAACCATCTGCAGTGCTTCGAGTCCTTCAACCATCTGTAGTCTATTTCTGGTCTTTGAATGAGATCTTGTAAGCTCTCTCTCCCTTGAGCAAGCCCCGCTTAGGCAGTCGCGATTCCAACTCCATAGTATCTCCCTCGCCTCCGGCCACCACTCCGGCAAGCCCGTAACAATATACCAAATCTTAGATTATTGTAATCATCAGATTACTTCTCATGGATTATCATCTTAGCAATTTATTTATTATTCTCTTAGAGCATACCTCTATTATATTATATTGATAAAAGATTTTCTATTGCATTTTAACATCTCTTTTTCCTCAACAAAACCCCCATTAAAAATATCTATTTATTTATTATTGTTTTCTCATATTTTTACCTTGGCACTTCTTTCCTATACTAATTTATTATGCAGTTTTTATGTTCTTTTAGACAATAATCTGATGTTACATTGAATAGGGTGTGGAATGAAATTAAGAGGTGATGACCCAGTTTCCATGAAAGGATTTGTTGTCGCAATCCAAAGCAGAGTTAATGTAATTATAAGTGATACTATAAATAGCAAAAGGAAACCACTAAATATTGAAGAAGTAAGCTAATAATATCCTGATACTTCATATTACTCCTTTGTATTTTTTGAGGTATGATTCATTTGATTTGCAGATGGAATCAATGTTGGAGACTGTGTGTGATATAAAAGACAACAAGAAACGATCAAAAGAGGATCCTGCTTATCACGCGCGGATAAAGAAATGGCTACAAAAGGTTTTGTCTTCGCTTATTTTCGTATTTCTGAATTATTTCTTTACTTTAGCAGAGTAAGTGTTTGTTTGACGCGGCGTTTTTGCTTCGGTGTGTTCAGACCAAAACACCATTGCCATAAAATACTTGTTTTGCACGACATTAGTTGCAATTGTTGTCGTATAAAAACTCCATTTTGAATCTAAACCCGAATGTGGTTCCAAGGGTGAGGTCGGATGTTCATGAACATTCACGACCACCGAGTTCATGACCGCTACAACCTCCCCAAAAATGGATCCTAAGCTGTTACTTTCATCTTTACGATTCGCTATTGTGGAAACTACTTGTTTTTCAACATTATTAACTTTACCTTCTTTTATGTTAAGTATATGTCGAAGATTTTTGTCAGTAATTCTTTATGTTTGTTTCTCTGTTTGCTGAGGAAAATTTATGTAAAAATGCTTTTTCAGTTACGATCAGAGGATGTTCTGCTTCGAAATCTCACTTGGAGCAAGCTTCTTGATCCTGAGAAGAAAGGGCAGTGGTGGCTTTCAGGTGAAGTCAATTCAATCACAGATAATTTTGAAGAAGTGGCAACTACCATCATTGATAAGGAGGCACAAGAAGTCCAAAAATTACTTCAACTTGCAGCTGCACAAGGGATGAACACTGATACTAGAAGGGCTATTTTTCTAATAATAATGAGCGCTGAAGACTATCTTGATGCTTTTGAGAAGATTTTGGGACTAAATTTGTCTGGGAAGCAGGTTTGTTATCTAACTGTGCCCTCCTCTTGACGCAATAGTGTATACATTATTATATTATAGAGTTTCTGTTGATTGGTCAGGATAGAGAAGTAATGAGGGTCATTATTTACTGCTGCATGCAAGAGAGGAATTTCAATAAGTATTACACTTTTTTGGCTTCCAAGTTTTGTAGCTATAACAAAAACTATAAGTTTACTTTGCAGGTATGTTTACTTAATTTTCCCTATCTTTGTTTTCCTTTTAATTCTATTTGATTTAAATATTTGTATGCATTTCCTGTGACTCGTTAAACTTGCATTTGATTTAGTGACATGCACTCTTGTGAAATTTATTCTTCATGAACTTGTATTACATGCACTCATATTAAATTGAGTTGTAGGCTTGCTTTATTTTTAACTTTTAAGAATACATGATCTTTTGATTTTGTGGAGAATTCTGATTTTGGTAAACTGTTGAAGTTTGGTTGATGTGCCTTCCATATGAACATCATTTGAATCGTAATATTCTTGATTTTAATGTTTATATTTTGAAACATATGTTTATGCTGTTTGCAACATTTGATTCACAAAGCACACAGTTCTTTTCTTATGTTCCTATATCTATTATTGTTAATAAGGGAGACCACTACCACACCATCACAACAATCAGATCATCCAATCCGAAAATAAAATAAATAAATAAAACTAAACTAAAATAAAGTGAAATAATATACATTAAAATTAAAAAATATAAATGAAGGAGAAAAATTAATTTTTTAAAAGACAAATACAAAATATAACAAATACCAGAAAACTATGGTATTCTACTATTCTAGGTACTTTCTTGGACACTGGACACGCTGAACACTTACGACAATTGAAGTATATCCATGGTCATTCATCCAGATACTTTTTAGCTCATGCTAGTTCTGCTAGTAAATGAAATTTACAGTGGCCGAGCTTTAGTTATGCCTAGTTTTTTTCTATTATAGGGGTACTGGGGCTCTAGCCATTACCCTGTCTTTGATTTTCTACTTATAGTTTGAGCTCACACAAGACAACATTGATATATATAAAGGGAAAAGTCTCTTTGATGAAACATTTGTTCTCCCTAAACTACCCTTACATTCAAAGTCATTGTTCTTCAATTTATTCTTACGGTTTCAAATATTGAGGGCATTTTAGATTTTTTGATGATTCCGTCAAATCATTCTATCACATGTCTATAAATTTCAAATGATGACAACTATTGCCTGCTCTACGAAACAAGTCACATCGGTCTACAAAACTTTTGTCACCAAGGAGGTATATCGTGATCGGGGTACTGTCGTGGCTGGGGTACTGTCGCGACCGCACATGTGTGTATATATATACATATATATAAATACACACACAAAAGCAGTCGTGCATGGCATCCCCCCGTGGCACAATAGAGGTGTAACAACTCGGTTCGATTCAGTTTTTGAGTAAAAACGCAAACCGGATCACCCCCATGTCATTTCAGAAATCATGGACCGAACCGAACCGCGCAAATCATTGGAACCGAATAGAACATAAATACAATCAGTTTATAGCTTGCGGGTTGCGACAGGCTTGTGTTGCTTCTGCCTTCTTGCGTGCGAGTTGCGAGTCACGATTTGCGGCTTGTGGGCAAACCGACAGAGGGAATGAGGGATATTATTAATCCCTAAAGTAACTAAATAGTAAATACTAAATAGGTAATAACGCAAGCTTTCAAGCCTGCTAAAATACCATTTACTAATAATTAATAAGACATGGCTTAGACATTTTATCAGTTTATACTTTTATGCTTAAATAAAGAGAGATTTAGAAAATTAATAATGTAATATTTTACGGTTCGGTTCATTTTAGCCTTCAAAACTGCGAACCAAACCGAACTATGTTGTTTTTCAAAAATTGAAACCGCAATCAAACCGCAGCCTACGAGAACCGAACCATGCGATTCGGTTTGATTTGGTTCAGTTCGGTGGTTCGATTCGGTTGTTCGGTGTCATGGATCTATTATATTTATTATATTATTTATTTCCCAAATATTGCTTCTATTGCACTTTCCTATGATTGATGTATTTCCCTTATTGTTATTTCCCTTATCGTCATTTCCTTTATTCTTATTTCCTTTGACGTCATTTGTAAGCCTATTTAAGGGACCCCTTGGGTCTTGTATTGGTATGCAAGAAATAAAGTATATTTCCTTCCTCTAAATTGTGAGATATTGGTAGCTCTCTCCTCCAACGAGCAAGCCCCGCTTCGGCAGCCGCGGTTCCGGCTCCACGGTATCCTCCTCTGCCATCGTCATCATCGTCTCTGACACGCCCTCCGACTAGGCCCGTAACAACTTGGTATCAGAGCAAACAATCCTCAACCCCACAAGCCCGACGACATCCACGTTCCAGCCGGCGGCCTCTCCGTCGCTTGTCGCACCCCGTCCCAGCGACGGCTTCTGCTTCCGCGGCACTCCGGTAAAGCCTCCGACTTCCCTATTCAAGTTGGGCCCTACGCGTCCTCCATCGACTTCAACAACACAATCGCTCTCCCCCTTGCGGGATCGTCTCTGCCGATCAAATCCAGCTACGCAACATTCCAGTCATCATCTCCAACAACGACGCAACACTCCAGTCGACGCAACAGAGAAGTAGCGTCCAGCGGCCTCGACGCAACACCTCCAGCGGCCTCGTCGCCATTCCCTGACCCAGTCGTCCGCAACAGAAGAAGTCGCGTGAGTAGGGCATACCGCCACTGACTGCGCAGGCCTCGACGACTTCATCGCACAACATTCACGCTCGACGCGGCTCTCGTGAAAGGAAGCAGCGGGTATTACGGCCTCTGCAAAAGGAAACGCACGCCTACTCGAGCCCTGTGTCGCGCCAATGAGGAATTAATTTAAAATCTCATCCTGGCCGTCAATTAGGCGGGTCTTGGCTTTTAAGTCCTAATACAGCTGGTCCACAACAAACTGCATTGCCTCCGGAATAAAGATAACAAAGATCGGAGTATATTTTGTTGTCAACATTGGGCAACGATGCGGTTCTCGCGACAACTCCCAAACAGCAGTCTCCGAACAATCTAGCCGTCCTATCACCCGCTCCTTATCTCGTGCTACCTCCATCCACAATATGGTAGGCTCGACCGACTTCTTGGATGCTATGAACCCGCTACACACAGTTATCTCCGCCATGGATGCACGCCTTCAAGACGTAGAGGCACGCTTTCGGGACGCCGACACACGACATCAGGACGACATGGCAACCCTCACCACCAAGCTTAACGGACTAACAACTGCACCTCCAGTGGTTACCACCCCACCCACGGATCATGCCAGCAGAAGTCAAGTTCCACTACCACCGCTCATTTGCCAAGAGCCGCTACCGCAGACCATTCTACGCCATGAAGCTGTTATTCTGCCGCGTTACACCCGTTTGGAATTCCCCACATACGATGGGAAAACTGAGCCCCTGGGTTGGCTCATGAGGTGCGAGCTATTCTTTGGCCACCAACACATTCAGGCTGCTGAGCGGCTAACCCTAGCCTCCTTCCATCTTCTCGACTCTGCTCTACTTTGGGCCACTCATCTCCTCAAAGAAGTAGAGCCACTCATCTCCTCAAAGATCAACCAGGACTGACGTGGGAAGATTTCAAACACTTTTGCAGCCTACACTTTGGCCCTCCCATCCGGAGTAACTCTCTTGGTACCCTCACGACATTGCGTCAGACGGGATCCGTGGATGATTTTCTGGACCAATTTCAGCTTCTCCTGGCACAGGTCACACTCCCTCCAGATATGCAGGTCGCAATCTTCACCGCTGAACTTCGTGATCGCCTGCGACTTGATGTCGAATTTGAAACTCCTCCAGACTTAGTGACTGCTATGATTCTGTCCAGGCTATATGACCGCCGCCTCCAACTGGCACATGAGGCATATCCTCCCACCAACATGGGCATTCAGCAAAAACACCCCGAGGGTCATCCAGCCCCACCGGTTCGTCGACTATCTCAGGCCGATATGATGGAACGACGCGCACAGGGCTTATGTTACAACTGCGACGAACAGTACACTCGCGGCCACAGGTGCAAACGACTTTTCTATCTACAAGTCGAGGACTCTGAGGATGACGACGACGTCAGATAAGGCAACCATCGTATCGATCTCTCTCTCGAGCTTGAGGACAAGCTCTTTTCCAAGGGCGGGAGAGATGTTACGGATCTATTATATTTATTATATTATTTATTTCCCAAATATTGCTTCTATTGCACTTTCCTATGATTGATGTATTTCCCTTATTGTTATTTCCCTTATCGTCATTTCCTTTATTGTTCTTTCCTTTGACGTCATTTGTAAGCCTATTTAAGGGACCCCTTGGGTCTTGTATTGGTATGCAAGAAATAAAGTCTATTTCCTTCCTCTAAATTGTGAGATATTGGTAGCTCTCTCCTCCAACGAGCAAGCCCCGCTTAGGCAGCCGCGGTTCCGGTTCCACGGTATCCTCCTCCGCCGCTTCATCATCATCTCCGACACACCCTCCGACTAGGCCCGTAACATTCGGTTGGTTTTTACCTACACCCCTAGGGCACAAGCAGTCGTGCACGACATTCCCCCGTGCCCCGGCAGCGACTATACACCGTGCACTAAACGCTTGCCTTCCTTGTGATTTTTTTCTGTCAAATACAAAACTTAATAGAAATAGAGGGTCAAATGTGTCCTTGACTTTTATATTAACTTTACACAGGTACATGTTTTCTTTTTAAAAAATCCCTCTATTTTAGTTGCCCACATAACCACCACAACCAAATATATCTTGATCCAGGCTCAGGTTAATTTGATGGTTATGACAACATAGCACAATATCTCATCCCTTCTTGCCTCTATTTCCAACATCTTTAACTTTACTGAATTGATGGTTATATCCGACCATGATAAGTTTGCATTCATAATAATCTTCATACCCCTCTTCTTCTTACATTGTACCACTTTGGGTGATTGCTTAATTATCCTAGTCATGGTGAGAGATATTTGTTGGATTCAAAATGATAATTCTTCAATGACCAACGTGCACGTCATTTCGGTTGTAGTCCACACCATGACATATATGAACTATTTTTAAAAAGGTCAAGGTGTACTTCTTGGAAGATGATTCAAAGAACACTTATGCTAGACATAATACACCATTAAATTTAAGGTGAATTCGTAGATGTTGAAGGTTGAGAGCTAAGAGCAAGAGGAGTACTGGTGGAGCTGCAAAGGGGAGTTTGAGTTTAAGTTTAAGCCACTTCAATTAAGAACTATTATGTTTTTGATGAGGTAGTGTTAGAAGTATAACCCAAACCCAGCTTCAACGACGGCAACCAGACGCCAGAAAGTTTGTCGAAGATGGGGGGTGATGACGGGGAGAACTCGAAGAACTCTCAGGTTCCTGCTAAGCGGGCTGTTGACTAATGTACACTTAAATCTAGAGTATTAAATATAGTTGATAGATATCTTGGAAAATGAATCTAGAGTGGGCTCCAGAAAGATTTGAAACAAATTGATCCAAGATTCATTTTTTTGATCCAAATGAATTCTTTTTATTAGTTTTTCAATTTCTTTTTTCTTTTTCTTTTTATGGGAATGGAACAAAAAATAATTCTTAATAGAAAGAAAAAATCAAGGTTGAACTTAGAGTAGCTCAAAGTTTTGATTAGGAAGGCAGAACTGGTCTCGACTCGACCAAACTCATACCTCTGCCTAAATCCAACATACTATATGAATCTAAATCTTCATATTGTATTAAAATACATTACTGCAAGAAAATCTTCGGATGCAGAAAACTAAATGTGAAAAGATGCACAAAATAAAATATTCATCACTAAATATAATAATTAAATGCAATGCTGAAGATAAATGTAGTTGTCTGTCTGCATCATCCACCAACCAGAGGATCGACTCTATCTTTTGGAGAAGAACCTGAACCCTAGAATGGCAGGAGTAGCTAAGATAGTGATGCCTCTATGAAGACCAGAGTTTCATCTTAAGGAACAATATGAATTATGAATAAGATTGATCATATAATGTTTTTCAAAAAGCTGTGTTAGGT
The DNA here is from genome assembly GCA_033032865.1 of Dactylorhiza incarnata. Classification (NCBI taxonomy): domain Eukaryota; kingdom Viridiplantae; phylum Streptophyta; class Magnoliopsida; order Asparagales; family Orchidaceae; genus Dactylorhiza; species Dactylorhiza incarnata. Next base: position 187,018 of record JAWHQI010000491.1, read on the forward strand.
GAACATAGGCTCTGTTTGGCACAACGTTTTTGCTCCTGTGAGTTGGACAAAAATGTCATTGTCATAGAATGTATGTTTGACATGACAACGGTTATGACCGCCACCAAGAAAAGAAAACTAGTTTTGGACATAAAAAATATATGAAGTTCCTAGGTGAGGTTAGAAGGTTTATGTGAGACAAACTTAAATGCATTTTGAAAATGTGGACATAAGTGCAAATATAAATCTTAGAGTCCTTTATGATATTTATTATTCTTCTCATCCTCCCACAGTTATATTAGTCATCTTTTTGGTGCATCTTCTACCCTTTTTTTGTCTTCCCAAGCCTCAATATCTATGTTTCACCTATCTCATATAGTTGTTATTCCTCTGCTCTTTTTATTAAAATCATTTATTTATCTATCCTTCTCGTTTTCGTACCTTTTATCTTAACATTCTTCTTCATTGACGTGTACTATCATAAACATCTTTATCACCTATTAATTAGATCCCTTTTGCACAGGTTTCCAATTTTGTAAAGTTTACCTCCAAGTCCCAATGATATTATCTTATAACATTGTAGTCAAACTATATTTCTCAAATTTAGGCTCCGTTTGGCACTGTGGTGGCGGTCGTGAGTGCGGTGGTTATGAACCGTCCGTCGTTCGTGAACGCCCGACCTCACCTAAGGAATTTCATCCACTTTTATCTTTAAAAGTAGTTTTATTTCTTGATGGTGGTCAGAACTGTTGTCATGCCAAACATACATTCTATGACGGTAGCGTTTTTGTCCAAATTCTATCTTTCTTTTAACAATTTTAAGCTATGTTATCTTTTGATAATTCTTAGGGTCGTCTACCGGGACCTCCCCTCTAAGTTTGCAAAATTACAGGTTGCACCCCTTCTATCTTTTAAAATTTGCAAAAACCTCTCCTATGAGTTTACATTTCATAACTTGCATGCACAAAAATACTCGAAGAATGCGCCAGGAGGGAATTTTGTGCATGCATGTTATGAAATGTAACTTACATGGGAGGTTTTTGTAATTTCAAAAGATAGAGGGGTGCAACCTATAATTATGCTAACTACTGGGGAAGATTTGGGTAACTAATAGTAATTCTTATTAACCAGCCACCCTTAACTGTGGAAGTTTCTCATCTATGGGTTTTGATACTCTACAATTACCATCCATAACGAAATTGACTTTTTTCTTCTTCTTTTTACCCAGTACTGCCTATGGGATCATTGGAAAGAGATTGATTCGATGGAATCTGAGCGCTCGTCAAAATTAGCAAGTTTCATTGCTGAGATGCTCTGCACTTCCTCGATATCTCTAGCGGCGCTTAAGAGTGTCAATCTCATGGATCTGTCCCAGCTGACTCCGAGCCGGATCATGCATTTTCGAAATCTTTTTGAGACCCTCTTTGAGAAGAATGGTGAGGCCGCTTTGTGGAACATGTTCACGCGCGTGGCCGCCTCGCCCGACCTCGAATCTCTCAGAAACAGCCTCGTCTTCTTCATAAAGCAGTATGTGGTGATTGAGAACTCCGAAAACCCCCTCATGGCTCAGAAGTTCGGGATCGCAAAGAAAGCGCTGCATAATGTAGCTGGACTTCTCAAGTAATTCTTCTCCATATCCCTTCAGAAAAGCTATTTCTTTCTTCCCTCTCTTTAATTTAATTTTTTATTTTTCTTGGTACTTTGCTGATAGATTAATTCTCGTGAAATTAGTTTCTGTATACCACGGCTTGGAATTATAGTTATAAATTTAAAATCATTTCTAACTTTAAAAATGGTCGAAGGAGATTCTACTCTGATAGTGAGCATATTAATACTTTAAACAGATGCATCAGTAGCAGAAACACCTTAAACAATATGTTTATCAATAAAAGTACAAATTATTATTAAATCTATATGGTGCTATATAAAATATGAAATATCAATTTCTGCTTGCACTGTCGGAAAGAAGAAGCTCCATTGATTTCTGCTTGCACCATCGGGAAGAAGAAGAACAGGCGCTACTGCCAGGAAGAAGAACAATGCCGCTCCATTAGAAAACGGGATGGAAATCGTTAAAAGAGACTTATTTCTTAAAGTAAATAAGTTTAGGGACCAAATTCTCTACCTTTTTCAAAAAGATATTAAAATTTGGGGACTGATTTTCTAGTTTTTCCTAGAATAATTGATAATTTATTATTCTAAAACTTCAGAATGAACCTCACTGAACTTGGACATGTGAACAACTACTGTGTACCCGGCAGGCGCAGGTCCTCTGATTGCGACTGTCTAACCTTGCTTTGGTCATTGAAATTCTTTTTAATATATAAAACATTAAAATTTTATAATTTAATTATATGGATGAAATTAAAAATTACCACTGAATTTAAACATTGGTCTCCAGTAGCATAAACTATAATAATAATTTGGTTCTTAAAGAGAAGTTCTCACACTATTTGGTTAGTACCAGTCCTTCCGACATTCTAATGTATTCATTTTCCATCTTAAAAATCTTATAAGATCTTGGTGATGAGGCATAAGTGTCAGCATTTCAGCTATAAATTGAGAATCAACATCATAAAGGAGCAGTAATTAAGCAGGGAGAATTAGTATCAGTATTCAAAACTATCATGACTTTATTTTAGGCGATTGTGTGAAAATCGAATAAAAGCCGGCTCCCAGGCGAGAGAGATCAACCAACCCTTCGCCTCCCGTGCCCCCCACTATCGCTGTAGTCCAAACATGTCGGGCAGAACACCCTGAAGCTGATTAAACTAGTTCTGACCAAGATTTCTGTAGATCGATTGAATCCCTTTTCAAGAAACAACCAAACAACAACGAGGAAGAAGTTGAAAACATTGAGATAGCTAGCTGAGAGGGTTACAGATGAACCAGAGCATAAAATGCCCTTCAATGATTGCTCAAATGGATCCCCTCCATTTTCAGTCCAGACAGCTACAGCTGAGAAGGCGAGTTCACACTGCCGCAGGAAGCAGAGTAGAGCATAAGAAGAGACTGGGTTAGGAGAAGAAATCATCGATAAGCTTCACCACCTCTCACTCTCAGTTTCTCTCTCTCCCCCTCTCTCACTTACTCTGTTTTGATGTGTTATAATAACCTCTCTATCTTCTTTTTTTCCATTCATTTCCTCCTCTTATTAGTATTACCTTCTCTTCTACATCTCGCCCTGCAAACTCTGAGCGCCTGCTTAATTCTAATTAATAAATGTTATCATGGAGTTTCCAGGTTGCCTTAGCTTGTGGGGGATCTGAATGGCGTCTAGGATTGTAGTGGAGCGGTGCGGAGCCGGAGAGAATCGGGGAGGCAGTTGCTGTTCGATGGAGGTCTATGCTCTGGATTTCTATGGAGAGGACGGGGAGGGCGCTCGAAGAGACTGTAAGGGAGTGGAGCGGGCCGACGTGAGGGCACGCCATGGAGGTTCCACACAAGATGTTGAAGCCGACGCCGCCGGCTTGCTTAACAACCTGACCCTTTTGACCCGGTTTGCACATAGCAATTTGGTTTGCACTTATAATTTTTTGATCTGAACATAAAATTGGTCTGCATGCATCCAAATGTGGTTTGCACATAACAAGCACTATGTATACATACATTGAAAGAGAGCATTTCTATGTTCTTGTGGTATAAGGGTGGATGACCATCAGACACTAATCAGATTTCACTCAAATTTAACTGCGGATAACACGGGCGTGGGATGTGAATCGAAAAAAAAATGTATTATTGTTGTGATATACTGTGTACGGGAGATATGTAGCGAGCGACATTTCAATATCATCGCAGCTCGATCACTGTCATGCGCTGTATATGGTCAAGATCACCAATGTATTATTACCGATCAAAACTATTCAAGATAATGCAAATGACATCATGAACTAATTTGGAGATCTTTTATTATTATTTTAGGGTAAAGTACGGGTTGCATCATATAGAGGAAAAATATTTGATCCCTTGTAAGTTTTTAAAAGAACTATTGTAGCCTCTGATTTTTCATAATCAGACATTTGACCCCCCTGTCAAAACAATTTATAGGGGGTCAAATGTCTTGGTTATGAAAAATTAGAAGTTACAACCGACATTTTTGAACTTACAGAGAGGGTTTAATGTTCTTTTTCAACAATATAGAAGTGTCACAGGTACTTAACCCTTTTTTTAATAAAAAGTGATCGATGATTCTCTTCTTAGGAATAATTCAAGATCGGCTATAAGCAGCAGCTGAATTAAATAGAGCGCAATCGGTCAATTTACTCTTAAAGACCAAGATAGATTCTTCCTGAATCTCCCCCACAATTCCATGAACGGCGGCGGCGATTTCATCGACAGAGTTCAGCAGACAGTCGTCCTCCACCTACAGAACATGCCACATGATCAAGCATCAACCGAATGAATCAGTGGATGAGCGACCGCGGAGTATCGTATCACGGGCTTTATGACTCACCTTGAGGCTTAAAGAGTAGAGAACCATGGGCTCGACGGCGGTGACGTTGAGGTGGAGCGTTGAGAGGCGCATATTCTGCAGCCCCGTTACGAGATGAAGGAGCTGTTTCGGCCGTCGTCTTGACAACACCTTGAGGCTGGCATGGCCTTCCACCACCGCCACTTCGATGCCGGCGAAGGATGAGTTGGAGTTGGATGAGCTGCCGGAGAAGGTGGAGAAACTCGCCGGAGGATTGGTGGTGTCTGGCAGCTGCTTGAGCTGGTTTTGGATCTCCACGGAAAGAACCAAGTGTTCCAGCTCTTTGATGAAATTTATGGCGCCGCCTACGATGGAAGCTTGATCACCCTGTGACATTCTTACGGCCGTCAGATTCAATTATTAGAAAAATCTCTAGCTTCAAATATATTAAAATTCAAGAAATATGAATACATATTATATTAAAAAGAAAAGAAAATATACTTTAATGTAATATTCAGTTTTTTTTACCACTTTTTTATTACAAATATTTATATATATATATATTTTTCAATTTTTAAAAACAGAAAATGAATTTATTTGTTATTCTTTAATTTTTAAAAACTATGCTCATGTATGTGCATAGCCTCGTCATGATCACAGTTCAGAATAGGACCGGAGCTTCGTACCCTATCACTCAGCCATGTATTAGCAATTTTGTTCTTTGGCCGTGCCCTCCAATTTTGTGATAAAATAAATAAGGGGTATAAAAAGTTAAATATTTAGTATTTTTATATGAATATAGGACGATTGTTATGTGCAAATCTGTTTTGAATATGTTCAAATCATCTAAATAATAATAAAATATTATAAATTTATTAAACAAAACGCCTCGATTGATATCAGATAGGTGCAAACCAATTTCTTTCCAGCCGCCTCCTTCGATTCTTGCCCGCTCCCGTCGTTTCATCACTCCAGCTCTCACGCATTTCCCGATCGTTCTCCTCCCTCCTCCCTCCCGTAGACAAAATAGACTAGCGTACCTCTCCCGTCGACGATCTTTCACGCTTGGCCCTGCTCTTATTATCGTACTAGGGTTAAGAAGTAGCTGCTGATGCTACGTACAGTTGTGGTTCTGATGAGAATAAAGAGGAGAGAAAGTTTTCTTATTCATGTTAATCGTTGAACTGTTACAGCAATACATATATATAGATAAAATTAAGAACTCTCTAGAATAGTATTAATGGATATTAATGGTGACTGTTGGGAGTCTTCTTGATTCATCGTGAACCATCATGCATTGAAGAAGAGTGCCGCTTCGCTTCGTGTGCCAGCATTGATTGCTCCTCTTGAATGGTTGACTCTTCATTGATGGGCATGGTTAATACGCCATTACGCCCCCACAAGTTGAGGATTCGATGTGTCGAATTTGCAACTTGTCTCGTAGGAAATCAAATCGTTTTGTGGAGAGTCCTTTGGTGAAAATGTCGGCGATTTGATCTTGAGTGGATATGTATCGTACTGCAAGAGTGTCGTTGGCCACTTTGTCACGAACAAAATGAAAGTCAATTTCGACGTGTTTGGTGCGAGCGTGAAATACAGGGTTGGCAGATAGATAGAGTGCACCGATGTTGTCACACCACAGAAGTGGTGGTGTTGTTTGGGAGATGCCAAGCTCATGAAATAATGATTGTAACCACGTGACTTCTGCCGCAGTATCAGCAAGAGATTTGTACTCGGCTTCGGTTGAGGAGCGAGCTACTGTTTTTTGTTTCCGGGATGACCAGCTAATGAGGTTCTTGCCTAAGAAGATTGCATGTCCACCCGTTGATTTTCGGTCACCTGGGTCACCCGCCCAATCAGCATCCGAGAAAGCTTGTAGTTGGAAGTTGGAAGAACGATGAATGAAGAGGCCATGATGCTTTGTGTGTTTGATGTAGCGAAGAATTCTTTTGACAAGGGTCCAATCATCACAGGTTGGAGCATGCATAAATTGGCAGGCTTTGTTGACGGCAAATGAGATGTCCGGTCTAGTGAGTGTTAGATATTGGAGGGCACCAACTACAGACCGATATTGAGTGATATCGGGATGTGGTTCAGATTTTTTGGTAGTCTTTAGAGTAGCGATGGGAGTGTTTGCTGGTTTGCAATCATCCATTCCAGCCTTGTGTAGAATGTCCCCAATGTACCGAGTTTGGGTCAAGAGCAGGCCATGTGGCTGTGGAACAGCCTCTATCCCGAGGAAGAATCGCAAGGGGCCAAGATCCTTTAGATGGAATGTTGTAGAGAGTGCATTGATGATGTTTGTAACTTGAGTGTCGTGGCTGCCGGTGATGAGGATGTCATCCACGTAAATCAGAATGTAAGTTGTGGTCGTGTCATAGTGTCGAACAAAGAGAGATGAGTCTGATTTAGACGATTTGTATCCTTGATGAGTAAGGAAGTGAGAGAGCCGATGAAACCATGCACGGGGGGCTTGCTTGAGGCCATAGAGTGATCTGTTGAGTTTACAAACATAGTGTGGATAGTTACGATCTTCAAAACCCGGAGGTTGGGACATGTATACCTCCTCCATAAGGTGTCCGTGAAGAAATGCGTTGTGAACATCCAGTTGACGGATCGGCCATCCTTTGGAGACTGCATTAGAGAGGACGGTTCTGATGGTTGTAGGCTTGATGACTGGACTAAATGTTTCAGTATAATCGGTGCCATATTGTTGGTGAAATCCCTTAGCAACCAGGCGAGCTTTGTAGCGTTCAAGAGACCCATCAGCTTTCCTTTTGATGTGAAATATCCATTTGCATCCAATCAAGTTTGATCCACGTTTTGGAGGCACCAATGTCCAAGTGTTGTTATGAATGAGAGCATTGATTTCATCCGCCATAGCAGTGCGCCATTCTGGGAATTTGACTGCTTGGGTATAACATGTAGGTTCATAGTCGGAGGTGGTGGTGAGATTCATTTCTGGGGTTGGCATGGGTTGAGTGCGATTGTAAATCTGGGCTAGAGATTGAGTCCTTTGTGGCGGGGGTGAGGGACATAAGTTGGTGGTAGGGCTGGGTAAAGGTGAGTTTGTAGGTGGCTGTATTGGTGACAGTGGAGGGGGAGGGGGAGTTTGGTTCGGCGCTGGAGTTGGAGGGGGATTTTGGTATGGTGTTGGATTGATATTAGGTGTGATGGAGGGAGGAATGAGAGGTGCAGACGCCCATGGTAATATGTGGTTGTGTTTGTTTGGGGATATCGGATGGGTGCTTTGTAGCGGGAAAGTGATCAAAGTGGACATGACGAGCTATGTATATTTTGTGGCTCTTTATATCCATACAGCGGTAGCCCATGTGATTTGGGCTGTAACCGAGAAAAATGCATGGGGTAGACCTGAAGTCCATCTTGTGAGAGTTGTATGGACGGAGGAATGGAAAGCATAGACAACCAAAGGTTTTGAGGAAGTTGTATTTTGGGGGTTGATTATATAGGAGCTCAAAGGGAGATTTGTATTTGTTGTTCCGGGTAGGTAGGCGGTTGATTAGATAAACCGCAGTCTCAAAAGCAAAATGCCAATAATGTTGTGAGAGTTTGCTTTGAGCAAGTAGAGTAAGACCAATTTCCACAATGTGCATGTGGCGGCGCTCAACCGACCCTTGTTGTTCATGGGTGTGAGGACAACCAACGTGATGATGAATACCCAAGGTTTCAAGGTATTTTGAGATATTGCGAAATTCACCGCCCAATCTGTTTGGATGGATTTGAGTTTCGTGTTGAATTGTCTTTCAACAAGTTTGTGAAACTTTTGGAAGATGGACAATGCTTCAGATTTATTCGTCATGGGGTAGTACCAAACATACTTTGTAAAGTCATCCACAAAAATGATAAAATATCGAAATCCATTGACCGAGGTAAAATGAGATGGACCCCATACATCACTGAATACTAAGTTTAAAGGAGATGTGCTTCTAGAGAGAGTAGATGGTAATGGCAATCTATGAGATTTGCCTAGCGGACACGACATGCAAGTAGAACTTTTAAAGGAGTTACACGATAAATTGTTGCGGCGGATGATTTGGCGTAGAGCTTGCGAGTGCGGATGATCAAGACGATTGTGCCATGTTGCGGTGGAGACTTTGGTAGCGTTGTGGACTGATGGAGTTGATGTAGGCTTTGAGTAGACCGGAGGTAGGGTGTATAGCCCTTTATGGCTCGGTCCGGAGAGTATCATTTGATTGGTTGATTTGTCCTTCACACAAAAGAAAGATGGGTGAAATTCAAAGAACACATGATTATCTTGTGCAAATTTCTGAACGGAGAGAAGAGATTTAGTTATTGATGGCACATGTAGCACATTTTTGAGATGTAGTGATCGTGTAGGGGAGTTCAAAGTGATGGAGCCAGTGTGTTTTATGGGTAAATTCATACCATTGCCAACTTGAACCTGTTCCGGTCCGTTGTAAGGATCATATGATGAGAGGGACTGTAGATCTGGAGTAACATGGTGAGTTGCGCCAGTGTCTGGGATCCAGTTGTAGTTGCTCATTGTCGGTTGATATTGTGGATAGTATTGGGTGACTTGAGCTGTTGGATTCGTAGGAAATCGCATTGTGGAAGGCCGGTTCGGTGGAGCACGTTGATTGCGAAAGTAGCAATTTTGTGTGCTATGGTTATTACGGTTGCAAAGGTTGCACCATTGGCGATTTTGTCGAGTTTGACGACCGCCTCCACGGCCTCGTCCTCGGCCTCGGTTGTTGTTGTAGTCAGTCTTGTTGTGTGATTGCTCAAGTACATTCGCTGTCGGTGGAGTGGAGTTATCGATGAGAGATAACTTTCGAATTTGAGAGCCTTGCAGAAATTCATGGCTGATGAGTTTTGCTTGAAGATCGGGAAAGGGTAGTGGAGTTGGGTTGTTCATGAGTACTGGAATAATTTTACGGAAGTCATTCCTGAGAGAACGATATATGTGGAGATTGAAATTGGCTGTGGTGATGGGATTGCCAGAGATTGCAAGTTCATCTGCAATGGATTTAGCACGTAGGAGAAACGTGGAGACATCTTCATCAGGTTTATGGGTGAGATCTTGGAGGGCTAGGTGGAGGGAGAGAATTCGGGAGTTGGAGGTTGATGCATAAACTTCATGAATGGCATCCCAAATGGCTCTACTTGTGTCATTCCCGATGATGATTGGGAAAACTTCTTCAGATAGGGAAGCTGTGAGGAGGCTGCGAATCATGGCATCTTGTTGAATCCATGTGACTGCTTCATTTGTTGTGGTTGGCCGTGGTATGGTGCCGTCGAGGTAGCCAAAGAGACCTTGTGCTAGAAGGAATGGCTCGATTTGAGCTTTCCAGAATAGGAGGTTTTTACTAGTAAGTTTGATAGATATGTAGTGGTGGGCATTGGGTAGATTGAGGGTGGTTGTGTTGGATGATGGACGAGTAGTGAGGGAGGAGCTCGATGGGGTGGAGGAGTCGCTCGGTGGAGCATTGTCAACCTCTGATACCATATTATCGTACTAGGGTTAAGAAGTAGCTGCTGATGCTACGTACAGTTGTGGTTCTGATGAGAATAAAGAGGAGAGAGTTTTCTTATTCATGTTAATCGTTGAACTGTTACAGCAATACATATATATAGATAAAATTAAGAACTCTCTAGAATAGTATTAATGGTGACTGTTGGGAGTCTTCTTGATTCATCGTGAACCATCATGCATTGAAGAAGAGTGCCGCTTCGCTTCGTGTGCCAGCATTGATTGCTCCTCTTGAATGGTTGACTCTTCATTAATGGGCATGGTTAATAGCTCTCGTCTCGGCCACCGCTGGAGTTCTGTTGAGATCGTGGTCGGAGAAGGGTGGGGAACCGCAGGATTCGTTCTGGATGGGAATCCCCCATGGAGGAGTCTGAACTCCGGCCACCAGATCAAGCCAAACATAAAAGATGTTGAAAAAAGAAGCAAGTTAATGTTCTTTATAGGTATTGGTGAAATCCATCCCTAGCTGACGATTGCTCGGATGTAGAAAAATGAAATTGACTCGAATAGTTTTTAGGAGAAGCAAGTTAATGTTATTATTATATATATATATAATAAAAGAAAAAAAAAATAGAGCTTTGGTTTTCCATCTCCGTAACAAGAACGGGATGAAATTTTACCTAGCTTTCTGTGAAAATTAAAGATGGAAATTTGAACAATTTGGGTAGATTTGGTCCAAACATAAAGATGCAAGGAGACCAATTCCGCTTAAATTTTCTGTACAATTACAAAAAAATTTGAATACATCTATCGTGATAATTTTGAATGATTTTATTTGAGTTCACTTAAAATGTGATCAATTGCCACTTTGCCAGGTTAATGTTCAGCGTTTTCTATAATTTTAAAGGGCCCTGATGATGATTCCTCCACTGCCAAGTGCCAATTAATCTTACTGAGAGAGAGAGAGAGAGAGAGAGAGAGAGAGAGAGAGAGAGAGAGAGAGAGAGAGCTCTGACCCTGTGGATGTAAGATGGAGGCATGAGAGAGCGAAGCACGGCAAGATAATCATTCATTTGTTTGCGCCGGTTGCGCTCGACGGCAATGTGGGTCATCCTCTGCTGCTCCGACGCCTCCTTGTTCTTCAAGCTCTTGCGACGCCGCTTCTTCTTTGTTGCTGCGCCTGCGCAGGCCACCGCGTCGTCGCCGTCAATTGCCGTCGCCGGCTTTGAATTAGAAAACCCATTCATGTCCTCAAACTCCCGCTGCGTTGAAGAGCAAGTTGCCTCCCTATTTCCATCAAAGGAATCTCCTTTGTCCTCCTCCACCGACCACCCCCACGGCCATGAGCAAGAGCCTACCAGGTAATGAGGGAAGACCACTGCCTCCAGCGCCATCTCTGGTTTCACCAACTGTACTACTATGGGAGGTAAGAATGGGGGGGGGGGGGGGGGGGGGGGGGGGGGGGGGGTTATGGTTAATTTATGAAGAAGAGGGAGGAGAAGAGAGGAGGAACACGTGGGAGAAATCACAGAGTTGAGCTGCGTGAGAAGAAGGCACGTCTTACTACTGTGAAACTTGGCGCTGTTTGGGAACAATTTCTCCCGTGGAAGAGAATCTCTGAGTTCTGAGTGTTGGAGACTAATAATAAAAGGCCAGAAAACAGAGGAGAGCATGGTTGGGCTCTAATGGCGGTCGGACTGCTGCAGAACAGAGACAAGAGATCTACTGTGGCCATGTGAGCTACTATGATTTTCTTTTCATTCCAGTTCAATGACACTATTTGCGTCGGAGCAGATCGGATACAGATTTCTTTTCTTTTGTCTTCTTCTTTTATTAATTGCAATCATCTTTCATTGCTATTCGGACTATACGTAATTCCCAAATCCCAATAGATACTTTAATTTTATTTATTTTAGCAATCACCAAAGATAAAGGGAATTGTTATCCGCAGCTCATAAATGGCTATTCGCAGATCAATCTTTTCTGGTTTACAAATTGTTACCTGCAGACCAATTGCAGACCAATTGCAGACTTAAGCATTCAATATCTTTGTTCTCCTGAGCAGGTCCCGACAACGAAGGAATATCTCTAACGACCTTTTGAGCACTTCATTGTGTGCACGGATCGTGATTCGTAGAAAAAATGCACGCGAATAGAGACCGAGTTGAGGAAGAAACACGATTTCTTCACCGTTCATGCGATTTCGGTTTGTTTGGGAAGATTTAGATAGCTAGGGTTTGTTTGGGAAGATTTAGATAGCTAGGGTTACTCTCTCCCAAACAAACTGAAATCGCATGAACGGTGAAGAAATCGTCTTTCTTCCTCAACTCGATAACTATCCGCGCATTTACTTTACGAATCATGATTCGTGCACACATTGAAGTGCTCAGAAGGTCGTCAGAGATGTTCCTCCGTTGTCAGACCCTATTTAGGAGAACAAAGATATCGAATGCTTAAGTCTAAAATTAGTCTGCGGATAACAATTTATAAACTCGTCTTTACAGCTGACTTGCATACTAAATAGTGTCTCATTTTATATCCCCAGAATCATGAGTCAATTTGTTTTCATTCTCCAGGAGATGGTGTAAGTAGCACTGTAGGGATTTTAGGTAGCTTACCATAAAACATGCGGTTGTTGTGGCTCTGTTTGGAACAGCTCTGGCGGATGAAAAAGCTCTATTCCATACGCTAGAGCTGTTTTTTAGTTGTTTGGGACAGCTCTTTATGCACAACTGATGAAAGATCAATTTTAATAGAGCTGATTTTTGGAGAGCTGCCCACCCCTTTTATTTTTGAAATTACATAAATCTCTCGTGTAACTTTACATTTCATAACATGCAGGTTTCTGTAAATTCAGAAGAGGGGTGTGACATGTAATTTAGCAAACTTAGAGGGGAGGTTCTGGTAAATAGCCCTTTTATGAAAATTATGATAGAGCCTCTTATGTAGTGATTTTTCCCTTTATTTATGATTACTGGTCACGAGGATGGGCCCGAGATAAAGGTACGCCCTCAATCTTTCCGTGTATTATCATATAGTGTATATAAGCGATATTATAAGCGATATTATATAACGATAGATACATTTGTCTAATCGAATTATAAATATGAATAGCACACAAATAGTTATCACATATTGTGTCACTTTTGTTTTTATATAATGATGTTTTTAAAATTTTTTTTTTATTTTGCTCCTGGCTAGTGAGCAAGTTTGTTGAAACTATGCAATTATTTTTGTCGATGGTTCAATTATCCTTCGAAGATTGTTCAGAGTTTTCATTCGGTGTGAAGGTCTCTTTCGGCCTTTGAAGATCGTCTTGAGGATCTCATTCAGAACTCGAAGATTTCATTCGGCTCTTGAAGACAGCTCGAAGATCGCCTTGAAGATCTCAATCAGAGCTCGAGATTTCCTTCGGCCCTTGAAGACAACTCGAAGATCTTCTTTGTCCCTTGAAGATCGCTTCGAAAATCTCCTTCACCTTCGAAGATCTCCTTCGAAGGCGACTCAAAGATCTCACTCGGCTTCAAGCTCCGAGCCCAGTGCCCCCGTTGCTGCGCTCATCATTCCAGATTTTCAGATAGCTTACGAGCACGCTCCTCAACTCTCTGCTCCAGCTCTTGATGGTCTATCACCATCAAGAGATAATCTTTTGTAATACTCTGGCAAGTTGGGAATGGCGAAGGGATCAACCAACTTCTGTTCGGCGGGGGAGGAGGAGGGAATGGCGAATAGCAAGGGGAGGATTCATCGAGAGGAAGGGGATCAAAAATGACCCGCATATCGTCTATTATGACCCGCATAAAAAGGAGGATTTTATTTAGACATTTTGTCAGGCATATAGTTTATCCCATGGGGATCCTCTTAACCCTAATAGTATCGATTTCACAATCCAGATCTATTTCTTACTGATCCGACGGGTTCACTAATCTCATCCTTTTATATTTTTTCTTTAATAAAAAAATTCTCCACCATTAGATCAAATGAGAATCCGGATCCTAGTTTATCACGGCCGGTATATAACAATGCTCTAAACCTATTGTCTGTATTCGGAATATTTATTCAGTTATTAAAGCACACATGTTTTAATAATACGTGATTAATCATTATTATGTTAAAAAAGAAAATAATTAAATGGTCATCATCCTAAAGTAGAACTAACAGATAAATTTGACCGCTTCTGCTTTAATTTCTCTAATCTAATGAAATGCATTATTATTTTTCATATATAGAGCCAATTTAAAATTAAAAAAACTATTTCCTCCGCCCTATAAACCCTTGTATACGCGTCCCTGACAAAGTCAGCAATTCTGTATTGCAATTGGTCCCGGACGCCAGCTAATTAATGTTGATATATTGAAATGTTAGTTGCATAATCTATTTTATCTAAATTGTATAATCATTTCGATTTAATCTATTTTATCTAAATTCTGTATTGCAATTGGTTCTTCGCGCATGCTCGACCAAATCAAGTTGCTTTCTTGACTAAGTTCAATTCTTCGGGAATTTTTATATTTAAAAAATAACGAGCAGTTCTGCATTGGCTTCGCTCATGCTCGCTAACTCTTAATGTGTTGCGCCCGCATTTGAGCGGGCTGTGTTTGCATATGAGCGGGTTGCGCCCGCATATGAGCACTAACCTTTTATTCAAAACACATGCATATGAGTACTTAAAATGACCGTAAAAAATGAATCAATATTACTATTTTTATATTATAAGAAAATGTAAATTTTTACCTTAAAAATCAATTTCTCTCCCCTTTTCTCTTCTATTGTTGGGATTGGTGAAACCTCACCGATCTGTGTACCTAAGTAATTTCTGATTTGAAGGAGACGTCTCCCACCGATCAATAGAGCCTACAATAAATGAGAAAGAAAACCAAACCAAACAACACAAGAGAACACTGAGATATACGTGGAAAACCTCACCACTTGAAGGTCAAAAACCACGGGGCACGGCACAACAAAATCCACTATAATAAATAAGGATTACAGAAATTATCTAGGTTTGCCCAAACCTAGAACGCCCACCGGATTTGACAAACAAATCCACTCCTCTCTACCACAAAGATGAACACACACCTTCTCTACAATAGGATAAAACTCTACTCTCTCTTCAAGCAAAATAGCAAACGAAAACGAGAAAGAGAACACCTTGAACCGTAGACGAAGAGGCCTTTGAAACGGTAGAGAAATCTCCAAGTAACACTGAGGAAATTAATTCCTCCTTCCGGCAACGGCAACGACAGCGACAGCACCCTCCAAGAGCAGCGGCGACAGCCCCTCCTTCCAGCGACAGAGGCGGCAACAACACCTTCCTTCTCAGCGATAGAGGCGGCGTCAGCCCTTCTCCTTCCAGCAACAACAGCGCCGGCAAACCTCCAAGGCAGCGCCAACATCAGCCCTCTCCTTCTCCAAAGCAGGTCGACGGCGGCACCAAAACGCCTCCAGGCGTCGGATCTGAACCAGGGAGAGAGAGGTGAGACAGTTCTCGATAGATTGAAAGGGGGGAACAACTTGGATCGGCTAAAAACTAAAACCCGAATAATAATAACTGCTGTCCTAAGCAGTTCACGCCAAAACCAAATTAAAACCAGTCCGGTTCAGTTGAACCGAACCCAAAAAATCTGCCAGAATTTTGCCCATGTAAAAGGACAGAGCCAAAAGAGTTGCAACCTACTATTTTAACAGGTTGCAACCTATTTGCTGAATTACAAAATTCACAAAAAACGCCATCTTTAGGGGCTAAACCCCAACAAACTCCCCATTCAGACCATAAAGGGGAGTTCTCCACCTTGACTCCTTCAAGTGGACATCATGCCGATTAACCACCGGCAAAGATCATGCTTTTCCCTTGGGATGACCTTCGTCATCATATCCGAAGGTTTTTCATCTGTGTGGATCTTCTCCACCACCAACAACTTCTCCTCAACTGTATCCTGAATCCAGTGATACTTCACGTCGATGTGCTTCGTCCTGGAGTGAAAGGCGGGATTCTTGGCCAAGAATATAGCACTCTGACTGCCACAAAATACTGTGTACACGTCCTGTCGGAGACCAAGCTCAAGCGTGAACTTCTTCATCCAAATAAGCTCCTTTGACGCCTCAGTCAACGCAATATACTCAGCCTCCGTTGTCGACAATGCCACGCACTTCTGAAGCCTTGATTGCCATGACACTGCTCCCCCTCCAAAAGTGACCACGAATCCAGAAGTGGATCTCCTCGTGTCAACATCTCCTGACATGTCCGAGTCCGAGTACCCGATAAGTTCTGGTGGACCTCCACCAAACTTTAAGCAAAGGTCTGAGGTACCTCGGAGATAGCGGAATATCCATTTCACAGCACTCCGGTGATCTTTCCCTGGGTTTGCCAAGTAACGGCTCACAGACCCCACAACATGAGTTATGTCTGGCCCAGTGCAGACTATAGCATACATCAGGCTCCCCACTGCAGATGCATAAGGAATATGACTCATCTATTCCACCTCCTCCTCAGATGAAGGACTTTGAGAACTAGAAAGTCTGAAGTGCCCGGCTAAAGGAGTAGCAACGGGTTTTACCTTGTCCATCATGAACCTCTTCAGCACTTTCTCCACATACTCAGACTGAGATAGACATAGTTGACCGGCACTCCTGTCCCTGGTGATTTTCATTCCAAGAATCTTCCTTGCCGGTCCCAAATCCTTCATTTCAAAGGACTCACCGAGCTCCTTCTTCAACTCAGCTATGCTTGCCTTGTCATCCCCATCAATCAGCATATCATCTACGTACAACAGCAGAATAGTGAAAGCCTTCTCAGTCCTCTTCACATATATGCAGTGATCAGCCCTGGTCCGTTGAAATTTGCTCTTCATCATGAAAGCGTCAAATTTCCTATACCACTGCCTGGGTGCCTGTTTCAACCCATAAAGGCTCTTCTTGAGCCGACAGACCAGATGATGCTTCCCCTTAGCCACAAAGCCTTCGGGCTGCTCCATGTATATCTCTTCCTCCAAATCACCATGCAGAAATGTCGTCTTGACGTCCATCTGCTCAACTTCAAGATCCATGGAGGCAGCCATACCCAACACCAGTCTGATAGAGGACATTTTCACCACTGGGGAAAAAATCTCATCGAAATCGATACCTTGTTTCTGACTGAAACCTTTCACTACAAGTCTCGCCTTGTACCTCGACAGAGAGAGATTTTCATCCAACTTCAGCTTGAAGACCCACTTGTTCTTTAAAGCTCTCTTCCCTTTAGGCAATGAGACTAAATCATACGTCTCGTTCTTCTGAAGGGAGTACAACTCCTCTTCCATAGCAGGCGTCCAAGCCTCACGATCTTCAGCACTCTGAGCCTCCTCATAGGACTCAGGCTCTCCACTATCTGTAAGCAAAATATACTCATGAGAAGAATACCTGATATTGGGCCTTCTGACTCTCTCAGATCTGACAGGAGGAACCTCCACCACAGGTGGCACATCAACTGGCAGAGCTCCCCCTACATCCGGAATCATCTCCTCATCAGGAATAAGCTCACCAACTTCCTCCTCAGCATGCCCATCATCAGCAGCAGTCTCTACTGACCCATCATCAACATAGAGTCTCTCCTCCGCGGGTGGAAACTGTGGAACCTGTGACTCCGCAGAATTCTGCTCACCAACCACTTGATTTTCAACAAAGATCACATCTCTGCTTCTGATCATTTTCTTGTTCACGGGATCCCAGAGTCTATATCCAAACTCCTCATGGGGAAATCCCAACAAGATGCACTCCCGAGACTTCTCATCAAGCTTCGATCTCTCTTCCTTGGGGACATGAACATGAACTTTGCACCCAAACACCCGCAAATGTCCGTATGACACTTCCTTCCCGGACCAAACACGCTCTGGAATATCACCATTCAGAGGTGCCGAAGGAGACAGATTTATCAGATGTACAGCAGTTTGCACAGCCTCAGCCCAAAACTGCTTACCAATGCCAGCTTGAGAAATCATGCATCTGATCTTCTCAATAATCATCATGTTCATCCTCTCTGCCAACCCATTCTGCTGCGACGTCCTCGGTATTGTCCTTTCATGTACTATGCCATGCTCTCTGCAGTAAGCATCGAAGGCACCAGTGTACTCTCCCCCGTTGTCAGATCGAACTCGCTTTATTTCTTTACCGGTCATCTTGTAACGGCCCAAATCGTGAAGTGACCCAAAATGATGAGAAAATAAATAGAAAGTTTATCCCCTATGATGAAAATATAAATCAGTGTCAACTCTGTGTAGTTTTGAAAGTTGCGTATGAAGTTAATTGACGCGTTGCGGCATTCGACATGTTTCCAATATTAAATGTGTTGGCAAACTACATAAAGAAATATGTTTCTTATATTATACGTTGACTGTTGTTATGTTTTTTTGTTTTGGTTTAAGAAGTTAAGGAAGAGTTAACGGGCTAATAACGAATATTGGTAATGGAGTTGGTATTGCTGGGGGACTTTTATATGTGCACTTTGGTGTGCAAATAGAGTGATTTGATGAAATAGATGTGTGATGAGTTATATCGGTAGCTGAATTGGGGTACTTTTAAAAGTTTCAAGGTGAACTGATGGTATGTGGGCTTGGCTTAGGTTGGGCTGCGAATAAGGTATAGCTGGCTTTCCTTCACTTTAGGCGGTGGAAATGTTCTTATACGGCATTTGGGGTTCTTCTTCTGATCGGCTCTTTTCTATTCCTCTCCCTCTCTCGGCGAAGTCGCGCTAGGTCATAGCACGATCTTCTCTTCTAGTCTACGTTTCTCCTCTTACTCACACAGAAAAATTTATAAAATTTCATGGCTGTTCAAGGATTGGTAGTTGGTGGCTTTGGTTGAACTGGAGCTTGTCGGACTGTGGGTTGTTGTGAAGCAGGGCTGTGAATGTTTCTTCTAAATCACTGTGAGTCTTCTTCCTCTCCCCCATAGAAATTGAAATTTTGAGCTTTGGAGGCGACTAGGGTTTCGAGTATTTGGGGTTTTGTGGAGCTTGAGACTGGATTAAATTTCTCTTTAATTAATTTCTGAACTGGAATGGTATGGAAGGAATTTGGATGGGTATGGCCGGCTGCTTTGCTTGGTGCTTATAAAAACACCTGCTGTTGTTGCTTCGATTAATGGTGTTGTTAAGAGAATTGCTGTTAACTGGGTGAGTGATGGGGAATTAATATTATATTATGCTTTGGGATTTACCTTACCTCCTAACCAGTTACTGCTATATGGATTATTATTAATCTTGTATAAGCTGTACCAGGTATTTTATGAGTGAGTGACCGGCTATATAAACTGTGTAGGGGAGAGCCTACCTATAGAATTGTTAATTACTGGGACCTCTCTATTGTTGTCCAGATTGGGGAAACTGTAGAGGACTTCATTTATAATATTATGTTTAGATCACTTTTGCATTCAAAAGGGTGGAAGGTTGGATTGAGTTTTGGAATTATTTTACATGTGTTCCTTTTATGGTTATGAACAATAGAAGGTTGGTGCAGTAGCTGCCAAATGATGTCATCATATGCTGACTGTTATAACTTTAGCGAGGTGCAACCCCGATATAAATGACCATATATGATACGATTCCTATACAGATATCATGATGGATGGCATCTTAAAATAGACATGGCAACGACATGAATTGCTAAAAAGAAAAGAACGACTGATGGTGAGAGCTACCTGTTTCATTTAAGCTTTATGGCTTTACTTTCTTTTTACATACGCACTCTTATTATACTGAATGTTAAATGCATAGTTGATATCACTGATTATTAATGTCGATATATTGTATGGCCTTGATAAAGACAAACAGGCGAATTACTTCTGAGGGGTTTATAAACTGAATAATAAAATGAAGAACGCACTATTATGAAAACGTGTCGACACGAGGTTATATTACGGGCGACTTGAACTGTATGCATATGAATGATATGAATATGATGAATTGTCAAACCAGTCGAGCCGAAAGGCCAAAACGCGGGTTGTCCGTACTGGTTTTGGTACATGATGACTGATGAATTGCCAAACCAGTCGAGCCGAAAGGCATAAACGCGGGTTGACCGTACTGGTTTTGGTACATGATGACCCTTCGGGGTAAAGGACCCTTCGGGGTAAAGGAAAAAGGAAAAAGGATTCAAATCGCCCCTAATATCACCTAAGGAACGAAAGATTCATAGAAATACTGAAATGTAAAGGTTACACGAGTACATTGAAACATGAAATACGGAATCATAGAAATACTGAATGATAAACATGAAAACTGATATGATGTTATGTACTTGCACTGCTTACATATTCCATAGTTTATATGAAGGCTATTGTTTAATGAATGCTTATACTGTTTATGATTACTGATATGTTCCTAAAGTCATTATGATTCTATACTGCTCATACTATTTTATTGGTACTAACATGTTCATATAGTTATATGCTTCATAAGTTCACTACTGAGATAGAAAACGGTTAGTATGGAAAAGATATTTCTACCTACATAAGTTTTTCTAATTGTATATAGAAATGAAAGAGGTATATCCTCACTTAGTCATATTTTTATGACTAAGCCCGTCGTCAAAATTTTGTAGGTATCGGACATGACTTTGGATACGCAAAACAACAGAACTGATTATGGATAAAAAGAAAAGATTCAGCAAATAATTTAAGGTATGCAAAGTAAATTTATATTATGTGTTGTTTATTTCATATTCACTAGCCACACTTCAGCCTGGGACAAATGTATAAACATAGCTTAGATACAGATGTATGTGGGGTCTAAATAGGGGCCTCACAATTTGGTATCAGAGCCAGGTTTCGAAGAAGTTCGGTTGTAGTGAGTACTGAATAATCACACATGATATGTAGGTGAGAAGATCGTTTATCGACAAATTGTCTAAATTGAGTTACGTTGAAGGGGTTTAAAAGGTATTCATGAAAGGATAGAAATCAAATGAATTGTACACGAATATAAAGTGACATGAATCTAAGTAAATATTGATATTGTTCTTATTGCACAAATCAACCCAAATATGATAAGTATAAATGCGTTGAAAGATGAATGTACTTAGAATTGGGAAGAAAGATTATATGTATATAATAACGTTGTATCTTTTTATAATGCGAAAACGGAGGTATGTAAAATGATTGAACATGTAACAAAAGGTGTACAAATGATGGACTCTAATGTTCTACAAGAAACAAATGTTTATTGTCCATGAAGACAGTGCTAAACATCTGTAGAAAAGTTAAATAACGATATTCACTGTCTTTTGACAATAGCGAGAAGAAGCAAATAAAATGAATATGCATTGTAAGTCTACTTTCATCATATTTGGCTTACCCACAGAATTTTGAAACAACGTATTACACAAACATGTAAAACAAAAACGGAATATGGTTACAACTTTAAGCTATAAATGTACGTCGAATTAATACTATGTCATGACTTCAATAAGTGTGAAAATAAGTGATGCGTTATAAGCTGTAAATGAAACTGAGATTGAGGTAAAGAACGATAAAAAGGAAATTACAAAAGATAATAACGGAAATATGAAAATATGATGTTATGGAAAAGACAATCTACTGACACTAGATGCAAGTAGTATCTTCGCAAAACAAATTTATATGAATGTGCATAAAATGTGACATGTTAAGACTGACACATTAAAGTGAAGGTCAGTAAACAGTACAATGAAAACATTTGATTATGATAAGTAAGGATAAAAAAGACGCATAAGCTTGACAAGCATGAAATGAATTTGACACATAAGACGAGAAGATGAAAAGAAGATATCGTAGTATAAAGGAAGAAAGAGGCCAATAAGTTTTATAAATTATTTACAGTAAATGAAACAAGAACTTTGTGGATTTACCTTAGTGTTAGAATGATAAGTCAATAAATGAGAAGTCCATAAATGAGAAAAGATGTTATTTTTAAATGGATTGAGAAATATGAGCATATAAGTAAGAACTAGATAGAACTGTTGTTAAAAGAAAAGCTACTAAATAGTTTCTGTGCTTGTGGTATCATCTAGGACATATGTATGCTAAAGAGGAATGATCCAACCCATAATAAGGAGCTACTACGATAGTGTTCGCAATATGAAGAGGAGGAGAGATGGGAAAACTTCTCCATTTTAAAAATAAAATGACTATATAACTTTGAGCTAAGAATCATGAATTGTAATATCACTTTCACTCTCTATAATATATCTTGGATTTCGGCCGAATCTTCGATACGTTATATGGTTTTGAAAGAGGTGTTACAAAAATATTGTTAAAATATGAAGGTAAAGAAACAAGATAACATGGTAAATCTCTAACCTTTATGTCACAAACATTTTAAGGGGTTGAAAAATGAACTGCAAGATATATGTCACATTTTGGATGGTATGGAGACACTGTTAAACGTTTGTAGAAAGATTTCATAACAAAGTCATTGTCAAAGCTTTGAGATCATTTGCAAGCCATATGTAAAGAAATGAATGTGCATTGAAGTTTATCTTCGTCTTTTATGATATATAAATAAAATAAAGCCACCAAGTATGTCGTTTCACTATTATGTACTGACTTCGATTCGAGGAATGAGAAAGTAAGTAATACATTATAAACTATAACTGAAATCGTTGTTGAGGTATAACGTGGTTAAGAAATTACTAAGCTAAGAAAAATGAAAGTCCACTGATACTCTATAAGATGTTGGTCGTTCTGCAGAAGTGTTATAAAAAGAGAACGATAGGATCAAAAGATACGAAAATAAATCAACAATTGAGAAATTTGACCGCGGGATATGACTATGAATAATGAATGTCTTCATAGTACATAGGAAGGAATTGAAATGGCAAGTAAATGAATTACGAATGAGAATAAGGATGAGTGATGTCATGTGCGTAGGTAAAATGGTAACGTGAAAGATCGCAACGTACAAATAATATTATGAATTACGAGTAGTTGCAAATGCTAAAGTGAACAGTCAATATTCCGTTACTGTGAAAAGAAAAGTAAGACATCAATTGATATATGGCTAAGAACTAAATGTCCAAACAGTGAACGAAGAAAGAAATATGATGATAAAGAATATATTTCATGAACTACTAAGTTTCTTTTCTTGTTCCTTGTGACAGTTTGTAAATCGCTTGAATTCTAAGAGTTCGGAATACGTGAAAAACGAATGAAAGTTTGAATGCATAGGAAAGTAAATAATGTAATATTAGAAAATGTATATCGTGTCTTATTTTCGAGGACGAAAATTCCTCTGAGAGGGGACGAGTTTGTAACGGCCCAAATCGTGAAGTGACCCAAAATGATGAGAAAATAAATAGAAAGTTTGTCCCCTATGATGAAAATATAAATCAGTGTCAACTCTGTGTAGTTTTGAAAGTTGCGTATGAAGTTAATTGACGCGTTGCGGCATTCGACATGTTTCCAATATTAAATGTGTTGGCAAACTACATAAAGAAATATGTTTCTTATATTATACGTTGACTGTTGCTATGTTTTTTTGTTTTGGTTTAAGAAGTTAAGGAAGAGTTAACGGGCTAATAGCGGATATTGGTAATGGAGTTGGTATTGTTGGGGGACTTTTATATGTGCACTTTGGTGTGCAAATAGAGTGATTTGATGAAATAGATGTGTGATGAGTTATATCGGTAGCTGAATTGGGGTACTTTTAAAAGTTTCAAGGTGAACTGATGGTATGTGGGCTTGGCTTAGGTTGGGCTGCGAATAAGGTATAGCTGGCTTTCCTTCACTTTAGGCGGTGGAAATGTTCTTATACGACATTTGGGGTTCTTCTTCTGATCGGCTCTTTTCTATTCCTCTCCCTCTCTCGGCGAAGTCGCGCTAGGGCATAGCACGATCTTCTCTTCTAGTCTACGTTTCTCCTCTTACTCACACAGAAAAAGTTATAAAATTTCATGGCTGTTCAAGGATTGGTAGTTGGCGGCTTTGGTTGAACTGGAGCTTGTCGGACTGTGGGTTGTTGTGAAGCAGGGCTGTGAATGTTTCTTCTAAATCACTGTGAGTCTTCTTCCTCTCCCCCATAGAAATTGAAATTTTGAGCTTTGGAGGCGACTAGGGTTTCGAGTATTTGGGGTTTTGTGGAGCTTGAGACTGGATTAAATTTCTCTTTAATTAATTTCTGAACTGGAATGATATGGAAGGAATTTCGATGGGTATGGCCGGCTGCTTTGCTTGGTGCTTATAAAAACACCTGCTGTTGTTGCTTCGATTAATGGTGTTGTTAAGAGAATTGCTGTTAACTGGGTGAGTGATGGGGAATTAATATTATATTATGCTTTGGGCTTTACCTTACCTCCTAACCAGTTGCTGCTATATGGATTATTATTAATCTTGTATAAGTTGTACCAGCTATTTTATGAGTGAGTGACCGGCTATATAAACTGTGTAGGGGAGAGCCTACCTATAGAATTGTTAATTACTGGGACCTCTCTATTGCTGTCCAGATTGGGGAAACTGTAGAGGACTTCATTTATAATATTATGTTTAGATCACTTTTGCATTCAAAAGGGTGGAAGGTTGGATTGAGTTTTGGAATTATTTTACATGTGTTCCTTTTATGGTTATGAACAATAGAAGGTTGGTGCAGTAGCTGCCAAATGATGTCATCATATGCTGACTGTTATAACTTTAGCGAGGTGCAACCCCGATATAAATGACCATATATGATACGATTCCTATACAAATATCATGATGGATGGCATCTTAAAATAGACATGGCAACGACATGAATTGCTAAAAAGAAAAGAACGACTGATGGTGAGAGCTACCTGTTTCATTTAAGCTTTATGACTTTACTTTCTTTTTACATACGCACTCTTATTATACTGAATGTTAAATGCATAGTTGATATCACTGATTATTAATGTCGCTATATTGTATGGCCTTGATAAAGGCAAACAGGCGAATTACTTCTGAGGGGTTTATAAACTGAATAATAAAATGAAGAACGCACTATTATGAAAACGTGTCGACACGAGGTTATATTACGGGCGACTTGAACTGTATGCATATGAATGATATGAATATGATGAATTGTCAAACCAGTCGAGCCGAAAGGCATAAACTCGGGTTGTCCGTACTGGTTTTGGTACATGATGACTGATGAATTGCCAAACCAGTCGAGCCGAAAGGCATAAACGCGGGTTGACCGTACTGGTTTTGGTGCATGATGACCCTTCAGGGTAAAGGACCCTTCGGGGTAAAGGACCCTTCGGGGTAAAGGAAAAAGGAAAAAGGATTCAAATCGCCCCTAATATCACCTAAGGAACGAAAGATTCATAGAAATACTGAAATGTAAAGGTTACACGAGTACATTGAAACATGAAATACGGAATCATAGAAATACTGAATGATAAACATGAAAACTGATATGATGTTATGTACTTGCACTGCTTACATATTCCATAGTTTATATGAAGGCTATTGTTTAATGGATGCTTATACTGTTTATGATTACTGATATGTTCCTACAGTCATTATGATTCTATACTACTCATACTGTTTTATTGGTACTAACATGTTCATATAGTTATATGCTTCATAAGTTCACTACTGAGACAGAAAACGGTTAGTATGGAAAAGATATTTCTACCTACATAAGTTTTTCTAATTGTATATAGAAATGAAAGAGGTATATCCTCACTTAGTCATATTTTTATGACTAAGCCCATCGTCAAAATTTTGTAGGTATCGGACATGACTTTGGATACGCAAAACAACAGAACTGATTATGGATAAAAAGAAAAGATTCAGCAAATAATTTAAGGTATGCAAAGTAAATTTATATTATGTGTTGTTTATTTCATATTCACTAGCCGCACTTCAGCCTGGGACAAATGTATAAACATAGCTTAGATATAGATGTATGTGGGGTCTAAATAGGGGCCTCACACATCTTCTCCACCTTCGCTCTGAATTCTTCAAACTTTGCTAGAACATCACTCTTCTGCTTCACAGAGTATGCCCAGACTTTCCTGGAATGATCGTCAATGAACGTGACAAAGTAAGCGGCTCCGCCCACAAACATGGGCTCAATAGGACCACACACATCAGTGTGTATCAAATATAGTAACTCCGCCTTCCTCTTTGGTTCAGAATCAGCAAAGGAAACACGTTTCTGCTTACCGGCCAAGCAGTGCACACACGTGTTGGGAATCACTCCTGATAGCTCCGGAAGAACCTTGTTCTTCACCAAGATCTTCAAGCTCTTCTCACTGATATGCCCAAGCCTGCGATGCCATAACTCTATAGAGTCGCCCTCAGCAGCATTCACAATTGGGCCACAGATCTTGGCATTAGTGCGATAAAGGCCACATCACTTCCTTCCTCTGGCTACCACCAAAGAGTCCTTCAGCAACCTCCAGGTACCTCCACCTTCAATGCTTGTGAAACCACCGTCATCAAGTCTACCAATGGAAATCAGATTCATTCTCAAGTCAGGAATGTGCCTGACGCCCTTGAGAACAATCTTCCCAAACTCAGTCTCCAAGTGGACATCACCACTGCCAATAATCAACGATTCACTGGAATTTGCCATCCGGATCACACCAAGGTCTCCCGCAGAGTAGGTGTAGAAGTAATCCCTGTGAGGAGTGCAATGATAAGATGCACCTCCATCCACGATCCAGTCTGTGTCAACGCATTCCTGGCAAGACGACTCACTGCACTGCAAGCATAACAGCTCAGCCTCCACAATCGAAGTCGTCGCATCACCATTGGATTCTCCTACCTCCTTGGTCTTTCCCTTCATGTCTCTTTTCATTTGGAAACAATCCTTCTTGAAAGACCCTTCTTCTTACAATAGTAGCACTCAATGTCCTTCTTGAACTTGCCCCTAGACTTGCTCCTGGAAGTGCCCCTGTTCTTCACATCCTTCTTCACAGACCTGCCTCTTCCTTCCATGAGGAAAACACCCGAATTGGAAGTTCCAGAATCCTTCCTTCTCAACTCTTCATTCAGGAGACAACTAGACACCATCTCCATGGTTACCACGCCATCAGGTGCTGAGTTGCTCAACGACACTACTAGAGTCTCCCAACTCTCTGGTAAGGAACTAAGGACCATCAGAGCTTGGAGTTCATCTCCCAAGGTAATCTTCATGGACTCCAACTGATTGATAATACTTTGGGCAAGGTTCAGGTGCTCAGTCATCTGCGAACCTTCCCGGTACTTCAAATTAACAAGCTTCCTAATCAGAAATGCCTTGTTACCTGCAGTCTTCCGCTCATACAAAGCTTCCAGCTTTTTTCATAAGGCTTGAGCCGAGGACTCCGTGGAAACATGATGAAAAACAGAGTCATCAAGCTACTGCCTAATGAACCCTACTGCCTTCCGATCCATCCTCTTCCACTCTTCATCATCCTTAACTGAAGTCGGTCTCCCTGTCAACGGAGCATGGAGATCTTTACAATATAAAAGATCCTCCATCTGAGGCTTCCAGATGCTCCAATTCTTGCCATTCATACTGACCATCCGTGTGTTCTGTTCCATTGCTTTCTCAAACAAAAATTGCTCTAACACGATCCGCAAGTCGATTTATTTCAAGGGATTAACAAGAGAGGATAGGGAGCGGACCAATGGTCGTCACCTACCGCACCGAGTTAGAAACTGAGAAATAAAAACGACAAGCCAAAGAACCTGGCTTTGATACCAATTGTAGGGAATGAAGGTCGCAGATAACGACGTCTCCCACCGATCAATAGAGCCTACAATAAATGAGAAAGAAAACCAAACCAAACAACACAAGAGAACACAGAGATATACGTGGAAAACCTTCACCACTTGAAGGTCAAAAACCACGGGGCACGACACAACAAAATCCACTATAATAAATAAGGATTACAGAAATTATCTAGGTTTGCCCAAACCTAGAACGCCCACCGGATTTGACAAACAAATCCACTCATCTCTGCCACAAAGATGAACACACATCTTCTCTACAATAGGATAAAACTCTACTCTCTCTTCAAGCAAAATAGCAAACGAAAATGAGAAAGAGAACACCTTGAACCGTAGACGAAGAGGCCTTTGAAACGGTAGAGAAATCTCCAAGTAACATTGAGGAAATCAATTCCTCCTTCCGGCAACGGCAACGGCAGCGACAACACCCTCCAAGAGCAGCGGCGACAGCCGCTCCTTCCAGCGACAGAGGCGGCAACAGCACCTTCCTTCTCAGCGATAGAGGCGGCGTCAGCCCTTCTCCTTCCAGCAACAACAGCGCCGGCAAACCTCCAAGGCAGCGCCAACAGCAGCCCTCTCCTTCTCCAAAGCAGGTCGGCGGCGGCACCAAAACGCCTCCAGGCGTCGGATCTGAACCAGGGAGAGAGAGATGCGGCAGTTCTCGATAGATTGAAAGGGGGGAACAACTTGGATCAGCTAAAAACTAAAACCCGAATAATAATAACTGCTGCCCTAAGCAGTTCACGCCAAAACCAAATTAAAACCAGTCCAGTTCAGTTGAACCGAACCCAAAAAATCTGCCAGAATTTTGCCCATGTAAAAGGACAGAGCCAAAAGAGTTGCAACCTGCTATTTTAACAGGTTGCAACCTATTTGCTGAATCACAAAATTCACAAAAAGCGCCACCTTTATGGGCTGAACCCCAACATACCTTCCTAATATTACGTGTTTCAGGCTCATTTCTCCTTTATATTGAACGGGGAGATGTTCGGAAATCTTGTGCTGGGCCGGGGGCTTCGACAGGTGAACTCACTCTTCCCGTATTTATTTTTGATTTGCTCGGAGTTTCTTAGCAGGCTGCTTCGGCAGTCCGAGGAGTTAGGTTCCACTTTGGGTATCGTGATGTGCCCCTTGGCACCCGAATCTCCCATTGGCTCTTTGCGGATGAGACTCTGATTTTTTTCCTGTGCTACGAGGCGGGCGGCCTTGGCTATCTCGGAGTTGTTACGGGTAATATCTGCGGCGGCCGGTTTAACAATGAATCTTTTGAAGTTCTCAAAGGTGTTTAGTCATTTGACGCGTCCTCATATTGCGACGGTCATGATGGGGTCGAACTATCGTGCATGTTTTGCATACATACATTAAAGATAAGATTTGGGTGCATTTGCAGGGTTGAAACTTGAAAGGTCAAGCTGCTCTTCTAATTATTATTTTAATTTCGGACGTGAATATTGTTTTTCTAATTATTATTTATATTTTTTTCTTTCTTTTATTTATATTTTTTTATATCATCTTATATTTTGATCTAATTTCATTTATGTTATTGATTTAGTTTAAGATTGAACAGTTATGATTATTGGAATAGTAATTAATAGATATACAAATTATTAAAAAAATATCAAAATATAATTGTTTGATAAATTCACTTTTACAGAATGAATATGATATCTATTGAAGTCCCGGGCCTAAATTTCGTTGAATAATAGGCTGATAAAAAATGATGTGAGGATTCAACAATAAAAATGAATAATGTTATAAAACATTTAAATTTCAATATATAAGAAAAATAATCCAAAGGAGATTCAACATGAGTTGTCCAACATGAAGTGATGATTTCAAGCACAATTTTTTAATATTAATACCCCTATTTTCCACAACTATTAAAAAAAGCAATAGTTAATTTTAATTTCTGGGTTATAACTCCATCAAGCCATACAAAAATGTACGGAGGAGAATTATTGGGCATATGTTATACTATTTAAAGTTAGAAATGAGCTATCATACTTATTTATGGACTAAAGACAGCGAAGTATGCCCAAGTTTTCCTTTCTTAAATCATCCTATCATCTAAATTAAGGCTTCATTTGGCGTGACGTTCCGGCGAGTTTGGATAAAAATTATACGATCGTGAAATGTATGTTTGGCACGACAACGATCGATTATGATCGCCACTGTGAAATGTATGTTTGGCATGACAACGATCGATTATGATCGCCACTAAGAAAAGAAAACTAGTTTTGAACACAAAAGTGGATGAAGATCCTAAGGAGAAGTCGGACGTTCATGGACAATAGTTCATAACCACTGTGGTCACGACCGCCGCCGCAGTGCCAAACAGAGCCTAAGATGATTTGTAGTAAGAATGTATGTAGATCTATCCGATACTACCTTCTTACAGCTTCATAAATATTCTTGGATTTCTGGCAGGTGATTGGCTCTTCATTTTTCAATATTCTTTTATGGGCCAAAATAAGGATTCATCTATCACATAATAGCTTGATTATTTTGCACAAAAGAGGAGCGAGATGCTCAGCGAAGGACTATGCACTGTATGGGGGGATTGAACTCGGCTTTTGAGCCAATTAGTGCAATGTTGCTCGCTCAGCCAAAGATTCCTACCCTGGATGAGACGATCACAACTATGATGCTGGAGGAGAGACGGATTAAGCTTCAGTCTGGTATGACTGCACCCGCTGGGGTGAAATCATCCCTAGTGGTAACCAATCCTGGGCATACAGGATACAAGGGTGAGACACGCCAGTGTTACAATTGTGGTGAGATAGGTCATTTTTGACTGGCTTGCCCCTAGCCACCTAAAGAGCAGGATGCAAGTGGACAGGGAAAAGGAGGCTACCGGGGTCGCAGTCGTGGTGGGCACAAAGGTGGTGGAAGAGGAGGTTACCATGCGTCCTAATGATAGCTGAATGCGAGGTAGACGAAAGTATGACTGATATAGGTTACTCAGAGGAACAGAAGATTGTGAATGCTTACTCTCAGCTGATGCAGAGAAAGCAAAATGGTGTGATTGATGACACACTCACTCCGGTTTCATCAAGGGGTAACATTATTGCCTCGTTCGCTCATTCAACTTCAGGTACAGATGAAACTCTTACCCTCGCAACTATATCCAATACTAGATCACCAGATTGGATAGTCGATTCAGGTGCTTCTCGACATGTCACTGTGGATGTTAGGGAATTCCTTTTGTATACTCCCCTAGTAGTCTCAAAGAGCATCCAGACTGCGGATGTCACAGCTCAACCAGCAGTTGGTAAGGGTACTGTACGATGTACTAATACTTTGACTCTGTCTAATGTTTTGTTTGCTCCATCCTTTCCTGTGAATCTCATATCCATTAGTGTCATCATACATATCTCAACTAAAATGTGTTGTTTTATTTGATATTCTGAAGGTGATCTTCCAAGAGAAGGAGACCGGCAGAAGACCGGAAAGCCATATCGATCAGGTTAGACTTCTGCATTCATGCGGGAATTCCGCCTTACTGGTATGAGAGAGGAGGTAGGAAGGTCGGGGAGGAATTATAATACCTGTGGATTTGGAGGCTGAAGTGGATGGAGTAGGTGTCTCAGGAGTCAGAGTAGCAAAAGACTTGGGACTTGCACATGACATAGTTGCTTGTGGTACCTGGATAAGAAAAGTATGGACTCTGCTCTTTCCACACTGGTAGAAGATGTTGCAGGAGTCGGGAGGAGCATAGAAGAATTGCTTCTTCTTTATCATCGGCGTCTGAGACGTCTCTCTTTTCATATTTTGAGTTAGTTGTATCTCATTTTATTTGAGAAAGTTCATTGTGATAAACTTGTCTATGACACATGCGAGTTTGGGAAACATACTAGAAACTCTTATTTCAGTTCGGATAATTAAAGTGTTGCCCCTTTCGATTTAATACATTATGATGTTTAAGGACATTGTCCCACAACTACTGTGAATGAGTTTCGTTATTTTGTGTTTTTCATTGATTGTTTCTCTCGTGCGACTCGACTTTACTTGATGAAAAAATAAAAGTAATATGCTTGCATGTTTCAAGGATTTCCACAAAGGAGTTCAGACTCAATATGATGCAGTTGTAAAAGTGTTGAGGTCTGACAATGAGACAAAGTACACCAACAAAACATTTGGAGAGTACTTGTCCTCATAGAGAATATAACATCAAACGGCTTGTCCGTACACACCAGAGCAGAACGGTGTAGCGGAATGGAAGAACTGGCACCTTTTGGAAGTGACTCAGAGCATGATGATATCGATGAAGGTGCCAAAATATTTGTGGGGGCAAGCTGTCCTTACATCAACGTATTTAATCAATTGAATGTCATCATGAGTATTGGAATGGATGTCCCCAATTTAGATACAACAGGGGAAGAATAGAGATATTATTCCCCTCAAGACCTTCAATTGCGTGTGCTTCATACAAGACCGGAGACCAAATGTGGGAAAGTTGAATCCAAGGGCTCTGAAGTGTGTCTTTGTTGGGTATTCGGCTACTCAAAAGGGGTATGTGTTGGAGCCTAGTAGAGTGAAAATTACTCATTATTATGGATGTCACATTTAGGGAGTTTGAGCTATATTATTCCTCTCTGATTGACTTATCTCTTGAGGACCTGCTTGTTACAGACGGTATGAGGCGAGAGGGGGAAGATAACAGTAATAGTGAGAGGAAGATAGTGAGTATCCCTTGCTCTCCTGTACAAAAGGGGGCGGAGTTGGTTGTTGCGCAAGTACTTGGGGAGAATAAATCTGCCACTGATGAACATCAGGTTCAGGGGGAGCTGAGAGTGTATACACGAAGAGGCCAGCAGAATGAAGCTACAATGCCTACAGTGTCACTTGTGTCAAGTCCCTTGTCTTTTGCTACTCTGACTCCTGATACACCTACTCCACCACTTCAGCCTCCGAATCCACAGGTGTTATATTTCATGCCCTTCCTACCTCCTCTCCCATACCAGTAAGGCGGAGTTCCTGCAGGAATGCAGGAGTCCCACCTAATTGGTATGGTTTTTTCCCATGATATTGCCAAATTTGTCTCTTACTTTCAAATATCACATATACATGGATCATTTATTGCATCTTTGGACAATGTTTCTATTCCTAAGTGTTGGCAAGTTGCTAAGGAAGATCCACAGTGGAAAGTTACAATGCTAGAAGAACTCTGTGCATTGGAAAAGAATAACACGTAGAATCTTGTATCTTTACCACCTGAAAAAAAAGTGATTGAGTGCAAATGAATTTTTACGGTGAAACAGAACCCGGAAGGTCAGATTGAGCGCTACAATGCCCAATTAGTTGCAAAGGGGTATAGTCAGACTTATGACATCGACTACGATGAGACCTTTGCACCCATCGCAAAGATGAGCATAGTGCAGACATTGATATCTTTGGCGACAAATGGGGGATGAAAACTGCACCAGCTGGACGTGAAGAATGTCTTTCTTCATGGGAACTTGTTGGAAGAAGTGTACATGGAGGTACCATCCGGCTTTGACACGAGGCAAACAGCAGGAAAGGTGTGTGGACTCAAGAAGTCACTTTATGGACGGAAGCAGTCTCCTCGGGCCTGGTTTGACAGGTTTAGGAGGGTCATGGTAGCTATGGGATATCAGCAGACCAATGCGGACCATACAATGTTTTTTCAGCAACGTGGAGCTCATATTATAATACTTGTTGTGTATGTGGACGACATGATCATCACAGGCGATGATGAATGTGAAATTACTCAGCCGAAGAAGAAATTGGGAAAGGAATTTGAGGTGAAAGACTTGGGGCAACTAAGATACTTTCTTGGGATTGAGGTAGCCCACAGTGCAGAAGGGATTGTTCTATCCCAACAGAAATATGTGTTGGATCTGCTCAAAGAGACGAGTATGCTAGGGTGCAGACCTGCAGTTGCTCTCATTGATCAGAAGTCCAAGTTTGGTGCTGAGACAAGAGATTCAATTGATAAAGAAAGGTACCAGAGGTTGGTAGGCCGTCTGATCTATCTGGGTCACACCCGCCCCGACATATTGTTTGTCGTAAGTGTGGTGACCCTCTATATGCATGATCCTAGGGAGGGTCACATGGATGTCATATATCAGATTCTCAGGTACTTAAGGAGAGCACCAGAAAAGGGACTGATCTTTAGAAGGGATGGCCATTCAAACATCGAAGGTTATTGTGACACTGACTGGGATAGTTGCGTTGATGACAAAAGGTCAACGTCAGGATACTGCATGTTCGTAGGAGGCAATCTAGTCTCCTGGAGGAGCAAGAAGCAGACAGTAGTTATAAGGTCTACAACCGAAACGGAGTACATAGTCACGGCCTTAGGTGTGGGAGAGTTGTTGTGCTTGAAATCTCTGCTAATGGAACTCAAGATAGGCCAATGAGGGCGGATGACATTATGATGTGACAGCAAGTCAGCTATCAACATTGCAAATAACCCTGTCCATCATGACCGAACGAAGCATATAGAGATTGACAGGTTCTTTATCAAGGAGAAACTGAATAGTGAGGTGCTCAAATTGGGATATGTTGATACGAAGGAGCAAATGACTAATTGTCTAACTAAATGACTCAACTCATTTGATTTATCCAGGTTGTGTGACAAGATGGGCTTAGTGGATATCTTTCGCCCACATTGAGGGGGAGTGTTGGTGTGCGGTTAACGTCTTCCCTTCTTTTGTAATTAGTCTCACATCTCAAATCAGGAATTAGATTCTCCCTTGTGTGTGTATAAATAGGGGATCAATGTAAGAAAAAATATGACTTTTGAGTGTGAATAAAAGGAACCTGATTTATTCCATTTCTTCAAAAACAAACGCTCCGCCCCGCCGGCATTGTGAAGGCCGCCTCCGCGCCAAACAAACCCTAAGGCTATGTTTGGGGCGGCGGTGGAAAAAGAGTGGTGAGAATCTAGTTGTAGCATTAGAGCTGTCCGGAAAACTTTTTGAAAAAACTGTAAATTGTTTGGAAACTCTTCATTTAAGTGCTTTTCAACAATGATAATTGTTTGGAAATTCTTCCTTTGTAAATTGTTTTAAATTTTTTTTTAATAATAGTTATTTAGCTTTTTAATAATAAAATGCATTTTATACTAATAATTTATCGCAGAGATAAGTAAATATTATATAAATCATATTATCCGGTAACAAAAAAGTAAAATATCCCCAACAGATCACTCAACTTCTAAAATAGCAACATGTAAAGAATCAAATAACGATAAACATAACATTTTTTGTGTATAGGTCACGGGCTAGCTGGCGTCCAGGATTAATAGTGTTGCGGGTCGCTTAGGGCTCTTGGTAGACCGGTTTAAATTGAACCGCCTTAGCTCGTGAGCGGTCTAAGCGCGCAAACAGTCAATTTGAGATTGCTGAGTACACAAGGACTTTTTAGCGTGGAAAACCCGGAAAGGGTGAAAAACCACGTGGCCGGAGCTGTGCCGACCAAATTCCACTATCTCCAGAGAGGTTACAATTAGATGCTAAGAGATCGAGCGCGACAGGCCGCTGCTCGTTACAATAGTAGAGAGAGAGAGAGAGCACTTCGAGGGTGACAGGCCACCCCTTGAAAAAAACTAAGTATTTTTCCTATCAGTACAGTGGTGGACGAAAGTGAGAAGGCCGTGTCCGCTTTCCAGAGGGCAGAGTTGAAACTGCCCTGTCTGCCTTTGAGAAGGCAGAAGTGAGACTGTCTTGCCCGCTTTCCTGAGAACGAAAGCGAGAGCCTTGTCCGCTTTCGAGAACGAAAGCGGGAGCCTTGTCCGCTTTCTTGGGAACGAAAGCGAGAACCTTGTCCGCTTTCGCGGATAAGGATTTCTCTAAGTCCTCGAAGATGATCTTCAAGCGCCGAAGGAGAAATCCGTGGAAATCTTCAAGGAGCTCTCTCTGGTCTCCAAGTCCGGATCCTTAAAATGAAGCCTTGGGGGCCTTTTTATAGCTTTTGCCGGGGGTAGCCCGGTAATTTCGCCGTCGTAACCACCATAACCACCTTGGCTGACGAATCATATTTCTCGATTTGGGGCACTCGGATCACCATTTTTCATAAATGACCGTCTTGCCCTTTGAGGAAAGGCGACAACCTGTTCCTGAAAAGTGAGAAACTGAAAAGACAAAAAGTGAGCTAGCCGAGGCGGAAAAGTGAGCGAGGTCGAAATGTGAGCAAGGCGAGGCGTAAAAGTGAGCGAGGCGAGGCGTAAAAGTGAGCGAGGCGAGGCGGAAAAGTGAGAATGCTCTGAGCGCGCTCAGAAGCGTTCTGAGCGTGCTACGAGCACGGAAGCGCTTTGAACGCGCTTTGAGGCGTTCCGAGCGTGCTGTGAATGTGCGCTTAGGAGGTGAACGCATTGTGAGTGCGAGGGCGTACCGTTCATGGTGACGAAGGTATGACTGCGGGGGCGTCAAGCGCTCGTCCGACGCCCCCCGTTGCGCGAGAGGAAACTCCGCAATCGGGGAGTGCAAATTGCACTCCCCAATTAGTATAATTACGGGAAACTCCCCAATTGGGGAGTGCAAATAGCACTCCCCAATAGGGGAGTGCGGTTAAGGCAAACTCCCCAATTGGGGAGTGCTTTGCACTCCCCAATTGGGAAGCACTCCCCAATTGGGGAGTGCCACGTGGGGTGCTGACCAAGTCAGCCCCCCAAAATGGGGCGCTGACTTGGTCAGCGCCCCAATAGGTGCTGGGGGGTGCGGTAATGCTGCACCCCCCATTAATGCTTTGGGGGTGCGGCAATGCCGCACCCCCTATTACTGTTTTGGGGGTGCGGCAATGCCGCACCCCCTATTACTATTTTGGGGGTGCGGGCCGCACCCCCCTTCAGCACTTGGGGGTGCGGCAATGCCGCACCCCCTATTATCATTTGGGGGTGCGGCAATGCCGCACCCCTTTGATTGGTGCTGGGCGTGCGGCTATTGCCGCACCCCCCCTTGGCGCGGCATTTGCCGCGCCTTTTTGGCGTGGCGGTTGCCGCACCAATTTGGTGAGGCAGGTGCCGCACTCTTTTGAGCATGGCGCTTGCGTGCTCGGCGGCATCCGTCCGGATACGTTTTACGGGACCGCATCCCGTAACATTTTTACGGGTCCACATCATAAGCCCCCCAAACCTTCGGAGTCCGAGTCTCGGTGCGAGGAGTTCGGAGGTTTTGATTTTTCTGCGGCGGCTTTATCCCTTGCTCTCTTCGCGGCGTCCTGGGTAGCTTCAATCGACGACAGTGAGAGATTGTTGTGAGCGCGTTGACCGGCGGCAGTTGCTGCTTATTAGCGCGCTGCATGGGGCGTTGGTAGGCCGCAATACTCAGAGCTCGAGCGACCCGGCTGTCGCCGATCGAGCATAGTCTTGAGGAGGCCGAGGCGGCTGGGGTAGCCGAGTGCGAGGATTCCCTTACCTTTGCGGAGGAGTGCTTCCACATTGTGGAAGAGATGCGCGCTAAGGTAATGACGATGGAGGTAGAGCTCCCGATAGCGGGTGAGTGCGAAGTCGCCTTTCAGAGGGGTATTCAGAAGACTCCCCGTATGGTAGGGAGGAAGTTCGGGTGCGACACCGCTGGTATCGGAGCCGGAGATCTTTTTGGGGACGACTACTCGGACGTAGCCGAGGACTGATGTTGCTTATCTTTCATTCTCCCGCTTTTAGCTTTGTTGTTTGTTTGCATGTTTGCCGGATGTGGCTGTATCTCCTTTATTGTATACATCGTACTTGTTCATCTGCACGATCTCGTTAGTCTGGTTGTTAGCACCTGCACAGTTACAGATGAGTTTGCGCGGACCTGAGCCCGCGGCTTTTATATTAGTCAAAAAATCAGTTTGCACGAGTCTGGCCCGTGGCTTTTTATATGATAAAATAGGTGCACGAGTCTGGCCCGCGGCTTTTATAAAATAGGTGCACGAGTCTGGCCCGCGGCTTTTATATAGTAAAATAGGTGCACGAGTCTGGCCCGCGGCTTTTTTTGCACGAGTCTGGCTCGCGGCTTGGCCGGTGAATAGCGTTTGTATTCAAACCGAGGGTGAACGTAAGGGGGGCAGGCCCCTACGACACCGGGACTTGACGGCGGAGGAGAAGGGCGAGCCTTCAATCGACGGCGGTGCAAAGTCCCCGGGGCAGGGCCCCGAAGTGGCCGGTGAATAGCGGGTGTATTCAAACCGGGGGCGAACGTAAGGGGGGCAGGCCCTTACGACGCCAGGACTCGACGGCGGAGGAGAAGGGCGAACCTTCAATCGACGGCGGTGCAAAGTCCTCGGGGCAGGGCCCCAAAGCGGTTCCTGCAGTGGAACAGTTTAGAACAGATGGAAGATAGCTAGTAAATGAACGTTGATACATGCGTAAGTGAAATCCTGCGGCTTTTGAGCCAGTAGGTTTTTGATACAAGTTTTACGAGAGGAAGAAGTAATGTTGCGCTCCCGCTGCGCTACGCTTGCCCGAGTTTGCTTAGTATGGTGGGCGGTCGTGACCCGGTGGCTGATCCTTGGTGGCACTCTTCTGTGTTTCTTTACGGAAAGCCTCCAGGTGTCCCAACTGGACGAGACGTTCTATCTCTTCCTTCAGTTTTGCACAGTGCTCCGTTCGGTGTCCTCTGCCTTTGTGGAAGTGGCAAAACTGGGATTGATCTCCCCTGTGCAGGGAGAGCGGCCTGGGCCAGTTGATAACCTTGCTGTTGCAGATTATGGACAGAATGTGCTCGCGGGAGGTGTTTAGCGGAGTGTAACTCTGGGGGCTTTGACCTAACAGCCCTTGGGAGCGGTTTACTCGACTCTGAGTGAGCAGTTCGGATTGCTGCTGCTGGCCCTTTCTCTTGCGACTTGCGTCGACTGGCTGCAGATTTGTCGGCGCCCGAGGTTCGGCTTCTTCTGTTAACGCGAGATTCGCGCGGTCCTTCCGTGCGCTTAGCCTTTCAGTCTTGGGCTCTGTGGACGTGTCGCTGCTGACCCAAGGGAGCTTGGAGTCGGGTGTATCGAAACCATGCATTGCGTTCCTGAGGATGTTGTCTTTGTTGGTCATGCGTCCGGACTTGGAAATGTCGCGGTCCAGGGCGTCTAGTAGGAGACTCCCGAATATCACATCGTAGGGGGGTCGGCGTTCGCGACGATGAACTGAACGTCATACTGGACCGGTTCCAGGTGTATGCCTACTTGGACCGGAAAGGTGATGATTCCTATGGTGGGTACCATAGTTCCGTCGGGGAGCTCTGCGTTGCTGGCCCTGAGCCTGAGGTTCCCGTTCAGGGGTTTGAGTTGCACTATGGCAGCTAGGAACAAGAGATTGAAGGAGATGCGATGTGTTATCAACGCTCTCCTTAACTCGCAGGGTGGACTGCCGATGCTTGCGTCTAAGGCGAAGTCCATCCATGCGCAGGGACGCTCCTGGTGAAAATTCGTACGGATCTTCTCTTGTTGTTCGCTCCGTTCTGCCCCCCTTAGGCGGGGCGGTTTATCCGTGCCAGACTTTTCTTGCTCTTCTCGAATCCTTGGCGAGCGTGCCCCGTACCGTTCAACGAACAGTTGGGACAACTCGGTGAAGTTGTGGACCGCTCCGTTTGGCAAAGATTCATACCAGCGGAGGGCATCTCCGCGTAGTGTCTTGGTGAAGACCTTGCAACTGATTTGGTCGGGAAGTCCGAGCGTTCGCGTCGTCATCAAGAAGTGATTAACGTGCTCGTACGGATCTTCTACTCCGTGAAACTCCTTGCAGTAGGGGAGCTTTAGCCATGACGGAACTGGGTATTTCAGAATTGACTTGGAGAGGGGGGATCGCCATTGT
Source organism: Dactylorhiza incarnata (assembly GCA_033032865.1). NCBI lineage: Eukaryota > Viridiplantae > Streptophyta > Magnoliopsida > Asparagales > Orchidaceae > Dactylorhiza > Dactylorhiza incarnata. The sequence continues at coordinate 226,294 of JAWHQI010000491.1, forward strand.
CCAGGCGTATAATTGTTCGGATCCTGTCCTGCCGCGAGAGGGGCCGGCTTGATAGTTGCTCCAAGCCACGGTGGCAGGATGGGTGTAGCGATGAGCGTTCTTTTCACCGGGCTCTCCGGAATTGAGGAACTGCACGCGTCAGATAGCTCGGGGGAGGTGTCCACTCTTGCTGGTTCCGTGAACTCCGGAGAAGCGGGCGCTACGCTCGGAAATCCTTTGTTTGGTATTTGGGAATCCATTCCCACAGACGGCGCCAAACTGTTGCGGGTCGCTTAGGGCTCTTGGTAGACCGGTTTAAATTGAACCGCCTTAGCTCGTGAGCGGTCTAAGCGCGCAAACAGTCAATTTGAGATTGCTGAGTACACAAGGACTTTTTAGCGTGGAAAACCCGGAAAGGGTGAAAAACCACGTGGCCGGAGCTGTGCCGACCAAATTCCACTATCTCCAGAGAGGTTACAATTAGATGCTAAGAGATCGAGCGCGACAGGCCGCTGCTCGTTACAATAGTAGAGAGAGAGAGAGAGCACTCCGAGGGTGACAGGCCACCCCTTGAAAAAAACTAAGTATTTTTCCTATCAGTACAGTGGTGGACGAAAGTGAGAAGGCCGTGTCCGCTTTCCAGAGGGCAGAGTTGAAACTGCCCTGTCTGCCTTTGAGAAGGCAGAAGTGAGACTGTCTTGCCCGCTTTCCTGAGAACGAAAGCGAGAGCCTTGTCCGCTTTCGAGAACGAAAGCGGGAGCCTTGTCCGCTTTCTTGGGAACGAAAGCGAGAACCTTGTCCGCTTTCGCGGATAAGGATTTCTCTAAGTCCTCGAAGATGATCTTCAAGCGCCGAAGGAGAAATCCGTGGAAATCTTCAAGGAGCTCTCTCTGGTCTCCAAGTCCGGATCCTTAAAATGAAGCCTTGGGGGCCTTTTTATAGCTTTTGCCGGGGGTAGCCCGGTAATTTCGCCGTCGTAACCACCATAACCACCTTGGCTGACGAATCATATTTCTCGATTTGGGGCACTCGGATCACCATTTTTCATAAATGACCGTCTTGCCCTTTGAGGAAAGGCGACAACCTGTTCCTGAAAAGTGAGAAACTGAAAAGACAAAAAGTGAGCTAGCCGAGGCGGAAAAGTGAGCGAGGTCGAAATGTGAGCAAGGCGAGGCGTAAAAGTGAGCGAGGCGAGGCGTAAAAGTGAGCGAGGCGAGGCGGAAAAGTGAGAATGCTCTGAGCGCGCTCAGAAGCGTTCTGAGCGTGCTACGAGCACGGAAGCGCTTTGAACGCGCTTTGAGGCGTTCCGAGCGTGCTGTGAATGTGCGCTTAGGAGGTGAACGCATTGTGAGTGCGAGGGCGTACCGTTCATGGTGACGAAGGTATGACTGCGGGGGCGTCAAGCGCTCGTCCGACGCCCCCCGTTGCGCGAGAGGAAACTCCGCAATCGGGGAGTGCAAATTGCACTCCCCAATTAGTATAATTACGGGAAACTCCCCAATTGGGGAGTGCTTTGCACTCCCCAATTGGGAAGTGCCACGTGGGGTGCTGACCAAGTCAGCCCCCCAAAATGGGGCGCTGACTTGGTCAGCGCCCCAATAGGTGCTGGGGGGGGGGGTGCGGTAATAGGGGGTGCGGCATTGCCGCACCCCCTATTACTGTTTTGGGGGTGCGGCAATGCCGCACCCCCTATTACTATTTTGGGGGTGCGGGCCGCACCCCCCTTCAGCACTTGGGGGTGCGGCAATGCCGCACCCCCTATTATCATTTGGGGGTGCGGCAATGCCGCACCCCTTTGATTGGTGCTGGGCGTGCGGCTATTGCCGCACCCCCCCTTGGCGCGGCATTTGCCGCGCCTTTTTGGCGTGGCGGTTGCCGCACCAATTTGGTGAGGCAGGTGTCGCACTCTTTTGAGCATGGCGCTTGCGTGCTCGGCGGCATCCGTCCGGATACGTTTTACGGGACCGCATCCCGTAACATTTTTACGGGTCCACATCAAATAGCATTGCACTGTGGCGGCCCCTGTACAAAATAAATTAAGTTGTACATTATGGGGCCAAGCCATCCTTGCATTTTTAATGGTCCTGGACTTCATCCGGGATCTGGACACAGAAAACGTGCATGTTTTAAGGATTAATTTGTAGGTACGTTGAACGTAAATGAAGGATGGTACGCGGGTTGCATTTGAGCCGTCGATTAAGTTGTGCTTTTCTTTGATGTATGCATCACGAACGTTGAACGTATCATGCTCGGGTACATTCAACATACAAAATTATTGCTCATGTTTAAGAGAGCCAACGGTGGGACATCAGAGATAGTTGTGAACACACAAGTTATGCCTTTGATACACAGTCATTCCTCCAAAGTGAATTTTGGGACCAAAACGCCATCACAATCATTTAAGTGTGATCACATGTTAACGTTCGAAACTCCCCGTCCTGCCAAATGAATTTGGGGCAAAACATTATCCCCGAAGCCATTCCCACCGCTCCACTTACTATCACGGCTTCGCACAGTCATCGCTCAATGAGAACTACTAAAAGTAATTGCTACACCTTTGCACTCAAACCAAACTTTCTTTTATGATCTTCTCAGAGACTCAGAGTAAGCATATCTACCTCTGTAAAATTGTCACATTGACCATAAAAAAATTGTCAAAATTCAACATTCACCTCTGTAAGCTCTCTACCATATTGATTCTCATACACCAATCATGCCAGTTTGACCACATTTATTCTTAAAGAATTGAAAAGAACATATCTCCAAACACATTTCTTTTGAGCTGTTATTCTTGTCCTTCAAACAATGTTATGCACAATCAATGCTTCTCCATGTATTTGACTCTGGTAGATTTGGGAGTCATGGAAGGTAATTAGTTAGCAATCAAACTTGAAAATGCATCTATATGTTCATTTGTGATGAAACAGATAAACAGTTGGTAAGCAGATAGTTCACAGTTCTCATTAACATAAGAAGAAGCGCGACCCTCAAAGAAAGGCCCCTGCTGAAGATGAAAAAGGTGAGCACTGAATTGAGAAAGGTGCTGGTGACGCAACACGACTTCGGTTCACACGTGAAAGTGCTTCGAAAGGTGTCAGCAGGTGCGCGGAGCCTGCTGGGCCGAGTGTTCGCCCACTTCGTCTTTCTAAGACTCATGCACAACAGCTTCTTATTAACATACAACGTCTGTAGCGTGAGCACTATAAAAGCAAAAAAAAATCTATGGCTGCCAGCAAAGGCGTAAGATCTAGAACTCGGCATAACCCACCTCCCAGGCAGAAGGCGGCCCAATGAGACCATACCTATTTCATCGGCGTTCATGTGTTTGATGCCCTTGCTTCTATGATCACCGCCGCAATATTGTTTATAGTTGGTTCTTCATACTCTTATCAGGGAAAACATATCACGGAAATCAAATGGTCGTTGGGTAATGATTAGTCATCGGGGAAAAGAAGATCGACTGGCCAAATCATTTCACAGCGAACAAATGTACGAAAGGATGGATGTCTATTCTTACCCAAATCACAACTGCCTAGTCGTGAAGATGAAGGAGGAGGCTTAGCTGAACTTGTGAGTTTTTCTATCGTCGAGGAAGAGGAGATCGACGCTGGTGGAGATCCGCGCCCTAGCGAAACCCAACCTTGCGCCCGGGGTGGAGAAGCGAGCTGAGCAACTTGATACTTGAGAAGAAGAACAAGGAAGATCAGCGGCTAGAAGCAAAGATCGTGAATAAGAGAAGAAAACTTGTACAACGGCGAGAATGATGAAAAGCATATGACGAATAGTTGGGGCGTGACTTTCGTAAACCTTCGAATAAAGGAGGAAATTTTAAAAACAGAGAAAACGGTCTTTAGAAAATATTGTTGGACCGTCTGCTGAAGAAGTCCTCAAATCACATTTCTTGAAAGACACAAATTTCTACTGTTTAAAACTCCAATATCTTGTTTCAGCCAATAGAGTTCTCTAGCTTAATTTGATAATACTTCGGAGGAAGCTGAAATGTGATTGAAATATTATCAGTTTGATTTCGATGACATCTAATTGTTAGGTTTGTGAAGTGAGTATATGCTGTGAAAGTGGCGACTATCCAGGTGGCGACTATCCAAGTGGCGACTATCCAGTGGCGAGTATCTCCTGCTTACCCCCCCTTGAGTTTGCCTATAAATAGAGGGGTACCCCCCCCCCCCCCCCTAAATACACACCTTCTGACAGTGACGAGTATAGCCATCAGAAGTGGCGAGTATCATCAACTCTGAGCGAGTTAGAGATACCAGAGTGCTACCTGGCGAGCATCGGACTTGGAGTAAGTTCGGGTAGCTCCCTTGAGCGGGTAGCGAGTATTGGAGGTCGTGACGAGTATCTGCGTGACGAGTATCTGCGTGACGAGTATCGTCGTGACGAGTATCGTCGTGACGAGTATCTGCGTGACGAGTATCTGCGTGACGAGTATCTGCGTGACGAGTATCGGTGACGAGCATCGGTGACGAGTATCGGTGACGAGCATCGGTGACGAGTATCGGTGACGAGTATCGGTGACGAGTATCGAGGCGAGCATCGAGGCGAGCATCGGTGGCGAGCATCGAGGCGAGTATCCGTGACGAGTATCCGCGACGAGTATCACCAGCGCGGTGTGCTCGGGAGGAGAAGCGGACCTTGTCCGTGACCAAGTTCTTTACTACTATTGGCTGTTGTGATTCAAGTTGGATGCAACTTGTATTCAGCCGTGTTCTGTTGTAATCTTGTTGCCAAGTATATATTACAGCTGTGTTTGTTCTGTTTTGGTATCCTTGATTGGTAGCACACAAAAATATTAACATGGTATCAGAGGAAGGTTGCTGAAGCAGCGCGTGCTATCAAGGTTCAAGGTTGAAAATCCAAAATGGACGGCGGAGGAGGGTATGCTAGGGGACTTGGTATTGAGTTGCTCACCCAGACCAACTACAAGAAGTGGATGTCTTGTATGGAGAGCTACCTTCTTGGAGAGGATCTCTGGGAGGTTGTTGGTGGTGGGGAGCAAGAGGAAGTTGTAGTTGCCGGCGATAATGGTCCAGCTGTGAGAGCTTGGAGGAAGACCAACGCCAAGGCGGAGTTCACCTTGAAGAGAGCCATATCACCTGACTTGTTCGACCACATCATTGGTTGCAAGTCAGCGTCTGCGATCTGGATAGCCCTCGATGGATTATTCAACAAGAAGAATGTGGCGCGGCTACAATTCCTGGAGAATGAGTTGGCGAAGTCGACTCAAGGCGAGATGGCGATATCCACCTTCTTCCTGAAGGTGAAGAACCTATGTGGGGAGATCTCGGCCTTGGATCCTGAAGAGCCAATCTCAGAGGCGAAGTTGAAGCGGCACATACTCCGAGGCTTGAGGAGGGAGTATGTCCCCTTCGTTACTTCCGTGCAAGGATGGGCTATTCAGCCCTCCCTTCTGGAGCTAGAGAACCTGCTATCGTCACAGGAGAGCTTGGCGAAGCAGATGGCGGGAGTATCCATCTCAGGAGGAGATGGCGAGGCCTTGTTCTCAGGAAAGAGGAGATCCTGGGACAAGAGGAAGAAGAACCCCCGAGAGGGACCTTCAACGTCATCTCAGGAAGATGGGGGGAAGTTCCTTCCTGCCCGTGACGAGAAGGGGAGATACCTTTGCTTTGCCTGTAAGAAGTACGGGCATATGGTAAAGGATTGTCGGTCTAATCTCCAGGCCGGTCATGTTGCTGAGAAAGGTGGAGACCATCAGAGAGGTGGAGACCATCGAAGATGTGGAGGAAGAGGTGGAGGTCACCAGGGCGGTGAGAGGGGGACAATTGTTTCCTGGCAGAGATGACGGCAACGTCAATCGATGTCTTAGCCTCCATCAACCTCGAGGACGACTGGATAGTGGATTCCGGTTGCGGGCATCATCTCACTAGAGATATGTCGAAGTTTGCCTCCTCGGCAGCATATGAAGGATCGGATGCTATCATCACTGCGGATGATACGGTGCATCCAGTGGAGCGAGAAGGGAAGGTGTCCCTTGGGAGTAGAGAGAAGCCAGTGACACTGAAGAGTGTCGATCACGTGCCTGGCATGAAGAAGAACCTCTTCTCAGTGGCTAACGCCGTGGATGCTGGATACCACGTGATGTTTGGACCAAAGGAAGTGAAGTTCTTGAAGAACTTATCGTCTGTCGATGCTGACGTCACGCTCACCGGGAGAAGGGTGAAGGATTTGTATGTTTTGTCTGCAAATGCCTACGTGGACAAGCTGAAGACAAACGACAGCGCTGTGATCTGGCATGAGAGGCTGGGTCATGTGGGGATGGACAAGCTGAAGATGATGGCGGCAAAGGGCCTAGTGAGTGGCCTGCCTCATCTCTCTTCCTACGGCGACGGCCATGTGTGCGACGGATGCCAATATGGAAAGTCACATCGACTTCCATTTGACAAGTCGGAGACCAGGTGTACGGCACCTCTTGAGTGCGTACACGCTGATGTGATGGGACCGTGCGCCACCCTTACTTATGGAGGCAATAAGTATGCGCTGGTTCTGGTGGATGACTACACCCGCTAAACGTGGGTATACTTTCTGAGAGAGAAGTCAGAAGTATTCAGCAAGTTCCTCGAGTGGAAGGAGCTTGTGGAGGGGAGGCTGGACCGCAGAGTGAAGAAGCTGAGAAGCGACAATGGAGGGGAGTTTACCTCCAATGAGTTTGCTTCCTTCTGCAGAAGGTTCGGCATTCGGCGGGAGCTCTCCTGCGCTCACACCCCTCAGCAGAATGGGGTGGCAGAGAGGAAGATCCGCCATCTGGTGGAGACTACCAGGAGTTGGCTACATGCCAAGAGCATTCCCAAGGCCTTATGGGCAGAGGGAATGGCGTGTGCCACTCATGTGATCAACAGGCTGCCTCTGAGTCCTAACAGGATGGTGTCTCCACACCAGCTCATGTTCGGGGAGAAGCCCAATGTGGGTCACATGAAGGTGTTCGGTTCTACCTGCTTCGTGCACGTCCCGGACGCTCAGAGAACAAAGTTGGAGCCGAAGGCGAGGAAGTGTATCTTCATCGGCTACGATGAGCGGAAGAAGGGGTGGAAGTGCATGGATCCGCAGACTCACAGGTTCGTCGTCTCGCGCGACGTTGTGTTTGACGAACTGGTCTCATACCAGGGAGTCTCTTCTGTGGAGCTGCCGGAGAGTGGAGAAGCTGGCAGGGAAGAGGAGTGGGTCGCTGAGGACCCTACTGTGGAGTTGGAGTTATCTCCAAGTGCTCCATTTCCATCTGGCTCAGGAGGAGCTTCTGGCTCAGGGGGAGCTACGAACTCAAGTAGCAGAGAGAGCACCGCTACAGGAGGAGTTCTGAGAGGAGCTCAGAGAGGAGCTCAAGCAGAGGACTCTACCGGAGTGGTAGATAGTGGCCAAGCCTTGAGGAGGTCGAAGAGGACCATCGTCCCGCCTGCTCGCTATAAGGAGGGGAACTTCGTGAGTCTGGTTTCCTGCTTCTTCGCAGGACCACTCGATGAGAGGGAACCTGCCTGCTTTGAGGATGCAGCTGTCATCAAGGAGTGGGACGAGGCCATGGAGGAAGAGATGGAGGCCCTGAAGAAGAACGAGACATGGGACCTGGTTCCCATGGTGGAGGGCATCAAACCTGTCACCTGCAAGTGGGTGTACAAGGTGAAGAAGAGGGCTGATGGAGAAGTGGAGCAGTACAAGGCGAGGCTTGTCGCTCGAGGCTTCTCACAGACCTACGGAGCGGACTACGAGGAGACCTTCAGTCCTATAGCGAAGATGACGTCGGTGAGGACGATCATTGCTTTGGCAGCGTGCCGAGGTTGGAAGCTATGGCAGCTGGACGTAAAGAACGCGTTCTTATATGGAGAGATCGACAAAGACATATTCATGGTGCAACCACCTGGATACGTGTCCAAGTCCCATCCGCGTCACGTCTGCAAGCTGAAGAAGGCCCTCTATGGTCTGAAACAGGCGCCGAGAGCCTGGTATGGGAAGATTGCGGAGTACTTGCAGTTCTGCGGCTACGATGCCTCAGACTCGGACTCCAGCATGTTCGTGAAGAAGGATGGAGGTCTTCACGTGCTAGTGCTGTTATACGTCGACGACTTGATCGTGACAGGGAACAACCCTGAGGAGGTCGCGGCGCTGAGAGAGCAGCTTTCCATATGCTTCGAGATGAAGGATCTTGGTGAACTGCACCATTTCCTTGGCCTCCAAGTAGAGAAGAGAAGAGGCGGACTGGATGTTTCCCATAGGGCGTATGCCGAGAGAATCGTCGAAAGATTCGGCATGAAAGAAGGGAAAAGCAGTTCTGTGCCTCTGGAGGCGGGGCTGAAGCTTCGGAAGGAAGAAGGGAGGATTCTTCCTGATCCGAAGATCTTTCGGGCTCTGGTAGGGAGTCTTATATACTTGACTATCACAAGGCCGGACATCGCCTTTGCTGTCGGCCGAGTTAGTCGGTATATGCAGGAGCCGCGGAAGCCTCATCTGGAGGCAGCCAAGGGGATTCTGAAGTATGTGAAGGGCACCCTTGAGATGGGGTTGTCCTATGAAGAGAAGTCCGACTTCAAGCTGCACGGGTACACGGATGCAGATTACGGAGGTGACGCTGATGATCGCAAGTCGACATCAGGTTACGTGTTCTTGTGTGGAGTAGCTGCTATCTCGTGGTGTAGCAAGAAGCAGGACTCCATTTCCCTTTCTACCACGGAGGCCGAGTACAAGGCGTCGTCCTTAGCAGCTCAGGAGTGTGTCTGGCTAAGGAGACTAGTGGAGGATGTGGATGAGGAGGTCAGCGGACCTACTGTGCTTCGCGGGGACAATGAGAGTGCATTGAAACTGGTAACCAATCCAGAATGTCATGCAAGAACCAAGCACATTGAGATCGAGCATCACTTCATCAGAGAGAAGGTGTTGGGTGGCTTGATCAGTGTGGAGCATGTGCGGAGCGAAGACAACCTTGCGGACATATTCACAAAGCCCCTATCTGCGGGGCCGTTCCGGAGGCTTCGCTCGTTGCTTGGAGTTGTTCCCGGAGCTCACTTCAAGGGGGAGTGTTAGGTTTGTGAAGTGAGTATATGCTGTGAAAGTGGCGACTATCCAGGTGGCGACTATCCAGGTGGCGACTATCTAGGTGGCGACTATCCAGGTGGCGACTATCCAGTGGCGAGTATCTCCTGCTTACCCCCCCTTGAGTTTGCCTATAAATAGAGGGGTACCCCTCCCCCCTAAATACACACCTTCTGACAGTGACGAGTATAGCCATCAGAAGTGGCGAGTATCATCAACTCTGAGCGAGTTAGAGATACCAGAGTGCTACCTGGCGAGCATCGGACTTGGAGTAAGTTCGGGTAGCTCCCTTGAGCGGGTAGCGAGTATTGGAGGTCGTGACGAGTATCTGCGTGACGAGTATCTGCGTGACGAGTATCGTCGTGACGAGTATCGTCGTGACGAGTATCTGCGTGACGAGTATCTGCGTGACGAGTATCGTCGTGACGAGTATCTGCGTGACGAGCATCGGTGACGAGCATCGGTGACGAGCATCGGTGACGAGCATCGGTGACGAGCATCGGTGACGAGTATCGGTGACGAGTATCGAGGCGAGCATCGAGGCGAGCATCGGTGGCGAGCATCGAGGCGAGTATCCGTGACGAGTATCCGCGACGAGTATCACCAGCGCGGTGTGCTCGGGAGGAGAAGCGGACCTTGTCCGTGACCAAGTTCTTTACTACTATTGGCTGTTGTGATTCAAGTTGGATGCAACTTGTATTCAGCCGTGTTCTGTTGTAATCTTGTTGTCAAGTATATATTACAGCTGTGTTTGTTCTGTTTTGGTATCCTTGATTGGTAGCACACAAAAATTTTAACACTAATATGTAGCTAATCATAAAGTCTTAAGGGTTCATTTGGCGCGGCGTTTTGGCCGAGCGTTTGGGGCAAACGCCGCCGGTCGGCGGGTAACCAAACGCCCTCCGGCAGCGTTTGCTCCGGCTCGACCCGCCGCGCCATAAAAAACGGGGCAAAACACCCCGTTTCGATCCCACCCTCCGGTTCGAAAGCTCCGGGTGGAGCCACCGTTTGCTCCCGCCACCTCCGTGCCAAATAAAGCCTAAGTTATAAAGTAACTAATCATAAAATCTAAGTTATAATTGCAACTAAACAAAGAAATAATATCTGATTTAATTTTGATGGAGTTTGTTAAAGATTAAACCATAAATAATTAATATTCGCATATCTATCTGTACTCATGCACATAATAATTGTATATCTCCGTTACAAGATGTTAACTTCGTTTCTCTACATAATATAATGTCGCCCCCAAAGAAAAGTCTCTTCCTCTCCTCTCCAAGCTATGTTACCTTCTCCATCTTATATCCGCATACAATTATAGAATAATAATTAACAACTTTGTTATCTACTTCAGCTATGTGTAGGCCGTACAATTTGAAAATGGTTATATGCAGGCCAATTTTTGAATGGATTCATACTTCCTATAAGTATAATTTGGCATGCATTTATCATTGAACTGCATACAGTCAAATTTGGCATGCATATAATATGACCCTAATTTTTAATGTCACCCGCTATTATTTATTTATATAGTAATAAAATAATAGAATATCTGACATCCTCTTTGAACAGCAATGCTAATTGCCGAAGTCTAGCTTGACGAAGGAGCCAATTAACCACGTTAGCAATAAAATTATTCTTACTTATTTGTCATTTTTGTTTCAACATACTATTTGGTCAACGCTTATTAGGGCTTTGTTTGGGGTGATGTTTTTGCTCTGGTGAGTTTGGACATAAACGCTATCGTCATAGAATGTATGTTTGGCACGATGATGATGTCACATCCACGTCATGTCTGCAAGTTGAAGAGGCCCTCTATGGGTTGAAACAGACACCGAGAGCCTGGTATGGGAAGATTGCAGAGTATCTGCAGTTCTGTGATTATGATTGATAGGGTTTCCTTGAAGGCGCTAACCGCACCCCATTCATGGGTGTGCGGTTATCCAAAGAAACCCCACTAGCCCCGTAACCACCCAACATGTGGGTGCAAATAGTAAAATCCTTCAACATGAGGGTGCAAATAGTAAAATTCTGCCGCATGGAGTGCAAATAGTAAAATCCTCCAACATGGGGGTGCAAATAGTAAATTCTTCCATCATGAAGTGCAAATAGTAAAATCCTCCAACATGGGGGTGCAAATAGTAAAATCTCACATCATGGGGTGCAAATAGTAAAACCCCCCATCATGGAGTGCAAATAGTAAAATCCTCCAACATGTGGGTGCAAATAGTAAAATCCCACATCATGGGGGTGCAAATAGTAAAATCCCCCATTATGAGGTGCAAATAGTAAAATCCTTCAACATGTGGGTGTAAATAGTAAAATCATCTAACATGTGGGTGCAAATAGTAAAATCCTTCAATACGGTCTGCGTATAGCAAATAATATGGTTATGGTGTGCGCATAACCATATCCGTCATATGAATACATATCACCGCAAAACTATACAAACTGGTGTGCGCGTAGCTATATTCATGATAAGTGTGCGTATAACACATAAATTGGTTATGGTGTGCGGGTAGCCACATAACCACCATAACTACCCTAACCACCCATTTAATTACGAAAGTGCCACCCTCAAAAACTATAAATAGAACCCCAAGGCTTCTTTTTTTTCCATCTTCTCCTCTTCCATCTCTCCCCCATTTTGAGACTTTCTCTCTCTCCAGCCAGGAAAATCCTCCTACGGATTTTCTCTCTCCTCCTTCTTCCTTGCGCGCTCACAAGCGCGCCTCCTCCTTGCGCGCTCACAAGCGCGCGTCCTCCTTGCGCGCTCACAAGCGCGCGTCCTCCTTGCGCGCTCACAAGCGCGCCTCCTCCTTGCGCGCTCACAAGCGCGCCTCCTCCTTGCGCGCTCAGAAGTGCGCCTCCGTGCGCTCCGCTTTCAAGACCGCTCCAAGCGCGCCTCCGTGCGCTCCGCTCTCAAGAACAAACGCTCCAGCCTCCAGGAAGAACAACACTCCAAACTCCTCTCGCGCAGCAGGAGACAACCGACAGAGACAAAGACGCACATAGCACATCGATCCAACCTTCAAGCTGCAGTCAAAACCTCTAGAGCGCTTAGAGCGCAGCATCCCCCTCTGCATCAAACAAAAGTCTTAGCTCCAGGAGCGGTGGCTTGTCACCCTCCGAGTATCTCTCTCTCAACAATTGTAACGAGAGGCGGTCTGTCGCCCTCGAGTTCTTTAAAGTAGCTTTGTACAACAACCAACAAATAATGGAGGTTTCGGCCTGCACAGACCCGGTCGCGTGATTTTTCACCCAGTTGACGGGTTTTCCACGTTAAAAAAATTGTCTTGTTAGCTTTCTCTTTTTCTGTGATTGTTTGCGCGCTCAAACGCTCCCGGGCTAAGACGGTCCAATCTAGTCCGATCTACCGGAGCCTTGAGTGGACCACAACAGTTTGGCGCCGTCTGTGGGAATCGAGTTCCCCCAAAGCTTGAAGAAGACTCTAAAGACAGTATCCGTTGCACAACGGTACTCGTGACTAGAGATCATGGCAGGAAAAGTCATCCGCACAAGTGAAGAATCAATCCCCGGGGGGCATGCTGATTTGGCTCCCCTTCACTCGCTTATCAGCAAACCCGAAGGAGAGCTCTCCAGTACGAATGCCCAAGACCGTGTGGCCCGTCCTGACAGAAGTCCAGAAACTCAATATCACCGCAACCGCCCTGAAGCGACAGGCCATGAGCCTGCAGATGGGAGGCTCACACGTGAAGAAGTCTGTCACATAATTTTTGAAGAGCACGAACGAGCAACGCAGCGTGCCGCTTTGGCCCCTCGCCCTCTCCATTGACGCTCACCATTTGTACCTGAGGTTCTGGCACATCCAATCCCCCTTGGCTTCAAGCTCCCAAAGATTGAGACATACGACGGAGCGAGCGACCCATCGGAGCACGTCAGACACTTCGCGATCATGATGCAACTCTGTAATGCCACAGATTCACTAATGTGTCAGGCATTCCCGGCAACTTTGAAAGGACAGGCTCGCACCTGTTCCTATCCTTGGGGGAGGGAGAAATCAGGGATTTCGCAGAGCTGACTCAACAATTCACAGACCAGTTCATCGCTAACCGCCGGATAGTTAAAGATCCTTCCCACCTGTCCGGGATCCGTCAAAGCGAAGGGGAAACCCTTAAAGATTTCTTCCGTCATTTCATCGCTGAGGCACGACAAATTCCTGGAGCAAAACCAGAGCTCCTGCGAGGGTTTTTACTCGCAGGGCTCCGCCCTGGTGGCTTCCACTCTGCATTAATACGGGAGACTGTACCCAGCTAACCCGATCTCGTTCAACGGATCGACGCCCAGATCACTGCCGACGAAGCAATCGAAGCACATAAACAGCAGTTTGACAGAGGCATGAAAAGGCAAAGGGAGCAAGAGGCTTCATCAGCCTTCGGGAGGAGCAATGAACGTCACGTCAACCCACAACCTCGGCAGCGCCAGAGAAACACGCCCCTCAATACCTCCAGAACAAACATACATTACGCAATCCAAGATAAGGTGACGCTTCATAGGCCTAAGTCGATCGCTCCAAACAAAGGAGACCAATCACAATACTGTGAGTTCCACCGCGGACGCGGGCATGACACGGAAGATTGCACAAAGCTAAAGAAGGAAACCGAACGTCTTATTCGACAAGGACTTCTGAAAAGATTCTCGTGAAGCAAAACCTTAAATCGATTGACGACACCTGGGCAAGCGAGAGATCGGCCGCCCGCTTTCCTGGAAAGACTGGGGGGCAACCCCTACAAGTAATCGCACCAGGAGAAAGCTCCATCCCTGTTCACCAAGTTGTACTTGCACCTCCTCTCCTTCATGCCGGCTTTATCAGCATTCAATAAAGACGTGTGATTTAACTTCTACACGTGGTTCCTGCGAATTACTTTCTGATTTCATTAACTTCATATGTTTCAGATAACATAGTTTCAATAGGTAAGGTCGCCAGATCTCCGCCTGCCATCGTCAGGGTCCTGCCCCCCTTGACGATCGGTCCCTGCCAAGTTACAATAGGTAAGGTCGCCAGACCTCCGCCTGCCATCATCAGGGGCCTGCCCCCTTGACGATCGGTCCCTGCCAAGTTTCAATAGGTAAGGTCGCCAGACCTCCGCCTGCCATCTTCAAGGGCCTGCCCCCCTTGACGACCGGTCCCCGCCAAGTTACAATAGGTAAGGTCGTCAGACCTCTGCCTGCCATCGTCAGGGGCCTGCCCCCCTTGACGATCGGTCCCCGCCAAGTTACAATAGGTAAGGTCGTCAGACCTCCGCCTGCCATCGTCAGGGGCCTGCCCCCCTTGACGACCGGTCCCTGCCAAGTTACAATAGGTAAGGTCGCCAGACCTTCGCCTGCCATCGTCAGGGGTCTGCCCACCTTGACGATCGGTCCCCGCCAAGGTACAATAGGTAAGTGATAACTTCCTAAAATAGAAGTTATTTGGTCTATGAATAACACATTTTGCACTATGAAATGATGAATATTAATATGAAACTTTGATACAATAAACTTAATTAATTATAAATTACAAAGTAATTATTTCATGGTGATTCTGCTTAAATTCGAGTTTAATATGCAGGAGTTAAATGAGTGTTCAGAATGGAAAGAAAAGAAATGAAGGAATAATTAATGCAGACGGATTTGTCGCAACAGGGTTACAACAAGGTTACAACAAGCGGGCGCTGAAAACATGGCATAAATGGCGCGATTATTTAAAACCATATGATGAGGTGGCAGCAGTTATGCACAGGCGGACAGCTGGCTGGAGACGGAATTAGAAGGCTTATTATGTGATTCTAATGAGGAGAATTAAATATAGAAGATGGCGGTTACAAGAATTGAAATTGGGAAGTTACTTAATTTGAATTATAAAATAGAGGGAAAGGAGGGCAAGAAAAAAGAAGGAAATTGGGGGGAGAACGATGAAATTGAGGAGAAAGGAGAAGATATTTTCGGCAAGGAGAATTCTTCCTACTTGGAGAGCCGAACCATTCCAATCCGGGAGAGAGATATTGCAACTTTGGAATGAAAAACTTATCTTCTTCAACCATGTCTTTGAGCATGTCTTGTAAGGATGTTCTTATTTGTTATTTTATTCCAATTAGCATGAACTAAAATCTGTAGCTTTGTGTGTGGAAAAGTACTTTGTCTTTTGTGATATGTATTAGAACACAATTCTGTTAAATTATTTGCTTCAATTCTTTGTCCGTTTTAAGTGTGCGATTACATTTTGAAGATTTTGTGTCAAGTTTTGTATATCTCTTTGGAGTGTATTCATAAATCGAGAGAGGAGTTGCACGCAAGGTTATACAAACCATTTTCTTATGTGGAATAAATCGAGAGAGGAACCGCATAAATCTTTAACCAAAAATTCTTCATCCAAATACTGCGTCGCGAAATTCGAGAGAGGAGTGACGAAAGTAATTCGCATATTTAATTTAATCATTGGAAGTAGAAAGAGATTTCGCTTTCTTCATGATTAGTCGCTGTGTACGAATTTCGGAGACCGAGAGGTAATTAGTCCTACATTTAATTTGCGTCAGGAGAATAATTTTACAAATATTTAACTAAATCTTTTGAAATTTCATATCACATAGACTTAGGAAATCCACATGCAAAGCTTTCTCTAAAAATTGGTATTTCTCAAAAATAAAAATAAAAACTCATTGAATTAATTAATTAAAGTTATTTTCCTATTTTAATTTTTCTTCACGCAACCAACTTTTGAATTATTTACTTGGATTCAAAGAAAAGGATAATATTAGTACTTGTGAGCGTTAAATTAACACTTCCCTGTGGAGACGATCTTACTTACACTTTATTACTTGAATCGGCACGTGCACTTGCGTAACACTCATTTTCACTGTATCAAGTTTTTGGCGCCGTTGCCGGGGAGGTGTACTAATTTAGCGTTTTCTTGCAATATTAGTAAATCTTTAGTAATTGGAGCTCAAGTACTGTTTTTGTTTTATTTCATTATTTGTCTGTTTTACTTATTTTAATTGCATTACTTTAGTTTATGTCCAGATTTCGGCCTATTGAATTATTCCCGCTAAATTTAGAAATTGAGCGTGAGTGTAGGCAAAATAGAAGAGCTTTTCGCTTAGAGCATTCTAGTCATCCTACTATGAACCCAAACGGTTTAAATAACGGGAATGGGAATGGTCATGATGGTCATGATCATGGGGGTCAGGTGGACCCTAATGGTCAAGTCGAACACAATGGTGATAATGTTCAAAACGCTGCACCGCGAATGACTTGTCGAGACTATAACGCACCGTTAAGAGGAGGTTTGCAATTTAGTATAGCGCGACCCACAATCGCTGCTAATAATTTTAAAATAGACTCTACCACAATGCAACTATTACAACATAACAAGTTTGGGGGTCTTAATCATGAAAATGCAAACGCTCATTTAAGAACATTCTTAGAAATCTGTGATATGTACAAGGTAAATGGGGCTTCGGATGAAGCTATTCAATTGAGGTTATTTCCATTTTCTTTGGAGGGTCGGGCTAAAGATTGGCTTAACTCTCTACCTCCTGGTTCCATCACTACGTGAGATCAATAGGAAGAAAAATTTCTGAATAAATATTTTCCACCTTCTAAAACAACTAAGTTGGTTAGAGACATCACCACTTTTGTCCAAAATCATGGCGAAACACTTTATGAAGCATGAGAAAGGTTTAAAGAAATGCTTAGGAAGTGTCCACATCACGGGATGACCCAACACCAACAAGTCACA
Organism: Dactylorhiza incarnata; assembly: GCA_033032865.1. Classification (NCBI taxonomy): domain Eukaryota; kingdom Viridiplantae; phylum Streptophyta; class Magnoliopsida; order Asparagales; family Orchidaceae; genus Dactylorhiza; species Dactylorhiza incarnata. The sequence goes on from JAWHQI010000491.1 coordinate 243,065, forward strand.
ATTTTTTATAACGGGTTACAAACCACTACGATGATCCTAGTTGACGAAGCTGCGGGAGGGTCTTTATTAAAGAAATATCCAGAAGATGCTTTTGAAATATTAGAAGATCTTACTTCTAACAATTACCAAGAATTCGAAAGGCAAGGTAATAACCATCCAGCCGGTATTCATCAAGTAGATCAAATCACTTCGTTAGCAGCTCAAATGGCCACTCAATTTAATTTAATAAATAAGAGGTTAGATTCTTTATCTACCCCTTCAACAAGTGTGCCAATGACAGTGGAACAATTAAACCAAGTAACTGAAGAAGTACATTATCTTGGAGGCCAACAAAGGCAAGGACCTTCAAATTTCGGAAATCATTATAATCCAGAATGACGAAATCATCCCAATCTTTCTTGGAAAAATTCACAAAATGCAATTCAACCACCAGGTTTCAATCAAAACATTAATTCTATACCAACCCATATGCATAATCAACAAACCAATAATAGGAAATTAACTGATGAGTATATTGTAGGTTTGTTTCAAAAGAATGAATCTAGGATGGGTGGTATTGAGTCTTCACTCCGATCTTTAGAATCCACAATTGGCCAATTGGCCAATGCTTTAAATCAAAGAATAATAGGATCGCTACCATCTGACACCACACTTAATCCAACAAGAGAAGAGCCAAATAATCATTGTAAAGCTATTGCATTAAGGAGTGGGGTAGAGATCTCAAGTGAGGATGGATTGCTAGAGAAGTTAAGGGAGGAAGAGGCAAGAGAAAATACGATTAGGAGAGAAGAGTCTATAGAAGTTAAGGAGCCGGAGGAAGTGGAAGTAGATCCACATAATAATAAAAAGAAAGAAATTATTTACCCTCCTCCACCTTTTCCATCTAGATTAAATAAAACAAAACTTGACAAACAATTTCAAAAATTTATGGAAATTTTTAAGAAGCTTACAATTAATATTCCATTTGCCGAGGCATTAGAGCAAATGTCTATTTATGTCAAGTTTATGAAAGATATTTTATCTAAGAAAAGAAAATTTCTAGATAGAGAAATAGTTGCATTAACGGAAGAGTGTAGTGCAATTTTACAAAAGAAATTACCTCAAAAACTTAAGGACCCCGGTAGTTTTACCATACCTTGTTCCATAGGAGTGAAATTTGTCGGGAGAGCATTATGTGATTTAGGTGCAAGCATCAATTTAATGCCCTTATCTATTTATACAAAGTTAGGTCTAGGAGAAATAGCTCCAACAACTCTTACTCTCCAATTAGCCGATAGGACTTTAGCATTCCCTAAGGGAATAGTTGAGAATGTATTGGTTAAGGTGGAGAAATTTATTTTTCCGACCGATTTTGTAGTGTTGGACATGGAAGAGGATAAGGATGTGCCCATAATCTTAGGGAGGTCATTTTTAGCAACCGGAAGAACTTTAATTGACGTACAAAAAGGGGAGTTAATAATGAGAGTTAATGAAGAGGAAGTAACATTCAATATCCTAAAAGCTATGAAATTTCCAAATGAAAAAGAAGATTGTTACTCTATTGAAGAAGTGGAGTTTAAAAATCAATTAATTAAGGGTAATGAAGATGATCTAGAACAAAGACTTCTCACAATTTTGACAAATGAAGAGTGGGATGATGATTTAGATTTGGATGAATGTGCGAAGGTCTTAGAATCCCATTATAAATTACCTATCTTTAGGAGTTTTGAATCTATAACTAGGTCAAGCGAACCAAAAATTATGAAACCCTCAATTATTGAACCTCAAACTTTAGATTTGAAATCTCTTCCGGAACATCTTAAATATGCTTTTCTTGGAGAAGAAAATACTCTTCCGGTAATAATTGATGCATCATTAAAATTTGAAGATGAAGAAAAACTACTTCTTATTTTGAAAGAATTTAAGAAGGCCATGGGATGGACTATAGCAGACATTAGTGGCATTAGCCCCTCAATTTGTATGCATAAAATAATATTAGAAGATGAGGCTAAAGGGTCAATTGAACATCAACGTAGGCTTAGTCTACCCATGAAAGAAGTAGTTATGAATGAGATAATAAAATGGTTAGATGCAGGAATTATTTACCCTATTTCGGATAGCAAGTGGGTGAGTCCGGTACAATGTGTACCGAAGAAGGGAGGAATTACGGTGGTGAAAAATGATAACAACGAGTTGATACCAACTAGGACGGTTACCGGTTGGAGAATATGTATGGATTATAGAAAACTAAATAAATCAACTCGGAAGGATCATTTTCCACTACCTTTTATTGATCAAGTACTTGACAAGTTGGCGGGTAATGATTATTTTTGTTTCTTGGACGAATATTCCGGTTATAATCAGATTATGGTTGCTCCGGAAGATCAAGAAAAGACCACATTTACATGTCCTTATGGTACGTTTGCATTTCGCAAAATGCCATTTGGATTATGTAATGCACCCGCCACTTTTCAAAGGTGCATGATATCTATTTTTACTGATTTAATGGATGAAGGAATAGATGTGTTTATGGATGATTTTTCTGTGTTTGGGAAGTCATTTGATTGTTGTTTGGAAGTTCTTAGGAAGGTGTTAACAAGATGTGTTGAGACAAATTTAGTGCTAAATTAGGAGAAGTGTCATTTCATGGTGAGAGGGGGAATTGTCTTAGGCCATAAAGTATCAAGCAAGGGTTTGGAGGTAGATCGGGCTAAAATAGAAGTTATTGAAAAGCTTCCTCCTCCTAAGAATGTCAAGGGCATTCGTAGCTTTTTAGGTCATGCGGCGTTCTATAGGAGGTTTATTAAAGATTTCTCTAAAGTATCAAAACCTTTATGTAACTTGTTAGAAAAAGACACTCCCTTTATATTTGATGACCACTGTTTGCACGCTTTTGACACATTAAAACACAAGCTAGTTTCTTCACCTATTGTCACAACACCGGATTGGTCGTCACCTTTTGTTCTTATGTGTGATGCTAGTGATTATGCCGTAGGAGTTGTTTTAGGACAAATCCGGGATAGAATTTTTCATACTATATATTATGCTAGCAAAACACTTAATGATGCACAAATAAACTACACTACAACCGAGAAGGAACTCTTAGCCGTAATGTTTGCATTTGATAAGCTCAGTTCTTATTTAATAAATTCTAAAGTGATAGTTTATACGGACCATTCGGCTATCAAATACTTGGTAGAGAAAAAAGATGCTAAACCCCGTCTTATTAGGTGGGTGTTACTATTACAAGAGTTTGATATAGAAATTAAGGACCGTAAGTGTACAACCCCCATATCCATCGAGAGGCCCAGCGTGAAGGGTCGCCGATGTACAACCCAGATATTCGCCGAGCACTCCCAAGTATCCGGGCGGAGAGGGGGGAAGGGGGTCTCGCCCCTCCCTCTCTCGCCCAGCAAGGAGGCGGAGAGGGGAAGGGGCGGCTCGCCCCCCCCTCTCGCCCAGCAAGGAGGCGGAGAGGGGGAGGGGCAGCTCGCCCCTCGCCCCCCCTCTGGCCCAGCAAGGAGGCGGAGAGGGGGAGGGGCAGCTCGCCCCCCCCTCTCGCCCAGCAAGGAGGCCGAGAAGGGGAGGGGCGGCTCGCCCCCCCCCCCCCCCCCCCCTCTCGCCCAGCAAGGAGGCCGAGAGGGGGAGGGGCGGCTCGCCCCCCCCCCCCCCCCCCCTCTCGCCCAGCAAGGAGGCGGAGAGGGGGAGGGGCAGCTCGCCCCCCACCCCCCCCCCCCCCTCTCGCCCCGCAAGGAGGCCGAGAGGGGGAGGGGCGGCTCGCCCCCCCCCCCCCCCCCCCTCTCGCCCAGCAAGGAGGCGGAGAGGGGGAGGGGCAGCTCGCCCCTCGCCCCCCCCCCCCCCCCCCCCCCCTCTCGCCCAGCAAGGAGGCCGAGAGGGGGAGGGGCGGCTCGCCCCCCCCCCCCCCTCTCGCCCAGTAAGGAGGCAGAGAGGGGGAGGGGCAGCTCGCCCCCCCTCTCGCCCAGCAAGGAGGCCGAGAGGGGGAGGGGCGGCTCGCCCCCCCCCCCCCCCCCTCTCGCCCAGCAAGGAGGCCGAGAGGGGGAGGGGCGGCTCGCCCCCCCCCCCCCCCCCCTCTCGCCCCGCAAAGAGGCCGAGAGGGGGAGGGGCGGCTCGCCCCTCCCCCCCCCCCCCCCTCTCGCCCCGCAAGGAGGCCGAGAGGGGGAGGGGCGACTCGCCCCCCCCCCCCCCCCCCTCTCGCCCAGCAAGGAGGCGGAGAGGGGGAGGGGCAGCTCGCCCCTCGCCCCCCCCTCTCGCCCAGCAAGGAGGCCGAGAGGGGGAGGGGCGGCTCGCCCCCCTCCCCCCCCCCCCCCCCCCCCCTCGCCCAGCAAGGAGGCCGAGAGGGGGAGGGGCAGCTCGCCCCCCCTCTCGCCCAGCAAGGAGGCGGAGAGGGGGAGGGGCGGCTCGCCCCCCCCCCCCCCCCCCCCTCTCGCCCAGCAAGGAGGCCGAGAGGGGGAGGGGCGGCTCGCCCCCCCCCCCCCCCCCCCCCCTCTCGCCCCGCAAGGAGGCCGAGAGGGGGAGGGGCGGCTCGCCCCCCCCCCCCCCCCCCCCCCCCCCTCCCTCTCGCCCAGCAAGGAGGCGGAGAGGGGGAGGGGCAGCTCGCCCCCCCCCCTCTCGCCCAGCAAGGAGGCGGAGAGGGGGAGGGGCAGCTCGCCCCCCCCCCCCCCCCCCCCCCTTCGCCCAGCAGGGAGGCCGAGAGGGGGAGGGGCGGCTCGTCCCCCCTCTCTCCCAGGGTAGGCCCCTTCTCATCCAGTTTTGGCTATTTGCAGTCCAGTTTTGGCTATTCGCAGTCCAGTTCCAAAAAATCTATAAATAGGACCAAGTGGGCACCATTTGAAGGCATCTCATTCGAAGGCCATCTCTCTCCCCTCTCTCTCTCTAACAGATCTCTCCATAGGGGGGAGGAGAGGCTTCAGTGGTGCCCAAGCTTAGTAGTGGCTTGGGAGGGGAAGTTCCAAGGGGACTTCCGGGTACGTGGCGGGACCTCCCCACTAAGTTCTTGGTCCGTTTCCAAGTCCAAGTGCTCTTGTCTAGAGAGTTGGCGCGAGGGAAGTAGGTGTGAGACCACCCCTTTTAGGGACCCCGAACTCCACAGAGACCAAGTCTTGTTCACAAGATCTCGGTTTCAACACATGGTGCGGTGAGCGTGGAGAGTGGTCAGCACAGAAGTTCTTGAGCCAAGTCTCATGGCAGGAGACCTCGGAGGAGGAGACGATGAGGGGTCTCACATCCCAAGTGAGGTGGTAGGAAGGGGAGAGTTCATGACGGCCATCAAGGGAATCATGGAGCTGCTCCAAGGCATCACCAGGGGAGGTGACTGCTCGGCTCCCTCCCCCCAGACACCGCCTTCTGGGTCGCAAGGAGTGCTCGCCCGGGGGGGGGGGGGTCAGGAGAGGTTGCCCCAGGGGGTCGGCCAGGCAAGGAACCTGTGAGGACCCTGACCACAGCCTGGCGCACCAGCGCTGCCATTCGTCCCAGGCCCCCACATGGGCCGCAGCCCATGCCACCCCAACCCCTCTCCGCGCCCCTTCGGCCACGGTGGGTTGTTGGAGACCGCAGCCTCCCTTTGACGAGAAGTGATCCAGTTAAGCGCCTCTACGTGGACTTCCCAGGAGGTCACCCATCCCAGAACTACTCCCGTCTGAGCACGCTTAACTATAGAGTTCTTTCACTTCTCATCATCAGTTGAGCTGCAGCTTAATTGGTGATGAGAAGTGAAAGAACTCTATAGTTAAGCGTGCTCAGACGGGAGTAGTTCTGGGATGGGTGACCTCCTGGGAAGTCCACGTAGAGGCGCTTAACTGGATCACTTCTCATCAAAGGGAGGCTGCGGTCTCCAACAACCCGCCGTGGCCGAAGGGGCGCGGAGAGGGGTTGGGGTGGCATGGGCTGCGGCCCATGTGGGGGCCTGGGACGAATGGCAGCGCTGGTGCGCCAGGCTGTGGTCAGGGTCCTCACATAAAAAGTGCAAAGAACTCCATAGTTAAGCGTGCTCAGACGGGAGCAATTCTGGGATGGGTGACCTCCTGGGAAGTCCACGTAGAGGCGCTTAACTGGATCACTTCTCGTCAAAGGGAGGCTGCGGTCTCCAACAACCCGCCGTGGCCGAAGGGGCGCGGAGAGGGGTTGGGGTGGCATGGGCTGCGGCCCATTTGGGGGCCTGGGATGAATGGCAGCGCTGGTGCGCCAGGCTGTGGTCAGGGTCCTCACATAAAAAGTGCACTTTTTATGTGAGGACCCTGACCACAGCCTGGCGCACCAGCGCTGCCATTCATCCCAGGCCCCCACATGAGAAGTCCACGTAGAGGCGCTTAACTGGATCACTTCTCGTCAAAGGGAGGCTGCGGTCTCCAACAACCCGCCGTGGCCGAAGGGGCACGGAGAGGGGTTGGGGTGGCATGGGCTGCGGCCCATGTGGGGGCCTGGGACGAATGGCAGCGCTGGTGCGCCAGGCTGTGGTCAGGGTCCTCACATTGCAGCTCAACTGGTGATGAGAAGTGAAAGAACTCTATAGTTAAGCGTGCTCGGACGGGAGTAGTTCTGGGATGGGTGACCTCCTGGGAAGTCCACGTAGAGGCGCTTAACTGGATCACTTCTCGTCAAAGGGAGGCTGCGGTCTCCAACAACCCACCGTGGCCGAAGGGGCGCGGAGAGGGGTTGGGGTGGCATGGGCTGCGGCCCATGTGGGGGCCTGGGACGAATGGCAGCGCTGGTGCGCCAGGCTGTGGTCAGGGTCCTCACATAAAAAGTGCACTTTTTATGTGAGGACCCTGACCACAGCCTGGCGCACCAGCGCTGCCATTCGTCCCAGGCCCCCACATGGGCCGCAGCCCATGCCACCCCAACCCCTCTCCGCGCCCCTTCGGCCACGGTGGGTTGTTGGAGACCGCAGCCTCCCTTTGACGAGAAGTGATCCAGTTAAGCGCCTCTACGTGGACTTCCCAGGAGGTCACCCATCCCAGAACTACTCCCGTCCGAGCACGCTTAACTATAGAGTTCTTTCACTTCTCATCACCAGTTGAGCTGCAGCTCAATTGGTGATGAGAAGTGAAAGAACTCTATAGTTAAGCGTGCTCGGACGGGAGTAGTTCTGGGATGGGTGACCTCCTGGGAAGTCCACGTAGAGGCGCTTAACTGGATCACTTCTCGTCAAAGGGAGGCTGCGGTCTCCAACAACCCACCGTGGCCGAAGGGGCGCGGAGAGGGGTTGGGGTGGCATGGGCTGCGGCCCATGTGGGGGCCTGGGACGAATGGCAGCGCTGGTGCGCCAGGCTGTGGTCAGGGTCCTCACAGAACCAGTGACGGAGAGTGGCGAGCGGGACCTCGCCGGGCGAGTGCTTTTTCCTAGCCCGGTGAGTGGGGTCTCGCTCGGAGCAGGAGTCGCGCAAGTGGAGCTCGCGAAGCCGGCGAGTGGGGGTCACCCTTTAGCGAGCTGATCATCTCGGCTCCCATCCCGGAAGGCTTCAAGGAGCCCAACATGACTTTTTATACCGGGAAGGATGATCCCGTCCAGCACCTGCAGTGGTTCGAGGACACCGTCTCCATCAGGCCCATGACGGACGCGTTCAAGTGTCGTCTCTTCGCCACCACCCTGAGGGACAAAGCTAGGGACTGGTTCCACCAGCTCCCGGTTGGCTCCATTTACAGCTTCGAGGACTTAGGCCGAAGCTTCCAGCTACGCTTCTCCACATCCAAGAAGAGGAAGAAGAATGCTGAGTCCATTTTCCTGATCAAGCAGAGGCACGAGGAGACATTGGCCCAGTACATGGACAGATTCTAGGAGGAGATCTTGAACATCCAGGAGGTGCCAGGGTATGCCCTCCAGATGGCTTTCACCGTAGGGCTACGAGAGAGCCTCTTCAAGATGCGCCTAACTAGGAAGCCTCCCTTGTCCTTTGAGGACCTGATGGAAAAAGCTGCAAAGGAGATAGCCACCGAGGCGGCGAACCCGGGGCTGGCAAAGAAATTGGCGAAGTTGGTGGAGGCCGAGCCAAGAGAGCAAGGTGGCCTCAGGCAGCAGGAAGGAAGGAGGAGGGAAGAGCAGAGGGATCAAGGGTACCAGGGACCCCAGGGGGGTCAGGAGCAAGGGAGGGGTCTCGCCCAAGGAGGGGGAAACTTCTACGGAGGCCAAGGGAGGCCCAACCCTCCTCCTTGGAGGCAGGCCCCTAGGCAGCTCCTACCCCCACCAGCTCAAGCTATGGCGATTCGAAGAGGAGGAGGAGTCGAAGCAAGAGACATCCCAGCCCATAGGAGAAGGGGGGGAAGGGCGGTGCCGTACTGCGACTACCACCAAGCAGAGGGGCATGCAACAACTACCTGCCCAGAATTCTTGGAGGTGAGAGAGGCGAGAGGTCAGGCACAACAGCAGCCGTCGATGCGGATTGAAGAAGTTCCACCTGGAGCAGTAGTGGACGACGACATCTGCGAGGACCGAACTGACATAGGAGCCAAAGGATGGGTCGCGGTGATCCACGGGGGGGTAGGGATCGAGGCCACTCGTAAGGCAAGCCTCCACGTCGTATTTCGACGCAGCGTCGCTTCAACGTCACAGGACCCACCTCCCGAGGAGAAAATCACTTTCTCAAGCAGGGACATGCCAGATCACGAGGATCCATTCTGTGATGCGCTAGTCATTCAGACAGCCATCGAAGGTTACACTGTCTCTCGGATCCTCGTTGAAAACGGGAGCTCTGTCAACGTCATTTTCAAGAAGGCATTTGACGAGTTGAAGGTGGAGTCAAGGAGGGTGCTGGCCTCAGATGGACCCTTATTCGGATTCTCCGGAGAAAGGAAAGAGGTAGAGGGTGGAGTTGGACTCCAAGTGACGATGGGGGGAGGCTCAAGGAACTGTCGGTTCGTCATTGTTGACGCTCCTAGCAGTTATAATGTCATCTTCGGAAGACCCCTCATCAGCGCCTTCCGATGCGTACCATCGTCCTTCCACCAGTGCCTCAAGTTCAACACTGGAGGAATCCAAGTCAGGATCCGCGGAGACCCCAGGATGGCGAGGCACTGCTACGTCACAGCCGTCAACAGCATCTCTTGGCAAGCAGGGGCGGAGGAGATGGAGAAGATCATGGAGAGCATGATCCAGATGGGAGTGGCAGGAGAAACAGAGGAATGATCATCTCGCGCAAGCAGCCTGAGAGGCGAGTGTCATGGGGGGGTATGTTGTGTTTTTTGTTTTTTGTTGTTTTCCTTTGTAACAAGCTCTACCCCACGCTGGTTAGGCCAGGAGGTTTTTGACAAGGGAAATCCCCCCATTAGATGGATGAAGTTATTTTGCTTATATGATGAGTAAGTTGTTGCCGAGATGTCCTCCTCACTCCAGGCTCTCACTAGCTGGGTGGGTCGAATGATCCTCGGATGGGTAAGTTCAACACCGAGATGTCCTCCTCACTCCAGGCTCTCACTAGTTGGGTGGGTCGAATGATCCTCGGATGGGTAAGTTCAACACCGAGATGTCCTCCCCACTCCAGGCTCTCACTAGCTGGGTGGGTCGAATGATCCTCGGAAGGGAGAGCTTGCCACCGAGATGTCCTCCTCACTCCAGGCTCTCACTAGCTGGGTGGGTCGAATGATCCTCGGATGGGTAAGTTCAACACCGAGATGTCCTCCCCACTTCAGGCTCTCACTAGCTGGGTGGGTCGAATGATCCTCGGAAGGGAGAGCTTGCCACCGAGATGTCCTCCTCACTCCAGGCTCTCAAGAGCTGGGTGGGTCGAATGATCCTCGGATGGGTAAGTTCAACAACGAGATGTCCTCCTCACTCCAGGCTCTCACTAGCTGGGTGGGTCGAATGATCCTCAGAAGGGAGAGCTTGCCACCGAGATGTCCTCCTCACTCCAGGCTCTCACTAGCTGGGTGGGTCGAATGATCCTCGGATGGGTAAGTTCAACACCGAGATGTCCTCCTCACTCCAGGCTCTCACTAGCTGGGTGGGTCGAATGATCCTCGGAAGGAAGAGCTCGCCATCGAGATGTCCTCCTCACTCCAGGCTCTCACTAGCTGGGTGGGTCGAATGTGCCTCGGGGGCGAGGTCCTGCCCCCCTCGATGGATATTTGGGCTTAGACTTTTCTTTCCGAGGTTGTGCCAACCTCGCAAAGAGCGGGGATTGTGTACAACCCCCATATCCATCGAGAGGCCCAGCGTGAAGGGTCGCCGATGTACAACCCAGATACTCTCCGAGCACTCCCAAGTATCCGGGCGGAGAGGGGGGAAGGGGGTCTCGCCCCTCCCTCTCTCGCCCAGCAAGGAGGTGGAGAGGGGAAGGGGCGGCTCGCCCCCCCCCCCCCCCCCCCCTCTCGCCCAGCAAGGAGGCGGAGAGGGGGAGGGGCAGCTCGCCCCTCGCCCCCCCTCTCGCCCAGCAAGGAGGCGGAGAGGGGGAGGGGCAGCTCGCCCCCCCCCCCCCCCCCCCCCTCTCGCCCAGCAAGGAGGCCGAGAAGGGGAGGGGCGGCTCGCCCCCCCCCCCCCCCCCCCTCTCGCCCAGCAAGGAGGCGGAGAGGGGGAGGGGCAGCTCGCCCACCCCCCCCCCCCCCCCCCCTCTCGCCCCGCAAGGAGGCCGAGAGGGGGAGGGGCGGCTCGCCCCCCCCCCCCCCCTCTCGCCCAGCAAGGAGGCGGAGAGGGGGAGGGGCAGCTCGCCCCTCGCCCCCCTCTCGCCCAGTAAGGAGGCCGAGAGGGGGAGGGGCGGCTCGCCCCTCCCCCCCCCCCCCCCCCCCCCTCTCGCCCAGCAAGGAGGCGGAGAGGGGGAGGGGCAGCTCGCCCCCCCCCCCCCCCCCTCTCGCCCAGCAAGGAGGCCGAGAGGGGGAGGGGCGGCTCGCCCCCCCCCCCTCTCACCCAGCAAGGAGGCCTAGAGGGGGAGGGGCGGCTCGCCCCCCCCCCCCCCCCCCCCCCCCCCCCCTCTCGCCCCGCAAGGAGGCCGAGAGGGGGAGGGGCGGCTCGCCCCCCCCCCCCCCCCTCTCGCCCCGCAAGGAGGACGAGAGGGGGAGGGGCGGCTCGCCCCCCCCCCCCCCCCCCCCCTCTCGCCCAGCAAGGAGGCGGAGAGGGGGAGGGGCAGCTCGCCCCCCTCTCGCCCAGCAAGGAGGCCGAGAGGGGGAGGGGCGGCTCACCCCCCCCCCCCCCCCCCTCGCCCCGCAAGGAGGCGGAGAGGGGGAGGGGCGGCTCGCCCCCCCCCCCCCCCCCCCTCTCTCGCCCAGCAAGGAGGCGGAGAGGGGGAGGGGCAGCTCGCCCCCCCCCCCCCCTCTCGCCCAGCAAGGAGGCGGAGAGGGGGAGGGGCAGCTCGCCCCCCTCTCGCCCAGCATGGAGGCGGAGAGGGGGAGGGGCAGCTCGCCCCCCCCTCTCGCCCAGCAAGGAGGCGGAGAGGGGGAGGGGCAGCTCGCACCCCCCCTTCTCGCCCAGCAGGGAGGCCGAGAGGGGGAGGGGCGGCTCGTCCCCCCTCTCTCCCAGGGTAGGCCCCTTCTCGTCCAGTTTTGGCTATTTGCAGTCCAGTTTTGGCTATTCGCAGTCCAGATCCAAAAAACCTATAAATAGGACCAAGGGGGCACCATTTGAAGGCATCTCATTCGAAGGCCATCTCTCTCCCCTCTCTCTCTCTAACAGATCTCTCCATAGGGGGGAGGAGAGGCTTCAGTGGTGCCCAAGCTTAGTAGTGGCTTGGGAGGGGAAGTTCCAAGGGGACTTCCGGGTACGTGGCGGGACCTCCCCACTAATTTCTTGGTCCGTTTCCAAGTCCAAGTGCTCTTGTCTAGAGAGTTGGCTCGAGGGAAGTAGGTGTGAGACCACCCCTTTTAGGGACCCCGAACTCCACAGAGACCAAGTCTTGTTCACAAGATCTCGGTTTCAACAGTAAGGGGGCTGAAAATCAAGTGGCTGACCACCTATCAAGGCTAGAACAAGAATGTGAAAGGAATAGCCAAGTAGAGATTAAGGAAAACTTTCCGGATGAGTATATTCTTGCAATTACTAGTGATAATACTCCATGGTATGCTGATTTTGTAAATTATATTGTTAGTAATATTTTACCACCAGATTTAAGTTTTCAACAAAAGAAGAGATTCCTTCATTTAGTGAAATCTTATTTATGGGATGCACCACATTTATTTAAAATTTGTGCCGATCAAATGATTCGTAGATGTGTCCCCGAAATAGAAGTCCCAAGTATCCTTCACAAATGTCATGCATCTCCTTATGGAGGACATTTTCAAGGACTTAGGACGGCTATGAAGGTCTTAGAAGCTGGATTCTATTGGCCAAATTTATTTAGGGACTCCCATGAATTTGTAAAACAATGTGATAGGTGCCAACGCACCGGTAATATGAATAGAGGAGCGAGTATGCCCCTTAATAACATCATAGAAGTTGAGATATTTGATGTTTGGGGGATAGATTTTATGGGTCCATTTGTGAATTCAAATGGACATCTTTACATTCTACTAGCGGTTGATTATGTTAGCAAATGGGTGGAGGCAATTCCAACTCAAAAGTGTGATGCAAAATCCGTACTAAAATTTCTAAAGTCACATATTTTTAGTAGGTTCGGCACACCAAGGGCTATCATTAGTGATGGGGGGCACACTTTTGCAATTATCATTTTAAATCCTTGTTGAATAAATATGGGATAACACATAAAGTTGCCTTATCTTACCACCCACAAAGTCACAAACCAATGGTTTGGCCGAAGTTTCAAATAGAGAAATTAAATCAATCTTAGAAAAGACAGTGAGTACAACTCGTAAGGATTGGTCACACAAGTTGAATGATTCACTTTGGGCTTATAGGACTGCATTCAAAACACCTATATGGTTGACTTCATATCGGATGATATTTGGTAAGGCATGCCACTTACCGGTTGAGCTAGAGCATAGAGCTTTTTGGGCAATTAAGAAATTGAATTTTGATTTTAATAATGCAGATAAAAATCGTTTAGCCCAAATTAATGAACTCGATGAAATACGATTTCATGCATATGAGAATCATAAGCTCTATAAAGAAAGGATGAAGAAATGGCACGACGCTAGGATTTCACCTAAGGAATTCCGGGAAGGACAATTAGTATTATTATATAATTCAAGGTTGAGATTATTCCCGGGTAAACTAAAATCTAGGTGGTCGGGACCATTTCGTGTAACAAAGGTACACCCATATGGGGTTGTGACCATACAAAATGAGAAAGACAAATCTGAATTTAAAGTCAACGGACAACGCCTTAAGATATATTTCCAACAAAATGAGCAATGTGAGGCAGTGGTAACCATATTAGCATAAACACTATCATTAGGTCCTGCCGGGACTTTAAATTAGGCGCTGGATGGGAGGCAACCCAATAAAATGTAGAATAGGAAGCTATTTTTAATTTTTAATATAATTTCTTTGCATAATTACTGCTTTTTGCTTGAACCATAGATGTGTTTTGATTGTTATTTTCTACACTATTCTGCTGGGTTGGTTATGTTTTTCTGAACGAATATTGTTGTGGAAGTTAGGACCCACATGTGACTACTTGTGGTTGATCATTATGCTGCTGAATATTATATTTTGTTGGGATATTGTTATGCATTTATTGTTTTTGGTGAGTTTATGTTGCAGGAAAATGTGACATGCCGAGCCCAAGGTCATCTACTACATGTAGCTTGGAGCTAGTTGAATGGATCCAACATACTCCTATGTTTGGAAGGGGAGTATTTTGTTCAATTTATATCGTTATATGAATGCATCTGTTTTAACTTGAGGGTAAGTTAAATTCTAAAGTGTGGGGGTGGGTTGGTTATATTTGATAACCTTTGTCACTATAAAATTTTATCACCCCGTTATTTTCATAAGTAGCAAGGATAATTATTTTGCCAAATGAATGTATATTTATTTTCCAAAGTTAGGGAATAATTGGAGTATTCTTTTGAAAAATTTGTTGAACACTACTTCTCTTTATTTCATGAGCTCTAAAACAAGTTGTATATATTTTAAATTTCTATAAAAATTAAATTCAAAAGTAGTCAAGAGCAAAATAAGCATTGTTTAGTCCAAAGCAATAATGAACTAGTAAATATCATTTATCGAACCATCACTTGCTATCATCTTGGAAATTCAACTTCATTCTTGAATATTAATCTTGTGGATTTTCTCAAGTGACATCCATGCTAGTGTGTTAAATCATGAAGAAAAAAAAATCAAAAGTAAAAAGAGAGAAATTGCTTATGGTGATATGTGGCCTGGATATTTGCTTGCTTACTTGGAATGATCCCTGCTATGTGAGTATATGTTAAAAAAAGGAGAACGTCTCATAATGATATGTGGCCTAAACATGCATATGTTTGGAATGATCCCTATTATGATGATATATTTATAAAAAGAAAAAATATATATATATTTAGTACCATAGTGATACGTGGCCTAAGTAAGCATTCAAATATTTGGAAAGATCCCTATCATGAGTACATAAAAAAGTAATAAATGTGTGTCTTCATGACCTAAGCACTAGGGGATTGTTGCTTTTTGAAAATCCTTTCTCATTTGTTATAAAAGACCATATTGTTGAGAATCCTTTCCATTCCTTGTTTTTACTAAATTATTGTTGTAATGGACTAATCATGGTTATTAGCATTGTTCTACTCAGAATTATTTTTTTTATAGATGTTTAAATGTATTAATTTGGATTGGAACGATTGATTTAAAAGAGAATCGCACGCACACACACACTATGTGAAGTCTCATTTGAATATTATTCCCACTATTTCCCTGACTTACTCAAATATGTTTATTTGGCAAATTATACAAAGATGTTGCTTGCTTAGCCTCCTTATATTATAAATCTTGAGCATGCAAGCTCATATGAATCAAAAAAATTTGTATGTAGTTTTGCTAGGGGCTAGCAAAAAGCTAAGTGTGGGGGTGTGATAACTTCCTAAAATAGAAGTTATTTGGTCTATGAATAACACATTTTGCACTATGAAATGATGAATATTAATATGAAACTTTGATATAATAAACTTAATTAATTATAAATTACAAAGTAATTATTTCATGGTGATTCTGCTTAAATTCGAGTTTAATATGCAAGAATTAAATGAGTGTTCAGAATGGAAACAAAAGAAATGGAGGAATAATTAATGCGGGCGGATTTGTCGCAACAGGGTTACAACAAGGTTACAACAAGCGGGCGCTGAAAACATGGCATAAATGGCGCGATTATTTAAAACCATATGATGAGGTGGCAGCAGTTATACACAGGCGGACAGCTGGCTGGAGACGGAATTAGAAGGCTTATTATGTGATTATAATGAGGAGAATTAAATATAGAAGATGGCGGTTACAAGAATTGAAATTGGGAAGTTACTTAATTTGAATTATAAAATAGAGGGAAAGGAGAGCAAGAAAAAAGAAGGAAATTGGGGGGAGAACGACGAAATTGAGGAGAAAGGAGAAGATATTTTAGGCAAGGAGAATTCTTCCTACTTGGAGAGCCGAACCATTCCAATCCGGGAGAGAGATATTGCAACTTTGGAATGAAAAACTTACCTTCTTCAACCATGTCTTTGAGCATGTCTTGTAAGGATGTTCTTATTTGTTATTTTATTCCAATTAGCATGAACTAAAATCTGTAGCTTTGTGTGTGGAAAAGTACTTTGTCTTTTGTGATATGTATTAGAACACAATTCTGTTAAATTATTTGCTTCAATTCTTTGTCCGTTTTAAGTGTGCGATTACCAATGTCGTCACCCACCGTTGACCCAAATCAGAAAACCGGAACGTCCAGACGATCACCCCCGCGGAACCTCCCTCTGATACCAATTGTTGTGAAATCGGATCGAGTTAAGCCGCGGTAGCGCAACAGAATTTCACGAATGAGCAAGAACCAATATCGCGACAAGAACCTTCACGCGACAACTCCTCTCCACACGCATCGAATATACACCCCCATCCGTTCGGGAGCATATGACAGAAGGTCCGGCCGGGGCCCCACGCCATATACTACCAAACAAATGGGAACGCCACTTAATTAAAATACCAAATGACACTAAACAACGAACCTAACTCAGAGCATTCTATGCGGAAGCAAAAGAGAGAGAGACCGGATAAACCCCAAAACCCGTACCCGGGTATGTCCACTTCTAATAATAGGAATAAAAGGTTTTACACAACAAAAGAGGCACGACGGCCTTACAGTTTACCAACATCGGCGCGCAGGCCGGCCATACATGAAAAGCAAAGAACATCAAAAGGCCTTCAAGGGCCGCAGCATCACAAGAGCTTCAGCCCGCTAAGAGCCCGCTATGTTCCCGCTCGGTCCAGCATCTGTACAACAAGCCCACCAAAAACGATGGCAAAACAGGGCAACGGTCAGCTAAAGATGACCAAATTATAACGACCACACCCCTTCGAGGGGGTGGCAGTTCTAACCATCCCTGCAAAACAGTCTCAGCAGCATATATATATATATATATATATATAAGACTACGACTAGCAAAGTCCACAGCGGTTCATACATATGCAACATCACAAACGTGGGAATGGCCCCCACGTCCCGTGCTCTCAGGCACTCTTTGGTGTACTCCGCCTTCCACCACCATCCACTCTTGATGGCTTTGCCCTTCGAGGCTAAAGTCGGTGGCCCGAATACCAGGGCGCTCCCGTACTTTAATTGTGAACAATCCGTAGTCCGAAGACTCTTTCCCATTGCCTCCCGATGTGCTGTACGAGCCTTACTAGTCAGGTGCTGCAATGGTGCGGTTTCAGGTTCGTCAAATGCCCGTTGTTCACAGCTCTCGTTGTACAACACGAAGAGCGGGTATGGCGTCCCCTCAGCCCAGGTATTCTAAATTAGCCAGCCCTACGGGCCGCTAAGTCATCCACCAGGACACCCTCACAGGTCGGGCACACAGGCCTCAGGTCCTCTCAACAGGTGGGCACAACAAAATCACCAAAACCAAGTCTGGGAGCTGTCGCCTGGCGATATTCAATATCGTCAGCGACAGTAAACAGAATTCCTTTTCCGCTTCTAACATCGGGTGCTTCCGGGGGCACACCCCCAGGCGTTGCTGCGCATGCAGTAGCACTCTCTAGTCCTACGAAACAGGATATCAACACGGAGTTTTCCCCCGGCACGCACAATATCAAAAAGCATCACCAATCCGGACGAACCGTCTCGGATGGGCTTCACACAGCGCGCCTACGTCCATTTCACGCATGGACTCTACATGAATGCAAGATTTGACGGGGATAACACAAATCGACCCGTCGGAGGCCACGACCTCACCCTTTTGGGTAGGGGCCTCAACGATGCACGGAACGGACTAGAACACGTCCAAATGAGGGTAAAGAGAATCGTTACCCTTAGACGTCGCTTCTGAGCCATGGGTTGAACGCCACGGAGACGGTAATCGCTGCCCTACTTCGGATCTAGCCTCGACTCGGCTCCACACACGGCTCTCGCAAGATATCTCATCTAGATCCTCGGACAAGCGCCAAAACAGCGAGAGAAAGGGAGGAGAGGAGGGGAGATCGACCTCCTCCTTCCTGGAGCAGCGCGAGCAAAGGGGCGTCGGCCTCCTCTTGACCGACGAGAGAAAGAGAGAGGGCGTCGGCCTCCTCTTAACCGGCGAGTGAGAGAGAGGGCGTCGGCCTCCTCTTGACCGGCGAGAGAGAGAGATCGAGAGAGAGGAGGGGAGATCGGGAGATGGGTTTGCGGCTGCTCCAAAAAGAACGAGAAAGAGGGAGGGAGATCGGGAATGAGAGGGAGAGGGGGGGTATTAGGGGTTTTATCAAAACCCTAGCCCATCCCTGCTATCCGCACACCAACCCCCTATTCGCACCCCAAACTCCACTATTCGCAGACCACACCCATACCCGCACCCAGAACAATCTCCTTCTCCGCTCAAATTCGCGGAGCAGAATAAACAGGGCGCACGAGCATCGGCGCACGGTCAGTGGTCGTGCGCGAAGCACCTCCACTGATCGTGCGCGCTCACCGCAACAGAACTCTGTTTTCTTGTGAATTAACGCACGATCGCTGCGCACGATCACTGGTCGTGCGCGAAGAGGAACAATGGTCGTGCGCGAAGAGCTGCTATGACATTTCCAGCCTATTCCGAGCGCAGCACCACCTCTCCGCCTAACTCGCTGAACTACGACTTCTTGGGGTGTTACAATGGGACTCCTACTCCACGGGGAGAGCGCGTCGAAAGATCCACTATAAATATGAGAGTTACAAGATACAATAGTGAGACAAAAGATATAACGTGGTGCCCCCAGTAGAATCTGCCCCCAAACTGCACTGGTAGCTATCGCGAGCGATACCGATATCGCCGAGCGATGTCTCGCACTGCCACCGGGCCCAAGACCCACCGCCGCTGCTTCCGCACGCCTGGACCACCGCCCTGCTGCCGCCGCTCTCACCGGAACCAAGTTCCGCAGCTGTCGCCGTCCTGGATCACACTGAGGGCCTCCGCCGCTGTTGAAGAACTCTTGGAGCCACCGCTGCCACCGCCCGCTGCTTCCACCTGAAACAGCCCGAAAAGCTCCCTTAACCTGAGGCCGCTTGTCGTCGCTGGACAGAGCCGCCGCCTCCTTGCCGCCGAGCTACTGGCGCCGCTGCTGCCGCTCACCTCTCTCAACTGCCTCCTCCCTCCTGCGGAATTTGCTTGGCGTAAAGGATGGCTGTGGGGACTGGTCCTATAAATAGGAGCCAAATAAAATCTCCCGTAAATAGGAGATAATCTGCAGATTTAGGAAAGATGCTAAAAATGGGTTTAGCCGGAATAGGAAGAAAATAATCCTCCTCATAATGAAGAATCCTAAATGGGATTAACCCAATAAGAGATTTCCTAATCAAAGATTAATCCTCACAAGTAACAAACCCCTCCCACGGATCGATGACATGACGTGATCCTAATGGTCCGGGCGCGACGAGGTGTCAAAATCTAACACCTAGTGTGTGTGTGAGAAAAGAGAGAGATCATCAAGGAGAGAGATCTTGGTGAGTGAGAGTGGGAGTGTGCATACACCACAAGAGAGTACAACCCCAACCCATACCTCAGTGTGAGGTGGAGAGTGCAGAGTGCACAGTGAGGTGGAGAGTGCAGGGTTGCGTGCCTTGTGAAGGTGGAGAGTGCGTTGCAAGGTCAACTGCATTGAGTGGAGAAGCGGACCCTGTCCGCGATAAAGTTATTTTTTATATATCAGCTGTCGTGAATTAAGGTGTATGCACCTTGTATTTAACTTATCTTGTTGTACTTATTTGCCTAGTTATAAAGAGATTGCTTCATTGTCCATCGTTGGTATCCTTGTACATGGTGGTAACATGAAATTTAACACTCTGTGGATTATTTGTATGTTCAACTACTCTGAAGCTATAGACGATCCAATTCTCCCGATCCGTGAAAGTGCTAAGCGACCCGCAACAAGTGTCAATATCGTATTATTAGAAAAGAACAAGTAATGATGTGCATAGTAAAATAAATGACAGTAAATAGAAATGTTGTATGCAACTCTTATACTATAGTACTTTGTCCTAGCGGTGCTGACAAACTCACCGACATATAAATTTATTGGTTAGTTAAATTTTGTATGACTAAGAAAATAAATTTATTGACCATGATCATGGACTTAAAGCTACGGAGATAATGATTGAGACAATTTTTAAGTAAATTATATCATAATTTACAGTGTGTGCAACGCGTGTAAATTCAACTTTTATATCATTTTATAAGAAGAGCTAGAAATTTTTACCAAAAGTAAAATTTCAATGTGCACGCCATCTCTATTTTGAGGGCCTTTATTTATAATTGAGAGCTGATATGATGCATTATATAACTTAAAATATTCAAAATACATAAAGTAAAATATCGGTGATATCCATATATTATAGTGGAAAAACATTTCACCTTCTATAAATTTTAAATGAAATATGATAATTTTTATTTTTTTATAAATGTGATATTTGACTTTATATGGAAAGAATTTATAGGTCATCAAATGTCTTGATTATAAAAAATTAGAAATTACAAAAATACATAAAATAATTTAATTTTTTTATAAAGCTATTAATGAAAAATAGTAATATTTTTAAAACAATTATTATTCATGCATTATTTGACCGATTATTTTTCTTTTGATTAAAATAATCTACAACACTATCGGGCCTCCTTTCCATTTGGCTCTCTTTGGCGTGGAGGTTGGGCGGGTGCTGATTTGAGGTGCGCCGTTGAGCCGCAATCATAGGTAAATGGTTACCTACTCGGGCGCTGAAAACCGCGCCCGCAAAGCTCTGTGTTAAGCAGAAAATTACCACAACTGTGGATCAGAAATCAGATTTCTGATCCCCTGTCCCAAACAGAGCATCCCCTGTCCCAAACAGAGCAATAGAGTGCGTTTGCCCGCGTTTCCATAAGCGCAGAGTTCCCTCAATTTCTCCGGAACGGCGACGACATCTGCACAGGCAGCGCAGCTGTTTACTTTGACCATCTCAAATTGTTTTTTTTTTTTAAATCCCAACTCCCAGTACGAGTGATTGGAGTCGCACGGGCTGTGCTTACGAATTACATCCCACCGTCCGTTTATATTTTGACGGCGAAAGTATTACACACACTATTATATCATCTCCACAGCCCCCACTCTCCCGTCTCCCGGCGATTCCCGATCATCACCAACTTCTAAAGCAAACGGAGGTACCCACCCAGTCTCTCATGGCGGAGAACCACGGCCGGCGTCCTATCGCAGTATTTCAACTGTTCCTTATTTTTATTATCCTCATCGGTTGCCGCGTAGAATCTCAATCACAGTCGAGCGCGAGCCCTAATATCACCGGCAACAACACCGGACAGCAATTTCCGGGCCATTTCAACCCATACACAGTCGTCATCATCGTGGTGCTCATCAGCGCTTTCTTCATCCTCGGATTCTTCTCCATCTACATCCGCCAGTGCGGCGGTGTTCGGCAGGACAGCTTCAACGCCTCGGCTTTTGCAACAGCCACCGCCGCCCGACTGCGTTTACAGCGCGGGCTCGATCGAGAGGTTCTCGAAAGCATCCCTACGCTGGTGTACTCTGAGGTGAAGGAGCACAAGATCGGCAAGGGCGCGCTCGAGTGCGCCATCTGCCTCAACGAATTTGAGGACGACGAGACCATCCGCCTCCTCACCAAATGCGATCATGTCTTCCATCAGGAGTGCATCGACGCCTGGCTTGACACCCATGTCACCTGCCCCGTTTGCCGCACTAATTACACCGATTTTTCATCCGCCGATTTCGCTGCCAAAATTCCAGCGGGGAACGATGGGGCGGGCGTCACCGGTGCTCCGCCGCAGGCGGCCGTAATTTCTGATGCGCCGGCATCGGATCATGTGGCTATCTCGGTGGATGATTTTGAGGAGAGGAAAGAAGAGATGCGGGAGCTCGCGAGGATCGCGAGCAGGGTGAGGGGGAATGGAGCGAGGCGGTCCAAGAGGTTTCGGAGGTCGCACTCGGCGGGTCACGTCATGATGCCAAAGGGGGAGGCTGGAGTAGACCGGTACACGCTGCGATTGCCGGAGAACGTACGAAAGGAGATCATCGCCGCCGGAAAGCTGAAGAGGGCGAGGACTTTTGCAGTGATTGGTGCCGACGATACCAATATGAGGAGGATTTCTAGAGGAGGCGGGGAAGGAAGCAGCCTTAGGGGCCAGACTATTCGGCTTGGTAGGTCGGAGCGTTGGCCGTCTTTCTTCGGCCGCTCTCTCTCTGCGAAGATTCCGGCATGGGCGAGCCGGAAGAGGGTGGACGAAGGGTCGATGAGTAGGAAGTTAAGTGGCGTGAAATCTAAGGTAGATTTCCGTGGTGGCGGTGGCGCCGTCGCCGATGGGTCCAAGACAAACGCCAACAACGATTCGAACGAGTCGTCGACCGCCCCTCTCAACCGGGTATAACCGCGACGTGTCCTTTTCCCCCCTTTTTTTGTTATTCTAATTTTTTTTTTGTAAGCTTTATATTTGTACGGAAAAACTCATCTACATTATGCACGGTGTTGCCTGTTTATGAAATATTGTTGAATTTGTACAGTTGATTGTGCTACACCGATCCGGATCCTCTCGAGAGGTCCTGAAATACATCTAATGGTATAGACTTTTTTTATTAAAAGAAAAATATAAAAGAATAGGATTACTGAATCCGTCGGATCATCTTGACAAATACTTTATTAAGGCACGGTTTTCACAATCATATTTCTACTCAATTATGTTCACGGTGCTGCCTGTGGCCCGAGAGCAGTAGTTTTTTTAAACGCCCTAAATTCATGGAAATGCCTTCCAAACTTAAATTATGATTTAGAGTGCTTATAGCAGGTCGATGGTGGAATGACTTGATGCCTTGATTTATTGAATACTGACTTTTTTTGTCCTCCCATTGGCTGATGCTAGGATGGAGGCCTTCGAAGAGAAGGCCGCGAGTGCGAGTGAAGATATTGAATAAGCACGAGGTGGCTACCGAGTGGGTTGGTGTGGAGCTCATTGGAAATGTCTTTTCTTAAGTAGAGGTGGTCTGTATGATAACAATTAATATAGTAGCGGGGAAATTGGTGTGATAACAATGTTGGCGTGATGCGGAGTTGGTCAAGAAATTTAAAACGAGGAGATGAAATGTTGGAGATACAAGAAATTGTCAACTGAGGAGGAGAACTAGTCTTTTTTGGAGAATATGGATGAGAACAACATGCCTACATAGGTTTTTGACAAAGCACTGATAGTAAATGATGGGCCCTGTGATGCTGCATTAGGTATAAGTATTGGCTAATGAAAGCCATGAAGTTGGCAAGTGGAGTTGGAGTATCTGGATAACTTTGTTGATGATGTGGAGGAGAGGAATGAGTTTATCTAAGATATTGCTAGGATCTTGAGCAGGGATAGGTGGAATGAAGAAGATCACTTCATGATGTCGAATGAGAGAAAAATCTTTGCAGTGGCGAGAAGGAAGAAAGACAGATCGTGAATCGTCGGGGCGTGACTTTAGTAAGCCCTCTAATAAAAGAGGAAAAGGCTGAAAGCAGAGAAGACCGTTTTTTAGAAAGCCATGTTGGACCGGCTCCAGCTCCTCATCCAAGCAACCTAAAACGGGCGGTGACAGAAGAAATAGAGCTTTTACCACCGCCACCGCTGCCCCAAACAGAGCCTTCCTCGATGGCGCTGGTGTCGTTGCATGTTGATCCAAAATATGTGCCAACGGCGACTTAGGTAAGGCGCCAACCACGACTCTCAACTAGGTTTTACCACACCATATCCTTCTTCTTCTTTTTTGTTTTTTTGGGTGTAAGTTTTATTTTATGAACAATGATCTCCTATGCTCATAAATCTTTGTCAAAGTCCATAATAACCAAATTTGAGTTTATTAAAATTCTTAACATATTTTCATCTGCATTCTCCAATCCTCCTTTGGGTAGAAATCTGCTCAGATATTCGCTTATGGATGCCCCAATTGAAGTGCAGAGTCAATGACTCATCCACTTCAACCCTTTCTCATCACGACACAAGTTTGCCATGGAATTCACCACCAACCAGACTAACTCTCCCTGTAATGGGTTCTCTCCATTTGGAGTGAAATGGATAGTTTCCATTTAACGGTCCAGATCTATTTCTTGCTGATCCGACGGGTTCACAAATCCAATCCTTTTATATTTTTTTAATCAAAAAATTCTCCACCATTAGATCAAGTGAGAATGCATCCACACCACGAAATGAATACTATCCATTTCACCAAAAAGAAGAGAATTTGGATCCCTGCAACACATCCATTGTAATGCTCCAGTACTATATTATACTTGTTGTAAATATGTCTTCTCAGTGCACTGATGGGTTTTATTGGCACGCTGATATATAAGCTCTAGCATTAGTACTGGCCATATTGATCCAGAGGGAATCAGCTAACTTATACATGGTATCGATGTGTCGATAGGCTCCCAGAGAGAATCATCCAGTATGGTAGGTTGTCTCGCTAGACTGATCCGATCTAGAGAGTAGCAGGTCGCCGTACCTAGAACTATCGTCGAATATATACAAGGTATCAACACACCAGTATGGTCATATAGAGGGAATCAGTATACTAATTCAACGTATTGGCTGCCTTAAACCTGTCAAATTGAAATGTTCTGTCTCACATTTTGAAGCGCCTGATGATTTTTTTAAAAGGTCAATGCTTCTTTGTTTTATGTCTATGAATTCAAATATAATATCTGATTAATCAGTCTGTGGGATTAGCTGTGTATATACTCGGGTGGATTAGAAGTTTGAATACTAGAATTGAGGATTAGAGATTGAGATATCGCAAAGACTGCTTTCAGTACAAGGTGCATACATTTCGAGTTTATAGTGATGTAGTTTGATCTCATGAATGCCTCGGATGACGTTCACGAACCTTATGATTACAGTATTTTGACAGTATACAGATATCTGTTGGCTCCGCTCAAGATATTCTACTAAGCCTCATCAACATGTGGAATGGACTTATATAGTATCTCCAGCGTAGAGCCCTTAACCCTAGTGACACGGAACTCGTCGGGTCGTTCCGAGTCGGTCCTGACACGCGCGGACATATTAATAAATTATACCTAACAATCTCCTCCTATGTCCGCGGTATACCGACGTTGGAAAAAGGGTTGGTGTGTGTAGTGTTCAACCAGTTCGACTCATTACACAACCGTGTCCGCAAGTACCTGTTATAATATATTGGACTGAAAGAAACAGGAGTATGTATGCACGCATAAGCATAAAACATAGACTAAGCAGCATCACATCAGAATCCAAGTACAACAAAGAGATAAGTACCAGAAGACCTAATGTCTCATGACTAATAAGGAGTAGGAAATAGTCCAAACAAAACAGGTAAAGAGAGCTAAACAGTGCTCTAAGTCAGAGAAAGAAAACCAAACAGATACTCTAGAAACCATCATCCAGCAGATCATCCTTTTCAGGATCTCAGTCTGCATGTGCTCCTCCTGCAGCAGTATTTCTTGTAATTTCCAACAGAGAACTTCATTCAGAATGAATTCAACTATGGAAAATATACATGTATCTAGTTCTGTATATAAGAACGTAGTACTTTAAATTATGCTTAGAGGATATAGGTAGAGTATTTCAGGTTTAACCGCAGAATCTATTAACTGTTTCCAAACGAAACGATTTCAAACTTCTGGACAACCCAGCTATATCTGTGTTCATATATGTGATATCATGGTTACTGTTCTTCTAGGGTTGATTGGAACTCATCAAATGTGGAATGGAACCAGTCAACAGGAGAAGGTCCAAAACAAGTCAGATCGTGTTATCAAATGTGGAATAACACTCTCCTTCAAGTTAAGGAAGACGAATCCGGATGAGGTTGTTAATATCAAATGTGGAATGAAACAACCAACCAGATTCGTACTCAGCAACCAAAGTATCAACGGAGCACAACATGCTTGATTTGACAAAGGAAGGAATCAAAACATTCAGACTAAAACTGGTGTCAAACCGCTTTGAGTCTCATTTCCCCCACTGTTTTGATTGAACGGTCTCGGGGCATTCCTTTCGTCAATGGATCAGCTAGATTATCCTTCGATCGCACATCAACCAAAGTAATAATGCCTTGTTCTTTAAGATAATTCAAAAGAGCGTGTCTCAGTCATACATGTCGTCTCTTAGTGTTAAAGAGGATAT
This sequence comes from Dactylorhiza incarnata, assembly GCA_033032865.1. NCBI lineage: Eukaryota > Viridiplantae > Streptophyta > Magnoliopsida > Asparagales > Orchidaceae > Dactylorhiza > Dactylorhiza incarnata. The sequence goes on from JAWHQI010000491.1 coordinate 268,709, forward strand.
TCTTAACAACTTGGACTGCTGCCTGATTATCACAGTACAGGCTTAAGGAGTTGATTTGAAGTCTAGACAAGGGAATGTCTAAGATCAAATTCCTGATCCAGTCTGCCTCTTCACCAGCTGAAGCTAAGACAAATAACTTGGCTTCCATTGACGACAAAGCTATAAAAGTCTGTCTCTTGGACTTCCAAGTAACTGCAGCGCCACTCAATGTGAATATAAATCCACTTGTGGACTTGCTGTTTGCAACTTCTGAACACCAGGAGGCAACAGAGTATCCTTCCAAAGTAGGAGGGTGACCAGTGTAGCACAGAGCGTGGTCTTTAGTACCTTTGAGATACTTCATCAGCCTATCTAGGGCATCCCAATGCTCTTTGCCTGGACTACTGGTAAAACGACTTAGCATGCTTACGGAGAAAGCAATGTCTGGTCTAGTGCAACTTGTGGCGTACATGAGACTTCCAATGATCTTTGAGTACTTGACTTGATCAACGCTTGTCCCTTCATTCGGACTCAACTTGACGTTCGGATCAATTGGTGTGTCAACAGGCCTACAATATTTATAACCCCAGGTATTAAGAATCTGCTCTATGTAGTGAGCTTGACTCAGAGTGACACATCCCTTGTCTACTCTTACTTTCATACCTAGTAGGGTATCGACAAGACCAAGGTCCTTCATATCAAACGCTTTGGCGAGAGCGGACTTAATATCCCTCACGACAGCTAGGTCTGACCCCAGGATCAACATGTCATCCACATATAGACATATGATGACTGTTTGGTTTGACATCGAGCGGTAATAGAGACACTTGTCTGAGAGACTGGACTGAAATTCAAAGCTCTTTACCACTTGATCAAACTTCATGTGCCACATCTTAGGTGCTTGTTTAAGCTCATAGATAGATTTATCAAGTTTGCACACTTTATCCTTTAGATCTGTATGGACATAACCTTCAGGTTGTGTCATGTAGATCTCTTCATTTAGCTCTCCATTCAAAAAGGCTGTTTTCACGTCCATCTGATGGACGATGAAATTCTCGATAGAGGTTAAGGCTAGAATAATTCTAATAGTAGATAAGTGACAGACAGGTGAATAGACATCAAAATAGTCAATTCCCCCCTGTTATTTATAACCCTTAGCTACTAGACGTGCTTTGTATCTGCTATAGACCCATTACTATGCAACTTCTTCTTCAGTACCCACTTGCTTCCCAGGACTTTAGCTCCTTTTGGTAGGTCCACTAGATGTCAGGTATTGTTTTGTAGCAGCGAGTTCATCTCATCATCGATAGCTTCTACCCACATTAACGCATCTCTCGATCTCATCGCTTCCTGATAGGAGAATGGATCATCCTCTAAGTGGTAGGTGACGAAGTTCTCACCAAAATCCTTAGGAATTCTATCTCTTATAGATACTCTAAGAGGAACAGGTTCGACCTCTAGAGGTTGGGGAGCAGTGCCAGAGGGGCCAGCTTCGAGTTCTACCGTAGACTCTGAGATCATGTCAGTAGATCCAGGAACGGTCAGGCCATGATCTTTGATAAATTTATGCTCAAAGAAGATAGCATCTCTAGACTCTATCACTGAATTAGTGGATAGATCCAGAAATCGGTCAGCTGCACTATCTTCTGCATTGCCTAGATAGACACAGGTTGTCGTTCTAGGTCCCACCTTAGGTCTTTTAAGGTCTTGTATACGCACATAGGCGATACAGCCCCAAGTCTTAAGAGTGTCATATCTACAAGGATGACCGTGTCACAGCTCATAAGAAGTAGAACTGAGCTTTGAGTGAGGCACTCTATTCAGAATGTGATTTGCAGTAAGGACTGCTTCCCCCCAAAAGGAATTGGGCATGCCAGCGATCAGGAGCATAAAAGTTAACATCTCTGTCAACGTTCTATTCTTACGCTCAGCAACGCCATTTGATTGGGGTGAGTAAGGAGCTGTAGTTTCAAGGATTATGCCTCAGTGGCGCAAAACTCCTTAAACCCAGTTGCAGTGTATTCTCCTCCTCGATCACTTCTAAGTCTCTTAATCTTCAGATTTAACTGGTTTTCTACCCGAGATTTGAAGATTTTGAAGGTCTCGAATGTCTCGTCATTCGATTTCAATAGGTAGACTTGACAAAATCTGGAGAAATCGTTAATGAAGGTAATTAGATACTTCTTTCCTCCTCTAGTGGCATGACTACGAAAGTCACAGAGGTCGGAATGAATCAATTCCAAAAGTTATGTGCTCCTAGAAACGGTCTTGTAAGGGTTTCTAGTTATTTTGGTCTGGGCACAAACCTCGCACCTATCAAATCGAATAGAGAAATCTAACGGAATGTTGTGACTCTTAGCTAGATCGCGCATCTTTTTATAGTGAACGTGTCCAAGTCTATTGTGAAGTAGCTTTGAATCTAACAAAGACGAACTCACTTGATTTATGCACTCATTTTCTAGACTAAGTCTATACATCTCATTGATTATGTAAGCGCAACCAAAGTAATGTGAATTAACAGTTAGTGTTATTCTACCGCTAATGGTTGTGAAAGACATTCCGGACTTATCTAGCAAACTCATATAAATTAATTTTTTGGTTAAATTAGGAACTAATTTAACATTTTGTAAAAATTAAATTTTACCTGAAGAGAGGGCGAGCTTTGTCGTCCTAGCATGAGTGACTATTGTCTCTCCTCCATTGCAATTCTCTACTCTGTCTCGGACTGCTCTGACGTCTGAGAGAAGACCTCTGTCATTTGTAACATGACATGTGGCACCGCTGTCCAGCCACCACTCAGAAGACGCACTGCGGTGATTGCTCCCGATCATAGCCACAAAGGACTTGGGATCAGAAGTATCGACCACCATGTTTGCCGCCTGTTGTGGAGCTTCATCCTTCTGCTTCTTCGGACCCCTGCAGTCAGCGGCCCAGTGACCCCACTTACCGCAGTTGTTGCATTTACCCTTCTTTCTTTTGAGAGAAGGCTTCTTGACCGCCAACTGGGCAGGGGTGTCACCCTTAGGTACCGGGGGCTTCCGAGGAGGCTTATTAGGTCGAGAAACGAAGTTGACAGCCTGTGGGGGCTGAGCAACCTGCTCTGCGCTCTTTCCAGCGATGTTCTGGTCCTCGATGTGAATGAACCTTTTGAGTTCATCCAGAGTAATCTTCTCCTTCCGCCTGTGCATCTCTGTCTTGAAAGTCAGCCACTCCGCAGGTAGCTTGCTCAGAATCAAGTACACGAACAGATTATCGTCCATCTTCGACTGATCGTCCTCCAGCTTGTTGCGTAGGTTCTCCAGCTCTATGATCTGGGAGGTGATCGGCAGATTCGCCTTGAGGCGAAAGTTGAAGAACTTCTCCCCAATGAGCGATTTGGACAACACCTCCTCCTTCTGGAAATGCGCGTTGAGACGATCTCAGATCTCCTTTGCGGTCTTGTAGGCGTGGTAGGTCAGTGCGAGACGCGGATTGAGGGAATTCAACAAGTAGTCCCTACAGAAATCCTCATCCTTGGTCCACTGATATTCGTCTACGCCCTCGCTAGAAGACGCAAAATCGCTCTGGACAGTGTAAAAGATGTCGCGTTCCTTCATTCCTAGCTGGACTTGTATTTTCCAACTGAGGAAATCAGACGCGTCGAATGACTGCAGTTTGGCGACTTCGAGCGCACTTTTCTTCGACATCGCATCAGAAATCTAGAACAGAAATTGAAATAAAGTCACCTGATGCGCGCGAAGACGACCGGCAAACTTCGGATCCAATCCAGTAATTGTGTGCTCCTCCTCCCTGGCTCTGCAGTTTCAAGGCAAACAGAGAACTGTTTCCAAGAGAAATAAAATTTGGAGCACAGAAAAACTGTCTCCAAGATAAATCGGATCGGAAACTCTCTTCACGATTCTTTCCTCTAGCAGATCTGGTAAAGAGTCGGCCGGATCTGAGAAGGAGGTGGCCAGATCTGTAAGGACGTGGCCGGATCAGCGACGTTGTACCTTGCACGAGGCGTTCAGGACATGCGATCTTGCCGGCGACGGGAGAGGAAATCGACAGAGCAGCAGCAACAAAAACTCCTTTCACGAGATCGGAACGGGAGATTAGCGATCTCTCTTGTCGACTTGCGATCTAGATCGAGCTGTTGTCCTCCTGTGCAAAACGCGACTGGGAAGATCGCATGAACCGCGATGGCGCAGAGGAAGATCTTCAGGAAATCACGTTAGCGGGAGAACGACGGGAGATCGGCGCAGAAAATCCACGGGAACGAGAGAGCGGCGGCAGATTTTGCTAATCGCGATCTAGAAACTTGAGCGCCGACGGGAGGGAACTTGAGCGGAAAACCCTAACAGATATCTTGAGAATGTTGGCTCCGCTCAAGATATTCTACTAAGCCTCATCAACATGTGGAATGGACTTATATAGTATCTCCAGCGTAGAGCTCTTAACCCTAGTGACACGGAACCCGTCGGATCGTTCCTAGTCGGTCCTGACACGCGCGAACATATTAATAAATTATACCTAACAATATCTGCGTGGTTGTCTTTTATTGATGACATTCTGCTGTATTTGAAGCCAGGGGATGAACACATTTAACATCTGAGGATGTTGATGCAAACTTTGCGAGACTATACGTAAATGCAAAACTCATGCATGTTATTCATTTACATTGTGATAATAAATTTAAGTGCTTCTGATAATATTAATTGAAAGTTAATAAATATTATATTATCTAAACAAGAAAGAAAGAAAAATGATATCAATTAATTATGTAAAGTCAAATGAATCTGATTGATAATTTTACCAAAGATTGTCCCATGGTATGATATTATTTTCATCAAAGAGAGTATGGATTAAGTCACATAATTTGCTACAACCAGTGGACACTCGTGAAATAAGTTAATTGATAGAAACAAGTTGTTTATATAATTAGTTACTAGCACAATTTTAGAAGGTAAGGGTAATGTTCTTCACAGTCTAGTGATGCAGTGTTTTATATAGCATATATGGTGTGACGTCTACTACTTAATAGTTGTTAAACGTATTTTTTGTGAGATATTAGTTACGGAATATCTCTTGAGACGTCGTTTATGCAAAGTAATCGTGATACTGCGACTTTGAGACTCAGGCTAAACTTTGAAAACCTCTATGAAAATCAAGGATCATCCGGTCGTTAAAATGTCCATCGGATCATTGACTCGTCCACTTCAACCCTTTCTCATCATGACACAACTTTGCCATGGAATTCACCACCAACCAGACTAACTCCCCCTGCAATGGGTTCTCTCCATTTGGAGTGAAATGGATAGTTTTCATTTCACGATCCAGATCTATTTCTTGCTGATCTGACGGGTTCGCTAATCTCACTCTTTTATATTTTCTTTTTAATCAAAAAATTCTCCACCATTAGATCAAATGAGAATGCATCTACACCACGAAATGGATACTATCCATTTCACCCAAATGAAGAGAATCTGGATCCTTGCAACGCATCCATTGTAATGCTCCGGTACTATATCATACTTGTTGTAACTATGTGTTCTCAGCGCACTGATAGGTTTTATTGGCACGCTGATATATAAGCTCTAGCATTAGTACTAGGCATATTGATCCAGAGGGAATCAACTAGCTTATACATGGTATCGATGTGTCGATAGGCTCCCAGAGAGAATCATCCAGTATGATAGGTTGTCTCGCTTAATTAATTTATTGATAAAAAAATAAAATTCAAAGTCTCTGACACATTATATTATTCATCAGATAAAAGAAATATTATGCATGTGTTTGAGATAATCATTCAATCTACACTCATTGTTTTAGATACACGAGGATGAAACACATGTCTGATGTCTATTTTATTTTACATAAAAGAATTATTTTATTTTGTTTTTTACTTTTGTGGGGGAATTATTAAATTTTATATTTAATTATGATAAGTTCATTTATCTTTTATGGTGTTTGGTATTTTAAGTTCTACATCAATTGATGGAAAAACATGAAACGCATATGAGAACAAAAAATTTTGGTGGAAAATGAACTCTTTTTATAAATGTATATAATAATATTTTTTGGACCATGCCAGTTTGTTTTGTAAAACTTCCGGTCTCATATTTTGGCTCGACGGTCGACAATTCTAATCTTGTTCTAATCGCCTGATGCTATTCGATCGCCGGTTACTTTCAACTGATCGGCGTGATCGTCGCCTGTGCTTGCAGCTTGCCGAAAAGGAGTGCCGTCGAGTTAAAAAGAAGTTGTGGCAATTAAGTGAGCTTTATTTAAAATAATCCACAATAAACTTTTCACTGACATGCTTGGTTGGCGAAGGCTTAGCGATCGCTCGACAATTGTCGACTGGCATGGTAAGTGATCAGTGAAGCATTGTCCGATATATTAAATCTCCATGATTGCTTAATGAAACCTTTGAGCGTGCGGCCGGACGATCGTCAACGGGCGATGTCGAAGGTTGTCGAAGAACTACTTGTCGACAATTGCAGCTCTATAATTATTATGATCAACACATTATAAGATATATCAAACAAATGAACAATAAGTTAATGAAGCCACCAAAATATTCTAAAATCAGAAATCACTTTTTGAATAGTTTTAAAATTTTAACAAACTATCGTGATTATATTAATGCTCTGTTTGTTTAGGGGCTTTTTTTCATTGTGTTTTTAAAAAAAAAACACAATGAAAAAATACTGTTTTATTTTCTATCTTCATTCAAGAATTTTTTTTTACCATGGCGCGCGTCTCACCCGGGCGAGTGTTTTTTGCCCCGGAGCGTGTTTTTCGGCAGGAAGCGGATTTTTCGCTCGGGCGCACATTTTTCGCCTCACAGCGTATTATTTGGCCTGGGCGAACATTTTTTGTCAGGACGCGCATTTTTTGGCTGGGGCACGAATTTTTGCCCGGGCGCGCGTTTTTCACCAGGGTGCTAATTTTTCCTCCCGAATGAGAATATTTCGCCGAAGCGCAAATTTTTCACCCAGGCGTGTGTTTTTCGCCAATACGTGCATTTTTCCCTCGAGCCCTGCGATTTTTTCGTTCGAACATGCATTTTTCACTTCCGGGCCAAAAAACCTGCTCCTAGACAAAAAAAAATGCGCTCGGGCTCAAATAATTGCGCTCGGGTGAAAAACTCACGTCCGGGCCGAAAAAACCGCTCCTGGGCAAAAAAATGTGCGCTCGAGCGAAAAACACATGTCCAGGACGAAAAACACGCGCTCAAGCAAAAAATGTGCGTCAGGGCAAAAAATTCACTTTCGGGCAAAAAAATCGCGTTCGAGCCGAAAAATACACTCCTAGGACGAAAAAAACACGCCCCAACCGAAAAATGCACGCTTGACCGAAAAACACGTGCCCCGGCGAAAAATTCCTGTCCGAGCCGAAAAACACGCTTCCGGAAAAAAAAAAACGCGCCCGGCCGAAAAAAGCGTGTCTCGGCATAAAATGCGTGTCCGGGACGAAAAATGCATGCTCAGGCGAAAAATGCACTCCCGAGCGAAAAATTCGTGTCCAGATCAAAAAATACGCTTCCGAGTGAAAAAGTGCGCATGGCGAAAAACGCGTGTCCGGGCCGAAAAACGCGTGCTCGTGCGAAAAAAAATCGCACACGGGAGAAAATATCGCGTCCGGGCCGAAAAACGAGTGTTGGGCGAAAAACGCGCGCCCTGGCCAAAAAATACACCCTCAGGCGGAAATCACGTGCCTAGGCGAAAAGCGAGCCCAAGTTAGAAACGTGGTCCCAGGATATAAATCGCCCAGGCGAAAAAACACACTCGCGCGAAAATGCCCTCCTGCGCGAAAACACCCTTGAGCTAGAAATCACTCAATTTAGCGGAAAATTCATGGGCGGAGGTAAGAATTGGTGATTTGATTTTTTAGTTCAAAGCCAAGGTCGTAAGTTTTGCTTCAAAGCCAATATCCAAATAAATTTAGTCACGCCGAACGTCAGAATTGAATTTATAATCCTCAAAGTTAATTCCAACAAGTCAAATTTGTGCAAATGAACGGACCCATTTGCTTGAACGGACCCATTTTATTCCGTGAAATTCATTTTGAACTACAAACAATTCTTTTAAATTTATATAAGAATTGAATAATTTCGGCCAAGACACATATTTTGCCTGGGTGTAAACTTTTTTGCACGGGCAAACACATTTTTGCCCGGTAGCGCATTATTCGCCCGGGTGCACGTTTTTCGGCCCGACGCGCGTTTTTCAAGTGAGCACTCATTTTTCGCCCGTCGCGCTTTTTTCTCCCGGGTGCACTTTTTCACCCGGACGCGCGTTTTTCATCGGGGCATATTTTCGCCTGAGCGGGCATTTTTCCCCCGAGCCGCATTTTTCGCCCGGACGCACGTTTTTCACTGAAGAGCACATTTTTTCGCACGAGCTCGCGTTCTTCGCTCGGGCGCGCTCTTTTTCGCCCAGACGCGCATTTTTCGCCCGGGAGGGCGTTATTCGCTCGGGTGTGTATTTTTCGCTCGGGCGCGCGTATTTCGTCCGGACGCATTTTTTGACCGGGCACAAGTTTTTTCAACCGGCCGTGCGATTTTTCACCCGAGCGCGTTTTTTGCTCAGGCGCGCTTTTTTCTCTCGGGCGCGCGTTTTATAGCCCTTGCACGCATTTTTCCCTCGGGGGCACGTTTTTCACTCTTGGAGCGTTTTTCGCCGGGGGTGAATTTTTCGCCTTGGTGGACATTTTCCCTCTGTGGCGCGATTTTAGCTCGATCGCGCACTTTTTTGTTTGGGCGCGCAATTTGTCGCCTGAGAGCGCATTTTTTGCTTGGCGCGCACTTTTTCGCACGAACACATTTTTCGCCAGTGAGCGCGCTATTCGCCCAAGTGCGCATTTTTCGGCGGCGCGCGTATTTTGCGGGGCGTGTTTTTCGCCCGGGCGTGCGTTTTTTGCCCGGTAGTGTTTTTTTTTCCCCCGGGCGCGCTTTTTTCTCCCTTGCACGTATTTTTCGCCCGGGAGCGCGTTTTTCGCCCGACCACACTTTTTTCGCTCGAGTGCGCATTTTTTGCCACAATGCTTATTTTTTCTCTCTGATACACATTTTTCGCATGGACGCTTATTTTTCACCGAAGTGCGCACCTTTTGGCCCGGGAGCATGTTTTTCGCTCTGGCGCGCATAATTTCAAAATTGAATTTTATCTAACAAACGAACAAAAAATTGATTAATTCCACAATATTCTCCAATTTTGCTTATTGGACGAACAATATAATTGAAATTAGACTAATCAAATTATTCTTAATCCAATATTCAATTACAATTCAATCCAAATGAACGATACCTTAAATGATTGAAATGAAATTGTTGAGACTAAAAATGTAAAAGAAAATGAATAACTATTTTCAAAAATAAATGATAATTGAGAGACCTATTTATTATTTTGATCTAAATGAAAATATGCTAGGCATACACAAGAAAACATCAAAAATCAAAACTGAATTTGGGCTCTATTCGAGAGAGTGATATCATTTTAAAAAGACTCCTGTCTATGAACAAAAAAAAAAAACTCCTGTCTATGAACCCAGCCCCCTCCCTTCAGTCCGCGTTGCCGGTGGCCACCGGCCTCCCAAACCAGCTCTAAGGTCCCGATTGGCGCCGCAATTTATCTGCGGTTGCGTTTCTAAAATAAACAGTACCACAGAGCACTGACTGTTTGACGCACGAAAATGGATCTTAATCCGCGGTGTGGTATGGACCTTAGCAACTCAGCGGGCAACACATACACTTGCAGCAAGTGATGTGTGTTACTGCTGAGATTTGGGTTGGCTCTACTATTTCGGAGTGGAGGTAGAAAGTGCAAAAAAATAAGGCAATGTTAGGTTAAGTCATTGTCCCTGATGACACTCCTCCTGCAAAACAACAAGGCACGAGCCGAGTGCCGATCTAGGTGCCACATCCCTAAGGAGCACTAGAAGATCTAGGTCATGGTTCCCTGCTTGTTTTTTTTTTGTCTTTTTCTGTTTTTTAGGGTTTAGGGGGAATGATTTAAGTTTCTATTGCAATTGGAGGAATGATTTCACTTTCTATGCATGCGTGTATTATTAATTTATCAATCTTATGTTTCTATTGCAATTGGATCAAAAGTTTTGTTTTTTATGTTAGGAAATTGACTCCAACTGCCACCACAATTTCATACCACCGAATAGATAAAATTGTGTTCACGTTTGTGAGCACCAAAAACATAGTTTTGCCAAACAGCGCAATTGAGTTTGTGACCACAGTTTTCAACCGCTATGTTCATGATCTCCACCACCAACCGTTGTGTTTTTAACCGCAACTGCCGCGCCAAACAGACCCTAAGTTATCGTTGATTTTTTTTTTATTTGTCTTCTTTATTTGTTTGATTAATTTGCCTCGATGTCCATTTTTGATCATAAAATATTGTAGGAAGATGATCAAAAATATGACGTTGATATAAATTAAAATGTCATAAATGAATTGAGCGTCATTGCGTTGAGAAAATTAGGGATTAAAATAATTTAATCTTAAGAAATGGCCGTCTTAAAAAATATATAAATATTGTTGATCATCTGTGTTTGTTTAGGGTGGCAAAAGTTTCTATTTGAACCAGAAGGATACGTTTGGCGTGGTGGTGGCGTTTTTGACAACTCATCGGAGCAAATAAGCCGCACAAACGAAGCCTATTAAATTTTTAATTTTAATACTTATGATAATTTGAGTCAGTTTGATTTGGTTTTTTGGTAGATTTATTCGCTTTTGTTTTTAGTTTTAATACTTATGATAATTTTTAACACGTGTCTACCATTTTTAAAAAGATTTAAAAATAATGCTAATTTGAAAGAATTATTAAAAAAAATTTATAGATGATATATAATCATTAACGCTCATATTACATGAAAAAAATACATTTGAAAAAATATAAAATGTTACAAAATATATATAATATATAAAATAAACTCAATATATTATTTACTTGTTCTAGACTCCATAAAATATATACATTTGTTGCGGGTTACTTGACGCTTTGGTAGACTGGTCGAATTTAACCACCTTAGCTCAAGAGCGAGCTGGGCGCACAAACAGTCAATAAGAGAGTTAGCAAATGACAAGAATACTTTTTATCGTGGAAAACCCGGAAAGGGTGAAAAACCACGCGGTCGGAGCTGTGCCGACCAAATTCCGCTATCTTTTGGTTTTTTACAATCAGAATCTGAGAACTCGAGCGCGATAGGTCACTGCTCGTTACAATGGTGGGGAGAGAGTGTTAGAAGGGCCGCCATCATGAGAACAGTGATGGAGACGGGTTGGGCCGCGTTGGGCTGCAGCCCTTTGGGGGAGTGGCCAGAAGAGGGCCTTGAGTGGGTCAGAGATTGGACCAGCCTTGAGTGGGCTTGGTGGTTGAGTGCCCCACTCCCCTTCAACAAAAACCGGTTTTTGTTAGAAGGGGCGCTCAACCCCTCTCCACGGTTGACTGCAGTCCACCGATCCAACCCCTCTCCACGTGGCAGGAACTCCTCCAGGCCCACTGGCCATCGGGCCACACAGACCCTCTTCTGCCACGTGGCGGGTTGTTGAGGTCTGCGAGGCGTTGCACGCTCGGCCTCGATCCCCCGACCTCCTTCTCCATAAGAGGGGCACTCAACCCCTCCTATCACCCATCGTTGTAACCACGAGGCGTTGCACGCAAATGGGTGATAGGAGGGGTTGAGTGCCCCTCTTATGGAGAAGGAGGTCGGGGGATCGAGGCCGAGCGTGCAACGCCTCGCCGACCTCAACAACCCGCCACGTGGCAGAAGAGGGTTTGTGTGGCCCGATGGCCAGTGGGCCTGGAGGAGTTCCTGCCACGTGGAGAGGGGTTGGATCGGTGGACTACAGTCAACCGTGGAGAGGGGTTGAGCGCCCCTTCTAACTGAGAGAACCTCGAGGGTGACAGACCACCTCTCGAGAGACTAAATACTTTTCTAGGAACGAAAGTGAGATTCTTGAGTCGCCTTTCGTAGCTTAAAGGAGGATCTTTGATGATTCGAAGAAGATCTTCTAAAGTCGAAGGAGATCTCCAAGTGCCGAAGGAGAATTCCAAGGAAATCTTCAAATAAGCTCTCTCGGGCGCAGAAGACGAGGTATCTTGAAATGAAGGCTCTGGGCTCCTTTATAGCCTTGGATAGAGGTAGCTTGGTAATTTCGCCGTTGTAACCATGTAAACACCTGGCAAACGAATCACGCTGGCCGATTTGGAGCACACGGGTCGCCACTTTCTGGATATTCCCGTCTTGCCCTTCGGGCAGTTCGGTCAGCTTGAGCAGCTTTGTTGACAGCGTTGAGTGAAGTGAACTGGACCTGCAATCTAGGAAATTGGGAAAGGTTAACTGTCGCGCGTGTTACGAACGTGGAAGTGTTATGAGCGCGCAATGAACATAGGAGCGTTCTGAGCGCGCAATGAACACGGGAGTGTTCTGAGCATGCAACGAACACGGGAGTGTTCTAAGTGTGCAACGAACACGGGAGTGTTCTGAGCGCGCTTAGCTTGTTTCACGGATGGAAGGCCAAAAATGCGATTGCACGCACCTGCTTAAGCCCGCGTCTCTTGAGACGGGAACTTGCGCCCTGCTGAAAAAGAGGGGTGACTGCATCCTGGTTGCCCCCTGAGAGGAGCACGGTGCCATCTGCATCCCTCGTAGGGAGGCATGGCGTCGTCCGCACCCAAAGGGGGGGCGGCGCCGGCCGCACCCAAAGGCCGAACTGAGTGTGAAGCATTGCGGTGAACGTGCGATAAACAATTGGTATTTCAGACCATTGTCGAAGAAGATAAACTCAAGAGCAGCGAGAGAAATCATCAATGAAACCCACATAATACAAATAGCTAGAATGAGAGGCAATAGGGGCCGGACCCAAACATCAGAGTGAACTAAGTCAAAGAGAGCTGTTGTTTGAAAAACACTGTTAGAAAAGGGTAGAGCAAAGTGTTTTGCCAAACAACTTTCCATACAAACAGAGAGGGGGGAAGAAGAGACTCAACCCAAAGTTCCTGAACGGACAAACAGTGATGAGCGGAAGAGCAACAGACTCCAGGATGTAAACCCGAATGGCTTAATCGCGATGCCACCAAAGGGTGTCGTCATACAGAGTGGTGGAGGGTACGATGGTGCTGGCAGAGCTGGCAGTAGTGGTAGAGGTCGCAGCGGTGGGAGGAGCACCGGTGATGTGAACCCAGAGGTCACGGGAGGAGAGGGCGGCTTCGACAATTAGAGCCCAGTCTGACCAGTCGCTGGCGGTAGCGAGTTGGAAAGATGTGGCCTTCAGAGGTGGCGAGATCAATTGGGTAGCCATGGAGCCGGGCGGTCAGGCGACAGGGGACTGGCGGTCTTGCAGGTTGCTGGCGGAGGTCGCGGGAGCAGGCTGGCGCAATGGGAGCAAGGGGCGCGAGCAGGCCTGGGGCGCGAGAGACCATAGAGCGCGAGTGGCCTGGGGCACGAGCAGGGGGCGCGAACAGGCAGGGCGCGAGCAGGGGGCGCGAGTAGGCAGGGCGCGAGCAGGGGGCGCGAGCAAGGGGTGCGGGCAGGGGGGTGGCGAAGAAGGTGGGGCGCGAGCAGGCAGGCGAGAGGCCTCGCGGGAGAGAATAGGGGCGAGGGCCTCCGGGCGGGGCTAGAGGTTGCAGAGTGCTAGTTTAAAATAAATTTAATTGAGCAAAAATTTTTAATTAAGCGCAACATGACTCTGGTACCATGTTAAAGTTGAGAGAAAATCAAGTAACTGTATGTATTAACACACAAAAGAATGACCCTAGGAGTCTTACATATAGAGCAAGAGGAGATCCTGAAAATACCACAGACGGTGTGAGACTGAGACTAAAATAGAATATACAATAAATAATATTAATTACATTAATATTAACATAACTGTTGTGATAGATGTATTTTGTCTCGAGAAAATCAAAATAATAAAGGTTTTGTTAAAATAATTTTAAGAAAAACAACCTCTAAGTAGAAGACTGGAATTTACCTAAAGAGTTGTGTTATACACCCGTAAAGGCCTCGGGCTGCGTCTAAAGGAAGCCCCGCCGAAGAGAGGTCAAAGCACGCACAAGCCGGTCAAAGCACGCAAGCCACAGGTACGTGCGCTACCGCGCGCACGGGAGCCCACGGTAGTGCGCGAGCAGCACCCCCCGTCGCGGGGGAGCGACCCGCTCGCGACCCGACCGCACCCCTCCCGGGGAGCGGTCGGGCCGCACCCCCCTTGGGAGGTGCGGCCCAGCCACCCTCCCCAAGGGGGTGCGGCCGAGCCGCACCCCCCTAGGGGTGCGGCCAAGCCGCCACCCCCCCCTCCCTGGGGGTGCGACTCGGCCGCACCGCCTGTGGGATGCGGTCCGGCCCCCTCCCCTCACCTTTTTTTCCGTAGGGGGGCTCGAGGGGGCCCCCGCCGCGTTCGCGCCCTCTCGACGGGTGCGTCGGATCTCAATTCCTTCTTGGGGGCGACTCCCCGTTCCGCCGTCCGCCCGGGGATCCCCGTGGTCCGCGGCACGTGCGGAGCACCTCGGCACTCGCGCGCGCTTAGAACGCTTCTGAGCGCGCTTGGAGGCGTTCTCGCTTTTTGTCTTTCCGACCTTCTCGCTTTTTGTCTTTCCGACCTTCTCGCTTTTTGTCTTTCCGGCTTTCTCACTTTTTGTCTTTCTGACGTTCTCACCTTTTGTCTTTCCGGCGTGCTCACTTTTTGTCTTTTCAGTTTCTCAGATTTCAGGAACAACCTGTCGCCTTTTTCGCCTCCAACAGAACTGCTCGAACTGCCCGAACTACCCGAACTGCCCGAAGGGTAAGGTGGTCATTTACGAAAAATGGCGATCCGTGTGCCCCGAATCAGAAAATATAATTCGTCCGCCGAGCATTTATGGAAACTGCAAACGGCGAAATTACCGGACTGCCCCCGACCAAAGCTATAAAAGGAGCCCCAAGGCTTCATTTGGGGGGACCTGAACTTCTGGACCCGGGATAGCTCCTTGCAGACTTTTGCGGAATTCTCCTTCGGCGCTTGAAGATTTCCTTCCTCACGAAAGGCGACTCAGCTTCTCACTTTCGTTCCCGAAAGGCGACTCAGCTTCTCACTTTCGTTCTCAAAGGCGACTCAGCTTCTCACTTTCGTTACCAAAAGGCGACTCAGCTTCTCACTTTTGTTCTCCAGAATTCTCGGAAGGGAAAAAGACTTAGTTTTTCCGAGAGGTGGTCTGTCACCCTCAGAGCACTCTCTCTCTCTTTCTTGTTGTAACGAGTAGCGGCATGTCGCGCTCGAGTTCTGATTACCAGATTGTAACCCCCTGAAGATAGTGAAGTTTGGTCGGCACAGCTCCGGCCGCGTGGTTTTTTACCCTTTCCGGGTTTTCCACGTTAAAAAGTCTCAATGTACTCAGCAAATCTCGAATTGACTGTTTGCGCGCTTAGATCGCTCGCGAGCTAAGGTGGTTCAATTGGATCGGTCTACCAAGAGCCCTAAGCGTTCTACAACAGTTTGGCGCCGTCTGTGGGAAAATTCCCAGAACTCTTTGAAGGCCAACGACTATGGCAAGAAAGAGTGCTCGCGCTGCCGAAGGATCAATATTGTCGGAGGGACGCGTCGACCCAGCTCCCTCCCACTCGCTTATCGATGCACCACCCGCGGAGCAGGCACTGCCTGCGCCAGCAGCTGGGCTGGAGGTGTGCATGCAGCGGATCGAAGAGCATCAAGCCGAGATGTTGGCTCTCGTAAGGAATCTCGGGGCCCCTCAAGTTCCGGTTCAGCCGCCAGCCCTGAACGCACCACCACCCCCAGTTCTGAATCATGCCCCGAACCAAGAAGTCGTTCAGGAGGACGAGGCTTCAGAAGGATTCTCCAACGCGGCGAGTTCCGCTCACCTTGCCCCGCCAGCTAGAGGCCTAGAAGCTGACCACCGTCGCCATCACCCCAGAAGAGCTGCCCCCGAGCGAGCAACGGAGAGAACTACGCGAGAAGAAATATGCGATATGATAGAGGAAGAGTACGCCCAAGCAGGCGACGCGCCGCGCTCGCTCGCCGTCCCGCGCATCAGGGCTCCCCGCTGTCGCCTCAAGTCCTAGCCCATCCAATTCCGAATGGCTTCAAGCTTCCTAGCATCGAGACATTCGACGGGACGGACGATCCTTTGGAACATGTCAATCACTTCACCACCGTCATGATGATTTACAACGCTCCTGATCAGCTCCTCTGCCAAGTGTTCCCGGCAACCTTGAAGGGACAAGCGCACACTTGGTTCCATTCTCTGCGGAATGGGGCCATCAACAACTTCGCAGAAATGGCGCAGCAGTTCGTGGATCAGTTCATCGCCAACCGTCGAATTGTCCGGGATCCCTCCCATCTCTCAGGGATCCGCCAGAACGACGGAGAGACACTCAAAGACTTCTTCCGACGCTTCACTACCGAGGCTCGGCAGATCCCAGGGGTTGACCCCGAGCTCCTGCGAGGAGTTTTCTTGGGAGGACTCCGCCCAAGTGGCTTCTACTCGGCCCTCATGAGGAAAACCGTACCAAGTTATCCCGACCTCGTTCATCGGGTTGAAGCACAAATAGTTGCAGATGAGGCCATCAAAGCGCACCGTCGGCAGTTCGAGGGAAGCCAAGGAAGGAAGAGGGGATCAGATCAAGCCCCTCGCGAACGAGAAGAGCGTCGTGCGAGGAGCGCCGCGACAACGAGCGTCGGCATGACCCCCGAAGGGATCTAGGACCACATTTGCCCAGGACCTACACCCCCTTGAACACCACCAGAACGAATGTGCTCTATGCCATTCAGAACAACCCCGAACTCCGCATGCCCCGGATACCCCCGCCAAATCCAAGGGGCGATCAATCCAGGTACTGCGAGTTCCATCGGGGAACCGGGCATACCACCGAGGAGTGCACCAGACTCAAAGACGAAATCGAGCGCCTCATCCGCCAGGGACTCCTGGGAAGATTCTTACAAGGCCAGATTCCCAATCAGCCCCAGCAGCCCAGGGAGGCAGGGGACCAGCCCCCCGCCCCCCGAGGCGCAGGTGGGGGAAGGCCGATGGTGGGAGAAATCGAGACCATCGCCGGACCCCCCGTCTTAGCATCGCAAATCCTCTCGATTGCCCAGCCCGTGAGAGGCAACGAAGACAAAAAAAAAACTCAAGCAGGATATTACGATAGCTTTCGGAGATGAAGACTTGCAAGGGTTGCGGCTTCCGCACCAGGACCCGCTCGTGATCAGCGCAGGGATCGGGGATCCCTGCTTCAAGGTAAAGAGAATACTGGTCGACAACGGAAGCTCAGTCGATGTCCTGTTCCTCTCCACCTTGCAGAGTATGAAGCTCACAAAGACCATCTTAGTCCTGCGGCCGGGCCCGTATACGGCTTCGACAACAGACCTGTCCCGGTGCAGGGCATGATCACTCTCCCAGTCACATTGGGCGAGTTTCCAAGACAGTCAACGCATAACATCCAGTTCATGGTGGTAGAGTCCACCTCCGCCTATAACGCCATCTTCGGGAGACCGCTCCAGTCAATCTTCGGGGCAATCCCTTCCATTCCGCATCTGGCTATGAAGTTCCCAACTGCCGCAGGCATTGGGGTCGTAAGAGGGGACCAAGAGGCAGCCAGAACCTGCTACCTGAAGCAGGCTCAACCAGTAAGGGCAACCGCCCTCAACATCAATAACTTCGACCTACGAGACGAAGCTACTTTGCAGCGAGGAGCGCCCGTTGAAGGGCTAGTAGAAGTACCACTTTCCCAGCGAGACCCGACTCGGACTGTTCAGGTCGGGTCACTCTTATCACAAGAGGAGCGAGAAAAGTTCACAACCTTCCTGCAGGAGAACGAGGACATTTTCGCTTGGAGCCCAGAAGACATGCCCGGGGTAGATCCTGGCGTTATCTATCACTCGTTAAACATCAACCCCGCCTGCAGGCCTGTAATTCAAAAGAAAGGGAACTTTGCCCCCCGAGCGTTTGAAGGCAATCGAGGAGTAGGTAGCTAAGCTCCTGGAAGCACGATTCATACGCGAAGCAGAATACCCCACATGGCTCGCCAACGTAGTCATGGTAAAGAAGGCCTCGGGAAAATGGCGAATGTGCGTCGACTACAGCAATCTAAACCAAGCATGCCCAAAAGATAGCTTCCCCCTCCCGAGGATTGACCAGCTCGTCGACGCCACGGCCGGCCACGAGCTGCTCAGCTTCATGGATGCCTATTCGGGTGACAACCAGATAAGGATGAACCCCGCGGACGAAGAGCATACCGCCTTCCGCACCGACAGAGGAGTCTACTGCTACAAGGTGATGCCTTTCGGCCTCAAAAATGTCGGAGCCACCTATCAAAGGCTGATGAACAAAGTCTTCAAGAATCTCATCGGAGAGACGATGGAGGTTTACGTGGACGACATGCTAGTAAAAAGTGTCCACCGTTGCGACCACTTGGAAGACTTGGGAAAGTGCTTCCAGCTTCTCCGCCGCTTCCAGATGCGGCTCAATCCCAGCAAATGTGCGTTTGGTGTGACGGAAGGAAAGTTCTTAGGTTTCATGGTAACCCATCGGGGAATTGAGGCCAATCCCGAGAATATCAAGGCGTTGGAGGATATGTCGCCGCCTCGCTCAATTAAGGAAGTGCAACGCCTAAACGGGAGGATCGCTGCGTTATCTCGATTTCTGTCACGGACGGGAGACAAGTATCTCCCCTTCTTCAAAATCCTCCGGGGAGCGCGCCACTCCGGCTTCCAGTGGACTGACGAATGTCAGGTGGCCTTCGAGCATCTCAAACAATACTTGGCTTCGCCACCACTTCTGTCAAAGCCCACCCCCGGAGAAACTATGTTCCTGTACCTGGCTGTGTCGCCTACGGCTCTTAGCTCGGTGCTCGTAAAAGATGAAGGAGGAGTGCAGCGACCAATTTACTACCTCAGCAAAGTCCTCACCGACACCGAAACCAGATATCCGGCAGCAGACAAGACAGCCTTGGCTCTTGTTTTCTCAGCAAGAAAGCTTCGACCCTACTTCCAGGCTCATACGGTAAAAGTATTGACACAACTCCCATTACGGGCAATCCTCCAGAAGCTGGAAGTCTCAGGGAGACTTGTAAAGTGGGTCGTAGAACTCGGCGAGTTTGACATCCAATTCCTGCCTCGGCCTGACATCAAGTCGCAAGCACTCGCCGACTTTGTTGTGGAATACACCATCCCACCAGAAACAACTCTTATCAAAGACACCACTAGCCCCCATTGGACCCTCTATGTCGACGGTGCCTCCGGAACTGAAGGAGCCGGAGCAGGATTGCTCCTCGTAAGCCCCGAAAAGATCACCCTAGAAACGGTCTTCGGCTGAAATTTCCCGCAACGAATAACATGGCGGAGTACGAAGCGCTGATCGCCGGCCTCCGACTCACTATCGACTGCAAAGCTGAGAACCTGGCGATTTACACAGACTCCCAACTCGTAGTCTCACAGGTCGAAGGAGACTACGAGGCTAAGAGTGACCAGATGGCGAAGTACCTCGCGTTCGCGAAATTACTCCTTCAGAAGATCTCATCGTATCAAATCCTACACATCCCCCGAGAGCAGAACTCCAGGGCGGATGCTCTATCCAAGCTCGCCACCTCACCCTCCAGCTACCAGTCTCGAAGGCGCCGAATCGAAGAAGTCGTGGTCCCAAGCATTCAAGGGCCGTGGGAGATTGCAGCCATTCACCAGGAGGAGTCATCCTGGATGACCCCATTACGAGCTTACCTCGAATGCGGGCACCTTCCTGAAGACCGCTTAGAAGCGCGAAGACTACGGATGCGGGCGGCGTCATTCACTATTATAGACAGGGAACTTTACAAACGTGCATTCTCAGGACCATATCTAAAATGCCTACCAGCAGACGAGGCCGACTACGCCCTCAGAGAAGTGCACGGGGGAGTCTGCGGAGAACACCTAGGTGGGAAAGCATTGGCGCGGAAAATACTACGTCAAGGCTTCTATTGGCCGACAATGAGGAAGGACGCAGCCGACTTTATCCAAAGATGTAAGAGCTGTCAGCTGCACACCAACACACCTCATCAACCCCCGGTCTCACTTTCCACCCTGCAAAGTGCGTGTCCATTCGCGCAATGGGGGATCGACCTTCTCGACCCCCTGTCCCTAGCATCCGGACAGAGAAAGTTCATCATACTAGCCATCGATTATTTCACCAAATGGGTAGAAGCAGAGCCCCTAGCTAAAATCACGGAAGAAAACGCCAGACAATTCGTCTGGAAGAACATCGTCTGCCGCTTCGGCATCCCGGCTACAATCATTGCCGACAACGGCACTCAATTCACTGGGAAGTCCTTCACCAAAATGTGCGAGGATTTGAAGATCAACCTTCATCATACGTCCGTGGCACATCCGCAAAGCAACGGACAGGTAGAGGTCACAAATCGCACCATTCTCAAAGGATTGAAGACACGCCTAGAAGATGTAAGATCACCCTCCCGGAACACACAACACGACCGAGGGGAATCTTATGCCCAGGACAGCCGCCTTGCGGAAGCGCCAGCACACGAGCTAGCCTCCCCCAAAAGACGCCTATCCTGCCGACCAAACCAACTACACAGCGCCAACCCATCAATGAAAGAAAGTATTAAAAACCAAAGATTCACAATAAGTACTAATGTCCAAATCAGAGTATAAGAAAGACAAAAAACTACACAAGCTCCTGCAAATCATCAGAGTAATCAGCTAAATGCCCCAAGGGCTACATCTCAAAACACTCACCCGCCTCTGTCACTAACGGCAGCTAAGGTACCATAAACCCCAGCCCTGCACACCTGACCCGGCTGGCCTCCAGTGCTGAACGCTGCTACACATCTGATGTGCTCATAAAAAGAGGGAGGTAGCAACCGTTAGTCATAAAGACGAAGAGGCTTCCCATCCGCTCCCCCGGCGACTCCAAGGCACCGGGCGGAAGGAAAGGAAGAAAAGCTGCAATATAACAGTAATATATACAAAGCAGGTGACGGGGAAAGTAAACTAGTATATACACAAATTCTAAGCTACACAAGTGTAAAAGGGGCTAATCTAATCCTGTATAAACAGGAGAATAATAAAGATGTGCAGCAGTAAATAAACAGTAAGTAAAGCAGGTAAAGCAAGGCAGTAAGAACAGTGGCGACAAGTAATCAATCTCGTACCCTAACTTATATGAATGCCCATACAAACTTATAAGTTAGGATTTCCAGGAATTATAACTCATCATATAAAAGAGCCCACACTAATTTATATGATGAGGATCTGCAAGTGCGTATGCTATGCTATGCCATGAATGATTTATGCAATGAACTCACACATACGACTCTATGCGCATAGACCTTTGTAGTTCCCTCTATTTGAGAGGAAGCCAACCTCTCAGGTACCAACCGCTGTGACACACGGTGGTAGCGGACCGGGCTGTCCACTCCTAGGCGGGTATGCACACTACCAGGCCTAGACCGCACGTACGTCTCGACGCTAAACAACCGCGGAGCTCTGCGTACTCTTTGCTGGAGTCCACCAGGCTTTGAGCTAAGTGGAAGGTGTCTTCGAGGAATTGTCGTCCCGACACGCAGACAAGCTGGCCCCTCAGACCCCAACACACCCGCTAAGTCCACGTACCGCGGTCGGTGTGACAACCTGCCTAGTACCGAAGACCTGCCACAATTACCCAAGAACTAACGGGGCTATCCTCCCCTCGAGCCTCCAGCTCGTCCAACCCAGTATACCACACACCTGTCACTCTCACACTGGGAGGAGATACATAGATCCAATCTTACCCTACTATGGTTACTCTTGCCTACTTTAAATGTCATTGTAATTTAGGGTTAATCTTGGACTTCCCGAGGGTTACCCTGTAAGGGGCTCGCTACGGTACTAGGAACTACAATGGGATGACACCCCAAGTTCTCTTTCTCAAGACACTTAGTAATATTGGTATCTACCCATAAGATTACCCTCTTACCATTTCACTTGAATTAGACCTCAGTGCTTTATGACCCTCTAAGGGGAAAGACGATCTTTCGTCAATCCCGAGCACAGCCTTACCCATAGCTCACCAAGCACTCTCATCGCCTAAACTCCTTTTTGGTGACCTCAACCTCTTCATCCAAATCAGGTACACCAACTACCTCCCATTCCCACCTAATGGTCTACAAGTTATCTTCATTCTACCGTTCTACTATTCGCAGACCAAATGAGTTATATGAACCACATAAGGGGAGGTACTACAAATAATCATCCAATTGACTCTAGATTATTACCAGAAGACTATCATGATATTATAAGACTAAGCTCGGCTTTTACTCAAGGGTTGTTTCTCATCCAACCCTGGGATTTCACTACTTACCTTGCATGTTTATCAATCATATTACTTGTTATATCACATTTGAGTACGATGCCTACTCATTTAGGGAACTCATAACCCCAACTCCGCACATGACTGCTTGTGCATTCATCCTAATCTCACACATGATTCCGAGGATCTTGCACGTGATCCCTTCGATATACTACAATCATTACCGACGTCTTCTTATTCAATTACGGATGATAAATAACATTGAATCCGTACGAGAATACCCACTATATTTATTTTAATCATAAACAATCATCATTAGTGACAAATACCTTCAATGATTATCACAGCATCGGTTCAACTATATTTCTTGCGATCCTAAAGGATTAAGCATTTATAACAATACTTTAATTTGTTACCGCATCATCGAGGTGCACATTCGATCATCATCCGCGAAGTGTTAAATCTATGATCTGTCCGCTAACATTTTATTAATAAATCACAAATTCAGAATGATGTACCCAAACAGGACAGCCCTCGAGAATCGGAGTTCGGGGAGCTACACTCCACCGAAAATATCGTGTCGCCCCATTTTGGAAAGGCCTCTCCGATAGCTACAACTTTCATGTTCGCCCCAAGAACTGAGAAACCGGCCACTAGTAATCCCACCGTACGCAATCATGAACATCAACTCACCCAAGCAATACCATGTAATTACCTTGTGCTATCAAGCACCCTTGGACATCAACTTAGTCCCTTCTTATCATGCTTCGCAAAACATCTCAAGGCATCCCTGGCCTTAGCATAAACATTTCAAAGAACCACCGGCCTGCGCATAAACAATTCAAGGCACCACCGACCTGCACATAACGTTCAACAACGTTCCAACAAAAGTAGGGCGATAGCGTGTTCATACATGGTAATTCTCTATCATGATTCTACGGGACTGCTAGTGCGCATTTCCAATCATACACATTCCCTTAAGAAATTTATCCCAACATTAATATCTCTAAAATCACTGTCACCGTGCCTCATTATCTATAACATGATTCATATATGACTTTAATTTATCCGAGCTTCCGACTTAGCATTTACACCATAGTTAAGACATTCAACGGAAGGTTAATAACTTTAAAAATGACGCACCCAAAAATTACAAAACTTCACAAGGATGATTATAATCATGATAATAATCACTCCACCAATTTTCATGAGCGTCGAAGCCATATTTTGGGAGATGTTCATAATTACCGTAATCGAGTGTGATACGACACTGTTCAGTAAAACAGACATTCAGAAAGCTCTACTCAACCAAAAATTATGATTAACCACAATCTGGAAAGCTAAGAAGAAGAGCTATAACTTTTATGTTTACCTCAAAACCCAGAACTTATTATTTCATACCCAAAATCCTCATTGAAGTCAACAGCCCAAATCTGGACAGAAAACAGAGCACAAAATCCTGATTTAATTCTCTGGACAGTCCACTAGACTGGACATCTAGAGAGATACAGGTCACCCTAGAAAACGTGTAACCTATCGTTGGAAAGCTCTCTTCAAGGGCTACAACTTTCATGTTGAGCCCGAGACTCAATTTCGGTGGGATCATGCCCATAAATGGGCTTGAAGCTGGATGTAACCAGTTTTACCTTAACAAGGGTGCACCTAGCACTTACAAAATCATTATGACCCTTCATGAAGTAACATAAGTCCACCCTCCTCCAGAAAAAAAAAATCAGGGTTCACAAGGCCCTAAATATTTCTCATCCAGAATCAAGCCCTAACACAATTTCTTCCAAAAATACCAAATCAAAATTGTATTTTGTCATAGGAGCAAACCTCAGCACCTTCCTCATCGATCTCACTTCATGGACCACGGCCATACGCAAAATCAGATCCTATCTCCACCTATTGGTGAGAAGAAATGATTCCAAGGAACTTCGCGGCAAGCGGTGCCCTAAATCGGAAGTTCCATGTGGTGACCTAAGAGAAAACTCCATTAATCTCTCATGAGAAGCTCTTTTGAGCCCTCATCTCACCTAGCGTGATCTAGAAAACTAGCACCAAGGGAGAGGGGAGGAAGTCACCTGAGTGTCCATGCATGCAACCCAATAGCCGCGTATGCGGCGTTTGCGCGTCGCTCCCGGCCGTGGTTGGATCTCGCCGATCCGGATCTCGTCGGACGTTGCTGAAGGCCTTGTTGAGCGGCCTGTTTTGGCTTTCGGACGTGAAGCTCGCCAGTTTGCCAGATCTGGAATCTTGGAGGTAGCGGAGCTTGTTAGAGATCACTGTTGGAAGCTCGCCGGAAAAACTAGATCTAGACGGTGGATGGTGGTGTTATCGCTGGGAACTTTAAGAGAAGGGATTTGGATATACAGTTCGCCAGATCTGATGTTTCGGCCAACAATGGAGATGAGCTCATCGAGGAACAATCATGTGGAGGAGCTCAGTTGCTTTCGGCCTTGGATCTACGGCTTCGGAGAGAAATGGAGTTGCCATGGACGTGGGGGAGGCCTTGGATCTGAAGTTTCGGCCAGGGGAAATGGAGGGAGGACGAAAAGCTCGGCCTCCTGGAGGTGACTGCTCGGACATGGAGCCATGTAGAGAGAGAGAGATCTAAAGGGAGATGAATCTGGGAGATAAACAGATCTGAGAGTTCGGCGGAGGAGATGTCGTAGAGGAGAGAGCTCGGAGGAGGAGATGCGCCGGAGTCGGACTCACCGAAGGAGGAGGTCGGCCTGGAGGTGGTCGGCCATGGAAGCATGGAGGTAGGCTGTTTGGAGCTCGCCGAAAATGGAGAGGAGAGGGCACTCGCCGGAGAAGGAGAAGATCGCCGGAGGGAGGAGAGCTCGCCGGAGATGTGGATCGGCAAGGGGGAAGGTGTTGACGGCGCAGCTGCTGGGAGGGGGGTCGGGAAAATGGGGAAGATAAAACTTAACCTAATTAAAAGTATATATATATAGTATATTATTATTATTATCATTATTATTATTAAAATATAACATTTAAAAGGTCGTATATTGCTCTAAAATGCTCGGAATTTGTCCCGGACAGACTCGTTTCGACCGTCTCGCCGACACGCATCCAACGAAATGATCAGAGGTCAATTCCGAGTCTGTTTGCTCATTTTACGCTCTCCGGAGCGTTTGCGGCCAAATTTGACTCAAACGTGAAAACTGTCCAAATGACGTCAGAATCGCGAACGGATAGTTTCGTTGAACTCATACTATTGTGACGAGTCTAACAAAACTGACTGTGGTCAATTGCGGGGTCGTTTCGCATATTTCATCATTTTGGATAAATACGTTATTCGCAGACCACATTACAATTTCGTCGATTCTCATCAGAATCGAGTCGCAGACCACATTACAATTTCGTCGATTCTCATCAGAATCGAGTGCGGACAGTTTTGTTGAACTCGTATAGGCTTCACGAATCTAACAAACCTGATTGGGGTCAATTGCGAGGTTGTTTGCTCGATAATCATATTTGAGGCGTCGCGCAGCTCAAGGCGACTGTTTTGGTCGACTTCATATATATGCTATTTGAACACCATGACATTTGAGCTAACGTACGCACTATAATTCCTTCAAGGCGGTACGCCTCCTTCGAGTTTTATTGCTCAAATTATACTCTCCGGACAGCTCGGATCCCGATGCAGCAAACATCGAGACAAGGAATAGAAATGGTATTCGCCGCATTCGTCGAGTGCACTTCACCGGCTCAGGTGCAAGCCTGGCCCTCAGTACACCCCGAGCCCGAGTCAACTCGCTTGACTCAAAAACGCGCACAAGGGGTCTAGCTCGAATCGGGATGTTACAAATCCAATAAACGAAGAAACAATTTCGTCCCCGAAATTTAAGTTGGGGTTACGAGGGTCTTCCGGATGGGATTGAAACATACTCACCGTATGCTGCTACGGATGATTCACCCTTAACAATATCAAGCTCATTTATACATTGGGTCCAGATTGTGTGAGCGCTCTTGTCTTGTACAGTCATACGAATTAATCGTGACTCACATTATTTCAACCATAGCTAATAGAAACTACGCATAGCCGTCCTAAACAAAAATAATTCAAACTGGAATGATATATCACAGTCCCAAATTAAAAATATAGCGAAACTGAAGATGTAAATCGGCCCCAAACCGAAATACATTATATATAATTTATATATATATATCAGCTCTTAGGATTTTAATTGCATACAGCAGCCCAAATCTCCTAACATTTAATTCCAGACATTTCACGAACCAGGAGATTTACTTTAGCATAAAACTAGGGAAATTCCGTAAAACTCCCAACACATAATCTCTAGCATAGACCAAACAGCTACCAACATATTTCCCAAAAACTCTAGCATAAAGATGAAACCAGGAAAACCTGGAAGAAACCTGTAAGCAATGCGAATCATATAATCTAGAAGGAATTTCTAGCACGACCAAGGGAATTCACCAAAACTCTCATCATCATCAAACAATTGCTATTCATGAAACCAAGAAAACACAAAGCAACTACTAACAATCGACTTTCCTGCCTACCATGAGTCTTCAGCACACTTCCTCGGTACTCTTACTTTGCTTACTAT
Organism: Dactylorhiza incarnata; assembly: GCA_033032865.1. Classification (NCBI taxonomy): domain Eukaryota; kingdom Viridiplantae; phylum Streptophyta; class Magnoliopsida; order Asparagales; family Orchidaceae; genus Dactylorhiza; species Dactylorhiza incarnata. The sequence goes on from JAWHQI010000491.1 coordinate 295,542, forward strand.
ATCCATAAATCATATATGTCGTCCAGTGCATCGACACAACTCCTCTGAATTCCTGAGAATCAGAGGTCAAGTTGAGGGTAATCAGACTTTCTCCCAGACAACACGTCGGACGAGGTCGATAAGCCAACAAGGCTTCTACATAGGTTTAGTGTACGTCTCGTGATTTCACATGATCCGAAAATTACTACACGCATTTATAATGCAATTGTACGAATTTGTCAACTTAACAAATCACGTAACAATGCCTTAGCACCACGGGTGCTACAATTTCGTATTCTTTATCTTATAACGGACGCTTGCAAACACACCTCTCCGATCAAAAATCGATACAGTTCCCACTTGACAAACTTTTAAGGCGTCCCCCAAAATTTGTCATGCGGTCGTCAGATCGACCTTTGATCCTTGAGAGACACTGCAACGCTACATTACAGTTTACTTCTCTGCATAGTCTTCGGTTACAGTGAAGACCTGCTCATCCTTAAGGTACTCACCTCCAACACTCTGGGAGTGAACTTACCCCAAACCGAATCTTGGTGTTCAATCAATCCCCCTCGCCTAAGATGAACACATTCATCAAGGAGTGCCAAACTCCAAATACTAAAACAGGCAGGCAATTCTTTATACAACACACTACCTCTTAGTCAGGTGTTACTTTTATCTTGAGATTTACATCATTTCATTTAAGGGCTCCTAGACCGTGAACATAAACCTTATCCAATGGTTGGGTTTCGGTACAGAGCCTTTAGAGGGCTGCCTTGTCGAGGCAATACAATCACGCGCACATATACCTGTACGTAAAGAGACATATTCATATCTTACTAAATAAGTAAATGCACTTATCGTCAATATTCCATTCACGTGTTCAATTCACGGCGTGTCTCAACACCCTTGACGCTCTCACCCGTATTGAGAGGTTATCACGAATCCAATCCTCATCGTTCACGTATTATTTAAATAAGCATATCTAAGGGAAAATGAAGTCGGCACGAAAATAGGCCAATAAGCGAAGGGACAAGCCCCCGTACGTTTTTGGACTAAATTTCTTCTGCCGTCCATATAGTACATTCATCACACGTATGGGCACAAACCTTAGGGGTATACCTTCCTCGATTTAGAGTTCTTACCCTATAGATCCCCGTATCGACGCGCTTATATACCAACCGGGATGATTTTCCCTTCGACACGAGTTATGCAGACTACCAAAAGTAGGGCATACTTCACGTATGATAAACAAGATAAAATCCACTACAAGCGCCCTACCAACCCTGCCCACAATCATCCATGGCATGTATGTTTATTTTATAAAAACTTTTATGATTTTAGATCATCAAACAAGTCATATTAATCTTGTCAACTCCATCGCCGAACACTTATTAATTTCCCAATGCCAAGTAATTACAACACTAAGGGAATGTTCACCACGAATTTCCAAACTCAGGGGTAGTTTATCATCATACCCGCAATGCATGCACAAAACTTCATTAACTGCCCAGTTATAATGTTATCACAACATAGCTGCATATCCCCCAAAGTGTTAAATTACTACCCTCCTCGTTACTTATCCACATAAGCTTAGAACCGTATAGGGATAATTATCATCCTTAAAATGCTTTCCTCTCTTATAACGCTAACAAAATTCCTATCAACCCAAACATGGCCTTAGCAGTCTGCTTTGCTTAAGGTGAATTAACTTCTCGAGGATCAAAACTTCCAATGTCAAAATTACAAAGATTCTAACTCCTCAAGGGATCCAAGACGGTACATAACTAGCCCAATAAACGAAGAGATTAGCCTCCATATCTCTTCGACTGAGTTTCTTCCGCCACCAATATAACACATTCGTCCCAACATGAGCCTTCTTTGGATCCAAATTCTTATCGTATCTTCTCCATATGAGACCTTCTACATAAATCGAAGTGTGAGGTATCGACATACAGTATAAAATGCATGCTTGGTGGTCTCTTACTAAGCTGATAATGGACTACAGGCACCAATCTCATTGAGATTGCCCTAAATTTTTTTGGGTAAGGAGATAATATTACTCCATTTCTAGGGTAGAAATCTCAGGGTGTGAGTCTCCAGCATTTACACTTACGTTAAACTCTTCCCTTAGTCACTCAAGGTCACTTATTGCTTGGCCCAATCATCCCCAAGATCAGTATAAGGCTAGGATATGTCACGACATATCTTGCTAAGTCGACCAAAAATGGTATCCTAGTTAGGTTGGCATCAATTCTATGCCAAACCAACTCTAATGGTTGGAATGGGAATACCAATTACTGTCTCGGAGTGAGCCAGCATTTGTCTGTAAGGGTACGAGTTTGGCTTAGGTTGGCACTTTCTATAGGAAAAAGCGAACATACTTATTGTGAATTACACATGGGCATCAGTTTGTCCTCAAACTGATCTAGCTAGCAGGGGTGACCTAGTGTTCTAATGGACTTCTGTATCTCAGGATCGTTGCAAGCTGATACCATTTGTAAGATCCCCCTCCCTGAACACACAACACGGCCGAGGGGAATCTTATGCCCAGGACAGCCGCCTTGCGGAAGCGCCAGCACACGAGCTAGCCTCCCCCACAAGACGCCTATCCTGCCGGCCAAACCAACTACACAGCGCCAACCCATCAATGAAAGAAAGTATTAAAAACCAAAGATTCACAATAAGTACTAATGTCCAAATCAGAGTATAAGAAAGACAAAAAACTACACAAGCTCCTGCAAATCATCAGAGTAATCAGCTAAATGCCCCAAGGGCTACATCTCAAAACACTCACCCGCCTCTGTCACTAACGGCAGCTAAGGTACCATAAACCCCAGCCCTGCACACCTGACCCGGCTGGCCTCCGGTGCTGAACGCTGCTACACATCTGATGTGCTCCTAAAAAGAGGGAGGTAGCAACCGTTAGTCATAAAGACTAAGTGGCTTCCCATCCGCTCCCCCGGCGACTCCAAGGCACCGGGCGGAAAGAAAGGAAGAAAAGCTGCAATATAACAGTAATATATACAAAGCAGGTGACGGGGAAAGTAAACTAGTATATACACAAATTCTAAGCTACACAAGTGTAAAAGGGGCTAATCTAATCCTGTATAAGCAGGAGTATAATAAAGGTGTGCAGTAGTAAATAAACAGTAAGTAAAGCAGGTAAAGCAAGGCAGTAAGAACAGTGGCGACAAGTAATCAATCTCGTACCCTAACTTATATGAATGCCCATACAAACTAATTAGTTAGGATTTCCAGGAATTATAACTCATCATATAAAAGAGCCCATACTAATTTATATGATGAGGATCTGCAAGTGCGTATGCTATGCTATGCCATGAATGATTTATGCAATGAACTCACACACACGACTCTATGCGCATAGACCTTTGTAGTTTCCTCTATTTGAGAGGAAGCCAACCTCTCAGGTACCAACCGTTGTGACACACGGTGGTAGCGGACCGGGTTGTCCACTCCTAGGCGGGTATGCACACTACCAGGCCTAGACCGCACGTACGCCTCGACGCTAAACAACCGCGGAGCTCTGCGTACTCTTTGCTGGAGTCCACCAGGCTTTGAGCTAAGTGGAAGGTGTCTTCGAGGAATTGTCGTCTCGACACACAGACAACCTGGCCCCTCAGACCCCAACACACCCGCTAAGTCCACATACCGCGGTCGGTGTGACGACCTGCCTAGTACCGAAGACCTACCACAATTACCCAAGAACTAACGGGGCTATCCTCCCCTCGAGCCTCCAGCTCGTCCAACCCAGTATACCACACACTTGTCACTCCCACACTGGGAGGAGATACATAGATCCAATCTTACCCTACTATGGCTACTCTTGCCTACTTTAAATGTCATTGCAATTTAGGGTAAATCTTGGACTTCCCGAGGGTTACCCTGTAAGGGGCTCGCTACGGTACTAGGAACTACAATGGGATGACACCCCAAGTTCTTTTTCTCAAGACACTTAGTAATATTGGTATCTACCCATAAGATTACCCTCTTATCATTTCACTTGAATTAAACCTCAGTGCTTTATGACCCTCTAAGGGGAAAGACGATCTTTCGTCAATCCCGAGCACAACCTTACCCATAGCTCACCAAGCACTCTCATCGCCTAAACTCCTTTTTGGTGACCTCAACCTCTTCATCCAAATCAGGTACACCAACTACCTCCCATTCCCACCTAATGGTCTACAAGTTATCTTCATTCTACCGTTCTACTATTCGCAGACCAAATGAGTTATATGAACCACATAAGAGGAGGTACTACAAATAATCATCCAATTGACTCTAGATTATTACCAGAAGACAATCATGATATTATAAGACTAAGCTCGGTTTTTACTCAAGGGTTGTTTCTCATCCAACCCTGGGATTTCACTACTTACCTTGCATGTTTATCAATCATATTACTTGTTATATCACATTTGAGTACGATGCCTACTCGTTTAGGGAACTCATAACCTCAACTCCGCACATGACTGCTTGTGCATTCATCCTAATCTCACACATGATTCCGAGGATCTTGCACGTGATCCCTTCGATATACTACAATCATTACGGACGTCTTCTTATTCAATTACGGATGATAAATCACCTTGAATCCGTACGAGAATACCCACTATATTTATTGTAATCATAAACAATCATCATTAGTGACAAATACCTTCAATGATTATTACAACATCGGTTCAACTATATTTCTTGCGATCCTAAAGGATTAAACATTTATAACAATACTTTAATTTGTTATCGCATCATCGAGGTGCACATTCGATCATTATCCGCGAAGTGTTAAATCTATGATCTGTCCGCTAACATTTTATTAATAAATCACAAATTCAGAATGATGTACCCAAACAGGACAGACCTCGAGAATCGGAGTTCGGGGAGCTACACTCCACCGAAAATATCGTGTCGCCCCATTTTGGAAAGGCCTCTCCGATAGCTACAACTTTCATGTTCGCCCCAAGAACTGAGAAACCGGCCACTAGTAATCCCACCGTACGCAATCATGAACATCAACTCACCCAAGCAATACCATGTAATTACCTTGTGCTATCAAGCACCCTTGGACATCAACTTAGTCCCTTCTTATCATGCTTCGCAAAACATCTCAAGGCATCCCTGGCCTTAGCATAAACATTTCAAAGAACCACCAGCCTGCGCATAAACAATTCAAGGCACCACCGACCTGCACATAACGTTCAACAACGTTCCAACAAAAGTAGGGCGATAGCGTGTTCATACATGGTAATTCTCTATCATGATTCTACGGGACTGCTAGTGCGCATTTCCAATCATACACATTCCCTTAAGAATTTATCTCAACATTAATATCTCTAAAATCACTGTCACCGTGCCTCATTATCTATAACATGATTCGTATAGGACTTTAATTTATCCGAGCTTCCGACTTAGCATTTACACCACAGTTAAGACATTCAACGGAAGATTAATAACTTTAAAAATGACGCACCCAAAAATTACAAAACTTCACAAGGATGATTATAATCATGATAATAATCACTCCACCAATTTTCATGAGCGTCGAAGCCATATTTTGGGAGATGTTCATAATTACCGTAATCGAGTGTGATACGACACTGTTCAGTAAAACAGACATTCAGAAAGCTCTACTCAACCAAAAATTATGATTAACCCCAATCTGGAAAGCTAAGAAGAAGAGCTACAACTTTTATGTTTACCTCAAAATCCAAAACTTAGTGTTTCATACCCAAAATCCTCATTGAAGTCAACAGCCCAAATCTAGACAGAAAACAGAGCACAAAATCCTGATTTAATTCTCTGGACAGTCCACTAGACTAGACATCTAGAGAGCTACAGGTCACCCTAGAAAACGTGTAACCTATCGTTGGAAAGCTCTCTTCAAGGGCTACAACTTTCATGTTGAGCCCGAGACTCAATTTCGGTGGGATCATGCCCATAAATGGGCTTGAAGCCGACTGTAACCAGTTTTACCTTAACAAGGGTGCACCTAGCACTTACAAAATCATTATGACCCTTCCTGAAGTAACATAACTCCACCCTCCTACAGAAAAAAAAATCAGGGTTCACAAGGCCCTAAATATTTCTCATCTAGAATCAAGCCCTAACACAATTTCTTCCAAAAATACCAAATCAAAATTGTATTTTGTCATAGGAGCAAACCTCAGCACCTTCCTCATCGATCTCACTTCATGGACCACGACCATACGCAAAATCAGATCCTATCTCCACCTTTTGGTGAGAAGAAATGATTCCAAGGAACTTCGCGGCAAGCGGTGCCCTAAATCGGAAGTTCCATGTGGTGACCTAAGAGAAAACTCCATTAATCTCTCATGAGAAGCTCTTTTGAACCCTCATCTCACCTAGCGTGATCTAGAAAACTAGCACCAAGGGAGAGAGGAGGAAGTCACCTGAGTGTCCATGCATGCAACCCAATAACCGCGTATGCGGCGTTTGCGCGTCGCCCCCGGCCGTGGTTGGTGTACAACCCGTATTCGCCGAGTGGGCCCCCCCAGCCAACTGGCGAGACCTGGGTCGTCCGGATCATTCGCCGGGTCACTCGCCCAGGCTAAGGAAGGTAAAAATGCCCCCGGGTTGGTGGGGGTAAGCTGTAGGAGAGAAGGCGCTAGGCGAGTGGTGCCCTCACGGACCACTCGCCCAGAAGCGTGGGCATTCGCCCAGCCAGGCGGGTGCCCAGCGAGTGGTGCCCTCACGGACCACTCGCCCAGAAGCGTGGGCATTCGCCCAGCCAGGCGGGTGCCCAGCGAATGGTGCCCTCACGGACCATTCGCCCAAAGGGCTGTGAGGGGAAAATGACCATAATACCCCTGGTGGGCTGCAAATAGCCCTTCGGAACAGCGGAGTTAGGCTGTTAGCAGACCAATTTGGGGTGCGGTTAGTAAAATTAAAAGGCGGATTCAGGCTATTTACAGACCAGCCTAGGAAAACTATAAATAGACCCTTAAGGGCACCTTGGAGGAGATCCGATTTTAGAGAATCCTCTCCTCTAGGCTAGTTTTGGTTGGCAGCCAGTGCCCTCCAAGGTGCCCGGTTGAGCTTTGGTTTGGGAGGGGAAGCTCTCTAAGATCTTCCGGGTGTGTGGCGGGACCTCCTCGCTTCAGCCTTGGGTCTATTCCGTTTCCAGCATCCACCGTCAAGAGAGTCTAGTGAGGGAGAAATAAGCATCGGCTACACCCCCAGTGGGTCCGAACTCAAGAGACCAGTTGTTGGTTTCAACATTTTTGGTGCGGTGAGCGTGGACCGTAGTCGGTGAAAGAAAATCCCAAGCTAGTTTCGATGACGGGAGATGGAGGAAATGGTTATGACTCAGGTCACTCGCAGCCACCAGCGGCAGGGGAGTGGCTGGAGATGTTTGAGAAGTTCAAGCGAGAGGTCCTGCAGACAGTTCTCGCGGCAAGGAGCGAGTGCGAGACCCCGGCGGTCCCAGTGGTCCCGCCTTTGCAGATCGGCGAGAACGCACCGGGGCAGCGGCCGGGGAAGGAGGTGCCAGCAGAAGGAAGTGCGCGAGATCTTCCCGGACGGCAGCTGTTCAGCAGTCCGGCGAGTGCTGAGGTGTGTGAGTTGGTCCCGCGCGAGAGGACCACTCGCCGAACAGGGGAAGGGAGCCCCTTTTGCGAGATGATCCTCTCGGCCCCAGTGCCAGAAGGGTTTCGTGGGCCGGAGATGTCCTACTACACCGGCAAGGAGGATCCAGTTGTGCACCTGCAGTGGTACGAGGACATGACTTCAATCCTTCCCATGTCGGATTCTTTCCAATGCCGACTCTTCGCGACCACCCTGAAGGAGAAAGCAAGGGACTGGTTCCACCAGCTTCCCACAGGTTCCATCTACGCGTTCGATGATCTGCGCTGAAGCTTCCGACTGCGTTTCTCGACGTCAAAAAAGAGGAAGAAGGATGCGGAGGCTCTCTTCAAGATCAGACAGAGGGAGGGGGAATCCCTGGCCAATTACGTGGACAGGTTCCAGGAGGAGATACACCTAGTGTAGGAGGTGTCGGGATTCGCCCTCCAGATGGTATTCATCGTAGGGCTGCGAGAGGGGTTCTTCAAGATGGACCTGAAGAGAAGACCTCCTGTATCCTTCGAGGAGTTGATGGAGAGAGCCGCGAAGGAGATTGAAGGGGAGGCAGCCAACCCCGAATTCTACAAAAGGTTGGCAAAGATGAGCGAGCCCGAGGCGAGGCAGCCAGAGGGAAGAAGGCGAGAGGAGCCCAGGGGCCAGGGGTTCGAAAGACCACCTCGGGTTTGGAGGAACCAAGAACCCAACAACAGGTTGGGCTGGAGGAACCAGGAAGGACCAGCGCGAGGTCAGGATGAAAGGTACCAAGGAAGGGAGGCAGGAGGAGTGAATCAGGGGTGGAGGCAGGGTCCCAGACCCCCTCACCCCCCGAGGGAGCAAGCCATGGCGGTAGGCCGAGGGAGAAGAGGTAGAGGAGCAAGAGGAGGAAGAGGAAGAGCGGGAAGAGAGGACGGGGTGGCGTTGCCTTACTGTGACTTTCATCAGGAAGAAGGTCACGCGATCGCCACCTGCCCGGAGTTCTTGGAGATGAGGGAAAGAGGACAGCCACGGCGGCAGCAGGCCAGAATTGAGGAAGTGCTCCCAGAGGCAGAAGAGGACCGGTATGAGGATAGGGCAGATACAGGAACCAGGGGGGAATCGGGGTGATTCACGGTGGGGTTGGGATAGAGGCCTCTCGCAAGAGAAGCTTCCAGGCCATGTTCCGAAGGGACGTCGCGTCGACTTCCCAGACCCCACCCCCCTCTGAGAAGCTCACCTTCTCCTCAGAAGATATGCCAGATTATGAAGACCCATTCTGCGACGCCCTGGTGATCCAGACGGCGATAGAAAACTTCACGGTCTCCCGGATCCTGGTGGACAACGGGAGCTCGGTGAATGTGATCTTCAAAAAAGCTTTCGACGCGATGGAAGTAGAGAAGAAGAGGGTGCAGGCCTCCGACGGACCACTGTTTGGTTTCTCGGGGGAGCGGAAGGAGGTCGAGGGAGGCGTAGGTCTCCAGGTGACGCTAGGAGGAGTCCCAAGAAACTGTCGGTTCGTCATTGTGGACGCTCCGAGCAGCTATAACGCCATCTTCGGACGACCCCTCATCAGTGCCTTCCGGTGCGTGCCCTCATCGTACCATCAGTGCTTAAAGCTCCATAGTGGAGGAGTCCAGATCCGCGTCCGAGGAGATGCTAAGGTGGCGAGGCAGTGCTACGTGACTGCCGTCAACACCATTTCATGGATGGCGGGTGCCGAGAAGATGGATGAAGAGATGGCGAGGTCGGAGGGGCCGGGAGAAGAGGTGGAGAAGAGAGAAGTAGGAGGAGAGGGCGATGCCCGAGAGGTCGAGTTTATGGAGGTCGCTCGTGAGGAGCAGGAGGTCGAGTTGTTGGAGGTCGCTCGTGAGGAGCAGGAGGTCGAGCCGGAGGAGGCGGAAGGAGCTGCAGAGAAAAAGGCCCGGGAAGAGAGGCGAGAAGCAAAAGGTCAGTGGAAAGAGCCAACCCGGCTCGAGGCGACAGAAGAGGTGATAGAGATGGAGGTTACCACCCAGGCAGGAAGGGTGGAGAAGGTGCGGATCAGCGGGGGCCTCGGCCTGGAAGACCAGAGAAGGATGCTGGAGTGCATCCGCGCATGGAGCGCAGCGGACATGCCAGGCATCGAGGCGGACGTGGCTTGCCATCGTCTCAATCTCGATCCAGAAGCCCGCCCCATCCGGCAGAAGAGAAGGACTATAGCTGACAAGCTCGAAGGACCGATCCGCGAGGAGGTGGCGAAACTCCTCGAAGCAGGTTTTGTAACGGAGATCCAGTATCCAGGCTGGGTCTCCAATGTCGTAATGGAAAAAAAGGTCGATGGCCGCTGGAGTATGTGTGTGGACTTTTCATTGTTAAATAAGGCCTGCCCTAAGGATTGTTATCCCTTGCCTCGGATCGACGCGCTGGTTGACTCAGCCGTCGGTTTTTCTGTGATGAGTTTTTTGGATGCTTTTTCAGGTTATCACCAAATAAGAATGCACCCCCCAGACGTCAGAGATGTCTCATTCATCACCAGGGAGGGATGCTACTGCTATAAGATGATGCCCTTCGGGCTGAAAAATGCAGGAGCAACCTACCAGAGGATGATGGATCGGGTATTTAAGAAGCAGAGGGGAAGGAACCTGGAGGTCTACGTGGATGACCTTATGATAAAGAGCAAGTGTGTGAACTCTCAAATCCGGGACCTCGAGGAGACCTTCGCCACCCTACGCAAGTACAAGATGCGCCTGAACCCCCTGAAGTGTGTGTTCGGGGCCAGCAAAGGGAAGTTCCTGGGGCACCTTCTCACCCCCTGGGGGGTAGAACCTAACCCGGATAAGGTTAGGGCTATAATGGAGCTGGGGTCGCCACGAAACATCAAGGAAGTTCAGCGCTTGACCGGAAGACTCGCCGGGCTGAACAGGTTTCTCTCCCGGGCCGGGGAAAGATGCTCCCCCTTCTTCAAAGCGCTACGAGGCAACCAGAAGTTTGAGTGGACAAGAGAATGCGAGGAGGCCTTTCAGGCCTTGAAGAGCCAACTCACCAAGGCTCCGCTACTACAAAGTCCCAAAGAGGGGGAGGATCTACATCTATATCTCGGGGTCGGGGCGGAGGCCGTAAGCTCAGTCCTGGTTCGTAAGGAAGGCAAGAAGCAGCTGCCCGTCTACTACGTAAGCAGGGTCCTGAGGGAAGCGGAGCTCAGATATCCAATTTTAGAGAAGTTGGCCTTTGCCCTGGTCATCGCAGCAAGGAAGCTCAGGCCATACTTCCAGGCCCATTCGATCCAAGTAGTGACGGATCATCCTCTCCGCCAGATCTTCGAAGGAGTGGAACACTCAGGAATACTCGCAAAATGGTCATTAGAGCTAAGTGAATTCAACATCACCTTTGTCCCTCGATTATCTATGAAGGCGCAGGTGGTGGCTGATTTCATGACAGACTTCGTGGCCGAGATGAAAGAAGACGGAGCCCCTCGTCACGTTCCGTGGAAGCTGCTGGTGGATGGGGCTTCGGGCAAGAATTCTCTCGGAGGAGGGGTGGTGCTGGAGAGTCCCCACGGAGCAAAGATAGAGCAGACACTAGTGATACACTTCCCAATCACCAACAACCAGGCGGAGTATGAGGCTATAATCGCCGGCCTGCGGTTGGCCCGGGAGCTCGGGGTCCATGACGTGGAGGTCCTCACTGACTCCATGATAATAGCTTCTCAGATAAGGGGAGAGTTCGAAACAAGGGAACCTGTGCTCATGAGGTACTTAGCAAAAGTCAAAGGTCTCGTGGGGACGTTCAAAACTTTCTCCATCAGGCACGTCCCTCGAGAGGAGAGCACCCCGGCAGATCGGTTGGCAAAATCTGGTCCACGAGCCGGGGGGACCCTGACGGACCTATTCTGTCCTTCGATTGAGGAGGGAGAGCTCATGGAAGTCGAACATCGGCCCTCCTGGAAGGATCCCTTCGTCACCTTCCTTGCAACGGGAAAATTTCCGGAAGAAGTTCCGGACCAGAGGCGCTTCCGGTATAAGTCCGCCTACTATGTGCTCCAGGAGGGTGACTTATATCGGAAGACCCTCTCAGGCCTCCTGGCCCGATGCATCTCGGAGGAAGAGGTCCCAAAGATCTTGGAAGAAGTTCACTCCGGCGAGTGCGGCAGCCACTCGGGGAGCAGGATGCTGGAAGCGAGGATAATAAGGCAGGGATACTTTTGGCCAACCCTAAGTAAAGACGCAGCAGCCTTCGCCAAGAGATGCCAGAAGTGCCAAATGTTCGCCCCGCTTCAGCTCATGCCAGCTCAGAGGCTAAAGAGTATCACGGCGCCCTGGCCATTCGCCATATGGGGAATGGATCTGGTAGGACCCTTCCCCCAGGCTAGTGGACAGAGAAGATTTCTCCTAGTCATGATTGACTACTTCACAAAGTGGTTGGAGGTCAAGGCGTTGGCTAAGGTCACCTCCCAGGTAATCCGCAACTTCGTATGGGGGGAGATCATTTGTCGACATGGGCTTCCGCAGGCCATAGTCACGGATAATGGGCCGCAATTCGCAAGCGAGGAATTCATCGGCTTTTGTGGCCAGTTGGGGATAGACCTTAGGTTTGCGTCCGTTCACCATCCCAGGAGCAACGGGCAGGTGGAGGCGGCGAATAAGGTCATCGTGAACTTGCTCAAAAAGAAGGTGGAAAATCTCAAGGGCAATTGGGTGGAGCAGCTCCCCTCGGTCCTTTGGGCTTTAAGAACCACCCCCAACACCGCCACGGGAGAAACCCCTTTCAAGCTCTCTCACGGTTGCGAGGCCGTCATCCCCATAGAGTTCGAGGTTATGACACCACGGGTGAAGGTCGCCACAAATGGTGAGGAAGATTGGAGAGCCGAGAACGAGGAGGAGTTGCGGCTCTCCCTCGACCTCATCGAAGAAGCTCGGGATCGAGCAGCCATCCATCAAGAAGAGGTCAAGCGGCGGATGGCCAAGTATTTCGACAGGCACGTCAGGATCAAGCAGTTCGAGAAGGGAGATCTGGTACTCAAGAAGGTCGACGCGGCTGGGAGGTCCGCCGCGGTGGGAAAACTTAACCCCAACTGGGAAGGCCCCTATGTCGTGGAAGAGGCACTAAAGTCCGGGGGGTATCGCCTTCAAAATGTGGAGGGCCAACCCCTCAGCCACACATGGAGCGGCGACGACCTTAAACGTTTTTATCCTTAGTACCATGTAATAATGATGGTTTTTTGAATGAAAACATTTTGTTTAAACTATGTGTATGAAAATGATGCTACAGCTCGCAGGAGAGACCCTGGACGTTCAAGAGGTTGGCCCCGAGCAGACCCGCTGTCCAGGCTCTCATCTAGCTGGCAGGTCCGAAGGCTCACTCGGTGGCAGGTTCTATGTTCAAGAGGTTGGCCCCGAGCAGACCCGCTGTCCAGGCTCTCATCTAGCTGGCAGGTCCGAAGGCTCACTCGGTGGCAGGTTCTATGTTCAAGAGGTTGGCCCCGAGCAGACCCGCTGTCCAGGCTCTCATCTAGCTGGCAGGTCCGAAGGCTCACTCGGTGGCAGGTTCTATGTTCCAGAGGTTGGCCCCGAGCAGACCCGCTGTCCAGGCTCTCATCTAGCTGGCAGGTCCGAAGGCTCACTCGGTGGCAGGTTCTATGTTCAAGAGGTTGGCCCCGAGCAGACCCGCTGTCCAGGCTCTCGTCTAGCTGGCAGGTCCGAAGGCTCACTCGGTGGCAGGTTTTATGTTCCAGAGGTTGGCCCCGAGCAGACCCGCTGTCCAGGCTCTCATCTAGCTGGCAGGTCCGAAGGCTCACTCGGTGGCAGGTTCTATGTTCCAGAGGTTGGCCCCGAGCAGACCCGCTGTCCAGGCTCTCATCTAGCTGGCAGGTCCGAAGGCTCACTCGGTGGCAGGTTCTATGTTCAAGAGGTTGGCCCCGAGCAGACCCGCTGTCCAGGCTCTCGTCTAGCTGGCAGGTCCGAAGGCTCACTCGGTGGCAGGTTCTATGTTCCAGAGGTTGGCCCCGAGCAGACCCGCTGTCCAGGCTCTCATCTAGCTGGCAGGTCCGAAGGCTCACTCGGTGGCAGGTTCTATGTTCCAGAGGTTGGCCCCGAGCAGACCCGCTGTCCAGGCTCTCATCTAGCTGGCAGGTCCGAAGGCTCACTCGGTGGCAGGTTCTATGTTCAAGAGGTTGGCCCCGAGCAGACCCGCTGTCCAGGCTCTCATCTAGCTGGCAGGTCCGAAGGCTCACTCGGTGGCAGGTTCTATGTTCCAGAGGTTGGCCCCGAGCAGACCCGCTGTCCAGGCTCTCATCTAGCTGGCAGGTCCGAAGGCTCACTCTGTGGCAGGTTCTATGTTCAAGAGGTTGGCCCCGAGCAGACCCGCTGTCCATGCTCTCATCTAGCTGGCAGGTCCGAAGGCTCACTCGGTGGCAGGTTCTATGTTCAAGAGGTTGGCCCCGAGCAGACCCGCTGTCCAGGCTCTCATCTAGCTGGCAGGTCCGAAGGCTCACTCGGTGGCAGGTTCTATGTTCAAGAGGTTGGCCCCGAGCAGACCCGCTGTCCAGGCTCTCATCTAGCTGGCAGGTCCGAAGGCTCACTCGGTGGCAGGTTCTATGTTCCAGAGGTTGGCCCCGAGCAGACCCGCTGTCCAGGCTCTCATCTAGCTGGCAGGTCCGAAGGCTCACTCGGTGGCAGGTTCTATGTTCAAGAGGTTGGCCCCGAGCAGACCCGCTGTCCAGGCTCTCATCTAGCTGGCAGGTCCGAAGGCTCACTCGGTGGCAGGTTCTATGTTCAAGAGGTTGGCCCCGAGCAGACCCGCTGTCCAGGCTCTCATCTAGCTGGCAGGTCCGAAGGCTCACTCGGTGGCAGGTTCTATGTTCAAGAGGTTTGCCCCGAGCAGACCCGCTGTCCAGGCTCTCATCTAGCTGGCAGGTCCGAAGGCTCACTCGGTGGCAGGTTCTATGTTCAAGAGGTTGGCCCCGAGCAGACCCGCTGTCCAGGCTCTCATCTAGCTGGCAGGTCCGAAGGCTCACTCGGTGGCAGGTTCTATGTTCTAGAGGTCGACCCCGAGCAGACTCGCTGTCCAGGCTCTCATCTAGCTGGCAGGTCCGAAGGCTCACTCGGTGGCAGGTTCTATGTTCCAGAGGTTGGCCCCGAGCAGACCCGCTGTCCAGGATCTCATCTAGTTGGCAGGTCCGAAGGCTCACTCGGTGGCAGGTTCTAAGTTCTCAAGAGATGATCTCAAGAGCATTCGCATAGACCACGCGCCGGAGAGAGGATCACACCCCACTCTCTTGACTACTTAAGCGAAACCCCGTGATACGCGAATGGTAAGGTTCACTTGGTAGCGAGAGATCGAAGGGGAACGACCGACCTGAGTCATCTTCGAGCATTCGCGGGGTGGCCACGACAGTCGCATCACGACCTAACGTCCTATTGAGCCTAACGAGGTGCGACGGAGAATAAGAAGAATCAACGTCCTAATGAGCCTAACGAGGTGCGACGGCGAATAAGAAGAATCAACGTCCTAATGAGCCTAACGAGGTATAGCGGCGAATGAGAGGAAAACTTAGAATGACACAAATTGTAGTCAATATATACATCTTTTAAAGGCACTCGCCCGTTCAAGATTACAGTCAAAATGATAAATGCAAAAAGAGAAAATACAAGAGGCCCTTCTCAAGGATCAGCAGATTTCTCGCTTGAAGATCCGTCGCTCTCGCCAGAGTCTGGGATGAGGGCGTCCTCTCGCGGCTCGACGTGGTCGTCCTCAGGAAAGGGGATTGGAATGTAAAGCTCGGGGATGACTTGGCGAGCGGAAAGGCGTTCGGCTTCCGCCTTCAGGTATCCCGCTCGCCGCAGCACCTGCAGCGCATGCTTGACAGCATTCTGCGCGTTCTCTTGCATCAGCTGCTCCAACTCGTGATGGGGATAAAAATGGCCCCCGCTCCCCGGGTCGAGTGCTGACGCACCAGCCTCTCGCAATCGCTGGACTTCGGCTTTGGCCAGACGGATTTCATCCTCAAGGCCGGCCACCCGAGTGCGGAGCATCTCGGCAACCGTGGTATCCTGAAATTAATAACAAGGGTAGTAAGAATAAAGTTGTCAATCGGCAACAAGTCACTCGCGGGAAAGGAGAAAACATACCTCTGCGACAGGGCGGTTGGCGAGAAGAGTCTCCGCAGCCGCCAGCTTAGTCCTAAGCTCCATCGCCTCAGTAGAAGCAACGGACCGGGACTCCTCAACCGCCGCCAGGTCCCGCGCCAGTTTGATGCTCCGGAGCGAAGACATGTGCGCGAGCTCGAGCGCCCGCAGCATGGCCCTGGCACTCTCATGAGCGAGAACCTGGGTCGTCTCGGCATCATAGACTTCGGCATCTTCTCGGCCGTAGAGGGCATACGCGATGGCGTAAGCCTCACCGCTGGCGAGATCACTCTCTATCCACGACGGATGGAGGGTGGAGAGCGAGACCCGGTTAGCATTCCTGTCCCACTTCACCAGGGGAGCCCCCGAGGGGTCCCTGTACTTCTCGCCGCTGGGGAAGTTGCGATGGTCCCTGGGAAGTGGGGGCGGCGGCAACGACAGTCCCGCGCGAGGGGTGGTCTCTCCTGGCGCACTCGTCCCCAGGGCTTGGATCTGAACATCCGCCCCGAGGGTCTCGTCCGGGACCCCCTTCCCCTTGTCGGAGGGGGGGTTCTTGGGCTTCTTGGAAGAGGAAGAGGTCAGCACCGCTGGCTTGCGCTTCTTTCCGCCAGGCTTGGAGGAAGAAGGTTCCTCCCGACAGGCATCCGAGGCGGCCTGTGCGAGAGAGAGGGTAGATCCGGAGGGACGCGGCGGATGAAGGGGGAAGTGGCGCACACCTGCATAATATAACAAATGGTTCTAGCGAATGATGTAAAAATCACAAAGCGAAAGCGAATGAAGTCTCGAACACTTACCCTCGCCCTGCGGAATGGGTGGAAGCGAGTTGACGTTTCGCCGAAGATGGACGAGATCCATCCCGTGCTCCAGGATGTATTGGTGGAGTTTGGCCTCGTGCCCCCTAGGGTCGGGGGGCGGAAGGTTGACTCCTCCTCCTGCACCGGCGCGAGGAGAGTGTTCCCCAGGTTCCCACTTACAAAAATAAAGCGGCGAACCCAGTCATGGTTCTTGTTCGGGAGCCCGTAGTGCTTTAGGGGGCTCAGTCCCGAGAAGAACGAGATACCATGGGTGCAACGGAAGGTATAGAGCTTGCGGAAGACGGGCAGCGAGAACTCAATTCCCTCCTCTTGTAGGTAGCTCGCGTACCCCACCAACATAGCGATGGAGTTGGGGTTGAGCTGGCCAGGCACGACCCCATAGTACCTGAAGGTCTGGCGGCGTTCCGGCCAGATCGGGAGGCGAAACCCCACCTCAAAGTGCTCTAGCGGGATCGCGAGAGCACAAGGCGAGATGGAATTCAGGCGCTCATCCGGTCTGGGCTTTCGCGCCTCGAAACCCGGCGGGACGTAGTCAGCGACGGCAGTCAGGTAGGCCTCCTCAGAGAGGTCGCAGGAATCAAAGACGTGGTTGGCGAATGCGCTGGCGCACTTGGCCCTGCCTTCCGCATCGCCACCCATTTTTGCGAGTAAAGAAGGAAAGAGGAGCAACAGATAAGGAGGAAGCACGAGTGCTAGCGCAAGGAAAGAGAGCGGATGGTTAGGTATTTAATACGGTGGTTGAAAGACCTATTTATAGAGGGACTAAACGGCGTTTGGACTTTCGAGACCTCGGGTGTGCGGATAGCCATCGCGCCCTCCCGACACCTCAAAGCCCGAGCCGGTCCCTCTCGCCCATTAATGGCAAATGCCCTATGTCTATTCATTCCGCAGCTACGCAATGAGGTTGGAAGAGCATCCGGCTATAAGTTATCACTCGGCAATACCCAAGCAAAGCTATGAGATATGAAAAACGAATAAAGAAGCATTCGCAAAGCATAGAGAAATTATTACAGATAAAAATAACGTTCAACATTCGCAGCATAAAGTAAGAAAAGGAAACAATAAGAGGGGTGGACGTTGGGTAGGTCAGGTCTCCTCCCAGATCCACCGACCTCGCTTTCGCGACCCAGCTTCCATGGGCATTCGCGGGCGGTAATAAGCGAGTATATTGGTGATCTCATGGGAAGCCAGTTGGAGTTGGTCCCGGGCTCGCGCGGCGTGTGTTCCGGGAGACAACTCCCCTACCTCACCCCCTAGCCGCTCCACCTCCGCGAGAAGATGCGAGTGACTTCGTCGAAGGTCCTTCAACTCACGCGCGACTCTCAGCCGCACATCGTCCACCTGGCTGGCCACGTTTCGCTGGATGTGGATGAGCTTCCCCAGGACCTCCGAGATCCGATCCTTCAGGGTCGCGTGATCCGAGGAATCACCCAGGAAGTCAGCAAGATCCCCAGGGGAAGGGAGAGGCAAGAGCATTCCCTCTCCCCCCTCGTAGTAGGAGTCGAAGGGGGAGGCTTCTCGATATCCTGCAGAATCACAACTAGGTTAGTGGTGATAAAGTATGCGAGTACAATAGAGGCGGGTGAGTGAACTGACCTGGGGTGGGGTCCGGGTGACCCGAAGGACGAGACGAATGGGGGTGCGTCCCAAACAGCCAGGCGGGAGGTAAGACCTTTCCCTTTCCTGGACGGTAAGGCTGTGAAGAAGGAGCCGGAGCATCCGCACGGTCATCAGCACGGAGAGGCTGATCTAGCTCTCGCTCAGGGGAGACCCTCCGTTCATTCGCGGTGACAGCGAGGTTCACCTGAGCAGGGGGACTGGGAGGAATGGAGTCCCGCAGCGGGACGTCAGGGTTGAGGGCTGCGAAAAGGTAATGATTAGTAGCCGACAACATAAAAGGAAAAAGCGAGAAGGTTCACAACTCACGGGGTTGGGGTACAGTCTCCCCAGGAGGAGGCAGAGGAGCAAGATCCAGATCGGGAGGAGGTACCTCGTCCCCGGGAGGTGGCACCACCGCACTGCTCAAAACGGCCCCATGGCCGTCCTCAGGTACCAAAGCCCCCTGCGAATGGCCGGAATAAGCGCAGGGTAAGGGACAGGAACTAAATGGAGACAGGAAGAATCCTCATACCAGCACCGCGGGGTCCGGAAGGGCATCCACCAGCGTGTTCGCCGGTGGAGTATCCGCCGGAGACTCCGAGGCAGTCTCGCCTCTCTGACGATTCAGCCGAATCGTCTTGGCTCGACGCGAGACATAGGGGGCGCTCGGATCCCGTTTAGACATCAGCCAGGGAGCAAATTTGGATGCCCTGGGGGCCGTTGCAGCTTGAGCCGCAGCCAGGCGGTCGATCATCTCTCGCGAGAGGGGTTTCGCAGAAGGTTTGTGGAAAGACATTAGGAAGTAGAGAAACTCCGAGCCAAGGTATGAAAGTGGTCCAGCAAAAATTTGACAGGAGGAGGTATATATAAGGTGGCGGTGGGACCCACGGAATCTTATGGATCCAGTCAGCAAGCACTCACCGAATATAGGGTTGGACTGTTCTTTACGACCGTAGGAACCGCTCGTAAAGAGCGGGGATTGTGTACAACCCGTATTCGCCGAGTGGGCCCCCCCAGCCAACTGGCGAAACCTGGGTCGTCCGGATCATTCGCCGGGTCACTCGCCCAGGCTAAGGAAGGTAAAAATGCCCCCGGGTTGGTGGGGGTAAGCTGTAGGAGAGAAGGCGCTAGGCGAGTGGTGCCCTCACGGACCACTCGCCCAGAAGCATGGGCATTCGCCCAGCCAGGCGGGTGCCCAGCGAGTGGTGCCCTCACGGACCACTCGCCCAGAAGCGTGGGCATTCGCCCAGCCAGGCGGGTGCCCAGCGAATGGTGCCCTCACGGACCATTCGCCCAAAGGGCTGTGAGGGGAAAATGACCATAATACCCCTGGTGGGCTGCAAATAGCCCTTCAGAACAACGGATTTAGGCTGTTAGCAGACCAATTTGGGGTGCGGTTAGTAAAATTAAAAGGCGGATTCAGGCTATTTACAGACCAGCCTAGGAAAACTATAAATAGACCCTTAAGGGCACCTTGGAGGAGATCCGATTTTAGAGAATCCTCTCCTCTAGGCTAGTTTTGGTTGGCAGTCAGTGCCCTCCAAGGTGCCCGGTTGAGCTTTGGTTTGGGAGGGGAAGCTCTCTAAGATCTTCCGGGTGTGTGGCGGGACCTCCTCGCTTCAGCCTTGGGTCTATTCCGTTTCCAGCATCCACCGTCAAGAGAGTCTAGTGAGGGAGAAATAAGCATCGGCTACACCCCCAGTGGGTCCGAACTCAAGAGACCAGTTGCTGGTTTCAACAGTTGGATCTCGCCGATCCGGATCTCGTCGGACGTTGCTGAAGGCCTTGTTGAGCGGCCTGTTTTGGCTTTCGGACGTGAAGCTCGCCGGTTTGCCAGATCTGGAATCTTGGAGGTAGCGGAGCTTGTTAGAGATCACTGTTGGAAGCTCGCCGGAAAAACTAGATCTAGACGGTGGATGGTGGTGTTATCGCTAGGAACTTTAAGAGAAGGGATTTGGATATACAGTTCGCTAGATCTGATGTTTCGGCCAACAATGGAGATGAGCTCATCGAGGAACAATCATGTGGAGGAGCTCAGTTGTTTTCGGCCTTGGATCTACGGCTTCGGAGAGAAATGGAGTTGCCATGGACGTGGGGGAGGCCTTGGATCTGAAGTTTCGGCCAGGGGAAATGGAGGGAGGACGAAAAGCTCGGCCTCCTGGAGGTGACTGCTCGGACATGGAGCCATGTAGAGAGAGATAGATCTAAAGGGAGATGAATCTGGGAGATAAACAGATCTGAGAGTTCGGCGGAGAAGATGCCGTAGAGGAGAGAGCTCGGAGGAGGAGATGCGCCGGAGTCGGACTCACCGAAGGAGGAGGTCGGCCTGGAGGTGGTCGGCCATGGAAGCATGGAGGTAGGCTGTTTGGAGCTCGCCGAAAATGGAGAGGAGAGGGCACTCGCCGGAGAAGGAGACGATCGCCGGAGGGAGGAGAGCTCGCCGGAGATGTGGATCGGCAAGGGGGAAGGTGTTGACGGCGCAGCTGCTGGGAGGGGGATCGGGCAAATGGGGAAGATAAAACTTAACCTAATTAAAAGTATATATATATATAGTATATTATTATTATTATTATCATTATTATTATTAAAATATAACATTTAAAAAGGTCGTATATTGCTCTAAAATGCTCGGAATTTGTCCCGGACAGGCTCGTTTTGACCGTCTCGCCGGCACGCATCCAACGAAATGATCAGAGGTCAATTCCGAGTATGTTTGCTTATTTTACGCTCTCCGGAGCGTTTGCGGCCAAATTTGACTCAAACGTGAAAACTGTCCAAATGACGTCAGAATCGCGAACGGATAGATTCGTTGAACTCATACTATTGTGACGAGTCTAACAAGACTAACTGTGGTCAATTGCGGGGTCGTTTCGCATATTTCACCATTTTGGATAAATACGCTATTCGCAGACCACATTACAATTTCGTCGATTCTCATCAGAATCGAGTGCGGAGAGTTTTGTTGAACTCGTATAGGCTTCACGAATCTAACAAACCTGATTGGGGTCAATTGCGAGGTTGTTTGCTCGATAATCATATTTGAGGCGTCGCGCAGCTCAAGGCGACTGTTTTGGTCGACTTCATATATATGCTATTTGAACACCATTGTACAACCCTCATTCTCCGAGGGTGGACCCCCCCCCCCCCCCCCCCCCCCACAAGGCCACGTAGGCAGAAGTCAAAGTCAAAGAGGTCAACGCAGAGCCCGGCAGTTCAAGGCAGAGAAGAGAAGACCTCGGCGAGTATGCAAGCAATACTCGCCAGGTTGGCGAGTATGGAACAGAAGACCTGACGACTATTGGCCCGGCGTGTGCGAGCAGCACCCAATACTCGCCAGATGGGCGACTATGGCATGATACTCGCCGAGTAACCCATAGTCGCCGGGTTGGGGGCTGGGCTATAAACCCCCCCCCCCCCCCCCCCCCCCACCCCTTGGTTTTCCTATAAATAGGACCCCAGGGGTACTTGGATTGGCACCTGGACTTGAGCTTTTGAAACCCTGCTCTTGCATTCTGGAACCTGTCGCACTTGGCCGCTACCCCCGGTACTAGCCAAGTCGGTGCCTTCCTCGTACCCTGCTCGGCCGTTCTTTGGTCTTGGAGGGGAAGTCTCTTCGGAGCTTCTGGGTACGTGGTGGGACCTCCCTGCCGCAGCACCTGGGGTCCTGTTTGTTGCTCTTCTAGCTCTTCAGTAGTCGCCAGCTTAGTCGTCTCGTTGGACTGCTGGGCGAGTAGCCTCCGGCTGCATCAGTCCGAATCTTGAGGTCAGGATTTTCCTGGCGTCAACACTTTGGTGCGGTGAGCGTGGACCGCAGTCAGAGAAGGAAAGTTCGGCAAGAAGGCGAGATGGTCGTAGGTGGAGACCATGAGGAGGAGGTCGGCAACTCGACGGGAACTGGCAGGTTCGTGACGCTGGAGGTTTTCGAAGCCTTCGCGCAGCGCATGGAGGGAGCCATGCGAGCAGCGCTTCAGCCGCGCGCCGAGGTCACGGCGACCTCGCCACATCGCCCGGTTCTGACCAAGGGAAGGAGTCCCCCTCGGCGAGCAGGAAAGGAGCACGTGGAGGATGAAACCGAGCGACCAAGGAGGTCGCAACTCTACCAGCAGACCTCGCAAAGGATCCGCTTCCGCGAAACGAAGGAGCAGGCGAGATACCAGGATACTCGCCCATATGGCGAGTATGGTGGTGATACTCGCCAGGTGAAGGATCGTCGCCGAGTAGGAGGGAGGAGCCCCTTCTGCGAGGAGATCATTGCCGCACCGGTGCCAGAAGGATTCATAGATCCCACGATGAATTATTGCTCGGGGAGAGACGACCCTATCCGTCGAGGGAAGAGACGTAACCGGAGGAATAGCTGGAGGAGGAATAGGGATCGGGTCAGCCAAGGATGTCAAAGAAGTATCAAGGCCGGGGAAGTAGGAGTGAGTTTTGGAGAAGCGGAGCTCGGATCTTTCCGCAAAGCGAATTTCCACCAGGCCTACCGCCAAGACGTCGCTCCAACCTCTCAAGCGCCATCCCCGCTAGAAGAAATCACTTTCTCGGAGGAGGGCGTGTTAAGGGATGAGAATCCCTTCCATGAGGCCCATGTGATTGATGCGATCGTCGTCAACCGAATCCTGGAATGCAACGGGGGATCTGTCCGTGTCATCTTTACGTCATTCTCACGAACACGTTTGACGACCTGGAGATCAAGGCGAGAAGGGTGACGATCCTGGATGACTCCCCTTTTTGATTTCTCAGGTAAGCGAAAGAAGGCGGACGCGACAGGAAAAGCAGCCGCCGTCGGGAAGCTCATTCCAAGACGGGAAGAACCCTTCATCGTGAAGGGAAGCTGTTAGGAAACACCCGGAAGGGCGATAACCTGAAAAGGCGGGAGTATGTACACATCTCACCCCTGTAAATGTATTATCCATAAATAAAATAATCACCTCCCTGAAACATGAGAAATGGTGAGTCTTTTGTCACTCCCAGATATGTGTTTTCACGAAAAAGAAGAAAAGCAGGCAAAGTCGATCTCCACGCTAGGTTGGGAAATGAGCCTCCGACTTAACCCTCGTAAAAACTCAGAACGGATGATGGGACAATGCCTCGGGTGTGCGTTCCCTTAAGACCAAGCCTCTGCAATGACGGCCAAGATCAGCTCCCCCCTTGCATGTTGGCCGCGGTTCCCACCGACTGCATTTCTCGTCCGACTGTAGAGATTACCAGGAAGAAGTCTGGACGCCGACCTTCCGATTCGGCGAAGAGATAATCGATTTCCCTAGCTCAGGGGACCCTTGAAAAAAGGCGTCATGTACCCTCGAAAGCTGGAAAGCTCGCAGCAAAGCATTTCATTTTCTAAATTATTGTGTCAGATCATATGAGTTAGTGTGCCTAAAGTGTGCTTAACTCCCTGCTAAACTCATTGAGCAATAGGAAGCAGGTCCGATCCACATCCAGCATCCAAGAAGGATGGAGGCCTCGGGATGGTGTGTCCCCTTGGATCTCCCCGACTGCCACTCCGTGCTTGACGTCGTCCTACATCAACATTCATCGCCGCAAGTTGAAACACGAGCTTCCGACTACACCCTCGTAAACACTCAGAACGGATGATGGGACAATGCCTCGGGTGTGCGTTCCCTTAAGACCAAGCCTCTGCAATGACGGCCGAGATCAGCTCCCCCCTTGCATGTTGGCCGCGGTTCCCACCGAATGCATTTCTCGTCCGACTGTAAAGATTACCAGGGGAGAGTCTGGAAGCCGACGTTCCAACAAGGGAAAGGGAAAGACCGATTTGAACGACCAAAGAATAGAGACATCCGGCATCCGAGTAGGATGGGGGCCTCGGGAAGATATGTCCCTCCAGGGCACCCCGACTGCCGTTCCCTATCTCTTTCCCCTTAAAATCCATTATTATCGAACGGGTCTAATGAACTCTTCACCAGGTGCCAGGCGAGGCCTTGAGAGCATGTGTCCTTCGGAACCCTCCAAGTCGCCTCCACAGCTCGACTCCACCAAGGGAAATATTGAAGAGTGCGAGTATACATGCGCGAGTACCTAGGCGAGCATACATGTGCGAGTACCTAGGCGAGCATACATGCGCGAGTACCTAGGCGAGTATACAGGAGCGAGCATGATATGCGAGTATACAGGTGCGAGAATGAAGAAATGCTCCATCTCGCCGCGATCCTAAGAGCCTAGCGAGCACTCACTCTCGCCTCGAGCCTAGGAGCTTAAGCGGCATTCAGACAATAAAGCAAACACCAAGGAAACAGGCGAGCAAAAGTTTTGACTTTTTCATATGTAAATATTTGATGTCTATAAACAAAAGAATCTTCAAGGTGTTTACAAAAGGTCGCCGGGCGAGCAAAAAAGGGTGCCCAGGCGACTAGGCGACATTCTCGCCATCAATATCTACATCCGGCTCGCCGCCACCATCGTCGTCATCAACATCATCATCGCCGTCATCATCATCATCGTCATCCTCGTCCCCGGAATCGTCATCCTCAGCACCACTGGACGGCGGTGAGGGTGCTCGCAAGGGGGAGGTGGACTCCTCGGCGAGCAGCGCCGGGATGATGTCCTCCACTGTCAACTCCATTGTCGCCGGCTTCAGGAGATCGTCCGCCTTCAGCTGACTCAGGATGACGGTCCCAGTAGCTCGCGCGATCTCTCGACGAACGCGTGGCATATCGTCGCCATGCATCCGGATCTGCTTGCCGACCCTAGAGGGGCCCGCCACCGCTGGCTGTTGCTCGGCAGGCCGAGTTTCCAGCTCAGCGATGCGAACTTGGGCGGCCTCCAAAGCCAGCCGAGTGTCATCCAGCTCTTTCTCCAGCTGGGACATCTTTGTCGCATCTCCACCTCGGCGATCTTCAAAAGCAAGAAGACACACAAAGTCAGCAAGTTATTCGGCAAAATGGCGACTATCCCGGAGGCGAGTATCATAGAGAAGCGAGTACCTCATGCTCCTTCTCCTTGAGCCCCATGGCGATCATTTTCTTTGTGCTGATCCGGATCACCGGCCTCCTCATACTCCAGCAACCTCCTCGCCATCATGTGCGCTAGCTCGGCAGACCGCAGCAGAGATCACGAGGTCTGGTGCGCCAGGTACTCGGAAGACTCCTCTCGCAGCCTCTCAGCGTCCTCACGACCATAGATGGCATGAAGCACGTCAAAGGCCTCGCCCTGATCCTCCCAGTCCTCTGACCAGGGCGGAAGGTTGGAGCTCAGAGACACCACATGGTCGCCCTCCGACCAGGCGACTAGGCGACGACCATAGGCGTCCTCACCACGAACACCCAAGTTGAAATTAGGGTGGGTATAGGGCTCGCCGGCCTCAGAAGGGTCCGCATTCTTGCAAAGGTCCCGGTGAGCGACCTCCTTCTTCTTCCTCGAGGGCTCGGAGGGCTCGCCCCTCTCCTTCCGCTTCTTCGAAGGCCCAGATCCTTCGAGGATGATCAAGGGCTCATCGCCTCCTGGCGACAAGTCTATGGGCGAGTAGACCCCTTCCCCGCGCACAGAAGTCCCCGCACCTCCTTGTGTGGAAGCCGTCGCCTTCACTACCGCAGGAAGAAGCTCGCGCGGCAGGACATGGACTGCTGCAGCAAGAAGAGTAATAAGTTCAGTTAGTCGCCAAGATGAAGACAAAGAGCGAATATTGCGAATACTCGCGCGGTGGATTACCTTCGCCTGCGAAAACCTCAGCGAGTTCATCTACTAGCCTCCTCCAGTACACCACATCAAGGCGGCGACCTTTGAAAGCCTCGAGCAGCTTCTCGCCACCCTCGCTTAGGAAGGAAACCCGGAAGACGCTCTCAGGTGGCTGGAAGGACTTGTCAGGGACGGCTTGAAAGTCGCCAGCGATGACGACTATTCGCTCTCCCCAGCGATGATTCTTGTTAGCAGTACCGGCCAGCGTGCAGACGTGGCTGCAGAGGAAGACGACGCCCTCGCCAGTCGCCATGAAATGGAATACTCGCCTAAAGACCGACAGGTCGAAGGCTATTCCCTGGTCGCGTAGGTAGCAGAGGAAGCCCACGATCATCGTCACCCCATTGGGGTTGATCTGGGCAGGGACTATCCCAAAGTAACGGAGTATCTGGGAGAACTCCGTCCACAATGGTAGTCGCAAGCCCACCTCGAAGTGGCGAATAGGGATCACCCGCTCATTAGTCAAAAAGGTGTTTAGTCGCTCGCCCTGGCGAGGAAGCCTCGCGACATACCCTGGCGGGAGGTACTTCGCCCTGACGACCTCCAAATCTTTCTCAGTCGTGACTGCCTTCTTGAAGATGGTCGCCGCAAAATTCTTGGCGTGATTGGCACGCCGCATGGTCGCCTCATCAGTCATCTTTGAAAGGAAGGGAAGAAAGGCGAGTATCAAAGAAGAGAAGGGGAAAGTGAGATGGAGGATACTCGCGCAAGAGTTAGGAAATCGCCAAAGCGTAATTAAGACTCACCCACCCACCCCCCCTATTTATAGTGGTCGGGTAGCTTGGCGTATCGAGCACGACGGCGCGATCGGGAATAAGGGGGTGGAGAGTATCAAGTTATAATCTCCAATATCAACAAGCTCGCCATGCCTAAAGGCGACGCGCAGACAATACTCGCCAAGGTAAAAGAAGATAGAAAAAATCCAGAAAACCATCGCAGAAGAAGAAAGAAGAAGCAAGTAATAAAAGGCGAGTTTCTAATACTCGCCGAATAAATATTAAGCAATAGTTCAGCAGTACAGGGATACTCGCCAAAAGGCGACATGACCTAGAAAGAAGAAAAATAAAGAAAAAGCAACATCTAGGGAGGAGCTTGAAGGTTCGCCTGAGTGTCTGGCTGTTGAGGTTGTCGCCCGACCCATCCCAAGCCGCGAGCTCGCCTGAAGTGCTCGGAGGCCACAGACATCGCGTCCTCGCCCTGACGTAGCTGGTCTTCGATCCTCGCCAGCCGACCAACCGAGCTCATGCTCGCGCGCATCCCCACCAGCTCGTCATGGTGCAGTTGTTGGCGATGTTCGAGCCTCCCAAGTCTGCGCTCAAGCTCGTTGACCGACTGAAGGCGAGATTCCGTAGCTACCAGCCGAGTATCGAACTCTTCCAGTCGAGAAACCCGCGCCTCCAACTCAGCCAGGCGACGATGAGCATCGCTGCTCGCCAGACGCTCTATGCGCGACTCCACTTCAGTCAAACGACGATGAGCATCAATGCTCGCCAAGCGCTCAACCCGCGATTCGACATCAGTCAGGCGGCGATGAGGCTCGCAGATCGCTAAGCGCTCCAGCTTGGATTCCAGCTCTAGGATTGCGCGAGTAGCCCTCTCCTGGTACTCGCGAGAAGGAAGCCCAACCGCGTCGATCAAGGCTCCTATGGGAGTACGAGCGCGAGCTGCAAAGAGGGCAAAAAATATCAGAGCTTTGACGACTGAAGGAACCAAGTGAAGATAGTGGCGACTATCATGAATGGCGACCAAATACCTGGCCGAGGACTACGAGAGCGATGGCGAGGAGAGCCCTTGCCTCGCTGGGGAGACGTGTTGTGATGATGATCGCCTCGCCGAGCAGGATGGGATCCAGCCGTCTGATCCCGGCTAGGAGGCGCGTTCCCACGACCGCGACTATCGCCTGGTCGTCCTCCTCCCCTTGGAGGAAAGAAGCCCGAGGAGCCCCCAGTCCCGCCACGGCGCGAGGACTCGCCCTGATGAGTAGAAGGCGCAGTAGAAGTCGAAGGGCGCTGGTCGCCCTGAAGAATTTCGGAAGGAGGGAACGGAGGAGGTGGCGGAAGCCCGCCTACGGGCAGCTGCGAGCTACTCGCTGTCCCCACAGACTGAAGAGGCGGTGGTGGTGGAGGCGGAAGCACGATGCCCGCCAAAGGAGCACGTTGCTCGCTCATCGGCCTCTTCTCCAGCGAGGAGCTATGAAGAACTTGCCCTGAGCGACCTCCACCCCTAGGCGAGATCATGGGCGACGATCTCAGAGGAGGTGCGGCTAAAGGCTCCTCCTGAGCACCGATGGTGGAAGAATCTGCGAGCATAGAAGAAACATTCAGCAACCCGGACCAAGTTGAGGTCAGTTAAAAAAGGTGGCGAGTAGATTAATCGCACCTCGCACAGAAGCGAGATTCTCCAACGAATTCTGGGCCAAGATCTCAGGAACGCTCGCCCCCTCGGCGACATTTGGAGCAGGAGGATCAGCGGCTGGCGAGTCGCCCTCATTAGAGAGCCCCAGGTCGTCCAGCAGCTGCTGGTGTTGGTCGCCCAAAGGAGCAGCGACCTCTTCCTCGACGGCTTTCTTCTTCTCCTTCTTCTTCTTCTTCTGGGCGAGCCTCTTCCTCTTCTTGGAAGATGGAAGGTCGCCAGATGCGGGATCCAGGCGAGGAGGGAGCGAAGAGCCATCAAAAAGGCCGACAAGACCAGCCATGGCCGCCTTAGCCTCGGCAGCATAGTCGCGCACCATCTTGAGCGAGTTCAGAAAAGACGTGCCATCGGAGACCCCTGCCCCTCTATTTATAGAGCTCGAGCGTCGGCCAGCGAGATTGCGAGTATAGGCCAATAATCGCCAGTAGGCAAGTGAAATATCTAATTGCTAACCTAAATCACCTAGAGGGGGGGTGAATAGGTGATAATTGCGTCTTTTGCGGAAATAAAAAAAAACTTGATGACAAAGAACACAGATAAAGCAAACCACAATCACAGACGAAGCAAGAAATTTATAGTGGTTCCCCGTTCTTGGGTACTCCACTTGCCGGCCTCGCCAATCTAGCACCACTGCTAGAATTGACTACTTCACTAAATCTCGGATCAAGAAAGATCCTACAAACTCGGAGTCAAAACTCCTACAATATCGGAGACAAATCTCCTACAATCTCAGAGAATACTTCTCTTACAACTCGGAGAACAAAGCTCCTACAACTCGGAGAAAACTTCTCCTACAATCAAATGAAAATAAGAGATGATATGATACTTATCAATCACAATCAGATCTGAAAAACTCTTTAGGGTTCTTCTTCCTCCTTGAGATTGGAATGGATTTGAATTAATGTCGATGAGGAAGATCCAAATGACTCAGATCTGATCTTCTAGAATTCGAATCGATCCAATAGAATTCAGAGAGAATCAAGCAACGATCGATCGAACCTATTCTTCCACTTGGAGATGAGAAATCGGAACTTCTGAACAGTCTCCAACGAGGGCGACTCGCACGGCACTTTGCGACTTCTTGATTTAGGGAGAGAGAATCAGAAAGGAATAAAACTTTTTTAAAAACTTAAGATAGAGGGCCTTTTATAGGAGAAGGTCTAAATAGAATATTTAAGCCTTAAGCCAGAAAAGGAATCTCGTCAAACAGACGAATAACAGAAGTCGGCAAAAACAGTTTGAAGGAACGAGAAACAGATTTCTCGAGAGAAAGAAGACTTCTCGAGAAATCACGGCTGGATCTCGGAAAAAGGCTTTCAAACAAATTGACAGAGCTTCTCGAGAAAAGAGGGGATTTCTCGAGAACAAAGATCTTCTCGAGAAATGAGATAAACTAACCTTTTTCGGAAGAAACAAGAACTTCTCGAGAAATCAGATAAACTTCTCGAGAGGAAAGATTTTCTCAGAGAATTTCAGCAAAGAAGGCTTCTCGAGAAAATCAAAGGATTTTCCGAGAGCACTACAGACTTCTCGAGAAATAAAGATAGCTTCTCGAGAAATTTGGATTTCCTTCGAAGACTTAAGCTGAAAAGAACTTCTCGAGAATTCCAAAGGATTTTCCGAGAGCTTTTCAGATTTCTCGAGAAATACACTTGGAAGAAAATTCTTTAAACTTTTCTTTGAGAACAGCTACACCTCCAAGACCTTAGCTTCCTTTGTCTCGATTAGAAATGCATCCCAATAGAGAGATCACATATGAGTCAACATCATATCTCATACAATGAGGAATTACATTGTAAGAGACTGTGCTCATTGACCCACTGTGACCTGACATTGGTTTACACTTAGCAATGTGAACCTGCAAGACAATACTAGAGAAACATATCAAATACATAAGCAATTCAATCTTGGTTCATAGTTGACTTTCTACAAATCAAGGTTATTGTGGATACAATACCCAACAATCTCCCCCTATTTGTAGAAGTCAGAACCTCACTTACCAAGATGAATTGCAACAAAAAAAAATACACAACATGATATACAAGGAATTAAATTGAGACAGATAAGGAAAGAGCATCAAAAACTAAATCTATATAAGAAAAATAATTATCACATCAAAATCAGAACTATATATAGATTTTCAGATTGTCTCATGACTTAAAGTTCACACAAGCATATGACAAAAAGAATTTGATGGTCTTCATTCTCTGGCATTGTCTCTTCTTTTCTGTTCTTGTCTTGTGAAGTATGCAAATGGTTTAGGATGGTACTTTGGAGGAGCTGGTGGAGCTGAAGGATCATTGTACTTATGTATCCTGTAATGTAATCTCCTTTTGACTTTGCTGGTTTGATAAAGCTTCCATTCAGAAGAGCTGAAATAGTCTTGAACTGGCATTCCACCTTCTTCAACTAATCTGAGTGAATCAAGAATGATAACCCTTGAAACTGGACTCCAAATCTCTGGATAATTTACAGACTCAGAAGCAACAGCTTTGCCAGAGCCTGTTGAACTTGTTCCAGGAACTGATCTAAATGCAGAAGGTCCTTCACCATACTTTCTTTTCCTTGTACCTTGCTTAGAAGAAGCAACTTCTACATCAGAAGACACATCTGGTCTTGGAGAGAATTGAGGAGCATCAACTTGTGCAGGAGGATAAGGAGGAGGAAGATCATACTGAGGAGGGGGATCAGCAGGGTCAATGCCCAATTCTGGAAAGATCTCACTGTGAAGCCAAGTAGTAGATCTTTGAGTGAAATCTTTGACATCAGCTACCTGCTTCTGGACTCCCTGAGACAGTAGATCAAATTTCTCACTCATGTGATTATGAAATGCAAATAAATTCTCATCAATTGAACCTATCAACTTGTCCTCCCCCTTTCTGACTTTTACAGAAAGAGTCTGGAGAACAGATTCTTTGAACAACCCTACCTCATCAACAATTTTGAAGCAGTGTTCATCAGCCTTATTATACATAGATTCTTGAGTCTTTCTGACTTCAATTATCTGCTCTAACACTTTACCAACACCCTCAATGGTGTGGTCAATAGCTTTTCCTCCTTGAATGACAATCCTCTTGAGTTCTTCTGAACTATCTTGGAAGGCTTTCAGCTTTTTATCCATAGCTTTCTCTATATCTGTTATCCTGGCATGCACTTCCTTGAAAGATAAATCTATCTTGGCACTCTGCCTTTGGAGTAACATTTCAATTTGACCTAGCAAGGCATGGTCAGCAAAGAGAGGAGGAGGAATGGGGGCTGGCTGGACTGGTTCAGGGATTTCTTCAAGAACAACTGTACTTTTCTCTGGAAGAAAAGACAGATTCACAGTCTCATCTACTTGAAATACAGGCTGTCCCTGTGCTTCTGTATTCATTTCCATATAGGACTCTTGCTCCCCCTCAGTATTTGCTGGGGGAGAAGGAATATTGTGAACAGAAACATCATCATCATCATGATGGAATTCAAAATCTGCACCTGAACCTGCATGGTGATCACTGGAGTTCTGCTCATCATCAACAACAGTGTTCTGAATGTCAAGAAGAACATCTGCTATGTTAGCATCAACAGTTTCTTTTGCAACATCATGAGGAGGAGGAGGAGGAGAAGAAGCCACATTATCTAAGATAGGGGAGAATACCACATCAGGAGGAGGAATCTCTGATCCTGGAGGAACCTGATCTGATGGAATATTATCTGATGTAAGAGGAGGAACTAAATCTGCTGCTGGAGGGACATGCTGCTGACCTGGAGATGGAAGAAGACTTGGAGATGGAGGAGCTTGATGCTGTGCTGAAGAGTCTGGAGGAGGAGTTGAATGCACATCCTGTTGACCAGAAGGCTCCCCCTGGGAATGACCACCTTCTGAAGGCTTGGTTATCCTGATGTTCCACCTTTGGAGGGTGAACACATCCAACCTCTTCAAGTGATGAATGATAGACCCTTTGGACATATCAAAGACTTGAGGATCAACCTGATTCAGATAGAGAGTTATAATCCTTGCAAAATTAGGACTAGAAATGCTCTCTTTGATCTTATTGAACAAAATGCCTGCCCAGCTGCACTTCTTCCCACAGATTACTGCTGTAACTAAACTGAACACATCCACTGAGACATATCCCAGGCTTCCAGTATTTCCCAGCAGCACCTTGGAGATGATGTCCACCAAAAGTTTCCCGACATCATTCATTTGCTGTCTACGAATTGTCTTGGCTGAAGTCAAACCTACATAAGTCACTGCTTTTACCCAATCATTATCATCCAGAGATTCTTCTTCCTCCACTAAAGGCAACTTCAGATGTTTGGAAATAGACTTAGGAGTGATCTTAATTTTGGAATTCCCAATAGTAGATTTCATCTTCAATCCAGTTTTATGAACCTTAACATTAATGAAAAAATCCTCCACCTCTTTAAACAGAACTTTGCATGGCTGCTCTAGAACAAAAGATAAACCGGCGGCTTCAAGAAGATAAAACAGGTTCTTGAAATCATCTGAGATGGAAATTAGGCCTTCTCGCACTAATTCACTGCCCACGCCAACCTTTGGATTTGAATGAGGCGCCATTGATCACGAGGAATGAACAATTGAATGCGAGAGAGAAAGAAAATCAAGAATCAACTGACCAGAAATCTCGATTTCGCGTGAGAGGAAGACGAACCGTCGGCGGCTTTACGAGAAGAAGACGAAGGAACTCGCGTGAACATTAATTTGTTTCGATTGTCTATTTATAGTTTGGTTTGATGTGACAATTATTCGAGATTTATTTATAGATAAAGAAAATAAAAACACGCATACCTGACCTTTCGTATCCCGGAAAATAAAGACTAGAATTCTGAAAATTGAACGCAATTTCTCGAGAGATATACTGATTCACGAGAACTATTCTAATTTCTCGAGAAGTATCTTGATTTCTCGAGAGATCCCAGAATTCTGATTTTCTGACTTTGAAAAAGACATTTCTCGAGGGATAACCCATTTCTCGAGAAGTGCAGGTACATTTTGCGAGAAGTCTTTCATTTCTCGAAAAGTCTATGTCATTTCTCGAGAAATCCTGTTAAGACTTAGAAATTTTCTACCTCTTTCTTTCTGAAGGACAGATTCATGCTTTCCATAGATATATAACTTTTAGAAACTCCATTTTTCTTCTTGCTTTAAGCATTACTCCAAGTTGAGCATTCCAAGTTCCGTTTTGAAGAAAGAGAACTTGGTCTCATCCAGCGGCTTCGTGAATATATCTGCAACTTGCTTATCCGTAGGGACATAGCTTAAGTTGATGTCCCCATTATCCACATGTTCCCGGATGAAGTGATACCTTAGTTCAATATGCTTTGTCCGACTGTGGGAGACTGGATTGTTTGATATAGCAATTGCACTGGAAGAATCACAAAACATTGGAATATTCTTGTTCTTCATATTGTAGTCTTGAAGTTGATTCATTATCCATAGAAGTTGTGCGCAACAGCTGCCTGCAGAAATATATTCTGACTCGGCGGTTGAAATTGCAACACAATTCTGCTTCTTGCTACTCCAGGATATAAGTCGTCTTCCGAGAAATTGGCATGTTCCGGAAGTGCTTTTCCTGTCGTCTCTGCTACCTGCAAAATCTGCATTTGAATAGCCTATTAGTTCGCTATCATTACTTCTTGGGTACCATAAGCCAAGATTTGGTGTGCCCTTAAGATATCTCAAAATTCGCTTTGCAGCAGTATAGTGAGATTCCTTAGAGTTCACCTGATATCTAGCACATACACATGTGGAAAACATTATGTCGGGTCTACTAGCAGTAAGGTAGAGCAAAGAGCCAATTATGCTTCTGTATTTAGTTTCATCAAAAGGTTTCCCTTTCTCGTCCTTGTTCAGAGACATAGCTGAGCTCATTGGAGTCCTCATGGAGGTTGCACTCTCCATTTCGAATTTCTTAATTAACTCCTTGGTGAACTTCGTCTGAGAGATGAAAATTCCATCTTCAGATTGTTTCACTTGAAGTCCTAAGAAATACTTCAGCTCACCCATACTGCTCATTTCAAACTTCCCCTGCATAAGTTTTGAAAACTTCTTGCAAAGGTTGTCATCCGTTGAGCCAAAAATAATGTCATCAACATAGATTTGCACTAGCAAAATCTTGCCTTTTACTTCCCTAAGAAATAATGTCTTATCTATCTTTCCTCTTGTGAACTTGTTCTCAAGAAGGAAGTTAGACAGCGTCTCATACCAAGCTCGAGGAGCTTGTTTTAAACCATATAAAGCTTTCTGAAGTAAATAAACATAATTAGGAAAGTTCTGATTGACAAAACCTGGAGGTTGTTCCACGTATACTTCTTCTTTGATATTTCCGTTGAGGAATGCTGACTTGACGTCCATTTGGTATACGGTGAAACCCTTGAATGCAGCAAAGGCTAGAAATAGCCTAATCGCTTCGAGTCTTGCTACCGGTGCATATGTCTGATCGAAGTCGATTCCTTCTTCTTGTCTGTAGCCTTTAGCTACAAGTCTTGCTTTATTCTTGATGATCGTTCCATCTTCGTCCAACTTGTTTCTGTACACCCACTTTGTTCCAATTATGTTCTTATCCTTAGGCTTTGGAACAAGTGTTCAGACCTTGCAACGCTTGAATTGGTTTAATTCTTCTTCCATTGCAATAATCCAGTGTGGGTCTTCATTTGCTTCTTGAATTTTCTTTGGTTCTACCTGTGAAAGAAAGCTCAAGTGCAAATTTTCGTTAGTAGTACCTCTTCTAGTTCTAATGCCTTCATGAGGGTCTCCTATGATTTGATCAATAGGGTGGTCCCTCATGTGTCTGAATTCAAGATTCCTCGCATCGCTTGGAACATTAGGAACTACTTCTTCTTCAACTGGAACAAATTCTTCCACTGGAGTTGGCTCTTCATCAAGGTGATCTTCCTCTTCAGCTAAGGTTAGAGGAGAGATCTTGACGAAGGTTTGAGCGTCGTCTTTAACTGGCTTATGCAAGTGTGTATCTTGCAACTTTGAACCTGCAACTTCAATAGAAGAACTAGAAGAGCTGCTTTGAAGCATGCTCGTCTCATCAAATACAACATTAATAGACTCTTCTAGCTACAACCAGAGTTTTCTTATTAAAAATACGATAAGCTTTACTATGGCTACTATAGCCTACGAAAATACCTTCAAAGCTCTTTTCGCTAAACTTAGTTTTGTAATGCTTTCCATTGTTAAGTACAAAGCACTTACTGCCAAAAATTCTGAAATAAGAAATGGTTGGTTTCTTGCCCTTTAAAAGTTCATAAGGAGTCTTTTCATGGTTCTTATTTATGAGTGCTCTGTTTTGCACGTGGCAAGCAGTGTTGACAGCTTCAGCCCAGAAATATTCTGGTAATGAAGAATCACTCAACATAGTTCTGCAAGCCTCAATGAGTGTTCTGTTCTTTCTCTCGGCTACTCCATTTTGTTGTGGAGTCCGGGGAGAGGAAAACTCATGAAAGATACCAAGGCTTTCACAAAAGTCTGTCATTGCTCCAGATTCAAATTCTGTTCCGTGATCACTTCTGATTTTGACCACTGAACAGTTAAATTCATTCTGGGTTTGCTTAACAAAGCTTGTGAAAGTGTCGAAAGTATCTGACTTGTGTTTTAGAAAGAATACACATGCAAAACGTGAGCAATCATCCACAATAACCAATGTATAAGACTTACCTCCTAAGCTTCTAATTTGCAACGGACCAAACAAGTCCATATGAAGCAGGTATAAACACCTGTTAGAATCTTTGCCAATAATGCTCTTGAAGGTAGCTCTTGTTTGCTTGCCTTTTATGCATGCATGACAAGGTCTATCTTTAACGCACTTAACATTTGGCGCATTGCGCACTAAGTTTTGCGAAAACAGTTTATTAATAGTTTTAAAATTTATATGTGCTAGTCTCTTGTGCCATTGATCGACAAGAGATGCACTATCTTTGGCTAAAAGACACACTGGTGTAGAAGAAGATAAACATAGAAAATTTAAGCAAAAGATATTCCTACAGCGAGTCCCTGATAAAATCGTTTCAGAATTCTCTGCCGACTTTATTAGACACTTATCTTTACGAAAATCGACTATGTATCCTTTATCACAGAGTTGGCTTATACTTATCAGATTATGTTCTAATCCTTCCACATAAGCCACATCTAAGAAAGATACATTGTCATTAGAAATCATACCATAGCCTTTTGTAACTCCACGGTCTGATCCCCCAAAAATAACTTTTGGTCCATTCACAACTGGAGTATAATTTTGCAATAGACTTCTAGTCCCGGTCATGTGCCGAGAACAACCACTGTCCAAATACCAGATAGGATTTTTGTTGGCCTTTGGACATACCTGCAAGAACAGATTATCTTGCCTCAGGAGCCCAAACAAATTTGGGTCCTTGGTCCCTTGTTAGTTGAGATCCACATTGAATGTTAACATTGCGAGTGGTCTTCCTTGCAGTGTTAACTTGTGGTCTATTGGCATAAGAAACATTGAACCAACAATCCACGGCAAAGTGACCTGGTTTGCCGCAGCACCAACATTTAAACCTGTTGTACCTTCTCTTTGTATTTTCCTGCTGACCTTTTTGAATGTAAGATTTAGCAGGAGCATTCTTTCTAGAAGTGGATGCTTCGTGAGTACAGCACACACAAGGTAGTGCTATCTCATTAGGCTTGGGTGCAACAGCCTTTACAATTGGTGCTTTCTTCTCATTATGTCCGTGAACGTAAGGACCATAATCTCTTAGATTTATCTCTTCATGAGATGCTTTGAAAGCACTATTTCCGAAGTTTCGGGGACTAGTCCATCCCTTATAGTCCTTGACAGGTCCAAACTTAATTGGTCGGGTCAAGTGACCATAAGTGCTTTGCATGTCATAAATGTTTGAGGGAAAAATAACTTTCTGAAATGGTACATGTTTTTGATGGGCTTTCCCTTTCTCTTCAATGGAGGCTTTCTTAGCATTCATGAATTTCTTATTGGCATGTGTGCCCTTAGTAGTGTTACTAGGACCTGCCACATGACCTAATCCACTAGCACTTGCTTGAGCAGTGAATCTATCAATGAGCGGAAGAATTGTTTTGGGTTGTGAAAACTTTTCAACTAGCTTTCGTTCAGCGGCTAGCTGTTCTTCCAAAACTTTGATAGAGTTCGCTCTCCGATCAAGGAGCTCATCCGATCTTTTGATCTTGTCTTGTAAGACTTGGACTTCCTCTTTGAAGGAAGAAAGTTGTTCAACTTCCTTTCTCAAATTGGTTTCCATTTCCTTAAGAGACATAATCTCCTTGGTCTGAGATTTGACAACCCTTCGGCACTTGTCAAAGCTCTTGAGCATTTCGGTGTATTGGGTCATGAGTTTAGATTCATCATCAGAGAAATAATTTTTTTGTTCAGCAGAAGCATAATCCGAATCAGATAGCATAGTGTGAGAATTTACTTTCCCAGTGTATGGGGGTTCTTCTTCATCATCTGTCATGGCCATAAGCCCAAAGTATGCTTCTTCTTCAGTGCTTGATTTATCTGAATCACTATCGCTTAGTGTTTTAGCCTTCTTGGCTACAAAACTTCTTTCGTTTTTCTTTTTTCCATTAGTGGGTTTCTTCACATCTTTTCTTCCGCCCTCTCTCTTTTTATGAGGGCATTCAGCGATCATGTGCCCTGGCTTATTGCAACAATAGCAAATAATGTCAGTAGAAGTATGTTTGTTCGGTTTGGATTTATACCTGTCATTTGTGCTTGAGCCTTTCTTATAGTAATCGCCTTCACGATGTGAGTGTCTATAATCTGAGGAAGATGGCTTGTTCCTCATTTGCCTTCTTTTATTCA
This sequence comes from Dactylorhiza incarnata, assembly GCA_033032865.1. NCBI lineage: Eukaryota > Viridiplantae > Streptophyta > Magnoliopsida > Asparagales > Orchidaceae > Dactylorhiza > Dactylorhiza incarnata. The sequence continues at coordinate 333,531 of JAWHQI010000491.1, forward strand.
GCAGTTTCTTAAACTGTCGGGAGATTAGAGAGAACTCCCCATCAGTCATTTCAGAATTGGAGGAGCCGGCTTCTGATTCTTCTTCTTCGTCAGATTCTAAAGCTCTAACTGGAGACAATGCTCTGCTCTTTCTGGAACTCTCGGCCTTCATAGCCAAGGTCCTTTCCTTGCTAGAGATTCTATTCCCATCTTCTTCTGTTTTGCGAATGTTCATTTGAAGCTCATGGGATAATAATTTCCCATACAGATTCTGAGGATCTAGGTTGGGTAGCTTTCCGAATTCCCTGATGGCAACTATTTTACTATCCCAATCCTTTGTTAGGGATCGCAGAAATTTGTCATTTAGTTCTCCATTAGTGAATTCCCGACCATAATTCTTTAGGCCATTTACTATTTTAAAGAATCTTTCATATGCATCTGCAATGCATTCCTTCTTACCCTGTTTGAATGCTTCGTACTCCTGATTCAGAAGAGATCTTCTGTCATCTCTTACTTCTTCGGTGCCTTCCATAAGAACGATTAAGGAAATTCACATATCTTTGGCAGATTTGCAGTGAATTAGGTTTTGCAACATTGAATCGTCCACTGCACTGACAATAATGTTCTTCGCCTTTTTATCCAAGGCAACGAGAGCGATCTCATCCTTGGTCAAATCCATCATCTTCTTAGGCACTCTTAGGAGAGGGTCAATTGTAGAAGCAGTCATAGGCACATGAGGGCCTTCTTCCACGACTTGGAAGATTCTTGGATCTGCGGCCTCCATGTAGAATTTCACTCTCTCTTTCCACATGGGGAAATTACCCTTGGTGCATATAGGCAATTTCAACGAGGAAGATTCCTTGCACTTTTCCATGATAGATAGCAAAAAGATTGAAGGGATCTTGTTCAAGGTGTTAACCTATTAACGAACAACAACCTCCCTCTGATACCAATTGAAATATCTAATTGCTAACCTAAATCACCTAGAGCGGGGGTGAATAGGTGATAATTGCGTCTTTTGCGGAAATAAAAAAAAAACTTGATGACAAAGAACACAGATAAAGCAAACCACAATCACAGACGAAGCAAGAAATTTATAGTGGTTCCCCGTTCTTGGGTACTCCACTTGCCGGCCTCGCCAATCTAGCACCACTGCTAGAATTGACTACTTCACTAAATCTCGGATCAAGAAAGATCCTACAAACTCGGAGTCAAAACTCCTACAATCTCGGAGACAAATCTCCTACAATCTCAGAGAATACTTCTCTTACAACTCGGAGAACAAAGCTCCTACAACTCGGAGAAAACTTCTCCTACAATCAAATGAAAATAAGAGATGATATGATACTTATCAATCACAATCAGATCTGAAAAACTCTTTAGGGTTCTTCTTCCTCCTTGATTGGAATGGATTTGAATTAATGTCGATGAGGAAGATCTAAATGACTCAGATCTGATCTTCTAGAATTCGAATCGATCCAATAGAATTCAGAGAGAATCAAGCAACGATCGATCGAACCTATTCTTCCACTTGGAGATGAGAAATCGGAACTTCTGAACAGTCTCCAACGAGGGCGACTCGCACGGCACTTTGCGACTTCTTGATTTAGGGAGAGAGAATCGGAAAGGAATAAAACTTTTTTAAAAACTTAAGATAGAGGGCCTTTTATAGGAGAAGGTCTAAATAGAATATTTAAGCCTTAAGCCAGAAAAGGAATCTCGTCAAACAGACGAATAACAGAAGTCGGCAAAAACAGTTTGAAGGAACGAGAAACAGATTTCTCGAGAGAAAGAAGACTTCTCGAGAAATCACGGCTGGATCTCGGAAAAAGGCTTTCAAACAAATTGACAGAGCTTCTCGAGAAAAGAGGGGATTTCTCGAGAACAAAGATCTTCTCGAGAAATGAGATAAACTAACCTTTTTCGGAAGAAACAAGAACTTCTCGAGAAATCAGATAAACTTCTCGAGAGGAAAGATTTTCTCAGAGAATTTCAGCAAAGAAGGCTTCTCGAGAAAATCAAAGGATTTTCCGAGAGCACTACAGACTTCTCGAGAAATAAAGATAGCTTCTCGAGAAATTTGGATTTCCTTCGAAGACTTAAGCTGAAAAGAACTTCTCGAGAATTCCAAAGGATTTTCCGAGAGCTTTTCAGATTTCTCGAGAAATACACTTGAAAGAAAATTCTTTAAACTTTTCTTTGAGAACAGCTACACCTCCAAGACCTTAGCTTCCTTTGTCTCGATTAGAAATGCATCCCAATAGAGAGATCACATATGAGTCAACATCATATCTCATACAATGAGGAATTACATTGTAAGAGACTGTGCTCATTGACCCACTGTGACCTGACATTGGTTTACACTTAGCAATGTGAACCTGCAAGACAATACTAGAGAAACATATCAAATACATAAGCAATTCAATCTTGGTTCATAGTTGACTTTCTACAAATCAAGGTTATTGTGGATACAATACCCAACAATCTCCCCCTATTTGTAGAAGTCAGAACCTCACTTACCAAGATGAATTGCAACAAAAAAAAATACACAACATGATATACAAGGAATTAAATTGAGACAGATAAGGAAATAGCATCAAAAACTAAATCTATATAAGAAAAATAATTATCACATCAAAATCAGAACTATATATAGATTTTCAGATTGTCTCATGACTTAAAGTTCACACAAGCATATGACAAAAAGAATTTGATGGTCTTCATTCTCTGGCATTGTCTCTTCTTTTCTGTTCTTGTCTTGTGAAGTATGCAAATGGTTTAGGATGGTACTTTGGAGGAGCTGGTGGAGCTGAAGGATCATTGTACTTATGTATCCTGTAATGTAATCTCCTTTTGACTTTGCTGGTTTGATAAAGCTTCCATTCAGAAGAGCTGAAATAGTCTTGAACTGGCATTCCACCTTCTTCAACTAATCTGAGTGAATCAAGAATGATAACCCTTGAAACTGGACTCCAAATCTCTGGATAATTTACAGACTCAGAAGCAACAGCTTTGCCAGAGCTTGTTGAACTTGTTCCAGGAACTGATCTAAATGCAGAAGGTCCTTCACCATACTTTCTTTTCCTTGTACCTTGCTTAGAAGAAGCAACTTCTACATCAGAAGACACATCTGGTCTTGGAGACAACGCTGCCCAACGTGCCGCATCCTACCAAATGCGTGTAGCCCGAATCTACGACAGGAGGGTGAAGCCCAGACCGATCAGCGTAGGAGATCTCGTCTTGCGCAGCATCGAGGCAGCCGGCAAAGGCCCCCAAGGAGATAAGCTCTCGTCGGCCTGGGAAGGCCCGTACGTAGTCACGACGGTCGTAAAACCCGGAACATACAGGCTCAGGACGGCAGAAGGGAAGACTTTGCCACGCACCTGGAACGCTCAAAACCTGCGCCGCTTTTACCAGTGATCCAGGGACTTCTACCATATGCTAAGCCGCGAGCTCAGACTCGTGCGAACTTATCTTACAATTTCTGTACCAAACCGCGAGCTCAGACTCGTGCACTTATCTTATATTACATATTATGTAAAAGCCGCGAGCTCAGACTCGTGCACTTATCTTATATCACGTATTATATAAAAGCCGTGAGCTCAGACTCGTGCACCTATCTTATCTTCAATAAAACTACGCATCAAATAATTTCTTGCTATAAAACTATGTATGTATATTTTGACATCAACATCCATTTAAGAAAAATCTTTGTAACGGGGCCCTGCCCTGGGGACTTTGCACCGCCGTCGATTGAAGGTTCGCTCTTCTCCTCCGCCGTCGAGTCCCAGCGTCGTCGGGGCCTGCCCCCCTTGCGTTCGCCTCCGGTTTGAATACACCAGCTATTCACCGGCACTTCGGGGCCCTGCCCCGGGGACTTTGCACCGCCGTCGATTGAAGGTTCGCCCTTCTCCTCCGCCGTCGAGTCCCGGTGTCGTAGGGGTCTGCCCCCCTTACGTTCACCCCCGGTTTGAATACATCCGCTATTCACCGGCCAAAGCCGCGAGCACAGACTCGTGCACCAAAGCCGCGAGCACAGACTCGTGCAAAAAAGCGGCGAGCACAGACTCGTGCAAAAAGCCGCAAGCACAGACTTGCGCAAGCTAAATTTCTATTATGTAAAAGCCGCGGGCTCAGAACCGCGCAAGTTCATCTGTTATTTTGCAGAAATCACTCAACCGATGCGGATATAAATATTAGGCAGCAAGCCAGCGACAAGCTCGGAGAACCAACGCCCTTCGCCGGCCATCTTAAAGCGTCCTCCCACGATCAATGCTTTGACAACAACCAGGAAAGCAGGACCATCAGAGGGCTATCACGACCCAGCGCAGGGCGAGAAACGCCTGTCCAGGACAAAGAAACAAAGTCAACCACGCTCACCCTTCGACTGCAACTCCTGCCCAAAACGCCGCAAAGAGGGCGGTGAATAAAGCTGCCACAGAAAAGTCAAAACCTCCGAACTCCTCGGCCCGAAACTCGGACTCCGAAGGTTTGGGGGGCTTATGTTATACACCCGTAAAGGTCTCGGGCTGCGTCTAAAGGAAGCCCCGCCGAAGAGAGGTCAAAGCACGCACAAGCCGGTCAAAGCACGCAAGCCGCAGGTACGTGCGCTACCGCGCACACGGGAGCGCACGGTAGCGCGCGAGCAGCACCCCCCGTTGCGGGGGAGCGACCCGCTCGCGCCCCGACCGCACCCCTCCCGGGGTGCGGTCCGGCCGCACCCCCCTTGGGAGGTGCGGCCCTGCCACCCTCCCCAAGGGGCCGCATCCCCCAAGGGGGTGCGGCCCAACCGCACCCCCCAAGGGGGTGCGGCCCAGCCGCACCCCGCAAGGGGTGCGGCCAAGCCGCACCACCCTTGGGGGGTGCGGCCAAGCCGCCCCCCCCCCCCCCCCCGGTGGGTGGGACTCGGTCGCACCGCCCGTGGGATGCGTTCCGGCCCCCTCCCCTCGCCTTTTTTCCGTAGGCGGGCTCGAGGGGGCCCCTGCCGCGTTCGCGCCCTCTCGACGGGTGCGTCAGATCTCAATTCCTTCTTGGGGGCAATTCCCCGTTCCGCCGTCCGCCCGGGAGATCCCCGTGGTCCGCGGCACGTGCGGAGCACCTCGGCACTCGCGCGCGCTCAGAACGCTTCTGAGCGCGCTCGGAGGCGTTCTCGCTTTTTGTCTTTCCGACCTTCTCGCTTTTTGTCTTTCCGACCTTCTCGCTTTTTGTCTTTCCGGCTTTCTCACTTTTTGTCTTTCTGACGTTCTCACTTTTTGTCTTTCCGGCGTGCTCACTTTTTGTCTTTCCAGTTTCTCAGATTTCAGGAACAACCTGTCGCCTTTTTCGCCTCCAACGGAACTGCCCGAACTACCCGAACTGCCCGAAGGGTAAGGTGGTCATTTACGAAAATGGCGATCCGTGTGTCCCAAATCAGAAAATATGATTCGTCCGCCGAGCATTTATGGAAACTGCAAACGGCGAAATTACCGGACTGCCCCCGACCAAAGCTATAAAAGGAGCCCCAAGGCTTCATTTTGGGGGACCTGGACTTCTGGACCTGGGAGAGCTCCTTGCAGACTTTTGCGGAATTCTCCTTCGGCGCTTGAAGATTTCCTTCGTCACGAAAGGCGACTCAGCTTCTCACTTTCGTTCCCGAAAGGCGACTCAGCTTCTCACTTTCGTTCCCGAAAGGCGACTCAGCCTCTCACTTTCGTTACCAAAAGGCGACTCAGCTTCTCACTTTTGTTCTCCAGAATTCTCGGAAGGGAAAAAGACTTTGTTTTTTCGAGAGGTGGTCTGTCACCCTCAGAGCACTCTCTCTCTATTTCTTGTTGTAACGAGTAGCGGCCTGTCGCGCTCGAGTTCTGATTACCAGATTGTAAGCCCCTGAAGATAGTGAAGTTTGGTCGGCACAGCTCCGGCCGCGTGGTTTTTTACCCTTTCCGGGTTTTTCACGTTAAAAAGTCTCAGTGTACTCATCAAATCTCGAATTGACTGTTTGCGCGCTTAGATCGCTCGCGAGCTAAGGTGGTTCAATTGGACCGGTCTACCAAGAGCCCTAAGCGTTCCGCAACAAGTTGTAAAATGATAGGATCTACACCGCTTTCGCTATCAAGAACTATATATGACTCATGAGGTTTTAAACTTGTAAATTTTTAATTAACAATTCACGTGTTCATACAAACCTAAAGAGAACTCATTTTCATATGTTCATGTTTATGCAGGTCAACACTCAAGCTAGCCTTTCAATTTTGGATAATTTTGGTATAATTTGAAATATTTTGATGTAACAGGAGAATGATATGTTATTTTTTTCATAATTACTGTATGCTTAGTTTAAAATTGCTATAGTTTGTTCAATATAATTTTTGTTTAAAATTGTTGCGTTCGTATGCCCGGTTTCTATTGGAAGGTCTACGAAAAAATCTTACATTTTCGTTTTGAAACATATATTGGAAGGTCTATTTTTGGCCAAAGGAAAAAAATCACTAACTAGAGCTCAGGAAAAAATCAATAACTAGAGATCAGGAAAAATCGATGCCATTATTAAGAATAAAACGACGAAGACACCAAATTACCTTAAGGGTCCGTTCGGTTCAAAGTTTTTGGGCTTCTGGTTTTGGTTTTGGTTTAAATAAATCAAAAATGCAGTTCAGTTCGTAGCATTTCAGGGGCGGAATTGGAATTCGGCAAAACCATAGCTTTTCATATTACGCTAGTCCCAATTCCTGTCCAAAAGTCTAGGTTTTCCCCGCAAGCCATCAGGTCCGCGATTCCTCTCCATCTTCTCGCCGCTTCCTCCTCACGCTGCGCCTCCTCCTCTCGGAATCTCGCCGCCGGAAGTAAGTAGCCTTCTTCTTCTTCGCCGTCTTCATCTTCCTCGCCATCTTCTGACATTTTCATGTCCGACTGCTACTTTTCCTCGCCATCTTCTGACATTTTCATGTCCGGCTGCTACTCTTCTTCGCCGTCTTCTTCTTCTTCGCGGTTTGTTGTCCGACTGCTACTTTTCCTCACGCTCTGCGCGTGCCTTTTGCAGATCGTCGTCACAGCTGCATTCCGGCACCATCTTCGGTCATTTTCGCCTCCACTGCTGCATTCCGGCGCCTCCTCCGGTGATTTTTCGCCGCCACTGCCGCATTCTGTTTTGCATTCAGGAACTATCTGAAAAAAATTCCCATTTTTTTTTGTTTCAGCCCTGGGTGCCTGGTCATATTTATTCTACCCTTCATCTGAAACATCTTAGTATCAGGTATAACATTTTTTTGTTACTTTTTAGTTATTGTTTACTCACATTCTACACATGGTAGTAAATAAAATGAGCAAAAACATACTCTCAGTCATCTTGAAAGCTTCCAACTGTATCCATGTATTAATATGCAATTTTATTGGATGTCCATGTATTAATATGCAATTTTGTTGGATGTACATACCCCTCATCTTGAAAGCTTCCAACATACTCCCAATTCATTTTCGGATATACATCTGTTGCTGAATTTTTTAGTTGGAAGTGCTGGTCTGCAACATTTGTTTATTCTAAGACGAGTTTATGTTTGTTCGCAGTTTGTATGTGTGCATGTGTGTGTGTGTGTATTTATTTGGATGAGTGTGTGTATGTGTGCATGTGTGTATGTGTGTATTTGTTTGATGATTATGTGTGTGTGTGATTTTTTTAGGTGTGTATATGTGTATGTGTGTATGTGTGTGTTTGTGTGTATTTGTTTGATGATTTTGTCTCATGTCACATTTTAGCTGTTTTTGGATTCGTGGTTTTATTTCATGCAGTTTACTTGAACATTTTGTGGTTAATAAATGCTTAGTTCGTGTTGTTTTTATGTCTGTTGGTAAAATTTTAAACAAAAATTCTGATTTTATGCAATTCCTGTGAATAAATTCCATCCTGCAGCCGAACAACAAAATTGCTCAATTCCAATTCCTGCAGCTGAAAACCTTCCTGCAGCCGAACAGCTTTTTTGCACTGCTTCAGCTTCTCCGACATGTTCGCATAATATCACACGAGATAGAGATGCAGAACAATCCGCCTTACCTTCTTCCCAAAACCCCTCGAGATGGCCAGCACAAAAGCGTTTGATAGTGCTGCGTTCATTTTCCTGGAGGAAAATCGGTGAGAACTGCCACTTTCTTCGCCGGAGGAAGGAGAAAGAAGCGAGGAAGAGAAAAAAGGCTATGGGGAGGATTTTTCGGGAGATGGCGGAAGCAGCCTGTTTCCAAAACACGGAAAATAGGCCCGCTTGGGGCTTGGGGTAGGTTTTGTGGAGAGCCGGTTTTGCAAAGGATTGAAAACAGATACCAAAACACAGGAAAAATAGCCAAACAACATTAATTATTCGTTTTCAGTAACCCAAAATGAAAACCTAGCTATCAAAATACTTCAAACGAACGCAGTCTAAATTTTATCAGGATTTCATACTGATGTGCACACATAAATTTTGACTGAAAATAAATTAAGGGCATTGTTAAAAGCAAATCAAAAATGGATATCCACACACCATTTATAACAACAAACCATACTCTTTGGAAATTACTCGATGCAAACAAATCTGTTAACAACAAACAGATATTTTGTTAACAGCAAATCAAATTTAAAATTAGAAAAATTGTCATTATTTTCCAACTATCGAGAGGATTTTGAGGATAGTTGCTAATCAAAGTGACTCAAAAGAAAAAAAACTAAAGAGTGAGTTCTTGTATCTATAAAGACATAAAAGATTGTTCATATAGTTTAGTTTTTTGAATAACCAAAATCTGATCCGGGAAGGAATAAAAATTCTAATTTCAGCATTCGTGCTTTAACCACAGAAGTTAACTGGCAATCTCAATTTATATATGAGTAAAGTATGATCATTAAATTTTCTACACAATTATTATTTTTATTTTCTGACATTGTAGTCTCAAAAGCCTTTTGTTAAGATATATTATCCTTTGAAAATTTCTGAAAAATAAGAAGATAATTATATACATCTTATTGCATTTCTTTGTCGGTTAACATTTATTGTGCATACATATACCGAATAAACAAATCATTATATAATGCGAGAAGATTTCGACTCAGCGCTAGAGGGAACCATGGTAGGTTTTCGGCGCTGGCCTGCGGCTTATGGTATGCCCGTAGAAAATTTATGAATTAATTTTAAACGAGAATTTTAAGTTATGTCGGTGTGCGGATAACAACTTTTTGGTTTGCCTTTAATAAAACCGGAACTATTTTAAAGTGGGGATTTATAGTTATGTTGGTGTGCCGATATCCGTTTTTGGTTTACCTTTAACAATGCCCTAAATTAATAATATGCAAATAGCCAAAAATAATATTCAACATTGCTCTTTTTTAGAGCAATGTTATAAGCACACTAAAATAGGCTATACGCACACCAATTTTAACTCTTAAAAAAATTGAAAACCCTAACCCCCCTCAATTAAGCATACACCGCCTTTTTCCGTTGTTTCCACCGTTCCCGATTCCAAGAGGCGCGCGCTCCTTCTTCATCCGCTGCCATTGGAGATCACGACTGTGTGGAGCTTCGTCGGAGGAAAGCCGCGAGCGCTGGGTTCCTGTTTGCTCTTCTCCTTTCTGGCATTCTCGAGTCTAAGCTGAACACCCCCGCCTCCTCTCTTTTCGGGTTTTCGCCTCCTTGCATAGAGTTCGTCGGCTTCCTCTGTGTAAGCACACCAAAAACCATAATTTCCGCCATTAACGAATACATTTTTCTGCCATTGGAGGAGATCGCCTGCCACGGAATGATTATGGAGTGTTGTTAGAACTCTATAAATGCAATGAAATGCATCGTGAAGCACTCAAACTCCTCCATAAGCTTGTTGAGGAATCAAATTCAGGCATTATTTGTTCTGAATCATAGAAGTTTAAACCATCCATGATTATTGATTATCTTTAGGTATTGTTGTTTATTTTCTGGATGCTTTTCAGGATTTTTTTTTACGGTAGCTGCAATCAAAGGAATAAATGTTTATGAAAAAGTTTTATAGAAGATAAGCGGCACGGCGTTGACTCCGCATCCCTTTGCAAAATCGTTATCTCCGTCTCCAATCAGAATAAAACGACGAACGTGTTTCCCTCTCCACGACTGAGATGGACGGTGGAGTGGTTGTTACGGCTCATCTGACGGTCTCAGAACTTTCAGCACCATCCAACGGCGCATCACGTGCCAGCTCAAAAGCCAGATCCACGGACGAAGACAAATCCACGGTCGAAGTTCACCCAGAGTTAATCAACGAAGATCCAAGCGACAGCAACACTGCAGATCACGAGGCCGATGTTCATCATGGACCGATTGAATCCCAGCCGTTAAAGAATGCAGCCGACTAATCCCTGCCACCGCCGCCCGCTACAGTTATCTTTCCCCCAGTTTATATATTATAGCTTTATATCTAAGAAACTTGTTTCACATAATTACTTTCCTAACGGTCTGTTGACCTAGCTATATAAAGTCTTTTGTATTCCCGTTTTCGAGTAAGCAAGAAGTAATATTATTCGTGTTCTTCTCTTCTTCCCCTCCGGCCTCCTCTAGGCCCTCCTCCTCAAGCCCTCCCAACGGGATCGTAACATTATTGGTGCTCTCGTTGAGAGATTTCTGGGACCCCGCTGGGATCAACATGGGAGAAGGACTCAGATCCATCGCCGAGTTCAAAGCAGCCCTTCAAGCGGAGCAAGCCAACCGAGTCAGCCAGCTGGAGGACATCCACCAGAAGTTTACATCGGAACTCAATCAACAAACACAACAGATGCGGTACTACTTAACCACCGAGTTACAAACCAAGGAAAAACCTGTTGGCACGCCAAATCCTCGAAACCAGGGAGAATTCCGCCGATCAAGTTACGGATCAAATAACAGCATTACGCCGGGACATGCTTCTACAATTTGAGACACTAATCAAACAAGGAGCCCCAGCCGAACAAAGACCAATCATCATCGAAGAAGCCCTGAGCAAACATCCTCGACCGATGGATACCCCACCGGCCCAGTCAATCCATGGAATACTAGGAGCAGCCCCGACGCTTGTAAACACCCAGGTAGTTTCTCACCGACCCGGTAATATAGAAATAACTTGCCCCCGGTTTTCTGAAGGGGACCCCACAGATTGGCTTTATGAACTTAAACGTTACTTCGAGTATAATGAGATTAGAGTTCAGGACTATTTACTAATCGCAGGATTTCACTTAGACAAACCCGCTTCAAAATGGTACCAAGCCACCCTTAAGGATCACCCCACGTTAAATGATCAAATGTTTATCGATGCAATCCAAAAATGGTTCGGACCCTCGCCGTATGTAAAACCAGCCGGACTGCTAACCAAGCTACAACAAACAACAACAGTTCTCGCCTATAAAAAAGAGTTCGAAGAGTTAATAATAAAGTACCCGGTCTAACACCAGATTTCATTGCCGACATGTTTGTATTGGGCCTTAAGGAGAGTATCAGGGGGCCGGTCATGTTGGCTCGACCCACCGAAGTGCACGACACATTCGCAATTGCCCGAATGTATGAGGATCAACAAAATCTGAACTTCAAGGTGAGTACACCATACAACAACACAAACCCAAATCTAGGGCATAAGCCCACCCACAACTTCATCCCTAACAACAAACCAAAGTTACCGCCGATTAAACGACTTTCACCCGCCGAGCTCCAAGCTGGGAAAAGGGTTTGTGTTATAATTGCGACGAACGCTACCATGCAAACCATAAGTGTAAGGGTAGAGGCGCCCTCCTGTATCTAGGAGGAACGGAGGAATCCGACGATGAGGTAGAAGAATCCCCCGATAGAGGGGGAGAAGAAGGGGACCCCACTACACCCATCTGCCTTCATGCACTCACCGGGGCCATCCCGAACCACGGGTTGAGAATGACCGGGTACATCAATGGACAACCGTTGGAAATATTCATCGACGGAGGAAGCACACACAACTTCCTATCCCTTAGGATGGCAGAACACCTAAAATTGCCCATACTCCAAATAACGGAATTCCCTGTATTTATGGGTAATGGCTCAACCGAAACATGTAAAGGAAAGTGCAAAGACACACAGCCGCTCATCCAAACCAACAATTACAAAGCTCACTTATATGTCCTCGACATAGACGGGACAGACCTCATTCTTGGCCAACGATGGCTAAGGACGCTGGGTCCAGTAACCACCGATTATGAGAAACTCACATTGACCTACTTCAACTCTAGAGGACAAGTGACCTTGACGGGCCACCAAAAAGGGACCCATGTTGGACAAGTTTCATCATCACAGTTTCGTAGGATGATAGCCCTTAAGCCATCGGCAATGTGTCTTTTACTTAACAAACACATAACGACAACAAAAGCCTAAAACATTGAAGATTTCAAAGCCACACTCACACCACCTTTTTTCAAAATTCTCAAGGCATTCACACCCTTATTTGAGGACCCATTATCCTTACCACCACCAAGGGAAATTGACCACCAAATCAATCCCCTCCCAAACGCTGATATCCCAAATTTAAAACCATTCCGGTATCCATATCACCAGAAAAACGAGATTGAAAAAATGGTGGACGAAATGCTACACAACGGCCAAATTCGTCCATCTACATCGGCCTTCAGCTCGCCGGTCATACTAGTGAAAAAAAAGACGGAACCTGGCGATTCTGTGTAGATTACCGGGCCCTCAATAAAATAACAATTAAAGACAAATTTCCTATCCCCGCCATCGACGAGCTACACACCGCACGTTTTTTCTCTAAAGTCGATCTGCAATCCGGATATCACAAATAAGGGTAGCCAAGAGGGATATTAACAAAACTGCTTTCAGGACCCACCACGGCCATTACGAGTTCATCGTCACGCCCTTTGGTCTAATTAACGCCCCTTCAACGTTCCAGTCACTGATGAACTCAATATTTTGACCATACCTACGAAAGTTCAATGTAATTTTTTTTGATGATATTCTAATTTTTAGCCCAAGACATCGGACCACCTCAAACATCTCAAACAAACCTTGGAGATTTTAAAGGAAAATAATTTGTTTATTAAACTCTCAAAATGTTATTTCGCTGCTCCCGAAATTGAGTTCCTGGGCCACACTATCCGAGCGGGACTGGTGCTACCAACCCAATCGAATATTGAAAGTATTGAGAATTTTCCCGAGCCAAGAAACCAAAGAGATGTACGAGCTTTTTTAGGTCTTACAGGTTACTATAGAAAATTTATACAAGATTATGCAAGAAATGCGTTTCCCCTCACCGAATTGCTCAAACGCCAGGCCTTCTCGTGGAACAATAAGGCTCACGAAGCTTTCGAACTCTCAAGGACTAAACTCATTTCGTACCCCATATTGACCTTCCCAAACTTCCAAGATCCATTTGTACTAGAAACTGATGCATCAGGGACCGGCATAGGAGCAATTCTTAAACAGGCCAACCAAACCATAGCATATTTTAGTAAGAAGTTATCCCCCGCCATGCAAAAAAATCCACATATAGTCGGGAAATGTTTGCCGTCACAGCCGCCGTCAGCAAATGGCGCCAGTATCTTCTGGGTCACCAATTCACCATATTGACTGACCACCAAAGCCTTCACCATTTGCTGACACAACAGATCCAGACCCCAGAGCAGCAAACATTTCTTTCTAAGCTATTGGGATACGATTTTATCATTGTTATACATCCATAAAGGTCTTGGAGTGCGTCTAGAGAAAACTCCATTAAAGGGAGGTGGGGTTAACGGTCAACGCATGATCGCCCAAGTTGAAGAAACCGAACCCGCCATTTCCGCCGCCAACCGCCAGTGCGAGAACACGCACGAAACACACGGAGCACGCCGCCATAGCCGAACCCCACTACTGGGGTGCGACTAGCCCGCACCCCACTAGTGGGGTGTGAATAGCCGCACCGCCCATTGCGGGGGGTACGGCGAAACCGCACCCCATGAGGGGTGCGGCCAAGCCGCGCCCCATGTGGGGTGCGGCCAAGCCAAGCCGCACCCCTTTGGGTGCGGCCGGGCCAAGCCGCACCCCCTTGGGTGCGGCCCGGGCGCACCCCCTTGGGGTGCGGCCAAGCCAAGCCGCACCTCCCTCAGGTGCGGCCGCACCGCGCCCCTCTTAGGGTGCGGCCGAGCCACTCTCCCCCGTAACGGAGTTGGGGCAAATCCCCCCTCTTCTGACTCGCCGTCCGCTCTTCGGGTTCCGGATTCCGCCTAGAACGCCTCCTAACACACTCAGAACGCTCTCGTGTTCGTTGCGTGCTCAGAGCTCTCGCGCTCGTTGCGCGCTCAGAACGCCTCTCCGTTCGCTCAGAACGCTCTCGTGTTCGTTGCGCGCTCAGAGCTCACGCGCTCGTTGCGCGCTCAGAACGTCTCTCTGTTCGCTCAGAACGCTCTCGTGTTCGTTGCGCACTCAGAGCGCTCCCGCGCTCATTGCGCGCTCAGAACGCCTCTCCGTTCACTCAGAACGCTCTCGTGTTCGTTGCGCGCTCAGAGCGCTCCCGCGCTCGTTGCGTGCTCAGAACGCCTCTCTGTTCACTCAGAACGCTCTCGTGTTCGTTGCGCGCTCAGAGCTCCCGCGCTCGTTGCGCGCTCAGAACGCCTCTCCGTTCGCTCAGAACGCTCTCGTGTTCGTTGCGCGCTCAGAGCTCCTGCGCTCCTTGCGCGCTCAGAACGCCTCTCCGTTCGCTCAGAACGCTCTCGTGTTCGTTGCGCGCTCAGAGCGCTCCCGCGCTCGTTGCGCGCTCAGAATGCCTCTCCGTTCACTCAGAACGCTCTCGTGTTCGTTGCGCGCTCAGAGCTCCCGCGCTCGTTGCGCGCTTCTGAGCATTCTCAGAACGCCTCCCCAGTCGCTCAGATTACTTCTCCGTTCGTTGCGCGCTCAGAACGCTTCTGAGCGCGCTCAGAACACTTTCACATTTCGAGCACGTTCACATTTTGTCTTTCTGACGCGTTCACATTTCGCATTTCTGACATGCTCACATTTTGTCTTTCTGACATGCTCACATTTTGTCTTTCTGACATGCTCACATTTTGTCTTTCTGACATGCTCACATTTTGTCTTTCTAGCTTCTCAGATTTCAGGAACAATCCGTCGCTTTTTCGCCTTCAACAAAGCTGCCCGAACTGCCCGAACTGCCCAGGGGCGAGACGGTCATTTATGAAAAATGGCGATCCGTGTGCTCCGAACCGGAAAACGTGATTCGTCCGCCAGGTGGTTACGGTGGTTACAACGGCAAAATTACCGGGCTACCCCCGACCAAAGCTATAAAAGGAGCCCAGAGCCTTCATTTGAGGGGACCTTGCCTTCTGCACCCGGGAGAGCTCCTTGAAGATTTTCACGGAATTCTCCTTCGGCGCTTGAAGATCTCCGTGGACTTGAAGATTTCCTTTATCCCGAAAGGCGACTCAGCATTCTCACTTTTGTTCTCCGGAGCATCTCACTTTTGTTCTCCCGGAAGGCGACTCAGCATTCTCACTTTTGTTCTCCACAGTTCTCAGAAGGAAAAAGACTTAGTTTTTCTGAAGGTGGCCTGTCACCTTCGGAACACTCTCTCTCTCTCTATTATTGTAACGAGCAGCGGTCTATCGCGCTCGAGTTCTAAGTCTCTAATTGTAACCCCCCAGAAGATAGTGGAAGTTGGTCGGCACAGCTCCGACAGCGTGGTTTTTTACCCTTTCCGGGTTTTCCACGTTAAAAAATCTCAGTGTACTCAACGAATCTCTAATTGATTGTTTGCGCGCTCGGTTCGCTTCCGAGCTAAGGTGGTTCAATTCGACCGGTCTACCAGAGCACCCGAGCGACCCACAACAGTTTGGCGCCGTCTGTGGGAATGGATTCCCAACTACCGAGCAAAGGATTTCCGAGCGCAGTGCCCGCTTCACCTGAATTCACGGAACCAGCAAGAGTGGACACCTCCCCCGAACTATCCGACGCATGCAGTTCCTCAATCACTGAAGGCCCGGCGAAAAGAGCGCTCATCGCTGCACCCATCCTACCCCAGTGGCTTGGATCAACTAGCAAGTCGGCCCCTCTCGCGGTGGGGCAGGATCCGAACGATGCCACGCACCAGCCAAGGCGATCCCCCCTGTCAAAGTCGATTTTGGCATACCCAGTTCCATCATGGCTAAAGCTCCCGCACTACAAGGAGTTCCACGGGGCAGAGGATCCGTACGAGCACGTTAATCACTTCTTAATAACGATGCGAACATTCGGACTTCCCGACCAAATCAGCTGTAAGATCTTCACCGAGACACTGCGCGGAGACGCCCTCCGCTGGTATCAATCTCTGCCAAATGGAGCGATCCACAACTTCACCGAGTTGTCCCAACTGTTCGTTGAATGGCACAAAGCGCGTGCACCGAGGGTCCTATAAGAAGAGCAAGAAGAGCCCGAAACGAACAAGTTGCTCCGCCTAGGGGAAGCGGGACGAATCAAGCAGCAAGAAAAGATCTACACAAGCTTCCACCAGGAGCGTCCCCGTAGATGGTTGGACTTCGCCTTAGACGCAAGCATAGATAATCCAGCCTGTAAGCTAAGGAGGGCATTGATAACCCATCGCATCTCGTTCAATATCCTGTTCGTGGCAGCCGTGGTGCGGCTCAAACTCCTAAGCGGGAACCTCAAGCTCAGGGCCAGCGACGCAGAGCTCCCAGACGGAACTGTGGTACCCACCATAGGAGTCGTCACCCTCCCCGTCCAAGTAGGGATGCACTCGGAACCCGTCCTATACGATGTTCAATTCGTCATCGCAGAGGCAGACTCCCCCTACGACGCAATATTTGGGAGCCTCCTACTCGACGCCCTGGACCACGACGTTTCCATGTCTGGACGCATGACCAACAAAGGGAGAATCCTCAAGGATGCAGTTCGTGGTTTCGACACAGCCGCAGCCAAGCTCCCCTTGGATCAACTATGACCCGTCGCCAAAACCAAATTCTGAGAAGCAAGGAGCGCGGGAGGGCCGCGCAGCCCCCGCATTGGCAGAAAAAGCTAATCTTCCGGCACCGGCAAACCAACTACAACCTGGGGATACGTGTCGCAAGAGAAAGGGACAACAACATCAACTCGAGAAGGCCATACCGCCCCTTCAGAACCAAGCAGACCGCTCCCGAGGGCTAGCAGATCAAAGCCCCCGGATCTACACGCCGTTAAATGCCCCCCGCGAGCATATACTGTCCATAATCTGCAACAACAAAATCATCAACTGGCCCAGACTACTCCCCCAGCGTAGGGGAGATCAATCCTCGTTCTGCAATTTCCATAAAGGCCGAGGACACCGCACGAAACACTGCGCCGGGTTGAAAGAAGAAATTGAACGCCTTGTCCAGTTGGGACACCTTGAGGCCTTCCGCGAAGAAGCACAGAAGGATGCCACCGAGGGTCGGTCGCCGGGTCACCGTCGCCCACCATGCTGAGCGACCGAAAGAGCTCGAGCAAGCACAACACAAAGGGAGCTTGATGTTACCTTCTCTCTCGTCAAACTTGTATCAGAAACATTCGGCTCAGAAGCCGCAAGATTACACTTGCGCATGTATCAATGTTCATTTTCTAATTAAGTTTTACCTATCCTAAACTATTCTACTGCAGGAACCAACTTTGGGGCCCTGCCCCGGGGACTTTGCACCGCCGTCGATTGAAGGTTCGCCCTTCTCCTCCGTCGTCGAGTCCCAGCGTCGTAGGGGCCTGCCCCCCTTACGTTCGCCCCCGGTTTGAATACATCAGCTATTCACCGGCCACTTTGGGGCCCTGCCCCGGGGACTTTGCACCGCCGTCGATTGAAGGTTCGCCCTTCTCCTCCGCCGTCGAGTCCCGGCGTCGTAGGGGCCTGCCCCCCTTACGTTCGCCCTCGGTTTGAATACACCAGCTATTCACCGGCCACTTTGGGGCCCTGCCCCGGGGACTTTGCACCGCCGTCGATTGAAGGTTCTCCCTTCTCCTCCGCCGTCGAGTCCCGGCGTCGTAGGGACTTGCCCCCCTTACGTTCGCCCTCGGTTTGAATACACCAGCTATTCACCAGCCAAATCTATTATGTAAAAGCCGCGAGCTCAGACTCGCGCAAACTAATTTTTTATTATGTAAAAGCCGGGAGCTCAGACTCCCGCAAACTAATTTTTTATTATGTAAAAGCCGCGAGCTCAGACTCGCGCAAACTAATTTTTTATTACGTAAAAGCCGCGAGCTCAGACTCGCGCAAACTAATTTTGTATTATGTAAAAGCCGCGAGCTTAGACTCGCGCAAACTAATTTTTCTATTATGTAAAAAGTTGCGAGCTCAGACTCGCGCAAGCTAATTTTCTATTATGTAAAAAGCCGCGAGCTCAGACTAGCGCAAACTAATATTCTACTAAGACTCGCGCAGGCTCATCCGGTATTTTGTAAAAGGTCATCAAGCTGTTCAGGTATCAACGCTAAATAGCGAGCCAGCAACAATCCCAAAGTACGAATATCCTCCGCCGGCCATCTTGAAGCACCTTTCCTCAATCGACACTTCGACAACAACCAGGGCAGCAGAGCCACGAGAGTGCTATCGCAACGCAGCACAGAGCGATAAACGCCTAAACAGAACAAGAAAGCAAAAGCAACCACACACTCATCCTTCGACAACAATTTCTACCCAAGGCACCACAAAGAGAGCAATGATCAAAGCTGCCACAGAAAAATCGAAACCTCTGAACTCCTCCGCGCCGAAATTCGGACTCCGAAGATTTGGGGGGCTTATGTTATACATCCAACAGTCAACGCATGATCGCGCAAGTTGAAGAAACCGAACCCGCCATTTCCGTCGCCAACTGCCAGTGCGAGAACATGCACGAAACGCACGGAGCATGCCGCCATAGCTGAACCCCACTACTGGGGTGCGACTAGCCCGCACCCCACTAGTGGGGTGCGAATAGCCGCACCCCCCATAGCGGGGGGTACGGCCAAACCACACCCCTTGTGGGGTGCGGCCAAGCCGAACCCCCTTGGGGTGCGGCCACGCCGCACCCCATGTGGGGTGCGGCCAGGCCGCACCCCCTTGGGGTGCAGCCAGGCCAAGCCGCACCCCTTTGGGTGCGGCCAGGCCAAGACGCACCCCCTTGGGTGCGGCCCGGGCGCACCCCCTTGGGGTGCGGCCAAGCCAAGCCGCACCCCCCTCGGGTACGGCCGCACCGCGCCCCTCTTAGGGTGCAGCCGAGCCACTTTCCCTTATAACAGAGTTGGGGCAAATCCCCCCTCTTCTGACTCGCCGCCCGCTCTTCGAATTCCAGATTCCGCCTAGAACGCCTACTAACACACTCAGAACGCTCTCGTGTTCGTTGCGCGCTCATAGCTCTCGCGCTCGTTGCGCGCTCAGAACGCCTCTCCGTTCGCTCAGAACGCTCTCGTGTTCGTTGCGCGCTCAGAGCGCTCCCGCGCTCGTTGCGCGCTCATAATGCCTCTCCGTTCCCTCAGACCGCTCTCGTGTTCGTTGCGTGCTCAGAGCGCTCCCGCGCTCGTTGCGCGCTCAGACCGCCTCTCCGTTCACTCAGACCGCTCTCGTGTTCGTTGCGCGCTCAGAGCTCACGGGCTCAGAACGCCTCTCCGTTCGCTCAGAACGCTCTCATGTTCGTTGCGCACTCAGAGTGCTCCCGCGCTCATTGCGCGATCAGAACGCCTCTCCGTTCCCTCAGAACACTCTCGTGTTCGTTGCGCAATCAGATCTCCCGCGCTCGTTGCGCGCTCAGAATGCCTCTCTGTTCACTCAGAACGCTCTCGTGTTCGTTGAGCGCTCAGAGCGCTCCCGCGCTCGTTGCGCGGTCAGAATGCCTCTCCGTTCACTCAGAAGGCTCTCGTGTTCGTTGCGCGCTCAGAGCTCCCGCGCTCGTTGCACGCTCAGAACGCCTCTCCGTTCGCTCAGAACGCACTCGTGTTCATTGCGCGCTCAGAGCTCCTGCGCTCGTTGCGCGCTCAGAACGCCTCTCCGTTCGCTCAGAACGCTCTCGTGTTCGTTGCGCGCTAGTTGCGCGCTCAGAACGCCTCTCCGTTCACTCAGAACGCTCTCGTGTTCGTTGCGCGCTCAGAGCTCCCGCGCTCGTTGCGCGCTTCTGAGCATTCTCAGAACGCCTCCCCATTCGCTCAGATTGCTTCTCCGTTCGTTGCGTGCTCAGAACGCTTCTGAGCGCGCTCAGAGCACTTTCACATTTAGGGCACGTTCACATTTTGTCTTTCTGACACGTTCACATTTCGCATTTCTGACATGCTCACATTTTGTCTTTCTGACATGCTCACATTTTGTCTTTCTGACATGCTCACATTTTGTCTTTCTAGCTTCTCAGATTTCAGGAACAATCCGTCGCCTTTTTCGCCTTCAACAAAGCTGCCCGAACTACCAAGGGGCGAGACAGTCATTTTTGAAAAATGACGATCCGTGTGCTCCGAATCGGAAAACGTGATTCGTCCGCCAGGTGGTTACGGTGGTTACAACGACAAAATTACCGGGCTACCCCCGGCCAAAGCTATAAAAGGAGCCCAGAGCCTTCATTTGAGGGGACCTTGCCTTCTGCACCCATGAGAGCTCCTTGAAGATTTTCACGGAATTCTCCTTCGGCGCTTGAAGATCTCCGTGGACTTGAAGATTTCTTTTATCCCGAAAGGCGACTCAGCATTCTCACTTTTATTCTCCGGAGCATCTCACTTTTGTTCTCCCGGAAGGCGACTCATCATTCTCACTTTTGTTCTCCACAGTTCTCAGAAGGAAAAAGACTTAGTTTTTCTGAAGGTGGCCTGTCACCTTCGGAACTCTCTCTCTATTATTGTAACGAGCAGCGGTCTGTCGCGCTCGAGTTCTAAGTCTCTAATTGTAACCCCCCAGAAGATAGTGGAAGTTGGTCGGCACAGCTCCGACCGCGTGGTTTTTTACCCTTTCCGAGTTTTCCACGTTAAAAAGTCTCAGTGTACTCAACGAATCTCTAATTGACTGTTTGCGCGCTCGGTTCGCTTCCGAGCTAAGGTGGTTCAATTCGACCGGTCTACCAGAGCACCCGAGCGACCCACAACAATCATCAAATACAAAGCAGACAAAAAAAAACCAGGCAGCAGATGCGTTATCCCGACTGCCAAATTCCCCAGCAAACCAAATCTTAGGAGGCCTCAATATGATAACCGCCCCATGCTCCCCCTTATTAGAAGGATTATTAGAGAGCGACTATGAGCACGATGAATTAGCTCAGAAGATAAAAAAAGAACCACAATCTTATCTTAACTGGAAACAAAAGGGCAATTACATCATACACCACGACAGAATTTACATTCCAGATAACTCCAGCATCAAAAACAAAATACTCATCGAGGCTCTCTCCAGCCTATCAATGGGCATTCAGGCATCCGGGGCACACTGCACAGAATTCAGCCACAATTTTTTTGGAAAAAAATGAAACAAGATGTCACAACTTTCATTAACCAATGTGATATCTGACAAATGGCTAATGCCCACAACAACCCTCCTTATGGACTGCTCCAACCCCTCCCCACCCCTAGCAGACTTTGGGCAGATATCACAATGGACTTCATTACCCATCTCCCAAATTCTAACGGCTACACTATAATCCTAGTGATAGTCGATAGGTTTTCCAAAGCTGCACACTTTGCTCCATTAAAACACCCCATGTCAGGACCTAGTGTAGCCAAGGAAATTTGGGGATGTGTTGGCAAACTACATGGTTTACCCGAATCCATCATCTCAGATAGGGATGCCATCTTTTTAAGTAATTTTTGGGTAGAGTTGTTTTGAATACAAGGAACACATCTCAAATACATCTCTTCCTATCACCCATAAACCGACGGGCTAACCGAAAGGATCAATCGATGCCTACAACAATACCTTCGTATTTTCTCTCATGATCACCCAAAAAATGGTCGAAATTCTTAAATTCTGCAGAATATCATTATAACACCTCATATTCGAGGTCATGTTTGGTCGGCCACCTCCTGGTTTACTCCCCTATGCTGCAGGAACCACTAGCAATGAAGCCGTGGAGGATACCCTGCAAACCAGAGATGAACTACTTCATTGCCTTAAACTAAATTTGACCAAGGCTCAGCACAGGATGAAGGCTCAGGCAGATAAGAAGAGAAAAGAACTCAATTTGGAACAGGGTTATTGGGTCCTACTCAAGCTCCATCCTTACATGCAACTCACCATGACAAGACCAAGAGGAAGGAAACTAGGTCTAAAGTACTACGAACCTTTCCAAGTTACTGAGGTCATTGGAACAGCGGCGTACCGTCTTCTCCTCCCTCCCGAATCCAGGATACACCCCGTCTTTCACGCATCAATGCTCAAACCATACGTCGGCAATCCAAAGATACCAACCGTCAATCTACCTACCCTGAACTGGAACAATAATCCCCTGCACCCACCACTGGCGGTCGTCAGCACACGAAACATCATTCGATAAGGGGAAAGCGTCGATCAAGCACTGGTTCAGTGGGAGGGTTTGGCCCCGGCCGACAGTACCGGGGAAGACACAACATCACTGGACGGCTTCCTACAACTAAAGGCGGCACGACATAATGGAAACCAACAGAGGAACCCCCGAAGACGGCTAAAATCGATAACCCCAACCATAGAAAGCTGGGGAAGGAAGCAGAAGAGAACGACCCACACAAAATCCAACACAGAAAAACAACCAGGAGGACACCTACTCTGCAATCCCCGAGTCTCAACACGAACAGCGAGCGGAAGCATCTATACATATCCCTCCCCTCAAGATAACATGTTCGTCGTCTCTGAAGTTCCTGCCGAGGCCCCCCGGGACACAGCGCCAGCACCTCCATCCGCCCTACCGCTGCTGCCCACCCCCCAGATCACAGCCCCCGACAAAAAAATAAAAATGAAGACGCTGAGGACAGCGTCTCGAAGGAGAAGCTAGAGTATGTTACTGCTTATCTGACGGTCTCAGAACTTTCAGCACCATCCAACGACGCATCACGTGCCAACTCAAAAGCCAGATCCACGGATGAAAACAGATCCACGGCCGAAGTTCACCCAGAGTTAATCAACGAAGATCCAAGCGACAGCAACACTGCAGATCACGAGGCCGATGTTCATCATGGACCGATTGAATCCCAACCGTTAAAGAATGCAGCCGACTAATCCCCGCCACCGCCGCCCGCTACAGTTATCTTTCCCCGGTTTATATATTATAGCTTTATATCTAAAAAACTTGTTTCACATAATTACTTTCCTAACGGTCTGTTGACCTAGCTATATAAAATTTTTTGTATTCCCGTTTTCGAGTAAGCAAGAAGTAATATTATTCGTGTTCTTCTCTTCCTCCCTCCTTGTCTCTTCTTCCCCTCCGGCCTCCTCTTAGGCCCTCCTCCTCAAGCCCTCCCAGCGGGATCGTAACAGTGGCGCAGAGCCGTGAGCAGTATATGTATCTGGCGAAGCTCGCCGAGCAGGCGGAGCGCTACGATGATACGGCCCGATTCATCGAGGACATGGTAAAGCTCACGCCTGCTTTCGGGGAGTTCACGGTGGAGGGGCGCAAACTCTTTTCGGTAGCTTACAAGAAACTCGTCGGTGCTCGCAGCGCCGCTTGTCGGATAGTTTCCTCCATCGAGCAGAAGGAGAAAAACCGCCGCAACGACGACCACGCAGCTCTCGTCAAGGACTACCGCGCGTCCAACGAGTCCGAGCTCTCCGGCGCCTGCGGAGGGATTCTAGCGCTGCTCGACTCCCACCTTATCCCTTCTACCTCAAAATGAAGGGAGATTACCACCGTCACCTCGCCGAATTAAGAGTTGGGGACGAGCGCAAGGAAGCCGCGGATAGCACCTGCTTACACGGAGGCGCAGGTATCCATAATCAAAGCTTGTAGAGGCGGGATTAGGGTTTTTACCTTCTAAAATCGAGGCTTCAATACTGACATCACATTTAATGAGCAATGTTAAGAAAAGGCAGGCATGTTTAGGCTATGTGCACCCACATAAGAAACCTAATACTCCCCCATCGAAAATTTCTCCTAAGCGCAGGCAACCTTAAAATCACCGAACGTTACGTCCTCTTCTCGCTCGACGCAAGAAGCCGGCGTAAATCCTTCCATCGATTCCGATCGCCGCCAGTGAGACCCGGCGTAAATCCTTCCATAGATTCCGATGCCGCCGGTGAGACCTCCAACGATTCCGGACGCCACCTCCTTCCTGTTGGGCGCGACCTCCTCCTTCCCGCGACCTGTCGATCAACCAAGAAGCCCCTTTTACGTTAAACCGGTCTTCCTTTTTTTACACTCTCCCTCGACGAAGCCATTTTCGCCGCACTCTTGGCCGCGAGATGACTCTACTCAGATCCTTTGTAAGCCTGTTCTGCTCGCTGAAACATCCGATTACCACATCATCTTCGTTTCTGATTACGTTTGAATATTGTCCTTTGCCTTTTTGGCCGTATCTTTTGTGATTCTTAGTGGGGTCATGAGTTGTGTTTTCATTTTACTTAAATCTTATTTTCTTCTTGATTATTGCCTAATTTGGTTTCTTTAGATTATTCGGATCATTGCGTTTGCCAATACAATTCGTTTTGAATCAAGGTTTATTCTCACTACGGTGGAGCTTGTTTGAGGATTTTAAGTGGCGGCTATTGATAGAGAAATTATTACTTCCGGGAAAAGGAAAAATAGCCCCTTACATTTTTCAAAACTGGGTGAAAAATCTGTTCCTAGTAGCTTATTTATGCTCTAGTATAATAAGAACATACAATTTATAATAAGAAGGCATTTGTCTTCACTTTTCATTTTGACATGATACTCTAGCTCATGAATGGCATCATGGTGCTCTTATCCAAGGACTAATGTTGTGGAGATTGTCGTCACTTCTTGTATAATGTCTGAGATACCAAACACACTTGGTACTACTTTCGTGAGAACTTGTGTATATTGTCTGAGATATGTTCTATGTCTGTATGTGTTGTTTAGAATATTAGAGAAGTTTAGTGTAATTTTGGAGAATTATATAAGCTATTAGTCAAAATTTTTATGTTTAAAATGCTCTTTTTATGATGTTTTATTTTGGGTGCACATATATTTTTTGGCTGCAAATAAATTTTTCTTTTGTGTACATAACATTTGGGTGCACATAGCCAAACTTAGTGTGCACGTAACATTGCTCTAATATTAATATGAAGAAATTAAAATCAAATCTTTCACATTTATTTATTAGCTCTTCTCACTTCAGGAAGTCCTAACTTTTATGTTTTGTTAACTGAGTTTTGTGTTGTTATTCTAAGGCTCCATTTGGCACGACATTTTTGCTCCTGTGAGTTTAGACAAATGCCATCCTCATAGAAACGCCACTGTCATAGAATGTATGTTTGGCATGACAACGGTTATGACAGCTACCAAGAAAAGAAAACTAGTTTTGATTTTTGAACTTAAAAGTGAATGAAGTTTCTTAGGTGAGGTCGGGCGTTCACGAAAGACGGTTCATAACTATCGCGTTCACGACTGCCACCACCCTACCAAACGGAGCCTAAGTCTCTCCACTTGCCCTATACCTTTCAGGTCAATACCGCTGAATTCTTTTTGCTTGACAGGATTTGCTCTTGCGCATCTTGCACCAACTCACCCACAAAGACTGGGTGTTGCATTGAGTTTCGCTGTGTACTACTATGAGATTCTGAATTTATCAGAGAAAGCTTGTGGGATGGCTAAGCAGGTTTGTATTTATTTCTTCTGATGTGATGATAGTGCTAAAGATTTATGTATTCTCATGAATAGGTTGTGACGGTTAGAGGAAAGGGGAAATTGAACCATGGTTAATTTGGCAGAAGATATTATAGGAATATCTACTAGTTGTATCTTGGCGTAGAAGAAATTTACTGCATCTGCTTCTTGTAAAAAGAATGAAAACTAGCATTGTTGCATGTAGGAGATCGAGTCGGTAAAGGACATATTAACTCCAGCTGTCTTAGGGTCAATCATAATCTGGTAAAGGAATGCAGAAGGTAAGACACAGATTATTAACATGAAAAACTCGGAAGTGGGTTAAAAAATCATGGTTGGCAAACAACTTCCATTATTCAAGGGAGATTATGATTAAATGATGATACCTCGCGAGAGTCTCTCATGACGTGCTTACCTTTATATTAATGTTGTGTGTTGTTTTGCCCTTTAGTGTCTTTGTCTTGTAAATGGGGCTCCAGCTATATAAGAGCCCTTAGGTTAGGAGTCTTTTATCTATTGGATCTTTTAGATTTTGGGCTCTCTTGGAGAGGAGCGTTTTGGAGGACCCATCCTCTGAATGCCAGGTGGGAGCTTGTCTCTTGAGTTTGTGATGTAGGGTAGGGGTGTGAAGTGAGATTACAATGCAATTCTAGTGGATGGCGGGATTTTGACCTTACGACCTTAACACTAAATGTGATGCGACCATGCAAGGAGCGACGACAATAATCAAAAGATGGCAATAAACACTAAACCCACACAATTATAATAAAATAAGCGAAAGTCATTTTCTTTTGGGCTAGCAAGCAATGACTTTACTCCGCGGGGAGGGCCAAAATAATGGGCGCGGCGAATGATTCCCTCCTGCAGATCATAAGCAAATCTAGAACAAAATTTCACTCTATATCCAAACAAATGTGAAATCACAACACCATATTTTAATTTAGAAAACAAAGATCCTTACAACGAATAAATACTCACAAAGTACGGGGTGATGCTGTGGGAGGGAAGATCCGGTGATTCACGAGTGCTTGGTGGCTGTCCGGTAGGAGGTGACTATTGTACGGTGCTGTATGGTTGCTGGAAACAGGGTACTGGGTGGAGAATGGTTGAATCTGGGTCTGGTAGAGGAGATATGAGTGGGGACTGCTTGGACAAGGATGTAGGTTGTTGGAGGGGGAAGATTTGGACGTTCATGAGGGGTGGGGGTGGGTTGTAGATATGTAGGGAGGTAGCAAGGATGCTAGGCGACTGCAAGGGGGCAGTGGGACAGCTGCATGGAACCCTGTCTGGGCAGCTTTTGGCTGTGGCTGGGCGGCTTTTGGAGCAGGCAGCAGGGTAGGCAGAGGATGGATGGAGTAGCTGCTGTTTTAGAGGGTTAGCGGGGGTTGGCTGTGGCTTGGGAGGGGGAAAGATGTGGAATACCTTTGGGATGCAGGAAAACACCTAGGAGTCGTCACCTAGGGCCTTACAGTTCGTCACCGTGAGGGGATTGCCGGATTCCGAGAATGAACTTTCTCCAAAATCTGCAATAGCATGACAGCTGCCCCTTACTCTTATTTATAATTGAACGACTCTAGGGTACCCTTACATCAACGACTATGATTGACCGTTAATGTAATGGATCCAATTACATTAAATAATAAGTTAAAACAATAATATAATATATGAAAATGCAAGTAAACAAAAATCCAGATGCATTCACGGAGTCGGTTCATCGATCCAGAAATGCTAAATATGGTAAGTAGCCAATTGACCCCGAACGACCCAAAATTCGTGCTCCACCACGAGTTCGTGTCGCCAATCCCCATAAGTTTGTATTCGTCTTTTCTTCACACAATGCAATTTCACCTTTGGTGTTCGTGATTCTTAATACAACGCAACTAGTTCATATCAACTTCAGCCTCTAGATGTTTGGCGGGAGCGTGTCTCCCAAGTTGTATCCAGTATTTTCATGCAATGCAAGTTATTATTCATGTCATAATTCTTGGTACGACGCAACTACTTCATATCAGGAAGTGCCGTCGAGCTACTCTCCCCTCGAGCCTCTCCCGCTAGGCCTTGACCCAGACTAATTATGGCTCCTTTTTGGACATGGCCAAAATTTGTGGCAATGACCGGTGAAGGAAACGACTATGTGAGAGGAGGGATGAGAGAAGAGGAGGAATTTCAAGAGGTTCCTGAAACTTTGATGAAGAACCTCGAGAGATAGAGTGGGAGAGATGAAGAGAAGTGCGACTCAATTTTTTGAGTTTGAAGGACAATTTTTTTTCATAAGTATCTTAGGTCTCCAAGTATGCTTGCACATGGTAAAACTATAAGTAGTGGATGGCAATATTCCTTTTTACATGAATTAAAAATACAAATAAAAACACACAAAAATCTCGTTCATCTCTGCAACTGGGCCTTCCTCATCAAGTGGGTGGATTAGACAATCGCAACTTCTATGGTCCCGATCTCAATCATTTGGTGTTTGATTTTTGAACTGATTTCTCATATGAATTCTTGATCATCTTATGATGTATCCATATTTGCCTAATAATGCTTGATGAACAGAAAGAATACTGCTGCTGCTTTTGACAATATTCAGTTAACCGTGATATGCAGGTTTTGTTGCGCCCCCAAACGCTATCCGGTTCAGAGGATATCAATATGCGCGAAGGCCAAAGGCGACAGCGGAGGAAGACCGGGCTGAACCATCCGGTTCAGCCCGCCAGCATTAATTAAGAAGAATTGGGGCTGAACCACACTGGTTCAGCCCATGGGGGGCTGGCCGACCCCCTTAATCCCGGGTAGTATATAACCCGGGACTTCTCTTGGAGTAGGCAGTAAGTATTGTTATCAGGTATCCTCTCCTTCTTCCTAAACCCTAATTTCTATCTCTCTCTCTCTAGTATTCCTCTCTTGTTTGTCTTCTCCTCCCTAGATCATAACATTTGGTATCAGAGCATCCTTCCTGCGACCATGGTGACGCGCTCCGAGGCCGAGAACGCTCGCTTGGCTGCCATCGAGGAAAACTATGTGGGATTGACGGACACCGTGGCGGCGATCGAAGAACAAATCAAATCGTCCACAAAAAATCTGGAAGAACGATGGGATGCACGCCTAGAGGAGATCAAATCCCTCCTCACACAAAACCTAAAAGGGAAACACATCAGCAACGAAAGATCAGACGGAGAACTTTCTCATGTACAACAGCCGACTGCTGTTTACGGAGCCAATCGGGCTCCTGTGCACGGATCAGAGGGCGAGGGGTCCAGAGGACCCGGGAATCAGCCATGATGGATAGGAGAGGCTTCGGAAGGGGCATTCGGGTTGGTTCCGACAACAGGAGGGGGCTGGGGAACCGACGGGTTCCGCCCGACCCTGAACAGGCCGACGGACCCAGCGACAGGATTAGGCGGTCCTGCAGCCATTCCGACCGCCTATCCTCCCTACGGGGGGACCCATTCGACTGCCTGGAGGCCCGCCGAGCACGCCGCGTCGTACCCTCGACCGTATGGGGTGCCGGGCGCTCCGATTGGGGGTGTTATCGGGATTTTGCCACTACCAAGGACTTACGGACCTCCTGGGGTGTTCGGAAACGGACATCAGGGCCACAAGTATCCTCCACCGATCCCACAACAAGGAGGGGGGCAACACATGAGAGACGGTCGGGGTGGCAACCCTTATCCCGGCCTTCAGGGGCCTCCCCACGGGCCGATGGACCAGAGACGATCGTTTGCACCGGGACAGGAGGCAGGGGAACACAGACGTGGAAACCAGAGGGCCTACATGCAACCAAAAAGGAGCCAGATGAACTTTCTGAGGTTCAGAGGGGATGGGGACGCGTTGGAATGGGTGCAAAAGGCCGAATTATTCTTCAATTACCAGGAGATTCCTGAGGGGAAGTGGGTACAGTTGGCGCCCTTCCATCTGGAAGACAACGCCTATCAGTGGACCAAATGGTTCCAACGTGGCCGTGCGTACGCCCCATGGACGAAGATTGCGGAAGCTTTCTCCGCACGTTTCGGACCACTGGAGTATGAAGACGTCGAGGCGACGCTGCAGAAGCTTCGACAGAAGGGAACAATGACAGAGCACCGCACTGAGTTCGAACGGTTGACCAATCGGGTCAATTGGGAAGAAAAGACACTTCTGAGCTGTTTTGTATCCGACCTGAAGGATTTCTTGCAGGATGAGGTGCACACTTATATGCCTCACAACCTGAGTCATGCCATTAGCCTCGCCCGGATTCAGGAGGAGCGATTCCACAGGCAGCGGAACCGGGCCACTACATGGGCAGCCCCCGCACCATCCTCTCTCAGGCGAGATCCTCCGGCGGCTGGACGCCCGACGGTGACTCGACTGACATGGCCTGAGCTTCAAGCAAGGAAAGAAAAAGGGCTATGCTTCAACTGTGACGAGAAATACGGGCCAGGCCACAGGTGTCAGAAGGTCCAGGTATACATGCTGCGGGAGGAGGAAGAGGACGAGGACGCCTTGGCGGCGACCTTGGAAGAAGAGTTAGATCTGACGGAGTTCGGAGTCTCCCTCCAGGCCATGGAAGGGTGTGCGGCTCGTCTCACTTTACGCATCGCTGGATAGGTGCGATCGGAGAGGGTGACCATCCTTATTGATAGCGGCAGCACTCACAATTTTATCAACCCTTCAGTGGCTGATTGTGTAGGGCATCCGGTGGACCGGAAGGCAGCCTTTCAGGTGATGGTGGCTGACGACAACAAACTGAGGTGCGAAGGCGTCATGAAACGCGTCGAGATGCGGATACAGGGGTACACCTGCCATACAGATCTCTACTTGCTTCCCATCAGGGGATCAGACATGGTGCTAGGGGTGCAGTGGATGCGGCAATTGAAGAGGATCACTACCGATTGGGAGCACATGACCATGAAGTTCACTCAGCATGGGCGGGATTACTGCTTACACGGCCTTAGGAAGTCCCCCTTGAAGGAGATCTCGCTCAGGAGCTTAACACGTTTGGAAGAGCAGGGAAGTAATTTGACCATGATAGTTGGGTGCGCCCAATCGGTGCAGCCGGTTACTGAGGTACCAGATCAGATGCGGCAACTACTGTCCCAATATGAGGACGTGTTTCAGGAGCCTCGGGGCCTTCTGCCGCCAAGGTTCAGGGATCACGGGTTCCAGTTAAAGGAAGGCGCAGCCCCGACAAACGTCAGGCCATACCTTTACTCGTACATCCAGAAGGCAGAGATTGAGCGAAGTGTTCGGGAGATGCCGGCGACAGGAATCATACGACCGAGTACTAGTTCATTTTCTTCACCTATTATCTTGGTGAAAAAGAAGGACGGATCGTGGCGATTCTGTGTGGACTACAGCAACCTGAACGATTCCACCATCAATGATAAATTCCCCATACCCATGATCGAGGAACTATTGGATGAGCTGCCCGGGGCGTGTCTTTTCACCAAGCTGGACCTGCGTTCCGGCTACCATCAGATCAAGATGAAGGAGTACATATACAAAACAACTTTTCGGACCCATGACAGGCACTATGAGTTTCTGGTGATGCCCTTCGGGTTGTCTAATGCTCCGTCTACGTTCCAGGCGGTGATGAACGAGATTTTCCGGCCACTCCTACGTCGCTCAGTGCTGATCTTCTTTGACGACATTTTGATTTATAGCCGCATCTGGACGGAGCACCTTGAGCATGTGACACAGGTTCTCTTCATCTTACGCCAGCACCAGCTCTACGCCAAGATGTCCAAATGTTCCTTCGGGCAAGCGGAGGTGGAGTATTTGGGCAAGCTGGCACGCCCTCTCACACAGTTACTTCAGAAGGATGCCTTTGGGTGGCATGAGGAAGCCGAAACGGCGTTTCAGGCTGTCAAGCGGGCCATGATGACCACACCGGTCCTCGCTCTCCCAGATTTCAGTAAGGAGTTCGTTTTGGAGACAGACGCCTCCAGGGTCGGTATAGGCGCAGTCCTGATGCAGGAGGGGCGTCCACTGGCTACTTTAGCAAGGCACTATCCCCACGCACTCTGAGCTTATTCCCGTACGAGAAAGAGATGTTGGCTATACTGCATGTCGTGACCTTATGAAGGCCCTACTTATTGGGGCACCACTTCAAGGTCCGTACCTATCATCAGAGTCTGAAGTACTTCTTGGAACAACGGCTAGCTTCCCCTCTCCAACAAAATGGTTGACTAAACTCCTGGGGTACGACTACGAGATTGTGTACAAGCAGGGCAAGGAAAACGTTGCCGCCGACGCCCTCTCGCGCCTACCACCCTCTATCACATCTCGGGCCCATTGATTGAATCACTGGATGATATCCAGAAGGAGATCCCCTCAGACCCGGAGCTACACCCCATCCTGGAGGCGCTACTTCAGGGTTGCCCGACCCACCCAGGCTACCATTTGCACGGCGGGCATCTTTACTACCAGGGCCGGGTCGTCATCCCCGCCATCTCCACGTGGAAGGCAGTCATGCTCCAGGAGTTCCATTCCTCTCCGACGGGGGGGGGGGGGGGGGGGGGGGGGCACGCAGGAGTGCTCCGCACCCTTCAGAGGCTACGGGCCAATGTTTCTTAGAAGGGCCTACGACGGGACGTGCACCAGTTCGTACAACAGTGCGAGGTCTGTCAGCGGCAAAAATATGAGACGACCTCCCCTGCTGGCTTGCTTACACCGTTGGAGATTCCGCAACACATTTGGGAGACTATCTCTATGGACTTTATTGACGGGCTGCCTAAGTGACAAGACAAATCGGTGATTCTAGTTGTGGTGGACAAGCTGTCTAAATATGGGCATTTCATCGCCTTGAGCCATCCATATTCGGGTGAAACTGTGTCCGATCTTTTTGCTAAGGAAGTTGTTCGCTTGCATGGCGTCCCTCGGTCGATCATCTCGGATTGCGACCCGGTTTTCATCAACAGTTTCTGAAGGGAACTCTTCCGCTTACAGGGCACCCGTCTGCGCATGAGCACGACGAACCACCCCCAGACAGATGGCCAGACGGAGGTGCTCAATCGGGGCGTGGAGACTTATCTGCGTTGCTTTGTTATGGACGAACCACGCTCATGGACTCGTTAGTTACACTGAGCCGAATACTGCTACAATACGTCCTATCACACTGCGAGCAAACTCACCCCATTTGAAGCCGTATACGGGCGACCCCCTCCTTCTCTTGGCACCTATGAGGCTGGTAGCACAGCCCTCCAAGCGGTTGATCGCACATTACGGGACCGGGATCAGACTCTGGCATTACTACGCTACAACCTCCGTGCGGCGCAAGACAGGATGAAAGTTCAGGCTGACAAGCATCGGACAGAGCTGGAGTTCTCGGTGGGTGACGAGGTCTTTCTTCGCCTACAACCTTACCGTCAGCTATCAGTCTCCCGCCACGCGAATCAAAAGCTGGCTCCGCGATACTACGGACCATTCCGCATCACTCATCGGGTAGGTCCCGTCGCCTGCACCCTCCCTCTACCGGAAGGCTCACACATCCACCCGACCTTTCATGTCTCACTGCTTAAGAAGAAACTGGGTGATGCGATCCAAGTTAGTCCTCTCCTGCCTGAAGCCACGACTGTCGGGGAACTATGCCCTATTCCCGAGGAAATCTTACTGTCCAAATGGAAGAAACGAGGCACCGAGTATCGTCCGGAAGTTCTTGTCAAGTGGAAGAATCTGTCAGCTGCTCACAACACCTGGGTTGCCTCCTTGAGTTCCGCGAGCTCTTTTCAGACTTCCATCTTGAGGACAACCTGGCTCTTGATGGGGGGGGGGAATGTTGTGCCCCAAACGCTATCCGGTTCAGAGGATATCAATATGCGCGAAGGCCAAAGGCGACGGCGAAGGAAGACAGGGCTGAACCATCCGGTTCAGCCCGCCAACATTAATTAAGAAGAATTGGGGCTGAACCACACTGGTTCAGCCCATGGGGGGCCGACCGCCCCCCTTGGTCCCGGGTAGTATATAACCTGGGACTTCTCTTGGAGTAGGCAACAAGTGTTGTTATCAGGTATCTTCTCCTTCTTCCTAAACCCTAATGACAAGGATCTTTGTTGTTTGATCGATGATCAAGATTTGTTGAATTGAATGAAATATATGTAGTATCTAGGGCTGTTCACAAATCAAATAGTTCGTAAATAATTTGGGAATTGATTTGTGAAAATTCAATTAAGATTCATATTTCTCAAATTCAATTTCGGATTCTAGTGGTATTCGAATCCAAATAATATTATCTCTATTGTCAAGATTTGTGAATAGTTCATGAATAATTGGAATATCTATATTATATATAAAGATGATCCTGGCCTTGGAATCAAAGTCTATTTGGTTCATCATTTGAAGCAAATTCGAATTCGAATCCAAATCTGAATCCGAATTCGAATCCATGATTTCTGGACGAATCCGAATCCGCATTCTATGACAAAGTTATGTTCGATTGAAGAGCTGTTTGATTTGGTTCGTGAACACCCATAGTAGTACCGACCCCTTGTATTTGAAATGTAGTACAAACCCCTTGTTCATCCCATCTCTCGAGTAGTTTTAGGTTCAACATAACTGCATTTTGTTTATCAAAATTGATTATTTCAAACAACTTTGCATTTGCAGACTTCGAGTCCCGCCTTGCTCGTCATCTATCACTCTCATTTACTCAATTGACTCCGCCAATTTGGATTTTGTTGCTGGTCAACATGTGTCGTCATCTTCCAACTAGTCCTACCACTTACTCGAAGTTTGATTTGATTGTTGTGGAAAACCGATCTCCTTCATTGAGGCCAAGTCTCCAGTCATCGCATGTGCTAAGACATTCTCTTTCTCTCTCTCTAACATTTAGGTCAACTCAACCACTACAATGGCTAGCTCATTTAATTTAGGGTGCATTTCAGACCACCGGAATCCAATCATGACCTCATGATTTAAAAATGGGATGAGATACGTCTCTTTTGTTGTAATCACATATTACTTGTAAGTTGTAATGGAAGTTCATTAAAAAATATATCTCTTGTTTAAAAAATATCCAATCATTAGAATTTTGTAGTCAAATGCCAACGATAATCACAATATTT
The DNA here is from genome assembly GCA_033032865.1 of Dactylorhiza incarnata. NCBI lineage: Eukaryota > Viridiplantae > Streptophyta > Magnoliopsida > Asparagales > Orchidaceae > Dactylorhiza > Dactylorhiza incarnata. Next base: position 368,190 of record JAWHQI010000491.1, read on the forward strand.
GCACCATTACGAACACTCTCAACTAGTGGGGTATTATTTGGATTAGAAATTGGCCAGAGCAGTAATTGCTACCTGACCACAACCTGTTGCACCATACCCATGTAATCCAACCTGTGACTTTGGTCTCTAAAGCCAAATCTGGCATTGTTACTTTTTGCAGGTGGTGACTAACCCAAAATTGAACATTATTTCCATAGGCTCTAGTATTGCAGGGCAACAACAGTAATGACATACTTCAAAGTTATTAGCTGGTATACAGTTCAGTGAGTGTGAGATCTCCTATTTGCATCATAGCCTCAAGTTCCTACTTCTTCTTCATCTAATTTTTCTAGTTTTATCTTTACTCTTCAAATAAAATAACACGAGTTTGGTCTTATTTCTTGATTTTGTTATTTACATTAGCCAGTATCTCCATCAAAACCTTGTGTTCCAAATTCTTCTTCACCTTTATTTTATAGTTTTATCCGTATTCCTCAATCAATATAACAGTAGTTTGGTCTTATTTCTGGACTTATTCACCTACTAGTTATGAAGAAAATGGCCCTTCTCCAAGTTTGTAGTTGATTCACATATAATTAAATGTTAGGTTATGGATCTACCACCATTCCCACATTTCCAATGGAGTGTTTGATGGACCTCCTCTCTTGTATAGTTATGCTTGAATGTTGTACATTTTTTTCTAAAATGAAAATAGAAACTTTACATGGCATCAGAGGAGGCCAAATATTTTTCATGTTGTTTACTTCTCTAGAAGTGCCTTGTTCACCTAACTGCCTATCTCCACACAAGCTCCAACGCATACCCGCGAGATCTTCCCGCAATACTACCCGGCTCCGCAAGTTTGTGTGCCTTTGCCTCCCTTCCTCATGTTCGAAATCCTGAAATCGCAAGCTTCTGGACTGAACCAATCGAAAAAATCGTGATCTCGCGAGCTCTCCCCCTCCAGTATTCCGCGACTTACACCTGCGAGTTCCTGCATCAGGAGACGATCCAGCGACCTAAGGAGACGAGTTCCTACTCTCGCGACACTTCCTATCTCGTCAACTTCTCGCGAGCTCTATGATTTCTTGCTTGCAAGTGTCGCACGAGCTCCCTGCATCCACATCCCCGCCTCCAACATCCTCTGCATCCACCTCTCCATTCACACGCTCTCTGCCTTCGCAACTAGCTGGTACATTCTCTGCCGGTCTCCTGTAGATTTCCCGTACTCGCCGCTGCTGAAACTCTGCCAAGCTCTCCGCGAAGATCGAACCACCGAGCTTTTTTTCCTGCCTAGTGCTCTCCACGAGTCCCCTTTTATTGCCACAAGCTGCGAGTTTTTCTCCTTTGCTCTCCACATAATTCCTTTTTTTCGCCTTACAACTTGATGGTCGGATCTTCATCTTTCGCCAAACACGTTGGCTCTCTACTGCAAGTCACATCCACTAGATTGGATGGGACAAACTATCTTGTTTGGTCGCAATCCTTTCGGATTTTTCGTCACCTCTCAGGGATGCCCCGCCATCTCCTGGCCCTACCTAGAATCAACCAATCAGTGATATAGCCAAGCTTAAGGAAAAAAGAAGACTGGCTTGTGCGAAATGCCATTGTTATTGGTTGGCATCTCAATAGTGTCGACTCGACTATTAGCAACACTCTAGTTTGTCTTGAAACTGCAAAGGCGATTTGGGATCACCTTGCAGATTTGTACTCCTTAAAAAAAGATTCCTTCTCATATATTTGATCTGCTTCAACGATTGGGCACCCTGCACCTCGAGGACCTATCCTCATTGACAAATCATTATTCCATATTCAAAGGACTATGTGATGAGCTCAATGTTTATCACCCCCTCAGTGCAGATCTGACATTTCTACAATAACAACTGGATGAACTGACTCTTGTTCGTTTTTTGGCTACTTGGCCATCGTCATGTGACTCCATTAAACATCTGATACTCGCACCTGACTCCATCAAACATCAGCTGCCCTATACCCACTATACAACTATCCTTATCATTCGGGACAGTCACCATCTCATCTACCATCACCGGGTCTCTGCGCCATCGCCTACGACCTCATATTCATGAGTGTTTGTTTGCGTCAGTATTTTCTCTGTTGTAGTACGAATTTGGATGCTTATATGATTATGAATATCTTGCACTAGTAGTTTATTTGTTTCGGAATTCATTGTGACTTGCACGATCTTTGTTGCTTATGCGCATTAGATTTTGACCCTCTAAGTCGAGGAAAACCTAATTTGCTAGCCTTTGAAATTATTTACAACTGCTCATGTTAACTGCGTGAGATTTATGCTCTTATTATTACTTGTAATTTATTGTTGGATCGTTATCTGCATGTATACATTATCCTAGGCTAGACAAGATTTATTTCCCCGCCACTGCACCTAAGGCTTGTATTATTAGTGGTTACCTTCATCAGACATGACCTACCCTGCGTCAAATCATCTTTAAGGTCTTATAGTAATCGTTATCAAGATCTATAAAAGATGACAAGAAGCTCAAAATACATAACAAAATCCTCTTAGATCACCTCAAATCACTTTTAAGGAAGTCAGGGAAGAAATTTATTTTCTAAATTAAATTTTGTAATGGCAAAAATTCCGCCGCTCTCTTTGTGTGCCTTCTAGATTAATGCCCTAATAGCTTAATGATGTTGAATGGAGACGCGGACTCGTGGTGGAGGACGAGTTCTGAGCCCGTTCGCTGCCAATTGGCCACCTACCATAAACATCTACGGATCGACGATCCGACTCCACGGATGTGTCCGTCTTGTCGTTTACCTACATTTTCATATATTATATTATTGCGTTTCAGTTTTATTTAGTGTAATCGGGCCCTCCGCATCCCCGACCAATCATAGTCATTGATGTCGGGGTGCCCTAATTATGTTTTATTATAAATAAGAGGCATGAGGTCTGCTTGGAAGCGATTGCAAATTTTGGAGAGAAGAATCCCGAAATCCGGCGACCCCTCACGGTGCCGACTCCGTGAGGCCCTAGGTGACGACTCCTAGGTGGTTTCCTTCCTCCCCAAGGTATTACCTAACCCTAACCTTCATTTTTCCATCATTCTTTACCCTAGCCGCCACTCACACCGCCTCCAAATTGCTGCCCTTTTCTGCAGTCTGCCCCCTTGCAGCCCCCTCTAAAACTGCATCCCAAAACCCCACCAAATCCCTGCCACCGTCAAAATCCAGCACCCTTCCCCTTGCCGCCGCCCCATCCCCCTCGGAAACCTACTGACGCCGCCCAAATCCAGCACTCCTCCCCTTGCCGCCGCCCATTTTTCACGCAAACAGCCTACCCTCCCACCAAACCGCCCGGATCTGCCCTTCCAGGACACCAATAGCCTTGACCCTAACCTCCAATCTCCATCCATCCATCCTACCACCCGTAATAAGCCCGTTCCACCAAGATCTGTCCAAACACAGTCCGCCAACTTCCAAAACAGCCATTTCCATCCAGATCTAGCTCCATAACCTCAGATTTCAGCCACTGAACCGTTCCCCGTCACCGGATCTCCCTTCCTACGGTAGCCCCGCTATTTTGTGAGTTTATTTTATTGTATGGATCTTTGTTTTCAGCATTATTATATGGTATTGACTTGTACTTAATTGGATCTATAGCTTCGTAGTGTTTTGTTATAGATTACTTTGTGGTTTGCAAGAACTATTCGCTGCGTGCTCTTGCTTTGGCCCTCCACGCGAAGGAAAGCCTAAGCATGCTTGCCTAAAGAAATAAGTTTGTCTTGCTTAAAATTTATATGTGCGGGATTTAATTATTTATTATCTGATTTTGATTTCTCCGTCGGGCTTTGCATTCATGTCATATAGTGTTCAATGGTAATAGATTTATCTTCCCCGCACTCCACATTAGGGTTGCATATTAGTCGTACACCCACGTAGCCTACCCTGCTTCAGTTTGCATCCAATGTTTGTGCCACATTTATATACGTAGTGGTAGGTCATATAGAGTCGTTATGTTCATCTATGACTAGTTATCGTCGGCGTTCCTCTCCTCTATTTGGGGATCTCGAGTCTATCTATACCCAATCTCATAGAACCACTTCAGAGAGGTCTCCATGTTATCATGATGATTATTCTCGTTCGCAGCACACCCCTTCCAGAGATCGTGTGGACTCTTCGACACGATTCCATTATGCTAGGGATGACCACCATGATGAGAGGTCCTCATGTTATCATCATTACACCTCTCCACGAATTATGATGGTAGGGTTGAGTACCCTTCAGGTCATCATTGTTACACCTCGTGGCTATTTGTTGAACCATAATCTGTATATGCTCGACCCCATAAGAGCTTCTCCGGAGAGGTCCTCGTACTATTATGTTGATCATCCTCGCTCGCTGTCACACGTTCGTAGGGATCACGTCCACCCATGAGCACGATCTGATTATATTAGGAACGACCGTCTAGATGACTCTCAGGAGCCCAATAGAGGCCACCATCGCCAGGATCACATCAAATATCAAGACCCTCCTAATGTTCCGCAAACAGAGATACCTGAGGCCGAATTTCAACGATTAGTTCTTGATCAATTCGATCGTTTGGTTGCTCATATTGATCATATGAGGTATGCCTTAAGAAGAATCAATAGGAGAAAGCATATGGATTTAGGTCAAGCCACCGATGTGTCTAGTAGCGCTCTCACTGATATGAGAGACCTGCCACCTTATTTTGATTCATCTCGTCCGGATGAGACTCGGTTCCCACTTTACCTTGGAGTCGAGTTCGATCATGACCATTTCATACTGGTGGAGAGTGATACTAGTATGACTAGTGAGCGTGGTCACGAGAGTGGGGACGAGCGACCCAGTGACACTGTAGTTGTATATCCACCTTCTACACGTCATTTAGACTTAGTTTCCCCTTCGGCTAGAAAGTCAGGCCTCGACATTATACGTAGTGGCCTACTATTGAGTATGGATTTTTCTTACTCTTCCCTTAGCATTGTCCCGAGCCACATTGCGACCGAGAGTCGAGAGCCTAGTGTTGACCTCATAGTGACTGCCTCACTCGCTTATGAGGACACTACTTCTATCAGCGAAATTCATCTTAAGGATCATCCCACTATTATTGACTTCATTGTTGAACCACCCGATGAGCCTCCTAATGAGCTACTACTCCCTTGGGAGGGTCATGAGTCTAGCATTGACTGTTGTGGATGTCCCATTTATTTTCGTAGACACTATTGTTGGTGATAGTTTTCTTTTAGATGCTCATCTTGTCATTATTGCCCCCTTGTGAAACCCTTCGTTGAGTCCCCGAGAGACCCATTTGACGAGCTTCCCTTCCCAGGGAGCACTCAACTTCGTATGCTTGGCTTGTGCCTTCGCACTAGCGAGTTGAACATTCGAGATGACTTTTCTTATATACCTCCTAGAAAGCCACTTGACGGGCTTTATCATTTGAGTGGTACACGACACACCCATGCGTTCTGTTCTTTTGTCACCATCTGCGCCAGTCGTTTGGTTGATGACATTATTCACGATGAATTTTTCTATCTACCACCAGGTGAGCCTCCCGATGGCTCACAACCCTTGGAATGTATTTGGCATCCCATAGTTTTTCAGCTCAGTGTCGATGTCTCAAGAAGTCATTTAGGTATTTGTCGCTCACTGAGCGAATATTTCTACATTCCATCGAAAGAACCTCCTGATGGGCCACAATATTTTAAATACATCCCAGTCATTACCAGATCCCTAGCAAGTGTGTCGTGTCTGTCGTGTTTTATTTGCATCATTTGCATTATCTGCATGAGTCTGTTGAGTCATTTGTTCGTCATTTGCATGTGTTACATGAGTTGGTCCGACAGATGATCAATACTGGTAATAAATCTTATAAATCGCATGCAGATGGCCACTGACAAGAGCAGATGTTTCATGAAGGTGAGCAGGTGATGGTAAGAATCCATGTTGTGAGACTCCTTGGGAGGCCTGCTAAAAGTTAAGAACCCTGCACAATCATGAGAAGGATCAGAATAAATACCTATGATCTTGATATCCCTACGAGCATGAGTATTCATCTCATATTTAATGTTAAGAACCTGATGACATACTACAAGCTTCACAAGTATGTGGACCCACTTCACGGAGATCGTATTGAGTCTACACCTCCACATCTTCAGTCTGGCACCCAGGCCACTTCTGAGCCCCACCTGCCTTTTTGGGTCAGCCACCTATGGCTTCACTGTCTGCACTTGTGATCGCACCGACACCACCATCACACCTCGACTTTTGAGAGCAGTACTGATATCGTGGCCTACGAGTGTATAGTCACGCCCGACGGACAGACACCGGAGTACCATTGGAGTGGATGCCTGACAGACAGAGACAAGAGTACCATTGGCGATGATGCTCTGTCATCGACGATACTTGGACGACCTCTGATGGACCTCATTGATTCTTACATGACATACACTGAGAGGATTCCGATCTCTATTCATCAAGAGATGAATTCTTTCAAGCCGGGGAGAATGATGTCGAATGGAGATGCGGACCCGTGGCGGAGGACGAGTTTTGGGCCCGTTCGGTGCCAATTGGCCACCTGCCATATATAGCATCTCCGGATCGACAATCCGACTCCACAAATGCGTATGGCTCGTCGTTTACCTACATTTTCGTATATTATATCGTTGCGTTTCATTTTTTTTAGTGTAATTGGGCCCTCCGCATCCCCGACCAATCATAGCCGTTGATGCCGGGGTGCCCTAATTATGTTTTATTATAAATAAGAGGCATGAGGGCTGCTTGAAGGCAATTGCAGATTTTGGAGAGAAGAATCCCGAAATTCGGCGATCCCCTCACGGTGCCGACTCCGTGAGGCCCTGGGTGACAACTCCTAGGTGGTTTCCTTCTTCCCCAAGGTATTACCTAACCCTAACCTTCATTTTCCACAATTCCTTGCCCTAGCCGGCTAGCCGCCCCTCACACCGCCTCCAATCTGCTGCCATTTTCTGCAGTCCGCCCTTTGCAGCCCCCCTCTAAAACCGCATCCCAAAACCCCACCAAATCCCTGCCGTCGCTCAAATCCAGCACCCCTCCCCTTGCCGCCGCTCCACCTCCCTCGGAAACCTGCTGCCGCCGCCCAAATCCAGCACCCCTCCCCTTGCCGCCGTCCAGTTTTCACACAGACAGCCTGCCCTCCCCCCAAACCGCCCGGATCTCTGCCCTTCCGGCCCACCAATAGCCTTGACCCCAACCTACAATCTCCATTCAGCCCTCCTACCACCCGTAATAAGCCCCTTCCACCAAGATCTGTCCAAACGCAGTCCCCCAACTTCGAAAACAGCCATCTCCATCCAGATCTAGCCCCATAGCCTCAGATTTCAGTCACCGAACCGTTCCCCGTCACCGGATCTCCCTTCCTACGGCAGCCCCGCTATTTTGTAAGTTTATTTCATTGTATATTTGTATGGATCTTTGTTTTCAGCATTATTATATGGTATTGACTTGTACTTAATTGGATCTATAGCTTCGTAGTGTTTTGTTATAGATTACTTCGTGATTTGCAGGAACTATTCACCGCGTGCTCTTGCTTTGACCCTCCATGCGGAGGAAAGCCTAAGCATGCTTGCCTAAAGAAATATGTTTGCCTTGCTTAAAATTTTATGTGCGGGATTTAATTATTTATTATCTGATTTTGATTTCTCCGCCGGGCTTTGCATACATGTCATATAGTGTTCAATGATAATAGATTTATCTTCCCCGCATTCCACATTAGGGTTGCATGTTAGTCGTACACCCACGTAGCCTACCCTGCATCACTTAGCTTATGAAAATGAAGGACCAGTCAAGGTCTAAGGCAGTATGTTTCTGCTTCATATGAAATTTATGCCATTTACAAGAGTCAAATTTCTATCTTTTTGTATTTTTCACTTAAATGTGTTACTCATTTTTGTGATTGGAGAGAGCGTGAATTCCTCAAAGGTAATCCAAAACTGCAATCTCTTTATTGTTGGTTACTCGTTATTCTTTTGACTATGTCTATAGGCTAGGGCAGTACTAGTTGCGGACCATATAAGCACCTATAATTATTGTCCCACATAGAAATATATCGGCTAGATCAGAGACAGGTACATGGTAGTTTTGTACACACAAAACCTTCTCTCCTTCTTTAGTCTCTCTCTCTCTCTCTCTCTCTCTTTCTCTCTCTCTTCATGCTCTAAGCCCAAGCCCAAGACAGCATGCACAACTACCCCGCTAATCTTCCTCACAACCACCGTTGACTCATCATCTATTATATGTACACCAACTCCTTAACCACCATACTTCACAAGAGCACTCATCAAGTCAAATTATCAAATCTCAACAATTGTTCACCATCTTGACTACAGCATCGAACACCTGGCTAGCTCACCTTTTGTTGTACACCAATCATGTTTGATCAATTCCACTTGAATGTACTAAACTCTAGAGTCTAAGACCACAATTAGTTACTAGCAAGCCCCTTGGTCGGTGTGGCCCGTGGGAACTCCTATTGCTTTCTTAGAGATTCTGCTCTATTGAAGAAAAAGGTAGAGGTTGCCACCTGCAACCACAAGGAAGATACTGTGGTCGGCCAGTGAAAAACCATGGGCTCCTCTGGGATTGAGAAATCCCTCCCCTCCTTTCTCAAGCAAGCCTCTTCCTCCCTCATGACAACATGCTTTGGTCTCTCCTTGCTTTATCTTCATCTTCAACCGCGCGCACACACACACACACACACACACACACACACACACACACACATATATATATATTACAGGTGAATTAAACAAATACAATCTAGCCTCACTTTTAAGTAAAACATGATTAACTTAGGATTTAAGGTAGATATTGTTGAGTTGTCTTGAATCTTTTTAATTTTTTAGCCAGTTTTGTTGCACTCCCTTTGGTTAATGTCCACCAAAAACATATCATTTGTTGTGGTGGGGTATTTAAGAAATTCATGTGTATTGTAGAAATTCATATGAAATTAAAGGGTCTCCTTAAGGAAACAAGTGTTTTGGTCAATATCTTCATCCCATCGAGATTTTTGTGTGGTTTCTTCTTGCTTACTGTCTCATTCTCAAATGGCCACAGGCATTTGAAGAGGCCCTAGTAGAACTCGATAGAATCGGCGTAGAATCGTACAAGGACAGCTTGCTCATAATGCAGCTTCTCCATGACAACCTCACTCTCTGGACTTACGAAGCCCAAGTAAGTAATTCTGCGGTAAAACTTGCTATGCTTGTCGGAAGATATGCGAGCATTTAGCATTATAAAAATGTTTGTTGTTCACAGGATCAACTAGAAGAACCTTAGTATGTGTCGGCAGAAGTGGAGCTCTTGGGGGAGGTGGTGTTGTAATTTACCTGTAAGCATATAAGCTACCAAACCTATGTTTTCCTGCTTCATGATTTTGTATAATGTACTTTGCACTCGGCCTGACTAGGTGTTTAGGTTGTTTATGACCTTCATTAGGATGATACATACATTTGTTGACTTTATTTAATGAAAACTTCTGATTAGTCTGCATTATTTTTTGTGGTAACTTAATTTGCATGAATATAATTGGCTGTTTGTTTTCTTTCTTCTCTCTCTGTAATATAATTGAGTGAATAGAAAGGTTCTAGAGTTTCTCTTCTTGCACCCAAATATTTACCCTCTTCTTCTCAATTGTCACCAAAATTTTCTTGTCTTTTGCCTGGGTGGAGTGGTAGAAAGGAAGAGAGGGAGGCGGTGTAGAGAGGAAGGGGGATAAATGGATAGAGAGACGGGCGTATCATGATCAAAATTTGTGACGTATTTGAAGTATTGAAAGACTAGAGAGAGCGGGGGAGGAAGAGAGGAAAGAGAACATGTCGTCGTTCACCTCATCAATTTAGATGACAAATGAATAAAACCTCCGGGGTAAAAGTTTAATCACCATTCATTGTAATGATCGTCAATAACCTATCCCGACCATTAGGGCCAGCTTTATGAATGGAAGTTTTTCATTCATTCCTACCCCTAGGTGTTGAACCTTGTTTGTGAAAACATTTTTAATGACCTTCATCCATGCTATTTTAGACCTATCCCTTTCTCCTAACTATTCCTTGGAGACTAACTCGATCTAGTTATCCAATTGGTGCATTTTGTAACTCTTAGAAGGAATTGGAAAACTTGATACCTTAATAAAGGTACAAGAGTTTATTTATATAGGAAGAGAAATACATAATAGAGGAACTCAACAATATATCTAATATATTTAACACGCCCCCTCAAGTTGGATCATGGGAACTACCTAGACCTATTCACATGACTTGGAGAAATAAGTCCTTCATACTTTTCCCTTACAAAATGACAATCGACCTCAATGTGTTTTGTGCGTTCGTGGAACATATGATTAGTAGCAATCTGTATCACAACTTGATTATCACACCATAGAGGAGTGAGATCTTGAACTGAATACCCTATTTCTCAAAGAGTCTGTCTATACATATGATCTCAACAACAATGTGAGACATGATTCGATATTCCGCTTCTACACTAGATCTGACAACCTTGATTTGTTTCTTGCACTTCCAAGAGACAAAATTTTCACCCATAAAGATAATGACCGCCGTGGTTGACTTCCGAGTGGCAAAGCAACCTGCCCAGTCAGAGTCGCAATATGCTTCTATATTGGAATGATTTTGATTCTTGTACGATATCTCGAGCCCAGGATCTTTCTTTATGTATCTGACAATTCGATGTACAGATTCCCATTGAGAGATAGTTGGAGCTGCCATGAACTTATTGACCTTACTTACTGCACAAGCAATGTTAGGACGAGTCATGGTAAGGTAGTTCAGTTTTCCAACAACTCTACGATATTTTTCCAGTGAATCAAATAGTTTGCTTTCAACATGAAGACCATTTTCCCTTGTTCAAGTGGAGAGTCCATATGACCACATTTAGACTTCCCAAGGTCTGATAGAAGATCGAGAGCACATTTGCGCTGACAAATAAAGACCGTGTTAACATAATATGCAACTTCAATGCTTAGGAAGTACTGCAATAAGCCCAGATCCTTGGTTTGAAAGTTGGAGTGTACAAATGAAGATCCAAAAACTTGGTGGAAGCAGCCGAACAAGCAAGAGGTAAGACTTCATCCATTACACGCCACCACTCAGCTTCCCTCTATCAATAATACGGCTCGTCGAATGTTCCTGAAAAACACAACCAGAAGATGTGAAGGTAGCAATACAATTTAAATCATGAGTAAGCTTACTAATCGACAATAAGTTGTAAGCAAATTGAGGAACATCAGCAATCGAGGACAGAGTCATGTCTGGAGTCATATCACAGCTACCAAACCCAACAGTGGGTACAGTCGATCCATTTGCAACAGTAATCGAAGACACACTATGAGGTTTGTGTTATGAACTTGCTAGGAAAAGTAAGGAAACTAGAGAAGAGCTAGGGCAAAAGTAAGCTAGGGTTACAAGGAAGAAGAAAACCTGAAATAATAATCCATTTCATGTCTTTCTCCAAAGGGGGTCCGATAATATATAGCACCCGGACCCATGAGGGCCGACCGGCCCCCATAGGGGCTGAACCGGTGCGGTTCAGCCCCAATGCACCTTATTTAGTATTGGCGGGCTGAACCGGATGGTTCAGCCCGGTCTTCCTCCGCCTTCTCCTTTGGTCGACGTGCACAGTAATATTCTCCGAATATGGTAGTGTCGCCAGGCGTAACATTCCCTCCCCCATCAAGGGCCAGTTTGTCCTCAAGCTGGAGGCGGAGAGCGCGCGGCTCTTGGAATAAGTCGGAATACTGATCCAACCTGGCTTGCATCTGAAACGAGACCTCTGTTGGATCCGTAGGCTCCGCTCTAATCTCCTTGACGATGGTCATCGTACTATCTGGTTCCCCTAGTCGTTCCACGCTGCGGAGTGAGATCTTCTTAACCTGAGACGACTTGAGGCCTTCCAAGCAATACCCCTTCCCGTTCTGGCTGAACTCCATAGCCATGTAGTCCCAATCAAAAGTCACCCGCCGAAGTTGCCGTAGCCACGGTACGCCCAACACCATGTCAGAACCCCGGATTGGCAGTAAGTAAACATAAATATGTCCAGTGTAACCCTGTATCCGGAGCTCCACCCCTTTCATCACTCCCTCGCACTGTAGTCTGCTACCCTGTCGTGGAAAGCTACGCCGCGATCTATGTCATACCCCGTCTTCTGGGCCACAGCGGGTTGGATGAAGTTGTGAGTGCTCCCGCTGTCCATCAAGATCGTCACCGTCTCCTTGCCGATCCTCCCGGCTATGCGTAAGGTCGGAGATGGGGTACCCCCCTCCATGGCTTGGATGGATACTCCAAAGTCTTCAATAGCCAACTCTCCCTCCTCCTCTGTGCTGGGAACATCTTCCGCTTCCTCCCTCAGCATGAATACCTGGACCTTCTGGCATGCGTGCCCTCGGGTGTACTTTTCATCACAGTTGAAGCACAACCCCTTCTCCCTCCTGGTATGAAGTTCCTGCCACGTCAGTTTTGTCACTGTCGGTCGGCCCTCTACCGGGGGATTCCCCCGAGGAGGGTGTACAACCGTAGGAGCTCTCACCGCTGTACGGGTCCTTTGCCGGTTGAATCTCTCCTGTATCCTTGCCAAACTGATTGCATGGCTCAGACTTCGTGGCATATAGGCGTGGACCTCATCCCGCAACTCATCCCGCAATCCTGATATGAAGCAACTGAGGAGGCTCTTTTCCTCCCAACTGACCCGATTGGCCAGCTTCTCGAACTCTGTACGGTAGTCCATCACGATGCCTTTCTGACGGAGTTTTTGTAACGTCGCCTCCACATCCTCGTACTCCAAGGGTCCAAAACGGGCCGAGAATCCCTCCACAAAATATGCCCTCGGAGCATATCCATATCCCCGTATGAACCACTGTACCCACTGTACCCACTGTACCCACTGGTACGCGTCGTCTTCCAGATGGAAGGCCGCGAGTTGTACCCACTGGTCTTCGGGAATTTCTTGATAAGTAAAAAACAGTTCCGCCTTTTGCACCCATTCCAGTGCTTCTCCGCCCCGAAATTTAGGAAAATTCATGCGGGTGCGTTTGGGCTGCATGTAAGGCCGCTGGTTTGCCATCCCGTAACCTCCTTGCCCATGAACAGCTTGCCACCGTTGCTCTCCTGGATGGTTGGGTGGCCCGTGTGGGGCTGTCACGTACCCGCTCGCTTGTCCCGTTTGAGGAGGAAGTCGTCCCCTTTCGGGTCCATTACCCATTTGTTGTCCGCCGCCCCATGGATTTCCCATGGGCGGCCTTTCCTGCCACTGGTTTCCGTTCCCGTACCCTGTAGGCGGAGCAGAAGCTGGTGGGTGTGGAACAAATCCAGCCATCCCATTGGTACGACGTTTGCTCCGGTGGGTTGAAACGAGCACCTTTCCTGATTTGGAGGCCGCCATTGCTCCCCGGCACGCTGTCCGAGCCCATTCCAGGCCGGCGGCATGGTTCCAGGGCCAGTCGGCCCCCTGCCGGTACGGCCGGGCCCATTTCCGGATTTGGAGGTCTCCATTGATACCTGGCCTGCTGTCCTAGCACAATCCAGGCCGGCAGAGCATTCCCCAAGCCACCGACGCCTGCCGCCGGTCCGATCGGCCCCCATGGCTCCATCCGGCTATATCCGACGTCGATCCGCCCTCCCCCTATGCCGCTGTCGTCCCTCACGTGTTCCGGAAACCCCTCATGCGGTCGTTGGTGTGGGCCGATCCCCCTGACGGGATCGATGGCAGATCCCGTGCCTCCCGTGAGCCCCGTTCCGGGATTTCCTGGGTTCGACGAGACCCAGGTGCCATTTTGTCGTGAAGACTCGCCGGGTCCGGTTCCGTTAGACTGCGCAGGAGGTTGATGCGAGGCTTCGACTTCTGATCCGTCCCCCGCCGTGGTTTTTCCCTTCTGATTTTGCATCAATAGGGTTTTGATCTCCTCTATACGCGCATCGAAACGTTCTTCTAGATTTTTTTGGGAAACCTTCACCTGTTCTTCGATCGCCGTTACCGTGTCCGCCAATCCTACGTAGTTCTCTTCAAGGGAAGCGAGTCGCGCGATCTTGGCCTCGGTACGTGTTACCATCGTCGCAGGAACGGTGCTCTGATACCAAATGTTATGAACTTGCTAGGAAAAGTAGGGAAACTAGAGAAGAACTAAGGCAAAAGTAAGCTAGGGTTACAAGGAAGACGGAAACCTGAAATAATAATTCATTTTATGTCTTTCTCCAAAGGGGGTCCGATAATATATAGCACCCGGACCCATGGGGCCGGCCGGCCCCCATAGGGGCTGAACCGGTGCGGTTCAACCCCAATGCACCTTAATTAGTATTGGCGGGCTGAACCGGATGGTTCAGCCCGGTCTTCCTCCGCCTTCTCCTTTGGTCGACGTGCACAGTAATAGTTTCCGAATCTGGTAGTGTCGTCGGGCGTAACAGTTTGTATGAGTGTAAGATACCCGAGGTACTAATAAGGTGATTAGAAGCGCCTGAATCTGCCAGCCACCGAGCGAGGCGCTGTGAAGTACATATTGGCTGAATGGTTTGTGCCACAACAACATTATGAGTCAGAGAATCAATATGAAGTGCCTATAGGAGACAATACTCCTCTTCAGATATTTCAACTGTCTTCGGAATCTCAGATACAGAAATGGAATCAGCAAGGTGCGCAGAGCGAGATGATGGAGGAGGTTTGGAAGCCCAATCAGGCTTCCCATGGACATCCCAATAAGTGTACTTTGTGTGACCCGACGCTCGCAATGGGTGCAATGTCTCGTGCGGTGTCACACCCACGTCCAGAGCGGCCTCCACAGTTACTCCCCCTTCCACCACGAGAAGCAAGAGCCATCGAATCCCCAGACGAAACATGTAGTGTATATGAGGCAGTGGTACTGGATGTTTCGGCTTTGGTAAGACGATGGTACACACTAGCAGTGTACAGAGTAGAGGGTCTCGCTAGCATTTCAGTCCTTGTTGTAGAGAAATTTGGATCAAGACCATTCAGTAGCCAAAGTAATAAAAAGTGCTCACGTTGAGCCTGGTGCTCCTCCATGGTAGAAGGGATCTCCCAAAGATCCAAGATCTCATCAGCAAGAACCTTCCATTCGACGAAGTACTCGGTGACTAAACGTGCCCATTGTCTAAGTTCAGTCATCTTGGGAAAGAGTTCACCAAGACGAGTGAGGTTGTTCACCTGAGAGAACATCATTTGTAAAGTATCACATAGTTCCTTAGTGTTGTCACAGTTCTTGCACATCATTTGTAAAGTATCACATAGTTCCTTAGTGTTGTCACAGTTCTTGCACATTTGTTGAACCGAGGGGTCCATGGAGCTCAACAAGAGAGCAAATATTCGGCAATCATCATTGTATTGCCTCATACTCGGGACTGCCCACAACATGAGTTGGGAGTCGATTAAGGTAGTGCATACGTCGTATGCCTGATGAGGACATATTGACCCCCGTTTCCACAATTGAAAGTTGGAAGAGGTAAAGATATTAGCAGCAAGTCACGCATTAGGAGAAAATGTATTGTTGGAGTCCCCTGGGGGTACGGTCATCGGAGTGGTGCTCGTAACTGAAGAAGCCATGACCTAGTTGTAAAGTACCAAACCGGCAGAAGTAAGTTGTTGCAGGCTGTCAGATGGCAGATGCATCAAACAGCAAATTGGTTGCATACATGCATACAGGAAGCAGATCGGCGTACATCTGTGATCACAGGAAGCAATTCAGCGGCTCTTATAGGAAGCAGATCGGCGTAGGAAATAAGATCGGGATCAAGAAAGCACCGACGTCATAGGAAGTAGATCGACGGTAGTTGCGGGTATCTTGATTCGTCGGAGGAAGCATGCATCATGAGGCATCGGTGTTCAGGAAAGCAGATCGGTGGCAGGATGCATCACCGCATAGAGTGGTGACATGCCACTCTATGCGGTGATGCCTCTTCAAGCTGAGGAGGCGGCGTCTTCGTTGACTTCAAGAGAGGTGTCTTCGTTGACTTCAATCAGCGCTGCCTTCGTCGTCTTCAAGCAACAACGTCTTTGTCGATTCACGGGAGGAATTACGCGGGAGAGCGGCACAGGAGAGGCACGAGAGGAGTTACGCCCTATCCACGCTCTGTTACCATATTAAACGGGATTGGAAGACTTGATACCTCAATAAAGGTACAAGAGTTTATTTATATGGAAAGAGAAATACATAATACGGGAACTCAACAATATATCTTATATATCTAACAGTAACATCATTATACATGCCCTAACCACTCATTATCTTATCTCGATAGATGCTGCTCCTACTGTTTCTCTAATTTAGTCATTCGTCAATTTTGTTTTCTTATATTTCCTCACACATTCATATTTGCATTGTCATTTTGACCATACTTAAATATCAATGATTTTTTACTATTCAACATTCAGATGCATCAACATTGACTGTCAAAATGTTATAAAATATAACACATATGTACATATACGTGCGTACATATATACATATGTATATATATATACATACATATGTATTTATATATACATATGTATATATGTACACACATATATGATGCAGTGACAGGTCGACTCGAGGTGAACACGCTAAATGCGTTCCTAAATGCAATGTGATATGATATAAATGCAAGAGGTCCGCAAAAAATTAGCAACAATAATTAAGAAAATAAGCACAAATATTTTAAGTGTGTGCGAAATAAGCCATGCAAGTCAAACGAAGTCCAGTACTAATAGCAAATAACAATGACAACCACTACAGATTAGGTGTCAAGTACACAACAATAGAAAAATAAACTTCAAACTACGACTTACACATGCAAGTGGCGGTGGAGGTGGGGCATGATGACGATCCAATGGCGAGTGACTCCGTCAAGAGCTGCAGATGGCTGGACAACGGCTAACACTGGGTCTGGAGGAGGTTTGGTGCGGGATTTCAGAGGGCTGGTTGGGCGGTTTGGGGGGAAAACATGGTGACTGGCGGCATGAGGAAAAGGTTGCTGTTTGGGGAGGTTAGAGGCTGGATAGTGGCGAGTTTGAGGGTGGAGGAATGGGATCCAGTGGGGCTGAAATGGTTAGCGACTGTAGGGATTTTGGAACAGGGAGGGGAAGTGGTGGGGCTTCAAATCTGGGAGGGGAGAGAGGTTTTGTCGGTGCTTGAGTGTTGTGGGGGGAATGTAGGCGGGGTTGGAGGGGTGGGGGTAGGGTTGCGGACTGGAGGGAGCGGCTGGAGGTCGGTAAGGGGAAATCTGCGCGCAGTAAGGGAGGTCGAAAACCTAAGAGGGAGAAGGAAGCTTGGCGAAGTTGCTGCGGGCTATGGGAGGTGCGAGAAGGAGGACGAGAGGCTCACGGGGCTTGGACAGGGCTGTGGAAGGAGGCAGGGGCGTCGGCCTTGGAGTCGCACCAAGGGGTCCTCGTCGGTATCACACCGGGAGTGGGAAATCGGCGGTTCCACGTTCTGGGAACTAAACCATCGATACCCTATCCACCGTAACCTGCATGTATAAGTACTTAACTGAAAATAGGGCATCCTAATCGGATGACACACAACGTCCAAGCCGAACGAATGCTAAATATGACTCAAGAAATATAAAACCATACATCAAACAGACTCGAAACGACCATCCGGGCGCAACCGTGAACTCGGATTGCCCGAACGGGTAGCAGTTCACCGCCTCTTGCGGGAATAAACTCGGGTCGGTCGCCGAACTCCATCAACCCCCCAGGCTTGAAAGCACTCATCTCTGGTGAGTGACGATGGTCGTACTCCCGACGTAGGCTCAGGGCGAGTTTCTCGAGCTCCTCTGAAGAAATCTACGTGACATCATAAAGCGGATGACCGCACCAACGGACAAGATATCGCAAAATATCTCGCCCGCCTGCCGCAGTGAAGTAATGACCAATGACCTGAAGTATGTCTCCGGTGGGAACTGCCGATGGTGTGGGGTTATCCACATGGTGCGACTCCTTAGGCGGGGATAGGGGTGGAATGGTGGGGACCAAAGGAGGCTGAGGCTCAGGTGTAGGCGTGGAGAAAGGATCCACATGCACGCGCTCCTCGTAGTAAGGAGTCAAATCCTCTATATTGAATACTCGGCTGATGCCCTTACCATGAGGGATGTCAATTTCGTATGCGTTCATACCGATCCGCCGCACGACTGTATAGGGGTCCATTCTGCAAGCGCTTAATTTCTTTGCTGGTCCTTGCGGGACCCTCTCAGGTCGTATGCGAATCATCATTTGTTTCTCCCGCCTCAAAGATTTGTTCCCTCCTGTGCTGATATACTCGATCTTTATTGTAATCATTACTAGATGCAATTTTCTTACGAACCCATTCATGAAGTGCATGCACATGCGGAATAAAAGACTCTGCAGACTCACTGGGTCGGGACTCAAGCGGGACGTCAATCAAGACAATAGACTTCCTAGGTTCACACCCTAATATGATATGAAATGGACTCAAACCTGTGGTCCTATTGACTGAATTGTTATATGCAAACTCAGATATAAGGTCCCTAGACTACTGTTGAAAACCTCAGTTTATCCATTCTTCTGTGGGTGGTAGGCGGAGGAGAATTTCAAGGTCGTACCAGTCTTCTTCTATAATGTCTTCCAAAAGTAACTCATGAAGCGAACGTCGCGATCGGAGACTATGGAAGTGGGTAACCCGTGATACTTGAATACCTCCCCAAAGAATAGCACAACCACATGAGACACATCAATGGTCCTACGACAAGGAATAAAGTGGGTCATCTTAGAGAAACAATCCACCACAACAAAGATCGAATCGAGCTTCCTCAGAGTGCGCGGGAGCCCGAGTACAAAATCCATACTAATATCAGCCCAGGGCCTCTGAGGGATGGACAATGTAGTGTACAATCACGTGGGCTGGCGAGATCCTTTCGCGGTCTGACAGACTCGACAATTTCCAACAACCCGGGTAATGTCCTTAAGGCCAGACCAGAAGAAACGTTCCTCTACTAAAGCAATCGTCTTATCTCGCCCGAAGTATCCCGCTGCTCCGCCTGCGTGCAGCTCCCAGATGAAGAAATCTCGGAGGGATGTCTGAGGAACGCAGAGGCAAGAGCCCAAGAATAAGTACCAGTCAGACATCGTATAACCCTCACGAAGGTCAGGAGGGTCTCTCGATAGCGCGACATAGATGTCACCAAAATCTGGGCACTCTAAGTAATCATAAACTAGATACTCAAAGCCCATAACTCGGGTGCATGGTGTGGAGGATGCTGACTCGGCGACTCAAGCCGTCAGCCGGTTTCTTCTCGACACCCGCTCGGTGTTTGAGAACGTAATGATAATCCTGTATATATTCCACCAATTTCGTGTGGCGATGGCCTAATTTCTTCTGCGAGTCGAGATACCCCAAGGCCTGATGATCAGAATAAAGAACAAACTCCTTGTGCAGGAGATAATGACGCCAGTAGCGAAGTGCTTGTACGATGACATTGAATTCCCGATCATAATTTGAGTATTTTTGTCGGGTGTCATTCAGTTTCTCACTGAAATAAGCAACTAGATGACCTTCCTGACTAAGTTCCACGCCGATTCCTACTCCTTACGCATCACATGCCACCTCGAAGGCCTTGGATAAATCAGGTAAGCGCAGGACAGGAGCGGAAGATAGTCTCTCCTTAATCTACTCGAAGACCCGAGTTGTGGCCTTCGTCCACACAAAATCACCCTTACGAAGGCAGCTCGTAAAGGGGGCCATAATAGAGATGAAGCCGCAGACAAACCTCCTATAGAAGGTAGCAAGTCCATGAAAACTACGGGCGTCATGAATGTTCGTCGGAACAGGCCACTCACGAATCGACTTGACCTTGTCAGGGTCAACCAATATTTCAGAAGCATAAACTATATACCCCAAGAAGTGAACAAGAACAAACACTTCTTTAAATTGATGTAGAGATGCTCCTTCCGCAAGAGATCAAATATGAGGCCAATGTGGTGCAAGTGATCGGTGCGGCCATGGCTGTATATCAATATATCATCAAAATACACTACCAAAAATTTACTCATGTAGGGCCGCATGATCTGTGTCATCACCCTCATAAACGTGCTAGGTGCGTTCGATAATCCGAACGACATAACTAGCCACTCATATAAGCCGTCCTTCGTCTTGAAGGTCGTCTTCCACTCATCTCCCTCTCTAACTCTAATATGATGGTATCCACTACGAAGGTCGATCTTCGAAAAGATCTGGGCACCGACCATCAAGTCCAGGAGGTCGTCGAGGCGGGGAATGGGAAAATGATACTTCACCGTGATTTTATTGATGACACGGATAATAATGCACATGTGCCAGCTTTCTTCCTTCTTCGGGGTAAGAAGGGTCAGTACGACACAAGGGCTCAAGCTCTCTCGTATGAAATTCTTCCGAAGAAGATCATCGACTTCCCGTTTCAGCTCAGCGTGTTCAGCCGGATTCAAATGGTAATGGAGTAAATTGGGCAAAGATGCCCCTGAGACCATATCGATCCCATGATGTATGTCCCTCAACAGGGGAAGCTCATCAAGGAGCTCCCCGAGCATAATACCTATGTAGTCCTCCAGTAACAGACAGACATTTGGATTAGTAATCTTAGTGTCAGTAGAGGTCTCTGGAGTCATCGTTGCTGCCACTACGAACATAACTCCTGCCTCTAAGCTCTCTCATGAAGTCACACTTCCTCAAGACATGTATAGGTCTCGATGACCCCGCACTAACAGATGACTCAACCCTGTCCTTGGGAGAATCCCTGGGCTGAGTCGGGGTAAGGGTAATCTTCCGTCTTTTATCGAAGAAAACACACGTGTTGGATCATCCATAACACGTGACGTCGCGATCATATAACCAAGGTCGTTCAAGTAAAACGTGTGCGACGTTCATAAGGATAACGTCACACCAGACCTTGTCCTCAGTGGACGCTAAGTGAATCAGTACCAGGCATCGCTTTGTAACCTGGATAATGGATTTGTCCACTCATAGGACACGGTAAGGATGCGGATGTGGCTCGACAGTAAGCTGCATCCTCTCTAACCCTTTCTTGGCGATTATATTCATGCAACTACCACTATCAATAACGAGCTTGCATGGACCTCCTGCGCTCGGGAAATATGTGAAGAAAATCGTAGCGCGGCGCCAATCCTCCTCGACACGTGGAGTGTGTAGAAGGCGACGGAGGACTCCTAACTCTAGCGACCTCTTAGCGTCGCTCTCCCATCCCTCCTATACAACGACCGTAATCTCCTCGACTGCGGCGTCCTCAACCTCAGTGCTGGGCTCGCCCGATTCCTCAATCAGTAAATTCCTCGTCGGGCATTGCGCCGCGAAGTGCCCTCTGCCAGAACACCGATAACATTGGACTCCCCCAGGTTTGGGGCCTACGGAGACAATAGATTTCCCCGTCGCATCCGCAGGAGTGCGAGGGGCGGCAGTGGCCAAGACAGGAGTGGGTCTCCTAGCCGTGGTGGCATCCGGTCGAGAGGTGACATTTCTCGGGCCAGCAGTGCACATATATTGCTCGTACTCCAGCGCGAACTGAAAAACCTGCTCAACTGTCTCAATCCTTTGGGGACTCAGTTCCCTTCTGATGTCAGCCCTAAGTCCAATCCGGAAACGAGATGCAGTGACAATGGGCTCCTCCAGAATATCACTACGGACCACTAACTCGTCAAAACGTGTCATGTACTCCGCAACAGAAAGGGTTCCTTGTCGGAGTGCATATAGCTGATCCAGGAGATGGTCACGATATGAAGCGAGGAGGTATTTATCTTTCAATCGTTGCTTCATCTCGTCCCATTAGGTGATGGGGTAATAGTCGTCCCCCGCTCAAGTGATCTCTCCAAGCTCGACCAATAAATTTTTGCTTGACCAATCAACTTCATTTTGGCGAACTGCACACGCCTCTCGTCACTCATCTCAAACCAATCGAAATAGTGATCCATATTCATAAGCCAATCACTAACTGCCTTCAGGTCCAGGTGACTGCCGAAGGAGGGTGCGCCAATGCGGATACGCCGTGTGATATCATCCTCTTTTGGAGTCATCCTGCGGCGTGGCTCACGGTAGTCGTCATACTAATCATCATAGTCATAGTCGTATTGTGCGGGTGGGGCTCGATCTCTACGACCAGGTGGTGGGGGTGGGGGGGGGGGGGGGTGGACGAGGTTCATTTGGAGGGCAGTGATACCTCCCCGGGTCTTGCCGATACTCATAACCTCGATGGAAATTCCCTCTCGCGGGAGGAGGGAGGTCTCAACGAGGAATGTCTCTACCTCGTCTCTCAGGAGGGGGTGTAGCATCTCGGGGATCCTCAGGAGGCTCCTCGTCAGGGGGGAGGAGTCACTCGACCTCTATGGGTCTCTAACTGATCGACCCTTGTGCAAACCCTAGCGATGTCGCCCCTAAGGGAGTCGAACTGGGCCCCAATCTGATCAAATCGATCGAGAACAAGTTTTTGAAATTCGGCGGACGTCATGTC
This sequence comes from Dactylorhiza incarnata, assembly GCA_033032865.1. Classification (NCBI taxonomy): domain Eukaryota; kingdom Viridiplantae; phylum Streptophyta; class Magnoliopsida; order Asparagales; family Orchidaceae; genus Dactylorhiza; species Dactylorhiza incarnata. Next base: position 390,665 of record JAWHQI010000491.1, read on the forward strand.
TGATTGTGAACTAGCGACCCTATCATCAGTGAGATTATGGTTTGACATTGATTGACGATAATCCCTACCACTACGTAGCATGCAAGTGGCCCAAACTTAGGGCTCTGATACCAATTTGATGCAGTTGAAGGTCGACTCGAGGTGAACACGCTAAATTGTAACAACCCAGGCCCTGCTCCAATCGGGACAACATCCACCGAGAGACCGCACATGGCGTTGTACCGTGCTGCTCACGCCGCGCTTACGACGCCTCCGCGCTCACGCCGCGCTCACGACGCCTCCGCGCTCACGTCTCGCTCACAAGGCATCCACGCTCACCTCTCGCTCACAAGGCCTCCGCGCTCACGACGCGCTCACAAGGCCTCCGCGCTCACGGCTCGCTCATAACGCCTCCACGTTTGTGGCTCGCGCGGCAGTTAACCTTCTTTGCTTTTCGTGTCCACAAAGATTGCAGGATTCGTTCGTTGTCGTCATCGCCGCCAACAGTCCTGCCCAAACTGCCCTGAGGGCAAAACCGTCATATCGACAAAAATGGCGATCCGTGTGCTCCAGATCGTGCTATCTGATTCACCCGTCCGGTTGTTATGGTGGTTACAACGACGCGATTACCAAGCCGCCATGTCAAAAACTATAAAAGGAGCACAGAGCCCTCATTTGAAAGGACTTTGCCTTCAGCGCCCGAGAGAGCTCTTTCGAAGATCCTTTAGAGTTCTCATTCGGCGTTCGAAGAATCCTTCGAAGATCTCCTTAGGCCTTCGAAGTTATCCTTCTCCTTCAAGATCTCCTTCAAAGGCGACTTGAAGATCTCTCTTGGCCTTGGAAGATCTCCTTCCCCTTCGAAAACTCCTTCTTCGGGACTTGTAGATTTCTCTTTCTCATTCTTCTGAACACCCCTTGCAATGAGCGGTGGTCTGTCACCCTCGAGCATTCAACTAACTTGTAACACTTAGAGAAATAATGCAATTTGGTCGGCACCGATCTGGCCCCGTCCGTGGTTTTTCACCATTTCCAGGTTTTCTACATTAAAAGTCTTATTGTCATCTGTTAGTCTTCATTGTGACTGTTTGTGCGCTCGACTTACTCTCGAGCTGAGACGGTTCAATTCGACCGGTTTATAGGAGCGTCGAGCGACCCACAACAATACTTATTCACTCAACTCAGTGTATGGCCCTGCGATTATAATTTTGTTGTTAGTGGAAAAGCATACACTAAGCCACGTTGCTTCAAATTTTTTTTTGTAAGCATCTCCATTGCTATTACGAAACAGTAAAACCTAAGTGCTAACTCAATGTAAGTTTACTGTGATTGAAAATTCTTAATTTGATGTATTTCTAACATCAGTTAGTGCTCCACTGTACATCTATATTTAATAATGTAGAAGGACAGAGTTGGAAACCACTCTTTGGAGTATTCAACCCTGAAATTATATTTTCTCACTTAATACCAGAAGAATAAACCCTTAAATATGACAAGGGAGAAAAGAAGAAAAGAGAATGGGCAATGTGAGACTAAAGGAGCCTAAGGAGGAAATGGTCAAAACGGCCTTTATGCATGGGCTTTATGTACATGGGCTTTTATATGTTCTAACACTCCCCCGCAAACTGGAGCATACAAGTCGTAGGCACTAAGCTTGGAAAGGCACTTCTGGTACAGAGAGCGAGGTAGAGCTTTTGTAAGAACATCAGAGACTTGATCAGCAGCAGGAACTTGATGAAGACAAACTTTCTGAAGTCGAACCTTTTCCCGGACAAAGTGACAGTCAACCTCGATATGTTTGGTGCGTTCGTGAAACACAGGATTTTCAGCAATATGTATAGCAGCTTGAATATCGCAAAAGAGTATTGCCGGAGCCAAAAGCTGGACTCTTAAATCAGTGAGGAGACTCTCAAGCTAGGTGAGTTCTGAGACGACAGCGACCATGGAACGATACTCGGCTTCAGCGGAGGAGCGAGCAACCACCGTTTCCTTCTTGCTTCGCCAGGTAACTAGATTTTCACCAAAGTATGTGCAGTAGCCGCTGGTTGAGCTACGATCATCGAGAGACCCAGCATAATCAACATCACAACAAGGGATAGAGAGGTGGAAGGCTTGTATACCAGGCCTTGTGCAGGAGCATTCTTTAAGTATCTAAGAATTCGTTCAACGACCTGAAGGTGGGAAGTACGGGGAGTATGCATGAAGCGGCTGACCACACCAACCGCAAAGGAGATATGTGGATGTGTGACAGTCAGATAGATAAGCTTGCCCACGTGGCGTCGATAATAATCTAGATTAGGAAGGAGCATATCTGAGTCCGATCCGTGAGAACTCGGTTGATGGTTTGTATCCATAAGTGTGTCCACAAGTTTACACCCAGAGTAGTCAGCATCATGGAGTAGATCAAGATAATATTTTCGCTGAGAGAGAACCAAACCATCCGGTCGTCGAGCGATCTCAATCCCTAGGAAGTACCGTAGCCAACCTAAGTCCTTGGTGTGAAATTGAGAGGCAAGATGCTTCTTGATGTGAACAATGCCAGCAAGGTCATCTCCCGTGACAAGAACGTCATCAACATAGACCAAGAGAATAACAGCGTCGGAGGGACGTCGACGGGTAAACAATGAGAAATCTGCTGAGCTTTGGGTAAAGCCACACTCATGAACCACTCAACTAAATTTCTCAAACCATGCCCGGGGAGACTGTTTGAGTCCGTATAAGGATTTCTTCAGGTGATACACTAGGGACTCCCCTGTGGTTGCATAACCAGGAGGTTGTTGCATATAAACCGTTTTCAGTAGATCGCCATTGAGGAAGGCATTCTTGATGTCAAGCTGGTGTAGCAGCCAATGTCGATGGACGACAAGAGATATGAGCAGGCGAACAGTGTTGAGCTTGGCAACCGGAGAGAAGGTTTCCTCATAATCAATACCATGTGATGCAGGACGCCGGGGCCCCGCCGCACCCCGTGGCATCACACCAGCTAGCGGACCACGGCCAAGCACGCCTGCCAGAAGGACTGCAGTTCAGGCACCCCAACCCGTCTCCGCGCGGCGGGTTGTTGAGGCTAGGGCTCGATCCCCAGACCTCCTTGATAAGAACCACTCCTAACAGGCCTTATCACCAACTGACCTGCAAGTCAGTTGGTGATAAGGCCTGTTAGGAGTGGTTCTTATCAAGGAGGTCTGGGGATCGAGCCCTAGCCTCAACAACCCGCCGCGCTGAGAACAGGCGCGGAGACGGGTTGGGGTGCCTGGACTGCAGTCCTTCTGGCAGGCGTGCTTGGCCGTGGTCCGCTAGCTGGTGTGATGCAACGGGGTGCGGCGGGGCCCCGACGTCTTGCATCAAAAAAGTGCAGGTCAGTTGGTGATAAGGCCTGTTAGGAGTGGTTCTTATCAAGGAGGTCTGGGGATCGAGCCCTAGGCTCAACAACCCGCCGCGCTGAGAACAGGCGCGGAGACGGGTTGGGGTGCCTGGACTGCAGTCCTTCTGGCAGGCGTGCTTGGCCGTGGTCCGCTAGCTGGTGTGATGCCACGGGGTGCGGCGGGGCCCCGACGTCCTGCATCACCATGCTGTTGAGTGAATCCACGAGCGACAAGACGAGCCTTAAGGCGATCAACCCGCCCATCGAGATGATATTTGACAGTGAAGATCCACTTGCAGCTAACCAGGGACTGGTTAGGAGGAGGAGGGACAAGGTCCCGTGTGTTGTTCGCCCAGAGGGCCGTCATTTCTTCATCCATGATGGCCCGCCACCCGGGATGTTTAAGAGCTTCCTGCATAGAAGAGGGAAGGGAAATAAAGGACAAAGAAGCCGCAAACCTCTGTAAATCAGGAGACAGCCGATGTAAGTAGACATAATTGGAAAAAGGATGCGCAGTGGAAGGTGCGGGTGGATCAGCAGGCAGCGGAGCATCCGTGGTCGGCAGGGGCTGTTGCGAACACTATTTCGAGGGAAGCGACGAGAATAGACACGGAGAGGAGGTGTTGGGAGATAGGTGGTAACGGGGATGTGGTAGGAACAACAGGACGTGGGAGATCACGAGGGGAAGACGGTGTCATGGGGGCGGTGTCATGAAAAGACTGTTGTTCAAGGAAAGTAACGTCCGTAGACGTAATCACTTTTTGGGTAGAGTGAGAATAACAAACGTATCCTTTTTGAGTCCGGGAGTACCCAACGAACAGGGAGCGAGTTGCACGTGGGGCTAATTTGTCAACAGGAGGTCCAAGATGATGGATGAAGCAGACGCAACCAAAGACCCGTGGAGTTAAGGGAAATGGTTCGCGCTCAGGGAATAAAAGAGAGAAGGGGGTGGAGAAGTTGAGGACCGAGGAGGGCATGCAGTGGAGATATCAAAATTCCAGTAGTAAGTAGGGACGTTCATCTGAAAGAGGAGAGATCGGGCCACTTCGAGAATGTGGCGATTCTTTCGTTCAGCGATGCCATTTTGTTGCGGCGTATAAGAACATGAGGTTTGGTGAATAGTCCCCAAGGACCTGCAGAACTGTTGGAAGTCATGACTAGTGTATTCACGGGCATTGTCAGTGCGAAGTATTTTAATGTTGCGAGAAAATTGGGTGGTGGTTTCAGCAACAAAAGAATGAAAAATAGACAGCAGTTCAGAGCGATCATGCATCATATATAACCATGTCACGCGGGAGTAATCATAATAAAGGTAACGAAGTAACGATAACCAAAAAGACTTGGAGTTTTGTAAGGTCCCCAAATATCAGAATGCACTAAAATCAAATGGGGCAATACTTCGAGTACAACTAGGAGGAAAAACAGAGCGATGTTGTTTTCCATAAATACAAGATTCACAATCGAAAGAAGAGAAATGATAGTCCGGCAGAGCCTTCTGAAGGATTGGAAGAGGAGCATGACCAAGGCGATGGTGCCAGTCAACAGAACTAATGGAAGATAATGCAGGAGCAGGTGGATCCAAAATATAGAGCCCGTTAGACAGTCGCCCGCTACCAATGATATTCCGAGTCTGCCGATCCTGCATAAGAAAAGTAGAGGAAGAAAAAGTAATAAGACAATCATTATCATTGGTGAGACGACTGACAGAAAGCAGATTAAAGTGAGAGCCTGGGACATGAACATATTTCAACGGGATAGTTGGAGTAAGCATCATATCACCACAATCAGTAACAGGAGTAGTGTCACCATTAGCCACGGTAATAAACTTTGGACATGGAGAGTCCAAATACAGAGCCGACTTCTGAGGAGTGATGTGGTTGGTTGCACCGAAATCCAAAATCCAGGATGGGCTATGGGTGAAACAGGATATACCTGTATGGGAGACAGAGGAACCAGAGGAAGATGGCAGGGACATCAGACCACGCAGCTGCTGCGTTCTCCCCTTAAGGCATCAATATCAGGGTGAGAGGAGGTAGTCTCATGAGCAGTGGAGGCATAGGGTAGGGAGGGACCATGTTGTGGTGGAAACCCATGTTTCCTATAACATACTTCTTCAGTGTGACCCTCCCGGCCACAAAAGGTGCAAAGACGTGTATTCGGACCTTTAGGGCGATGACGGTTGTCACGACCACTCCCTCGTGTATTAGAGCGACCACCCCGAGAGGGAACATGTGGGGGTTTGTGATCTGAACCGTGATGAAGGAGCACATAAGACGGGGTCGGAAGGGTAGTAGGTGACGTCACCTTAAGCAACATGGAGCAGACATCAGAGAGAGAGGGTATAGTAGGAGAGGAGAGGATGTTCGCTCGAACACTGTGAAGATGAGGAGGAACGCGGGCCGTCATTAAGGCAATACCAACAACTTCCTTCTGAGCCCGTTGAGTTGCGAGGTCCGGAGTAGAGAGTTGATGTTGTATTCAGGCCTCCACAAGAGTCTTGGACTGGGCAACATAAGAAATGAGATCCCCATCGAGCCCGGGGTCAAGCTGCTGTAGAGCAAGAAAGATGTCAAACATGTGTTGGAGACTATCTTTTCCAAAGTATAGGGAATGAAGCTCATCCCACATAGCTTTGGCAGTGTCATGATACATAGCTATCCGGTACGGTTCACCCTCCATGGAATTCAGAAGCCAAGATTGGACGCGACCATCATCGCGAAGCCAATTCTCGGTAGGGTCAGTAGAAGGGTTGCGGGTAAGATGGTGAAGGAGACCTTTAGTCTGAAGGACCCGACGAACGGAATGAACCCATTCCACAAAGTTCTTCCCGGCAAGGGAGATGGTAGTACTCCCGAGTTCATCCCGAGGATCAGAAACGGGGGCGGTAGCAAGAGCCGGAAGAGTGGAAGCAGTGGGGGCAGCAGTTCCCATAGCCGAGTGGGCAAGTGGGCTGCTGGAGGTTGGCTTGAGGGCTGTTGGGCGAGTGGGAGTGGCTGTTGGGCGAGTGGGTGCTGGGCGAGTGGGAGTGGCTGTTGGGCTTGGCTGCTGGGCGAGTGGGAGTGGCTGCTGGGCGAGTGGGAGTGGCTGCTAGGCGAGTGGGAGTGGCTGCTGGGCGAGTGGGCTGCTGTGCGAGTGGGCTGCTGGGCGAGTGGGCTTAGCTAGCGAGTGGGAGTGGAGAGCTGGGAGCAAAGCATCAACCAGAAATAATGGGATCGGAACCTCCCTCTGATACCATGTAGCAGGACAGAGTTGAAAACCACTCTTTGGAGTATTCAACCCTGGAATTATATTTTCTCACTTAATACAAGAAGAATAGGCACTTAAATATGACAAGGGAGAAAAGAAGAAAAGAGAATAGGCAATGTGGGACTAAAGGAGCCTAAGGAGGAAAGGGCCAAAAGGGCCTTTATACATGGGCTTTATGTACATTGGCTTTTATATGTTCTAACAAATAACATTCACATACCTTTGATACACATTTCTTCCTTAAAACACACCAAATCAATTCTCGTCCCATCAGAGTCATATGCCTTTTGTAGATCAATAAAAATATCTTGTGAAGATCTTTTCTTTGCTTTCTGTGTTTTCTAACAATTGTTTTGAAACTTCATCTTCACATCTTTTGGTTCATTTTGTATTTCACTTTTGTTTTACTTTAGTTCTGACTAGACTTGAATTTGGGTTTGGTATGGCTAAACCTTAGAGTTAACCCATTACTGGTCAATTTTCTGTTCCATCTATTTGGCATGCCTAACAAGCTCAAATTGCGAGCAAGAGCCTCTCAGGTCGTGAATCCATTTCATGTCATTTTCTCGAGCAGATTAACACGAGCATGGATCTTGCGTAATGCATAGTTGACTCATCAGTGGCGTGCCCAGCCCAAAAAATATTGTAATCAATGACGTTCGTGTGGCCCACTGGTGCGATGCAATTTGTTCGTTTGATATGTTTATTCCATGAAGTGGTCAATCTTATCTTCGGATCTATACCGAGATGCTAGTAGCCACTCGTGTTGTTGGAGTTTACCCGAGATAGAAGCAAGTCCTATTAGGGGGAGTTGACCTAAGATAGCTCGCTAAGGAGACTCCCTGAACCTAATCAACAGCTGACAATAATCTGTCTTTCTTGCTGACTTCCATAGCCTTCCAATTAGTGTGATTAACATGTATTATGTGTTGACATTTTTTCAAGTAGTTGCTATGGTAGATATTTCTAGGTGCACCCTTTGGACTAAGGCTCCTCTGTGGAATAAAAATGTAGTTGCAGGTAAATTGTTGCTACCACTTTGTTAAAGCTTCAATATAGTCCCATTTGCATCCATTCTTTTCACGTCATATGTTTAACCATAAATCGACGGCCCAGAGGCATCAACAAGAAGGTCACACCGCATGTCATAGGCATACCTGTGGCAAGTATAAGGAGAAGTTGACAAGAAGATCTCACAAGCACCTTGAAGGGAGATGGATGTCTTGTGATGAAACACCTCAAATTTAATTTACATATAATATGGGTCCGTCCGGTATCCCACAACATATAACATCCATAGACCGGGTATTATAAGATGATAAAAAAACCATTTTATTACATCCGACTTCTAAAGTTAAGAGTATCAACAGTTCAAAACTAATTCAACTCAAAGCCAAAAAGAGTCCAATATCCAAATAAAATAGAAAAAGAAATGTTCAGGGAATGCACGCCCAGCACAACAAAAGCAAGTAAGCATACTAAGACACTTCATGAAGCTTTTCACTTCCTTTTTAACAGCCATGCCTAGTATTGCGCATGATGCCCTGTAACACAAAAAATGAGCTGAAACGTGGTTAGCTCTGAACTGACCAACAATGGTGCAATGAGTCTCACTCTTCTCAGCCGTCCTAGCAGACTCCGGAGAACTATATCACCCTACAAGTCAACACTTCGTAACATATTCAAGAAAACATAGAAACATTCACTAGCTATGCAGGGCAGAATGTTACAAACATCTTACATTTCTCTACTGGTTGATCATGCAAAATGGGTCTGTAATGCATCATGAATGTATGTCATGTAATCATTAAGGGATCACCATGACTCCAACACAAGCGTATCATGAATCCAGCATTATCATCAACTCAACGCATAACGCACTCATGCCTTACTATACATTTACATGAATTAGAGGATGGTCGGTCATACCATTCTCACGGGATCTTTTACTAAAACATCTATCTTAAGGGTGATGGGGATCGGACTTCACCATCGTATCGCCGCAAGGCGGGACCCACTTTTGTCTACTTGCGCAGGAGATTTTGATCGGATCCGCTATCCAACTCCGCAGGGCGCAGATGCGTCCGAATCCTCGTTTGCATATTTTTTTTCATATATTGCATTGTTATGTCCGTGTATTATTTAGTTAAATCGGACCCCTTATATTATGGTCCATCCTATCCATCGATTTAAGGTTGCCCTAGTACCTTTTGTCATAAATATGTGTCGGGGCTCCCATCAGTTTTCATTGCAGATTTTGGAGAAGAAACATTCCCGGAATCCAACTATCCTCTCACAATTGACGACTCTGTGAGGCCATAGGTGACGACTCTGCAGTATTTTCTCGCTTCCCTTTTGTATCCCCGATGCATAGCCGCAACTTCTCTCTCTGAGGCCTCTACCGAAGTCCACAGCCAAGGTTTCCCCATTCCGTCGCTGGGTTTTCCAGCCCGTAACCTACGCCCTTTCCACCATCGACCATTTATTTCCTCTCAGCCACCCTCTCACCATTCTCCATGGAAGATCCATTGTTCCCCAAAAGAAAACTCTCGTATGATCCTACATGAATCGCCTACAGCCCGTCGACTTCCTGTAGCCCAAGAAGCCCGATCTTCTCCTACAAATCATCTCTGTTCATTTCCAAAACAGCACCCGATGCTCAGTTTTCTCCCTGGCTGAAACCTTCCCTCCAGCATCCAAATTCCCACTCCAGAAATCCCCTCCACTGCCTCCACCGAAAGCCCTCACTCCTTTCCTGTAACACCTTCCCAGAACACATTTCCCCTTGCAAGATCCGCAACCAGCAACCCATTGTTTTCCCTACTATCTTCCCCATAAAATCCCCACGAACCCTTATTTCCCCTTCAGAAAACCTACGCGCCATCACCTTGTAAAAAATCATGTGCCCAAGATCACTTCGCCTCTTTGCACAATATTCAATTTCAATAGCAATGAAAAACAACAACGATAAACCCAATTGGAATAAACTCCATACAATCAACAAATAAATTTGAAAAAGTTTTCAAATATGTTTACAACTTGGAAAGAGGGAACTTTCAAGTGGAGAGAGATGATACAATCAGGGGGGAGAGAGAGAGAGAGAGAGAGAGAGAGAGAGAGAGAGAGAATAAGCTTTCAGTAAAAAGGCAATATTCAGGCTTAGATAGCAGGAGAGAGAAGCAATGTTTTTCTGAATAGTAACGTCCAGGGGCAGGCTTCTTTCTGGAAAATTTCAGATAAGTGAAGCAGCACTTCCAACGTGGAGAGAAGTCTAATTTAGCTAGCCTGTGCTTCTATCTTAAGGAGAGAGAACCGAAAGCGGCGTGACTTTTGGAAGAGTCAATAGTTGCCGCTATTGGAGAAACCGAAGATAACAAAACCGTAAATTGCTTTCCAACTTGTACAAGGCCAATGGCAACCACTCAATCGAATGGATGCATCCCTTGAGAATGTCGGGCAACCACTCAATCCCATGAGATGCGCCTCTTGGAAAAGGATGCGACTTTTTAATCTTGGAAATACTAACCACAAAAAAAATTGAAACTCGATTCCATCCCAAACTTCAACCCCTCCCCACCGACGGCAACTCGATTCCAGCTCCCGATCCTTCATCTTCCACCTCCATACAAACACCAACTCGCCTTGAATCACCGGATCTCCATTGCACGACAACCTCCCCTTATTTTGTGAGTGTCTTATTGTTGCATGGGATTTTGTTTTCAATATTAAAATATGGTGGTATGAACTTATGCTCCTCATGATCTATAACATTGTAGAATTTTGTTCTAGATTATTTTTGTGATTTGTTGGATCTATTCGCTAATGCGTTCTTACTTTGGCCTCCACGTTAAGAAAAGCCTAAGCTCGCTTTGCCTAAAAAAAAATAAGTTTGTCTTGCCTAAATTATCTGCCTATGATTTAATCTTTTATTATTGTGTTTTGTTTTCTCCGTCGTGTTGTGCTTGCGTGTTTATATAGTGTTCTAGGGCAATAACATTATCTTCCCCGCACTACACCTAAGGTTGCATAACAGTTGCACACTCATGTAGCCAACCATACGCCAGTCAGTATTTTATTCATTGGAGTGCATGCTTGCTTTCACGTCTTTCTAGGGTTGATGATTAGGTTCATTATATTCGCTGCATGATTATTTGTATTTCATGTAGGGTTAGGGCGTCGTTCCGTCGTCATCTATAGATTCGTCTTGTGTCAAAGGGTAGTCAGTTATACTCATTCACGGGCCCTTCTATCAACACCTCATCTATGAAGGAGGACGGTTCTACTCAAAATATTGGGCCCTTCTACTTTCATCTTCGCAATCACATCATGAAACAAATATGGAATCACGGATGTCACACATCAAGCACTATTTTTTGATCTCTAAATCAAGGTGCTTTACCTACATAGCCCTAGATCTTGCTACGAGACTCAAAGCAATACAATAGAATGCTAAGTCACACTAGTTCCGAAATCAAATCAACGATTCTATGGAGTTATTTTCATATTTTCGTATCTAGGTCTCATTCTCTAAATGGTCGTCAAAATAACAAAACTGGTCCAACCAAATGATCTCACGACTTCACCACATGTCTAAGCTCGAAATCAAAACATCGAGCCGGTCTATCTACACCTGACAGGATCACATACTCTGTGCTCTTAACGAGCCATGATCTCCAAAACCTCACTAATTAGTGCCAGCTAGGATCACAAAATGCAAAACAAAAGAAGGAATCAAACAACAAATCCTAAATCCTGGAGAAGAATACTTACTACCTTCTTCAATTTCTTTCCGGCCATGGAAATCCTTTACAAGAGAGTGAACCACCAATAGAAAGGGATGTTCTGCGTTTTGATGGAGTCAAATCTCCGATCAACACTCTCTAGCTCTAAAGGTGCCGAGACTTCTCCAAGGCACACTCTTCCTTCTCCTGTCTCCAAGGCTAGAAGAATGAAAATGAGAGAAGACCTAAAAATGCTAAAATCAGTGGTTTATGCCGCCTACACGACTTGGGCACACGGTCATGTGTCGGGCGTGTCATTCTTGGATCAACGATGGGCCTACAAATGCATGACCACCAAGACGTGCACTCGGGGCGTGCTTGTAGACACAGGCAGGGACATGACCTCGTCTCCCAATTGTGTTCCTTGCGGATGCAAACTTGGTTTTCAGGAGAGTCGAACACGGCGGGTCACTCAGGTGTCTAAAGCGACACGGTCGATGACGCCTTCCGTGTTTCCTGCCAATGAGTAAAATGGGCATGGGAATGCTCCAGGTCTGGTACACAGCCTTGTACCAGGTTGTGTAAATCATGGAAAGTTCAGAAATGGATTTAGACTGTCATGAAAATGCACAAAGTCTTGTGTACTGTTCGACCGGTTCAATGTCAACCCTAGGTCAAAACTTGCTTTCTCCTCCTGGTCTCTTAGCATGTTCTCATAACTTCAATGTTGGGAATGATTTGCTCATGTTGGGTAATTTGTAAGATTATTTATTGGTCAGCTCAACAACAATAAACTTATAAACCAAAGTTATGGGCATTATTTTGAGGTTGCTATATGAGTCAATTTTGATCCGTCTAAAAAAACTATTATCTTTATCATTGATGTGTCCAAGGGCGCATCTCTTTAGTTTCTTTGTTTATTTGTTTGTTTGTTCATGTGTTTTGTCCGTCGCATTTTTGTTTGTTTGTTCGTGTGTTTTAGCTCCGTGGAAATTGTTGTATGTTCATCATATTTTGTATGTTCGTCACTTTAATGTTTTTGTTAGTGGCCTCTTGGTCTGACCAGCCAATAGGACCTTAAATAAATTGGTCCAATAACGGTGAGTGAGAGAGTATGAAGGTAATTGATTCAATACAATTCAATATGAAATTGCATAAATATTAACAATTGCACAATTAATTTCAGAATATGACTATTCTGAAATTAATTGGTTGGGGAGAGTCTTCAATTCCGGTAACCTGCCAATTTATGCATCTCATTTATTTCTTTGGAGTTTCTCTCATAATTACTTGATTTTCCACCCCCCCACCCCCATTTACTCCACCGGTTGTTTTACTGCTCATCTTAATTTCAGCCGGCAACAGTTACTCTCCTTTGGCCTATTAAAACCATTTGTTTTCCCCTCTGTGAGGCAGGCTGGAAAAAGAACGAAAACACGGAAGAAATTCCCATTTTCTTGTCCTTCCAGGAGCCACTGCCGCTGAATGGATCGCTGCCACCGCTGATCCTCGACAGCCGAGGGGCGCCGCCGCTGTCCCTCGTCAACCCAGGGAACGCCGCCGCTGACCCTCATCAACCCAGAGAACGCCGCCGCTGTAGCACCCGCCGCCGCCGCTATTGTGGACGCCGCTGTTACTGTTTCTTTGCCGCCGCCGTCTGCGTCGGGCTTCTTCTACCTCCGAACCTACCCTTCTCCTCCCTGCCGCCAGAAAACTCCCTTCCCTTCCTGTCGCCCACCACCCGTGAGCTTGAACCTGTGAAGCTTGATCCCGTGAGCTTGCCTAAATCCTGTCGTCCACCACCCATGAGTTTGATCCTGAGCCAAGCTCCCTCCACGTTGCTTTGTCCCCTGTCTGAGTCGACCTTCCCGAACCACTTCCAAGTTTAAAAAAAAAAATGAAGAGTCGGGTAGATAAAATCAAGGCAAGCGTCGATGACTTAAATCAGCGCATGGGCAACCTCATGCAAATGGTTGAAACACTCACAACCCAAATAGGTGATGTTACTGAGTCATGAACTGGTTAAGAACTTCAGTCAATAATCTTGAAGCCGCTAGACACCTATGACTAAATCAGGCGCCTCCACCAAACCTTAGGGAGGAAGAACCCTTACCACAACATCATGAACCCCAAAACCAACCACGTTGGGATACAGGCGTTAAGTTGGATGTAGGAAATTTCGAGGGCCGAGTAGAACCTGAAGGGTGCCTTGATTGGTGTTAACGAATGGAACGATTCATGGCCTGGAAACAGATGCCCATCAATCGTCAAGTCGAGTATGCCACCCTTAGGCCCAAAGGACCGGCACTAGTCTGGTGGGTTCAGTTGGAACGTACACGTTTCACTTTAGGTCTAGCCCCTATCACTACCTGGGTTGAATTTAAAACTCAATTGCGAAAACGGTATGTCCTCCCGGATTACCTCCAAAATCTTTATCGCAAATTTCATAACTTACGACAGGATAAACTCTCGGTGGATGACTACACCAACGAGTTTCTTATTCTCCAGTCTAGGTTGGATATCCGAGAGGAAGATGATATGACTGTTTCTCGCTACCTGAACGGTCTCCGTTATGCAATTCGAGAGCAGTTGGAGCTACACGATTTTCGGGATTTAGGAGAGATCTCCAGTAGGACCCGCCGTGTTTAGTCATCATTACTGAAGAAGGCTTCAGGGCCTAGGATTTCAGATAGGCCACCTAATGTTGTACCTCATAGCACTACCCCTAAAAAACCCCCTTAGCTAACCGTTCCTTAGGGTCCACTAGTGGATCTACTCCGCCGCTTACCAAAGGCAAAGAGACTAACGGTTTTCGGCCCAATCCTGGGGGCTTTCGTTGTTTTAAGTGCATGGAACTTGGACACAAATCCTCCGAGTGTCCGCGTAGGCAGTTCGTAGCTGTAGTCGAGTCCGAAGAAGATCAGGCGCCCGAGTATGGAGTCTTCCTTACTGATTCCCAGCCTGATCCAACAGTCGAAGACAAGGTAGAGGTAGAAGGAGAGCACGCTGAGCATTTAGTTTGTGTCATGCAACATAGTCTCCTCACCCCCAAAATTTTCACTGAGGACGAATGGTTGAGACACAACATTTTTCGTACTACCGCTCGCATTCAGGGGCAATTTAGCTCTATCACTATAGATAGTGGTAGCATGGAAAACTTCGTGTCGCAGCGCATGGTAGAAAAGCTAAAACTTAAGACCCAATCTTTGGGGAAACCGTACAACTTGTCATGGGTCACGAGTCCTATAACTATTCCCGTCACGCATCAGTGTTTAGTCGAATTCTCCATAGGTAATTCTTACCAAGATTCTGTTTGGTGTCATGTTGCGACCATAGAAGTGTGTCACATCTTGTTAGGTCGTCCATGACAGTTTGATAGACAAGTGATTCATAACGGAGCAAAGAATTCATATACGTTTGAGTGAAGTGGGCGTAAGATCGTTCTTCTTCCCCAGAAGAACGAACCTCTGCCCAAACCCTTAGAGTATTCCTCATCTAGTAGTTGCACGTCTTCTCCTATCGCTGCGATCTCGTTTCCTTCAGCACATATGTTACTTTCTGGGACCCAATTTCAGGAAGAGATGAAGGGGAGTGAGGTCGTCTATATCTTAGCCGGTCTGGATTCCCGTCTAGAGTCTACGGAGATCCCGAGTAGTGTTCGTCCCCTTATTTCTGAATTCTTGAGTATTATGCCCGAGGAGCTTCCAGATCACCTCCCTCCTATGCGTGATATACAACACTGTATATATCTTATGCCTGGTGTTAGACTCCCACATTTGCCACATTATCGTATGAGCCCTAAGGAACACAAAGAGCTTCACCGACAAGTCACTGATTTGATCAAAAAGGGTCATATCAGGGAAAGCATGAGTCCTTGCGCCGTTCCTGCCCTTCTTGTCCCCAAGAAAGACTGGACATGGCGCATGTGTGTGGATAGTCGCGCGATAAATAAGATTACCATTAAGTATAGATTTCCAATTCCCCAATTGGATGATATGCTCGATATGCTTAGCGGATCCCAGGTTTTCTCAAAGATAGATCTTAAGGGCGGCTACCATCAAATCCGGATCCATCCTGGGATGAATGGAAAACCACCTTCAAAACTAGAGAAGGACTATATGAATGGTTGGTGATGCCTTTTGGTCTCTCCAATGCCCCGAGCACTTTCATGCGTGATGCAGGACAGCGCGTAGGGTTTGCGCGCCTGTCGGCTATTTCTAGGAAACCCCTAATGCATGCAATTAAAAATTGAAATTTTGAGCGGGCGTGCACGAACTTTAAGAAATGAAGCAACTATGTTTTATAAAGCACAAAACTAATATTTTGTTTTACAAATTGAATTTTCTTGAAATATGGTTCGATTCTAAATCCGGGGAAAGAAATTCGCAACTTTCGTTCCGTTACCCTTGTTATAGCAAACGGAAATCGTGAACTCCAAATACGTTTCTGTTTGGAGTTTTCGACGTAGCATTCGCTGACAAAATCCGAGCGAAAATCCAACGATGAATCTAAAAACCTAAGAGAAAATGTAGACGCACACAAAGGAAAAGAGAGAAACAAGTTACCCACGGAAAGAGATGTCTTTCCGCAATCGAAGTCGACGGCGATCCCGCGAGGAATTTCCTCGTCACTTTCGATCTCCCGCTCCGAGGTCGGCCTCTATCGCACAAGGGCACCACGGAATAATTTCGCTCAATCTCACACTAAAGTGGTTCCACGAAATCTCAAACACTCACTAGTGTAGGGAGGCCACAAACTAAACAACATAATTTCTCACTCGCTCTCACACCCAAGGTGGTTCCACGTAATCTCTAGCACAAGAACGGAATTATCTTTAACCGTCTTAGGAAAATTCAGCCAACACAGCACTCTCCTATCTTAAAAATGGCTAATTTTGGTTCACCTCTTCAACAGGTCTCAAAGGGAGCAGTGAAACGGTAGTAGCAAATTAATGTTACTGTTCACCTTCTTCTCCAGAAGGAAACAATGGCTAAAAAAAAACTAATACCCTTCTCCTAATCTGACTCCACGACCATACATAATCTGGAAGCAGGCAAGGCACATCTAATCTCTTCTCTAATACAATACTCACAAGGGAGGCACATACAGAAATCTAAACTGAAAATAATAACAATAATCTCATTCAGAATACACGACTCCAAAACCGAATCCCTAATCACTATTCATCATCCCTGACCGGAGGGGAAACACACACAGTAAATCTTACAGGTAATAAAGACAACAATAGATTTCACTCAAAAGAAAACATTCCATCTACAGGTTTCCATATTCTGGAAGCAAACAACAAGTATCGAACCTTTTCCCGAAGCAAATACAGCAAATCCCTATTTATAGGGTTTCGAAACAGGAAAAACACGAGTAACCTCCATGAGCAGCCATGGCGGAGCTCGAACGTGGTCGAAGTGGTCGCGTGTAGAGAAATATCTGGGAGAGCGGCTCGTGGGGTGCGGCGTCGGCGAGAGGTCGAGCGTGAAGCACGCCCGGTTTGAGGCTGGAAATGAAGGAGCAGTACTTGCAGGCGGTTGCGGGAGAAGTCGTGCGCCCCTTTTCTGCTGAACAAGACTTTGACGAGCTGGGCGATGAAACTGTAAAAAAAATCAATTATAGGCATAGATGCAAAACTGAGTAGTACATATAAAATAATATATTTTTAGTGATTTTTCAGAATTTTAAAATGACAGAAAATCTGAAACTTGAGCTAGCGCCGACGTTAGGTACTAGCGCCTGCGTTAGCTCACAGAGAGTGCTTATTTTGATCATATAGCCTAGATTTTCTTCGATCTTGCTTCCAATTTTTCTTAATTATGTTTGTGCAATGTAATGTCTGTCTAATGAAGTGAAGAGACGAGAAGAAATCGCAAAAAGTTGCGGAAGTTAAAATTTTAGTACATGGGTTTCACATTCATTAAAGCTTAGTTCTTGAGTTTTGCACAACATATGCATGAGTGAAATGATCATAAATAAGTGAAATAATATTCATGCAATTTCTCAATTTCGGTTAGACATGATTATGATTGAACATACTAAGGGTAATCAAAAATGACGCAAATATATTAAATACCTAGGCAAAACTTGCACATTTTATAAATTTAGTCTAATACCCCTAAAATACACCTTTTAAATCCATTTTGACACTTATTTCATTTATTCTTAATAATATCATATGACAAATTTAGTTTTTCAAATTTTATAAAACTTTTTAGGAAATGGATTTAGAAGGATAAAAATAATAAAGATAAGTAGATCACTTGAAAAATGACATGACTTATTATTCAACTTTACTAAATTTGTTTTATTTATGAATTTTGGTTTAATATGTGAAAGTCATATTACAAGTTTTATAAAGTGATCATATCATAATGGTACAACAAAAAGAAAATAAACAAACAAAAAGAAAAAGGTTAGGCATATCATGAAGTAGAATAATGATATTTCATTTTTAGTTGATTTCTACTTCATGCAAATGATTTAATACTAATGAATGAGAGATTTAGGTATCCAAAGAGGACCGGGTGTGATGGTTCTTTTGGGTACCCAAATACATCGCGTTTGCTTTTGGGGAGATAGTGATGAATGAGCCCTTTTGAGTGGAGTTTGTGTTTCTTCTTTAGCTTTGGGTCTCCATTCAGACCTTGGAAAAATGTTATTTTTATTTTTCAAATTTCCGTAATCATTTACTTGAATATTTGGATCAAAATGATTTTTGAATTTATAATTTGGAGGAAATTTGTTTGCATTTAATTTTAGGTTGGGAGAAACATGATTTTGTACATAATGGTGATTTTGATTTTGATTTACAAATCCTTTATGTTTCTTACTCCATTATTAAACTTAGTTAAGATGTTCATATTCATATTCAACTTGTTTTTAGATATAGTTTGATATTGTGAATTTGTATTTACCATTTTCTTAAGCAAGTTGATTTTTTATTTTAATTCATCATTCTTAATCTTTAAATTATGTCTAGCTTTATTATAAGCGATTGTGCTATTTTTAAGAGTGGAAACAATTGAATCAATATGATCTTGATAGTTATTTTTATATTCATCAAATGTTTCATCCATCTCTTTAATTTCAATTTTATATTCTTTACATTTAGCACAATCATTTTTTAGAGAAGAGTTTTCTAAACATAATTTTTCATTTTGTTCTTTTATGAAAGTAAGCTCTTTTTCAAGTTCCTTGAATTTTTCTTTAATATTATTACAATCAAAACAAGATCTAGAGTTTTCAAATGAAGAGCATGCAGGAGATACAAACATTTCATTTTTGGATTCTACATTCACATTTGCTTTCGAAGTTTTATTTTCTAAACGTAGTTTTGCATTAGCCATTTTTAGTTTCTTAATCTTACATTTAGTATTTTGTAGCAATTGTAGTGTAGAAATAGATATACAAAAAATAGGAGATTTTGATTTCCTTACAACGCTCGTGGATGAGGCAAGATTTGAACATAATGTTCCTTTGTCTTCTTCATCTTCCTCTTCCAAACAAGAGTTTCCATCATCCTTTCCGCTTGATGAGCATTCTATGGATCCATCCTTTGTGTAGCTTTCTTGAATATTTGATGAGCATTCTATGGATCCATCCTTTGTGTAGCTTTCTTGAATATTTGCATAGGCTTGCATATTCTCCGGTTCTTGTGAATGTTCCGTACCTGTAGAAGGAGAATCATAAGTTCTTTCAAGAAAACTCCAAATTTCATATGCGGTAGGTAAAATATAAATAGGTTTGAAAATATTTTGGTCTAACGCACAAAATATACTATTCATAGATTTTGCATTTAAAATAATTTCGTTTCTAGTTAGTACGCTTGATGGCTTTTTAATAGTAATATTCCAAACTTTTTCATCTAAGGTCTTAAAAAAATTTTTCATTAATATTTTCCACACTTTAAAATTTTTGCCCAAAAATAAAGGTGGTGATAATACTTTTTCATTTATATTAAAATTTTCCCCACTAGTAGAAGCGAGATCATGATCAAGAGACGCCATTATTCCCGGTTGTTAAGCCGATTTGGAAAAACCTGGCTCTGATACCACGGGTTGGATCTTGCGGCGCCCTTAGAGGGGGGGGGGGGGTGAATAAGGGCTAAAATTTACTTTGATATTTTTTTTTAATATATTATGATAATTTTAATGGATAAACAAGTAGATTTTTAGACAACCCAAATAAGCACTTAGAAAATCATAAGAAATTGGAAATCAAATTTTATTTCCACAAGTGATGAATACAAAGGATTGTCGGTCTTAATAAAGCTTAAAATCAAGGCTATGATAAAAATAAAATTCTTTTCAATTTACCGGTCCTTCAACCAAGGACCGGCCGGCTATAGCGAATCTCTTCCTAGATCTTGCTACTAGCCTCCCCTAGATCTCCCATGATCTAGACGCTGCACACAAGGCGACGATTTACTCCTAAGCCGCACAAGGACCTAAACGCCACGCACAAGGCGGCGATTTACTCCTAAGCCACACAAGGACCTAGACGTCACACACAATGCGGCGATTTCCTCTAAGCCACACACAGACTTAGACGCCACGCACAAGGCGGCGATTTTCTCCTCCGGTTACAAATTGATAAGATAAAATACAAAATAGAAATTCAGATATGAAACTCCCTAAATATGAAGCTCTGAAGACGACGCTGAATCCTTGCAAAGATTGCCTGAGATACTGCGCACGGACCGTCTCTTCTTCGCTCTTGAACGTTCTTGCCAAAATGGGAGTTCTCGGAGTTCTGGAGACTCTGGATGACATTTTATTGCGAAAACAGACGTAGTATGTGTAGATACGTTGATCACAGGAGCAGGTACAGAAGCAATCCAAAAATACAGAGGAGAGAAATATTAACAAACGTAGCAAGAGAAGCGATGACCTATAGCACAAATGAAGCATCAAACAGCTGAGTGCCAAAACATAGGAACTGTACACAGAGCATTATTATGAGAGTTCGAGACAGGCCGAGAATATAGAATGTTGTTTACCTGTTGTGCTGGAGTTTGAGGCAGTGGTTGACGCCAACGTCCGCGATGACATGGCAGAAACAGTGGTAATCGGAGGAGTCATGCGAGACAGGTCAACCGGGCAGTTAGAATATCTTATTTTATGTGCTTTAAGCTGAGTTTCGAACATATATGCTAAGATAGGGAGAGTAATGAATGGTGAAGTAAATCCAATGTACAGAAAGGAAGGCGCAGATATTATAGAAAATCTTGCATGAGAAGGTGCAGCTCATTACTTGCCATCCATGTTTTCTAATATCATGTAAGCAGTGTGAGAACCTCAGCAGGAAGACCATTGCACATGGGTTAGGTACGAAGCGTCATTGCCTTTCTTAGAAGATACAGTAACAATAATAGCATGTAGAAGCAACAACGGCTTGTTTTAGCATACATGAAGCAATGAAGCAATGCTCGAAAGGAAATGTGAAATATACAGACAACACAAAACAGAGTACATGGTGACATAATATGGTAACGTATGAAAGAAATACAGGGTGAAAAAAGATTGGCGAAGATACATAACAAAATTTAGGCAAAGTTTGTTGCGTGTTGTTGTATCAGTTGAAGTCTCGTAGAAAGTACTCTGGATTAACATCAAACAACGCAAGTTGACGCGCAGTTATCTTCATTCCGTCAATCATAGAACCCTCCATCTGATTTGCGGCAGCTATCATTGTGAACTTATCTGCAAATACTACTTCGCCCGTACCCACAGGCTCACCGTCCGTGTTTACATCGACCTTTGCAAACAAATTTGAAATAAGAGCGAAATAGATAGTGAGTCGGTGAAAGTAATATAATTACTGAGCAGTAGTCAGGGGCTATACAGCAGCATGAAGGAAGCCCGGAAGAGATGCAAACATGCACTTTAAAGTATCTGTAGTGGTGGCAAGATTGAGGCCGTTCAGTAGTACAGAGAAGTAATAGTAATCACGCATCTCTGGTGGCACATCGCGGCTGTACGCAAATTCCTCGCGCTGTGTAAGTGTCATATTTGACGATGAGGCAGAAGCGGACATAAAAATTATTCGGGAAGCCCAGAGGCAGGAAGCTGTTTGGCGTAGGAGATGCAGAAGGCACAGACGAATTATGACGTATGCGAAACGGATGAAATGCTACTGATTTTTGTTGATGTGAACGAAGCATACAACGAAGGCCTATGAAAGGAGAAACACAATTAAAAAAAACCGGACAAATAATTATGTCAGTGATGATAGCAAGAAATACAGTTACAATAAGTAACAAACGGAGTAGAAACAGCAACCTTACGTAAGGATAAACAAATTAAAAGAATGTAGATGCAGGGCGAGACAAAGTTAAATAAAGTCGATTGATTAGTATGCATCTGCATGTATGGTAGCATAGTATATTTTATAGCACTTGCATGTATGTGGAGTTGAAGATATACATTTTAAAGGTGAGAAAGAATTAGTATGAGATATATTGAAAGACCGATGTAGTTACGGCCGGCAAGCGCATAACATCAGATCATGTAACAGTGCTTACTGTGAGGAGATATTATAGGGAAGAAAATATAGTAGGTCAGAGAAGTTCATTGAAGCAGTAAATGTAATTGTGAGTTGTGTAACAGTTTGTAGCATAGTGTCAAACTGAATGTAGTTGAATGTCATTACTTCTGCTGAGACTGTGGAGGTAAAAGGCATTTGAAAAATTCAGAGTGGGAGTGAAATACATGTGCAAGTAGAGAACAGTAGGAAGGGGGTGTATGAAGCGCACCTAAAGTAAAGCTGTCGAAATTAAAGCTTTAAATACAATATTCTTTGTGTAAATGCCATGGTATCCAGTGAGGGTACCAACTTTCACTAAAAATTTTGTATGTGATGAAGCAACTCCTCGCGATAAAGCTACATAAAGTTGGCCATGAGTGCGAACAGGGGATGGTAAGTAAATACCGACATCCTTGATTGTCTGACCCTGAGATTTGTTGATAGTTAAAGCGAAGCTTAAATGGATCGGGAAGTGTTTGCGAGTGAACTCAGAAGGCAATTTCAGATCTTCAGCATTTTACACCTCAGAAGTGGTAGTTGGGCTAAGGTTGTTAAGCAGTAAGGTAAAGTAGTAGTAATCCCGCATATGTGTTGGGACATCATGTGCGTCATCAAATGCATTGCATGGTAACGGAAGGTGGTTCTCGTACGACATGTTTGATGAGAAGGTAGAGGCAGATACCACGGTGTGTTAGAATCGATATGGAAGGTTTAGCTGTGATCACAAAAGTGAATCAACCTGTGGAGAATATTGTTAATATATAGCATAGTTCGATGCTTGAAGATTGTAGTGTAACAGTAAAAGCAGTAATGACGTGAGTAACGTAAACATAGGGTATATGTACAGTAAGCGGTAAGATATTGTACACAGACAGTAGTAGAGAATCAGTGAAAAAACAGTTGGTTTGTGCGTATTAAGAAACTGAAAAAGCAATGGCCAATGTAGAGTGGTGTGTTATTTTGAAACTTCTCCTAGTAGGCAGCAGATTTTTTTTGTTGCTGTGCGAGATTACTAATGAGACAAAATAAAGGTAGTCACGATTGAGAAGAGCAGTATGTATATTTTAAGTAATTTAAATAGTAAGTTACGCGTTCACCTGGACGATGACTTTGGCAAGAAGTTCTTTGAAGACCACATTTTTTGTGCATACTCCTTTAACTCCAGCAACAGTTCCATTTTGTATTAAAACCTTTGTGTTGGATGACGATACTCCTCTTGATAAAGCAACATAAAGTTGACCATGTGTGAAGACAGGTGAAGGTAAGTAGATACCAACCTGATTGATTGTTTGCCCCTGGGCTTTGTTTATAGTCAGCGCAAAACTGAGACGAATTGGGAACTGTTTCCGAGTAAGTTCGAAAGATATTTTTGTGTCGCCTGCATTTTTTAGTGGGATGCGAGTTAGAAATACTAACTCGCCCTTATGGTGACCCGTAAGAATTTCTGTTTCAATAACATTATTCTGAAATTGACGGCACAGGAGTCGTGAACCATTGCATAGACCTATTCGAGGATTCAAATTTCGCAGGAGCATAACAGGGGAATTCTTTTTCAAACATAGTTTGTGTGGGGGAAGATTGCCCGATGAGAGACTATTTAGGAATTCCTGCGGGTATAAATTATGGGGGTCATCGTCAACTGAATCAAATGAGTAGTATGTTACTTCATCACCAGGGAGTAATTTCAAACATTTCTCGTTTAGCTCAGTTACAGTCTCATTTAACGGAGTCAACAATGCTCTGTTTTCCCAGTAAGCAGTGGTGGTAAGACTTGACGAAATATCCGCAAATACGATGTTAATGAGTGTAGTAATTGAATGTTCACCATCCCATGGAATAATCATTGAATCTGGAATATGGATCATATCGTCATCGTATGTAGTCACGTCAC
This sequence comes from Dactylorhiza incarnata, assembly GCA_033032865.1. Classification (NCBI taxonomy): domain Eukaryota; kingdom Viridiplantae; phylum Streptophyta; class Magnoliopsida; order Asparagales; family Orchidaceae; genus Dactylorhiza; species Dactylorhiza incarnata. The sequence continues at coordinate 414,396 of JAWHQI010000491.1, forward strand.
CGTTTCCAAGGCGAAGCAGAAACTCGGAGAATTGCTGATCATGGAGAGCGCACATATTTTGGGATAGTGGGAGCAGCTGTACAGATGACCACAGAGGTGAAGTAACAATGCTGGCATTGATAATTTGAGACTTTGTTCCGTTAATTACGATAGGAGGAACTTGGCGAAAATCCCCTCCCATGATTAGTACTTTCCCACCAAAAGGTTGGCGTATGTCAAGAAGATCCTGCAATGAGAGATCAACAGCCTCGAAGACGTGTTTGTGCGACATTGGAGCCTCATCCCACAGAATTGCGGAACATTGTCGTAGAAGTTTTTGCAATTCAGACTGTTTCTCAGTTGTGCAAAATGAACCTGCCTCTATTGGGATTGGAATTTTGAACTTTTGATGGGCTGTTGTTCCACCCGGAAGGAGGGTTGCAGCAATTCCCGATGATGCAGCAGCAAGCACGATATGGCCATCATGGCGTAAATGTGCAATGATTGCTTTGTAGAGATACGTTTTTCCGGTCCCCCCAGGTCCATCTATGAAGAAAATAGCCCTCTCTTGACGTCGGATAATTTCGATAATAATTTGAAATGCATACATCTGGTTAGGATTTAAATTTGCAATAGACTATAGATCTGTATGTGAGAGTGGTATCGAGAGTTCATCTTCAATTAAACCTGAGATGGGGATCATATTTGCAAAGAGTGCAGATATTTGAGGAATATCGAACTGTGAAATACTTTTGTTATGTTGCTGTAGAGTATATTCAATTTCATGAAGAAGCTTATTTAGAATACATACATCGTTGATATAACTGGAGGAGATATAATCTTCAGTCATTGCAGTGTAATTGTCATTCCATAACTGCCTAACCTCTGTAGGGTTGCAGTAAAGTAAAATTGTAGTAAATAACGTACGCAGTGCAGATGGCATCTGAAATTGCCGGGCCTCACGCATGCAGTTATGTAAGCTATTGTCTCGTTCAAGTAAACCATAATGTTCAGCAGTTTCCTTAAATGTTGAATGTATAGTTGAATCAACTGTCATTAGATGGTCAAAAGATTTAGGGCCTCGAATAGGATGCAGAAGCATACGCAGATAAAATCTTTCGCCCTCAGATGGATGTACAGAGTACATGCGGCCAATAACTTTTACATGACGACGGCGTTTGATCCATGTTCTGGACGTCGAATTCCATGTATAGTGTTTAGGAAATTCTGTGTAGAGATAATTACGTCTTTCTTGCTGCGTGTCGTAAATTCTGAAAAATTCAGTTAACATTGTCCGACAATTCCGTTCACTGGCAAGAACGTCCTCTATTAAATCAGTGGTACGAAATTGCACCTGGTGTTTGTTGGGCAAGTGGATCTGTAAACGGATGACTGCCGGAAATGTTTGGTACATACGAAATTGAAATATCTTCCAGCATGCTTCCTGAGGACATATCCAACGACCGTTTATATAATGAGAAATCTCATTATGATCTGGAAGAGGGTGGACTTGTACTGCGACAGAATCAAGGCCCTTGTGAATGTACTTATATAGGTATTTGATACTTTTGATACTACTGCAAATTTCTACTTTAATATGACAGTCATATTTGAGCAGTAGCCATGGATTATACGGAACAATCCATCGATTATCAACAGCATACCCATGACTGCGGCGGAGCGTGAAATATCGGCCATTATCACGACGTCGGTAGATTGGGTAGGAATCTGCTCCCTGCACAGTATGATTAGCAAAGTTTTTTGGATAACCTTTTTTACACGTACCATGCTTCATGCAACTCGCATGAGTGTTTACGTGCGCGCACGGGCCATGGATCATATGTCGCACAACAACATTATGTAGTTCTGGCTCATGCTCAACATGAGGAAGCTCTGCACTAACAATTCTGTCGTAGTCATCTGGAGTGTTCATTTTATCTGACGTATCAAACATAATGAGCATATGAGCATGGGGCAGACCTCGTTTTTGAAACTCAATCACATGAACATGACTAACAGTTTTTCCAAGAACATGTTTATGGAAGATATCCTCTTTTAATCTCTCAAATTTAGCATGAAATATTCGAGCAACCAAATCAGGACGATCTTGCGGCGTTTGTGAAGGGTATAGTGCCTCTGTAATTTCTGGCCATGAAGCGTTGCACGTCATCGTCAGAAATATATCAGGTCTACCATAATGCTGTACAACGGACATTGCATCTTGGTAACGCTGGTATATATCGCGAGGGCCTCCAATAAAGGATGATGGAAGAATAACGCGCCGACCAATATTTGCTGTGACAGAGGAATATTCTCATATGAAGCTGGTGCAACATAGAAATCGAAAGTGTAACGCATATGATATTGAAATAACTACATATATACCTCCAGTATTTTCTCCAGCAGTTAGACAGTCCTGTAAACCGCAATATAATTCTGCTCGAATGGTTTTTTGATTATTTTTGATCCATCGAAGTTTTTGAGTTTCAATTTTAAGGTAGTTGTCAACAACATATTGTTGTAGTAGACGACAGCCATGTAGCAGGAATGATAATGTTGGCTGACGATCCTATGATGATATAAGTAAAATATTAAATACAATTAAAACAGCAGATGTAGGTGGGCGTGGCAGTTCAATTGTTTGAGTATAACCTGGAGTATGTATGAGTAATAATCACAGCAACTAACACGTCGATTATTTGAACCCTTGTATTCAGCCAACCACCCGAATGTGCCATATGGGAGGAGCAGTGGATATTGCAGGGGGTCGTAGTAACCACAGTATTCTGGAATAGTAATAAACTGACCTTCTGTTGTTTTCAAAATTATATTGCGCTCATTTGATTCTAAATATTCGTCCACATCAACAATTATAGCGGCAACCTGTGATGCAGTTGGCAATGTATATTGAGGGCCTAGCGCAGGACGTTCCTTGATAACCAAGCTGCAGTTCATAATATTTTCATGTCGAGCTAATTGTTGGAACATTAATACAAACGGATTAACTGAGTACAAAATATTTTGTATTTTCTCAAGCACTGCACAATCAAGCTCTGTGTTTTCTTGCAAACGATGATCTAGCGCGTGTTCAGTGTCGTAGATGTATAGTTGTAGGTATCTAGGGCGGCTGTTTGCAGGAGGTAACAGAGAACCAATTCTGTGATATATTGATCCGTGAGCCCGAAATGTGTATATGGCATGCTGCTGGCCTGCTAACGTTTCATCTAAGTTCACACCCATAGAGGTAAAAGAGAAAACATGATTGTATGAGCGAATGTATCTTCTGAAATGATGGCCCTCAGCAGAATCAGCCGTGAACAAATCGTAAAAGTCAGACGGAGCAGGTATGGGTGGAATTTGAACTCGTCCATTGGCGCAACAGAGCGTTTCTGTCTCACCATCAAACAGTTTAGCGTTACAGTAGCATCAGAAATGTGGTCGCTGTAGTTGTAAGTATATAATATGTTGGGTGTCTTCACAGATGCGTGCACTGTTATGATATACAACACGACGTGGGGCACGAATGCGCGCAACATTGTTATAATCTACGTGGGCACGCAGTTGAGTGGAGGTGATAACATTTTCTGTCGGAGAAATATGAGTTTTATTATAATAGTAGCAGCACACAAACTTGATGAATATGAAGAACTTACCATCTGAATTAATAGACGCTAACATATGTTCATGTGGCACATGAGGTGTGTACTGCCCAACGTCTGGACGTAATGTGGACGCGACCTGTGGATGTGACAATGTTGGAACAGGAGTTATTGCGGTAATAAAGTCATATGTGGTTGCAGCTGCATGACTAGTTGAGGTAGAAGATAATGTTGGGATGGTGAACTCAGACAGCAGTGAAGGACGCGGTTGGCACGTTGATGATTCGCCAATTTCAATCAGTTGTTCAGCACGAAGGTGCGATAAATATGGTATACTTGTCAAAGAGTATCTATGCACAACAGCAATATTTGAATCTGTCACTGTGTAATTAGGTTGCACGAATTTATGATGACATATAAAAACATAGTACACGTACACGTATCATAATGCATATAATGTTTGTACCTTGGACATGTCTGGGAGACGTTGGCGGGACTGTACGTGGTTGTGCTTGTTCTGAAGGAATGGAGTGATTGTCGGAGCCATGATCTTGCGTGTGGTGTTGCTGCCGGCGTCTCTGACTTGTAGCACGCCTGTTCTCTCTACGCTCTATGCGTTGCTGTTCTGTCATACGCAGAAGTCTTGCTCTTTGGTAAGATCGATTATATGCTCGTTGCGCAGCACGTTCTTCATCACTCATCAGGGCTCTTCGTCGTTGTGAACGCGCCCGATTAGAAGCTCGTTGAGCCTCGATTTCAGCTTCTGTCATGTGTGCATTTCTTATTAAGGCAGAAGAGTAGGTGTGCGCATGTTCAAGTGGTTCCGCTGTAGATTGTACACGCGGCCTTCTTCGAGGACGAATAGTAGACTGAGCATCAATGTTCATGTGGCCAACGGTATGATCGGGGTCCATCAAAAATTCAGTGGCGGTTGAATACCTGGAAATCCACAATGTCACTGTAAGGAATCCAGTAAACGCACAGTTGCAAGGACGAATTGAGAGAATGTAAGACAGGTGATTGGAACAATGAAAGACGGTTCACGAAAATAATAGGGCAGCACAATAATTGTTGTCCGAATCATATGACCGCATGGAGTTGTCTGGATGAAGCAAAACGTCTGTAGGGTGTACGGAAGGACGTGCGAGGCAATGTCATTGGTTGGCGGAGGGAGATTGGTGAAGGGGGAGCCCGTGAACATGGAACATTGAGTTGTTGGGGGGCACTATTGGTCGTGCTTGCCATGAGTATATTTTGGGCCCAAAGTATGACACGGAGTGGAGTAAATCTAAATTTACCTCATAATTTTTAGTAATTTTGGCCGAGTAGACAGTCAGCCGGGATTCGTAGTAGGGATTGAAGAGTAGGAGTTGAAGACAGCATACCTTTGAGTTTAGAAAGGGGAAGGAAGCGAGACGGAGTGGAGCGGCGGTAAGGAAGAATGTAGGTAGATGAGGTTTTTTTTTTGGAGGTTATGGTGGAAGATGAGGTTGGAAGCGACGATTGCGCGCTGCGAGCATTTCCTGGTATCCATCTATGTGAGGAGACGGGGTCAATGACCTGGATTGTTTGCAGAACTGCAAATGGATTTCTCTGGGGCAAAGAAGTGCAAAATTGAAATAGATGAGGAGAAAACTTTGTCGACAGAGGTGTAAATTACGGACGAATAAAAATAGAGGAAGCAGAAGAGGCGCTCATAATGTTAAGCGCAATAAAATTTAGATAGTTCACCTGAAATTATTGTACTGTGCAGTCTCTCAGATAGAACTCATGAGGGAACCTGCAAGAAGAAGACGTTAAGTTTGGCAACGAAGCAGCGGAGGACAATTGAAGAGCAAGCAGGAGAGCAGAAATGGCGCAGTGCAGAGGAGTAGCTGAGCAGGAAGATGAAAAGGGCGCTGTTGAAGCAGAAAGAGGAAGGGGGTGGATGGGTTAGAGCACGATAGGGATCTCTTGTGCGTCAAGACAGAGAGTAGGCAGGCAGCAGGGAGGAGGAGTACATGCGTCATTGTGAGCAAAGAATTAACGTAAACATAAGAAATTAAGCGAGTTGTCAACGACGCTTTATTTGTTAAGAGAAATGAAGTGTGAACTCTTTTGTGTGTAAGTGTAAACTCGAGCGGAATGAACATAAAATGGATTGGATAGGAGCAGAAGCAATGTGGTAAAAAGGAGCAGAAGCTGGAAGAAATGTTGGTACTGATTGGATGAGCAAGCGGGAAGGAGAGAAGCACATTATTTAGTTTATCAGTGCGTATAAACTGTAATCTATAATCTACAACTCAACACTATATACTACAATGAAAGGTGTAATCTATCACCTAGAATCAAAAATATAATGTGTGAAATGGAATTATAACTATAATCTATAATTAAAAAACCTAAACTGTAAACTTTAAAAAAAAGTACAGGAAATCAAATCTGAATACAAAATCTACAACATCTGAATACAGAGAGACATCCTACAACTATCTGCTATTGAAGATAGTATACACAGACAGCAAAATCAAAACTATAAACATAGCAATCCAAGAATACATATAACTACAGTGTAATGAATTATTATACACTATGTTTTCTCATTTTGGTTTAAATTTAGCTCTGTATCTGATCATTTATCTAGCGTAATAACAAAATAAAAAATAAAAACTCCTCAATAATCATTTTGAGCACATGAGAGTTCAACAATTACTACACAGAAAAAACAAAAGTAAAAGATAGTTATCAGAGCCTAGTAAAAGGTGCAGCAAAATGACTATCATTGGCAAGTAAAATGATGCAGTAAATTTATTAAGTGAAGTGTCAAGGCCAATTTATAACTGCAGGTATGCACAGATTATATTTTTTGCTAAAATTTTGTTTGCTAGTGAATAGAACAGCTTTATAAATGTAAAAGCAGTGAAGAAAGATGGAGTAATATGGATGATGAAAGTCTTTCTTTTGTCGGTGTGTCTTGGGAGCTACACAGATGCAGTGTCAATGTGTACAGTTTGCTGAACTTTTGCAGGAGCGGCTTCAAGCTTTTAGAGTAAATAGATCACAAAATCTGTTGGTGGGAAAAGTAGAGGAAGGAATACGTGTAGTTGGTGTTCAGGAGCATGCAAATGGCAATGAAGGGCAATGAAGCTGCGCCGCAAGGCAGAAAATAGGAGGTCGGGGAAAGTTTTTAAGGGATGTGAGACATGGCTTTTGAGCGGCTGCACGAAGGAGCAGTGCGAGTCGACGAACGGCAAGAAGAGCTGCACCCTTGCAGATTCAATTGTATTCATGGGTGTTGTTGACATTTGTAATGAAATAAAATCAATCAACTGTCAAGAGAACAGCCTAATCAATAGTGTGAACAACATGATTGATCAAAGCACGTTTGGTAGGTGAGGAAATGGGCAAGGTCATGGAGAAGCGATCTCCATCATCGGAAATGCGTAAATGTAGGAAAAATGTGTAACCTGTTCATTGTGAGGTGAGAAGAAAATAAAGTATAGAACCTGAAAAGAAACATACAGCATGCGAGCACACTGTAGAGAACAAAAAGCGATGTGTGAGCCTAAAGGACATTAGATGATCAATCAATCTGGAGGTGCACGCCTTTGATTTGGGATTGAAAATTTTCAGTTGATAAGTTCTTAGTCCCCACATTTTATTCATAGTTAAATTGAACAATCATATAATGGTGTCGAGTCTCGACACCGATGCAAAGCCACAGATTAATGAGGGCGTACGTCGAGCTACGAAAGTGGCGTAGAACCTTGCTGATGCACACAGACCTGGAATCTATGACGTAGTAAAGAGAAAACAAATTCAAAAAATACATGAAAGTACAATTTATGCGATACGACGTAAGGTAATAATAATAACAGAAGCAGGAACATGAGCAGCATGAGTAACCTTAGGTGATGGCAAAAAAAGAGAGAAAATGTAGATTCATTGCTGGGACGTAGAAATATCAATTTGAGCAATCAGAATGTGGTTCTTCAGGAGTCTATGCATGATCGAGCTGGATCTGACTACGTATGATGTGACTGACCGGCCAGTAAGAGGTGTATTAATAATTGTCAGTAATACCGTTGTACAATTATGTTTTGAAGAAAAATATAAGGAAGAAGTACAGAATGTACCTGCACGATAACTTTTGAGGGTAACTCTTTGAAAACAACATTTTTTGTGTAACTTCCAGGAAATGTAGCTATCGTCCCATTTTTTATTAGTACTTTTGTGCTCAAAGCATCCACACCTCTTGATAGAGCAACATATAGCTGACCATGAGTGAAAACAGGAGAAGGCAGGTACAGGCCTATCTGCCTGATGGTTTGGCCTTGAGATTTGTTTATAGTTAGTGCGAAGCTCAAACGAATTGGAAATTGCTTTCGAGTGAGCTCGAAAGGCAGCTTCTGATCTCCAGTATTTTTTAGGGGTATGCGTGGAAGAAACACTGGCCTGCCTTTATGCTGCCCTGTAAGAATTTCAGCCTCAATAACATTCCTTGAGAATCGACGGCATATGAGGCGCGAGCCATTGCAAAGGCCAATTCGAGGGTTTAAATTTCGTAGAAGAATGACAGGCAAAGCCCGATGAACCTGCCGGGGGTACTCCGGCGGTGCTTCGTCGGGGCCACCGGCGGCGGCTTCACCCACCCTCGATGCGATGTTGTCGGCCGACCTTCGGTCGCATCCAAACGGGCTTTGCCCGCCTCAGCACGGAATTCGCCCATGCTCAATGCGTCTGCGGGTTGCGCCCGCAACATATACATATGAGTACTCGAAATGACCATAAAAAAATATACATCAATATTACAATATTTATTTTGTAAACAAAAAATACGTATATACCTAAAAATATTATTCTTTCCCTCTCTCTTTCCCGCTCCGCCGCACTCTCTCCCACTCCCTCCTCTCTTTCTTTCTCTCTCTCTCTCTCTCTCTCCATCGAAGTTTATTTTTATTTTTTTATATTAAATATGTTTCGGATAAAACATGTGAAAGATTCAACGGTGAAAAATGAAAGCACGGTAAGAGCATGGAGAATGCTATATTCACTTACATAATAAAGATATATATATATATACATAATAAAAATATATATATATATATATATGTGTGTGTGTTTAACAAAATTGCTAATTAATGTTTGACCTTAATTAACTTTGTATAACCCGTAATTCGTCGAGACCATGGTTGATAGTGAATGTGACCGTGACAAGCGGAACGACCGATCAGAAGGAATCGAAACCGACCGGAATAGCGAGACAAGGCCCGGGGGGAAGAGGAAGTGGACAATGGGTCCACTTCCCTGCTTGGGCGAGTGGACCTAGTGGTCCACTCGCCCAAGGCAGGGTCGACTGGACCTGTGGTCCACTCGCCCCAGGCATTCGGGGGAGTGGACCACGGGTCCACTTGCCCATATGGAGAGTGGACCGAGTGGTCCACTTGCCCAGCCCCCGGCAGGGGGGAGGAGTGGACGTCTTGAGTCCCACTCCCCCCCCCCCCCCCACACCTCATGTCTCGGTCGTTACCTTGGATTTGGATTCGGGGATGAGCTGCGGATAGTGGAATTTGGCTATCCGCAACCCTATTTTATGAAGTCTATAAATAGACCCCCATGGGCACCTTGGGAGGGACACTTCTTCTTCTTCTCTCCCTCGCGTGTTACTTGTGAGCAAACACTCCAGCCCTCTGTCGGCTAAGGTCGACAAGCAGGTGCTCCTTAGTGCACTCTAGGGTGCTCAGGCTCAGCATTAGTTTGGGAGGGGAAGTTCTCTTTGATGTTCCGGGTTTGTGGTTGGACCTTATCGCTGCAGCTTAAAGGGTCTGTTTCCGGCTTCAAGTCTTCTTAAATGAAGGTCCTTCGACTCTCAGCGACCGGTCACGTGTTCTAGCTCAGGTGAAGTAAGAGTCAGTCGCATACTTGTTGCGAACGTCGAAGCCAATTCTCTGTTTTCAATATTCTGGTGTGGTGAGCGTGGAAGCAACTGGTTCGGAAAGCCCCGAGTTGGTCTCATGACTGGAAGCGCTGAGCCAGGGAACTTGCCCCCTCCTAGCGAGTACATGGAGAAGAGTGACTTCGAAGAGTTCAGGAAGTCGATCCTGGAGCTCTTGCGGCTCGCACTCCACCCTCAGGGCGAGTGCTCGACACCACCAACACTCGTGCTCACCTCACCGTCTCTGGAGGAAATAGAGTGAGCACGTCGACTAGGGAAGGAGCCAGCCTCAGAGGAAGGCTTGAGCCTCCCAACGCGAGTGCTCTTCTGCAGCTCGCCTGGGATCAGCTACCCCGGTGAAGAGGTGGGGAGAATGCCTCCGACTCGCCAGGGAGGGTGGACGAGTCCCTTTCTGTGAGCTGATTGTCTCAGCTCCCATTTCGAACGGGTTCAGGGAACCTGTCATGTCTTACTACATTGGCAAGGATGACCCTCTCCAGCATCCCCAGTGGTTTGAAGACGTCAACTCGATCAGGCAGATGACGAACGCCTTCAAGTGCAGACTCTACGCCATCTCTTTAAAGGGAAAGGCAAGAGAAAGGTTCCACCAGCTCCCATCAGGTGCCATATACAGCTTCGAGGACCTGCGTCAGAGCTTCTTGCTGAGGTTCTCCACCTCGAGGAGGGAGTAGAGAGGAGTCGAGCTCCTCATCACTTTAGGGGGCACATCAAAGAACTACCGGTTCGTCATCGTGGATGCGCCGAGCAACTACAACGCCATTTTGGGCATCCCCTCATCATCGCTTTCAAGTTTGTACTGTAAGACCCCCCTCCTCCTTACGGGAGAGTTTCCGGATCTTATGGCTAGAACCGCCGTCTTACGGTGACCCCAACTCACGGGTTAGCTATCAACGCTCAACGTCGATCCTGCCGGCTAAATCGATCATATCACAGACCAATTTGTAAAAAGTAATAAGTACAAATAAGACAAGTCCACAATCACAGCACACATATATGTATATATAAGAGGTGTGCAAATAGTCTACAATGAAAACAAAACTAAAGAGTGCATGGGCTTAAGCCCGATACAGATCCAAAAAGGAAACTAATAAGGGTAAACACTCTCTCACTCTACACTATGCGGAAGTAACACAAAATACTCTCCAACCTGTCGTCGTGTGGAAGTAGTGATGCGCGGCATCTGCTCCTCAGGGCCTGCCATCACATCCTGCCTGACGTACTGCGTCTCCTGCTCCTCGATCTCCTGGTGTTACGTCCACAACCGATTGTTAGTCAAAAAGACTAAGTCATTGTGTCCTCGCCTCCCCCACGACTCTTAGGTACCGAACGGAAGAACGAAGCAAAGTACAACAAGGGGTAAAAGAAGGTACAAGTGACATGGATTATACTAGCAGTATAATGAATAAGCGAGCAGTAAGTATAGCCTACTGACCCTCTAACTCACCACACCCCCCCAAGGTCAACGTACTACCATTGGTGTGCCAATTGGACCCGTACCGAAGACCCTCCACTAGTTTATGCACATGCAAGGTTTATCACATTACCCGAGCCTCCAACTTGCAGGACTAACTACTCTTGAACCATTCTGTCCTCTCTAATAGCACAAAGTTTACTTTTCTTAACTTATCTCATTTAGGGTTACTCTTGTTTATTACTTCCGAAAATGTATCTTGGGAGAATGTCGAATGACCGATGAGTTTTACTCCAAGGCAATCCGCACGACGGACGGTCTGGGAGGGCAACCCGTGTGAAACTAATAGAACTACGTGGGTCTGAGACCGTATGCAGGATGATACAGAGTACATAGGCGGTCGTCGTAGGAAGACTTCCTCGGCCCAATAAAAGTCCAGATATCCCCTCCCTTATAAATGTTATATTATGTTTGTTGTTAATAGGGGTTGGATTCTATTCGTAGTTCTAATAACTTGTCCTTAACACCGATGACAGGTTTGGGTGAGAGACAGCACCCAGGTGTAGATGAAGCCACGGAGCAGGCTATGTCAGGTATAAGTTTGTTAAGCCGCATTCCCTTTTGTTGTGCCCTATCTTATGGTATCTATACATTGGCAATGAATCCTTGATTGATAGGATTTAATGCGGCAGAGATATTGAAATTATTCATACAGGTCTTGAGTTTGAGGTTTCTGTGATAGTTAATCTTTCGCTATAATACTGCGTCTTCCGCTAGGTACTAAAAGGTGCACTCGATAATGGTGCCTTCGACTAGAGAATTGCTTCGCTACTCAGTGGTGTGTTGTGACATTCGCTTAACATCACCCATATGCGTGACACCAGAGTGTTCAAGGAAAGGGGAAGGAAGTACCTTCACCCTTCGTGATTGCTTCAGCGCCATGCAAAAAGGGTGGTGTGCGATAAGATCCCTCGGTCGGACCGCCGATTTGGGAGGGGGGGGGGTCTTACACAGTAAATGATGGGAATGGAGGAAATGGCAAGACTAAGGCTAAGCCTCATACCACCTTTTAAAAGGTGATGCTTCTCTCCAACAGGTATAACCATGACAACATATATGGTCACTGGAAGAATGGGAGTTCCTATAGAAAAGAAAATAGTCCTTACTATAGTAGAAGAAAGGGCATGTAGATGAGTGCTATGAAAGCTCTTCATGAAGAAATTCAAATGGCCTACTAAGGACCATTTGTCTTTTGTACTTCAGCCCCATTATTCAAGAATGAGGAAGCAAGCTCTTCCAAATTCCTCCCAGCAAAGCACTTGGTTGTTGTCAAGACTGTAGTCAAGTCTAATAGTTCAGTGCCGGATGCCATCAAATCTTGCTTAGCTGCCAAGCCAAGACAAGCTGATGTCATTAAGACAAAGACTACTAGGACTGACCACAGATTGTCACTCAGCCAGATTATTGCTAAAAGGAATATGAAGAATGGTGTTGTCTCCCCTCCTGAACATAAGCATATTGATGTTTCTTCCACCTCAAAGAATGTTCAGAAGAGAAGATACACCATTCATGAATATTGATGTTGTGGTAAGGTGTGGCACTTTGCCATAGATATTTGACACAATCTTAATGCGCCTAGTGCAAAGAAGGGCTTTCCTGCAAAGATTGCAGCAGGTGTGAAGTTATCTTTTCATGCGAACAAAGGCCTATGACCCAAAATCAATTGGGCTCCTAAGGGTAAATGAATTGTTTTTTGCAGGATAGTTCAAGTACCAGCCTAGGGCAAATTTGGTACTTGGACAGTGGGTGCTCAAGGCACATGACAGGTACCATGAGTCTTCTGCAGGAATACACTGTTGTGAAGAATAGACCTAAGGTCATCTTTGGTGGATCTGAAAAAGGCATCACCAGAGGTTATGGTATGATATCCAATGACATAGTCTTAATCACAAGGGTGGCTTATGTTGAAGGGTTGCAACACAAACTTGTAAGCATAAGTCAACTATGTGACATGGGCTATGTCATTGAATTCCATAATGATAAGTGCTTGATCAAAAAGTCAAATGACTTAGAGATCATTCTCTCAGGCACTATGAGTGGGAATATTTATTGTTTAGATTTTATATACAATTCTTCTCTATCTCCTGTATGTCTTGTGGATATTGAAAGTGAGTCTTTCTGTGTTCAATGACACAAGAGATTTGCTCACATTAACTATAAGATAATGTATAGGCTGTAAGACCCCCCCCCCCCCCCCCCCCAAACCTGAACCCGGTCCAGGGAGAGGGGGTCTTACTGCCCAAGACGGCCACCAAGCGCTTCCCGGGTGGTGACGGCTCACCCTCTTAAGCGCTAAGCGATCGCCTTGTCAGGCATAAGAATCATCACAACACACATTAGAGTCACACAGCATAAGCAGAATTCGAGAAAGCAACCAGGCAAGGTTATATATATATATCTAACTGAAAAGGGTCGTAGCCTACTGTTTACACAAACACCTAGTGGGCTACAACAGGTACATCAAAAGACTCTTTATTTAACCCTAGACTCTAGGACTCACGTCAGGGAAGACTGGGGGCAAGGCTGGAGTGTCTGATCGAGCAATCTCTAGGGCTGGTAAGTCATCCTGCGGTGCGGGGGCTTCACACTGTCCCATCTCCTGTGAATGGTGAAAGTGCACAATTAACCTCACTAGAATTCTCTAGAGGGGGGTGAATAGAGATTTAAAAATTATTTTGTGCAAAGTTAATATATATATGTGTATGATCACAGATTAGAGCTTCCCACACACCAACAAGAATTAAGCAAGAAAATAAAGTAAATGCAAGAAAATAAATCACAGCACAACACAAGAAAATATAGTGGTTCCCCAAACTTTGGGTAGTCCACTCTTCTACCCCCTTGGTAGGAATTCACTATCTTGCACTGAGTCTTTTGATAAGGAGACTCTTAGAACCACCCTGAGTCTTTTGACAAGGAGACTCTTAGAACCAACTGAGTCTTTTGACAAGGAGACTCTTAGAACCAGTACACTGAATTTTTTGGAGAGAGATTCTAAAAACTCTTTTACAATGTTTAAGTGAGAAAGAAAGAAAGAAAGGAGAAGAAATAAAAATAAGAAAGAATCTTCTTCCTAGCAAGAAGATTGGAAGCACAAGAAGTGAATTGAATCTTTCTTCTATAGAGAGAAGAAGATTTGCAACCTTTCTCTCTTTGTGAGAGCTATCAGATTTTGCAGCAGTATGACTTCAGAAGCAGAAGAAGAAGAAGTGCTTGAATGTTGCTGCAGAGCTTTTTCTCAATTTCTCTCTTTTCTCTTGGGAGCTTTTCCTCTATTTCAAATGTGTGTGGTAGATCACTCTTGTTTATTTTCTGCCGATCTCCTCTTTATTTATAGCTCTGTTAATTCAACATAATACTATAGGAGGATAATCAATTAGCAGTTAGAGAGAATAGAAAGAAAAAAATGTTTCCATAATGTTTATTTCTGTAGAAGGAAAGAATGTATTCTGATTTCAAATAATATCCAAAATAAAGTTAATCAGATTAGCCAAGAATCAAATAGAAGGAAAGAATGATTCAGAACTGCTATAAAATATTAACATTATTCCATACAAATCAGATTTACTGAAAGAAGGAAAGAGATCTGGCGCATATTTAAGTCTGTCAAATAAATCGACGTGCGTCGATTGCCACTCGACGCAAGCGTCGAGTACATCCTGTCTGGACGTCGAGAGGTGAATAAGGAAGGTGCGTCAACTAAGGTGCGTCGACTTCACTAGTTGCGTCGACTAGAAAACAGAGTAACGTCGACAACACATACGCCGAAATCTTCCTAGAGTTACTTCGACTTAATCTGAAAGAGACGTCGACTACATTTCGACGTTGCGTCGAACACTATTCGACGCATATTTACTTAGCTTTGTTTTTCATTCTTGGAATTCATATTTGACTCATTTTCAGGGGTTAAGAGAAATCATTTTCCCAACAATCTCCTCCTATTTGTCTTAACCCTTCTTAGAGAGAAATTAGCATATAATTAACATAGCAAAGCATTTGTAAAGATAATGAAGATTTCACACAATTAGAAGAGAATATATAAACAAACTTCATGTTCAGACCAATCACAAAGTAAAGTATGTGAAACATTGTTTTCAAGTATTATTCAGGAAGAGTAGGAGGAGTTTTTCTTTTTCTCTTGAATACTATTGTGGATTGCTCTTTCCCAGTAGCAGGTGATTCCCTCAGCTCCCCCTGGGTCTCAGCTCCCCCTGCCCCTGACTCCTGAGCCCCTTCTTCAGCCATCACAGCATCAGCTTCATTTCCTTTTTCAGTTTCAGCAGCTGGTTCATTTTCTTCTTGATTTATAGCAGTATTCAATTCTTTCTCACCTTCTTCCTTTTCAGCCTCATTTTCTGCTCTGCTTCCCTCCCCTTGCAGTAGTACCACTTGGTCTGCAGCCTCTCTTGCTATGCTGAGTACCTCAATTGTTTGTTCATCAATATGGAGCTCAGGTACTAACTCATTCCCAATTGTCTTGAGCAGTGCAAGACTGTCAGATTTTGAAGAAGAAGGGGATTTGTGAGAAGGAGATTTAGGATTGGAGGGCTGATTTTCATCTAGATTCTCCCCCTTCTTGACCTTCTTGGCCAAGGAGGTTAAGAAAGACTTAGTCACTCTAGAGGAAGAGAGAGATGACTTCAGATCTTGCACAGAGGCACTGACCCCATCTATTTGGGTGTGCATGTGAAGGATGGAGGAATGAATCTGGGAGCAATGCTCATCTAGCATTGCTTGGAATCTTTGAGCTGTGGATTGTATGCACTGGGTGATGAGAGCCTCAGTGGATTCAGATGGTTCATGGTGTGAGAGATGATGAGGTGATGGTGGAGGAGGAGGAGAGGGTAGTCTATTATCTGGATGAGGTGTATCTGAATGAGGAGGTGGAGGGATAGAAGAAGGCTGAGTAGGTGATTGAGGAGGTATTGGTGAGGATGATGCTGGGACAGAAGATGTGACTGTTTGAGAAGGAGGAGGATGAGCAGGAGAGATAGGAGGAGATGGAGTATTTTCAGGGATGGAACCAGGCTTGGGAATTTGCCTGGTCCATTTGGAAAGGAGGGCAATGGACATCCTTTTTCCAGGAAGGATAGGAATTCCTTTTGACCTGCAGAGATCAGGGAAGGAATAGAAGAGAACCTGACTCATGATTCTCATATAAGCATTTTCCTTGTGTGAATATTTGGAGGCTATCATTTTGAGAAGACAGCTGGCCCAATCCACCTTCTTCTTCAGCACAAGGGCCCCCATGATGTTCAGCTGCTGTTTGGGCACTGCACCATGGGCTGAAATCTTGCATAGCAGTATCTTCTCTACTATATCTGCCAGCAATCTGTACTCATCTGAAAAGTCTATCTTTTTCAGATGGATTGGTCTGTCTTTTGAGAATTTCATGGTGGAGAGCACATGCTTGATTTCATCAGGTGTGAGGTCAATGGATTCATCACCTAATAGGGGGATAATTTTTCCACGTATGGTGGAAAAATTATCCACAAGATGAGGCGACTTGGGAACGAGAAGATACTATGCGAGACCTTTTTCCTTCGCTATTTGCTGATAATGAAAACCAAACAATTTTCGAGGACGAAAATTCCTAAGGGGGAAGAATTGTGACGCACGGCAACTTCACGTAAGTAATGTTCATTAGTTTTATCAAAACGCAAGTATATTTATGTTATAAGTAATATCCCCTATGATGATATACGTAAACAATGAAAAAATGAAATATGTTAATGAAGGAGGATTTGTTAATACATATGCTAATAAAAAGTTATACTACAAGGGGTACTGATAGCAAATGTTGGAATTAATTTAAGGGTGCTGATAGCAGAATTACTCATAATCGGGATTACCTGGAGGCGGTGGAAGATTCCTTTTGTTATATTCTTATCGGCTCCCTCTTTTTCATTATCTCTCGATCTCGGTTCTTGCTGCTAGGGTTTGCGGCGCTCTCTTCTCCTCTCCCTCCTCTTTACGCAAGATCAAAGGAGTTTCCTCTTCTGTGGGGATTAATCGTGTCCAGGCTTTGCTCCGAGCTTGGTGTTACTGGACTGCACTTTTGGGTATACCTATCTCCCTAGTCCTCTTTGTTTTCCGTTTATTGTAGACTGGAGCTCTTTATGCTTGTCCAGTTAGAGGGCCTGGAAATTGTTTTTTTAGTTATGGGGGATGTGTTCCTGTGAACTACCTAGCCCTATTTTGGCAAATTCCTGCTGCTGTTCTATAGGTTTTAGTCCATGAAATTTTGGGGTTTTTACCTTGCTATACCAGCTTCTGCTGTTAATTTTAGTTTGGGGATAAATCATTTTTTTGCTGCTTTGCTGCAATCCAGTTCTGCAGCTTTAATCTTTTATACTGTCCAGTCTTGCGATATTGTACCCTTTCAGTCTATTGTTGGATTGCCCTTATGTTGTTCAGTTGGGCTGTTTATGCCTATAAACAACCCAGATTTTCAGTTGTGGTTTAGTTGCATGTTCTATTACTGTAATCGGAAAGACTAAGTACCTTTAATCTAGGTCACCCTTGAGTCAACGTCATAACTTTAGAAAGGTGCAACCCCGATATACATGTTCCTAACGATATGACCTAAACAGATATCGCGAAGGATGGCATCTCAAAGTAGACGTGACGATGATGTGGGGCGTGGCAGTGGGAAAGATAAAGAAGCGATGAGACTTATCTTTTTAGTTTACGCTTATTTCAAGTATTTTCAGTTACTGGAATTGTGTTTCCAAGAAAGAAAAGCTTTATTGTGGCATGTGACATCATGAACTTGTTTATCACTGATTGAAATGCTCGCTAATATGTATGACCTTATTTAAGGCAAACAGGCGAAAGAAATAATCTGAGGGGATTCTAAAAATAAAACAACTTATTTTATGTACACGTGTCGACACGAGGGAATGTTAAGGGCATATTTGAATAGCATGCATATGAATGAAATTTTATAGTATGGCCAAACCAGTCGGCCGAAAGGCATAAACGCGTGTTGTACGTACTGGTTCGGACATTGATGACCCTAAGGGGTCGGGCCCAAACACTGACATTGTATATTGAATATGGATTCAAATGCCCTTAATATTTCTTAAGCACTGAAATTGTCATAGAAACATAGATAACATGCTATATGATTTATAGTTTTCAAAATAAAAACCACTTACTCTTAAGTACACCAGATCACTAGGCTCATTATAAAAATAAAATAAAATATGTGATCCCCCAAGCACTACTTTGCACCCTGATAAGTCATAATGAGCATTGTATGTGCAAAGCACCTTGGTAGTTGTACATTTTTGTGTGCATTGAAGTGTGTGGAAGTAAATTATTTGTGTTTTATTGTGTTCTTTACTTTACATATTTCTTGTATTTTTGATTGAAACATTTGTTTACTCTACTCAAAATACACTTATGTGCACATCATTATCTTTCATAACACTTGTTCTCATGAGTATTGGATCCTAATGCAAATTCTATACTACTCTTTTTTTATGAAATGCACTAGATAACCTAGCATGCTCTCTACAATGTTTTGTATGTTTTGAATTTGTGAATTAATATAACGTTGTAGTAATTTCTTTTTGGAAACATTATTTCATGCTTGGTTACTTTATTGTCAAAATTAAAGATTTTAAATGCAAAATGATTTACAAAAACATCTTTCTTTTTGAATTTAACTCATATTTCTTCTTATGTATAATTATGATTACAAAAAAGATGTTTTCTTGTATTTCTATAAGTCTTCCACATCATCACCATATATTTTTTACCTTGCGCTTTTATGTTTATATCAAAGTCTTAAATATCAAAATTCCTTTTTCAACAAATGGTAGACTTGCTTGGTAGAATTTATATTGGTTGCTCTAAACATGAAAATATTGAAACTAAATTGTAACGGCCCGTACACCGCCACAATCAACAATAATTCATTTATTTGCCTATTTCACTACTCATTCATTTCTAAACATTTCCAATCACAATGAGTATATACACAAGTACAAGGCCAACCATATAACAGGATATATACATTCATATTATAGCGATTCCAGTCTAGTTAAACAAAATGTAATACAAGTAAACAGCTAAACATGTTTTGACATATATATACAGACAATAGTAGCATGAGGAAGCCACTACAAAAGTGAGTACGACTATGAAATAACTATGAGCCTTCCGTCATATCATATATTTAGCGCTGTTGCGCTTTATCCTTCCTTGACCCTAAAAATGATTGAGAAGGAAACCGTTAGTCTTTCACAAAGACTAAGCGAAACTGTACCTTTTTAATCTGCTATACATGCAACAAAAGAGGTTATATATATAACAATATGCTATATATGTTAGCAAATCATTTGATAAATAGGAAAACTAAACATGTATAATGTCTATGAACAGTAAAAACAGTGGTGAAAACTATAAATCATATAGCATGTTATCTATGTTTCTATGACAATTTCAGTGCTTAAGAAATATTAAGGGCATTTGAATCCATATTCTGTATACAATGTCAGTGTTTGGACCCGACCCCTTAGGGTCATCAATGTCCTAACCAGTACGTACAACACGCGTTTACGCCTTTCGGCCGACTGGTTTGGCAATACTTCTATAAGATTTCATTCATGTGCATGCTATTCAAATATGCCCTTAACATTCCCTCGTGTCGACACGTGTACATAAAATAGTTGTTTTATTTTTAGAATCCCCTCAGATTATTTCTTTCGTCTGTTTGCCTTAAATAAGGCCATACATATTAGCGAGAATTTCAATCAGTGATAAACAAAGTTCATGATGTCACATGCCACAATAAAGCTTTTCTTTCTTGGAAACACAATGCTAGTAACTGAAAATACTTGAAATAAGCATAACTTAAAAAGATAAGTCTCACCGTTCCCTTGCCATTCCCCAAGTCACGCCCCAAATCACCGTCATTTCTACCGGTGGATGCCATCCTCCGTAATATCTGTTACGACATTATTTAAATTTAATAAGCGTTCTATCGGGGTTGCATCACATCTATAGCTTTGACGTTGACTCTTAGGGTGACCTACACGTGTCAAAACTTTACCAAGGGAACCTCACAAACAAAGGGGCTGCTAGAGGGGGCTGCAGTATTCAGCATTTGCCAAAATATAGCAGTTAACAGTAAAGAGATAAGGTGCTGTTATAATCAATTAGGTACCCACAATGGATAGGAGACCAGCAGCCGGCCAACAAAGGGAATGTATAGCAACTACTAAAATAAATCATAGCAAAAGGGACAGCAATACAACAACTCTTTTTCTCCATTACCCAAAAGAAAAGGGATATCAACAGCCGACTGATCAAGGTAAGAAATCCCAAATTAATTCACCAACAGTAACCTGGATAGAGAGACAACAATAGCCGATCAACAAGAATGAGGTATAGTAGGTGTAACTGCAACTGCAGCAGCTAACCAACAGCCCTGCCCAACTGCAGGTCTCAGCATCAAAAATAAGGCATAACAACTAACAGGAAGGATAGAATAGAGAAAACAGTACAGCAGCCATCAGAAGAAATACCCAAAGGAACAAGAGAACAAGCAGCAGGCCAATCAATTTGTCAACTGTAAACACATAGCAGTGACAGCAACCAAAACCAAACAAAACTCACTTCCAAGACTACTCCATAGTTCTCCCAGAATCCAACAATAGAAGACAGAACCAAAAAGGGGAGGGTAGATATGAGCTTACATTGATTTCGAACCGCTTTAGAATCAAACAACTAGGGCCCTGCTTCACCAAGGCCGACCACCCAAGCCAGATCCAGATCAACACAGCCGCAAACCACCAATTCCAGACCTAGCTGCAGCTTTTCACAGCCTCTAAACAAGAGTACGGGAGGAGGAGGGTGGAGATTGAGTTCGGTGCGGTGCCCTAGCGCGACACCGTCGAGGAAAGGAGAGGAGGAAATAAAAAAAATATTTGAGATCTGATCGTTTAAGAGGTAAAAGGAACCAAAAGCCACCGCTTAAACCACTTATCTGATATTGCTATTAGCAGCCCAGCAATATTAAGCCCTTCCAATAAAATGCCCATGTATAGCTCCTATATTGACCTTTATTAGCACCCCAAAATGTCACTTATAAGGAAACCCTTATTAGTACACTACTTGCAACTAGGCAACCTTTTATTAGTAACCCACGTTATTTGTTTCACGATTATATTGATTTCATCATAGGGGATATTTATTTATAACATAATAGTACTAACTACTGTAAAACAATAAAAATTCACTTACATGAAAAGTCGAACGTCACAATTCTTCCCTCCTTAGGGATTTTCGTCCCCGAAAATTGCTGAATTCTCGCTTTCATTAAATAGTAGAGGAAAAAGATCTCGCATAGTATCTTCTCGTTCCCAAGTCGCTTCATCTTGTGGATAATTTTTTCCACCATACGTGGACAAAATTTACATCTCTATTTCGCAGCTTTTTACTTTGACGATCAATTATTTGATATGGCTCAGTTGGACTAGACAAGTCTGCATCAATTTGAACACTCTCGGCTGAAACAACCTTTTCAGGGTCCCGTATATATTTCCGAAGTGCTGAAACATGAAAGACATCGTGTAACCTTTGCAATTCCTCTGATAATTCCAGGCGGTAGGCTACTTCACCAACTCGTTCAATAACAGGAAACGGTCCCACATAACGTGGACTCAATTTCCCAAGTCGTCGTAACCGTGAAACTCCTTTAAAGGGTTTTATCTTTAGACATACTAGATCATCAACATTAAATTCTACATGACGATGTCTGGCATTAAAATATTTTTGCTGTCGATCTTGTGCCACCTTCATTCGTTTTTGGATAAGGACAATCTTCTCGTGCCACTTATCCACTTTATCTTTATTATATAACTGTCTTTCACCATCTTCCGCCCAGCTCAACGGCGTTCGACATTGCCGACCATACAGTGCTTCAAACGGAGCCATTTGAATGGAAGATTGGTAACTATTGTTGTATGAGAACTCTACGAGTGCCAAATACTTCTCCCAAGAACCCTTGAGATCTAATACTATCATACGTAAAAGATCTTCTAAGAATTGTATAGCTCGCTCCGACTGACCATCAGTTTGAGGATGAAATGCAGTACTGAACATTAACTTTGTTCCCATTCGCTTATGAATTTGCCTCCAATTTGCTGATGTAAATCGTCCATCACGGTCAGAGATGATTGTTCGAGGAATTCCATGTAGTTTAACAATTACATCAATATATAACTCGTTCAATTTTTCAGGCGGTCCATCTTGTCGAACTGCTATAAAGTGTGCGCTTTTCGTAAGTCGATCTATGATGACCCATATACCGTCATGACCTTGTTTACTTCGCGGTAACCCAAAGACAAAATCCATAGCAATGTCCTCCCATTTCCATTCTGGTATTGGCAAAGAATGTAAGTAACCTCCAGGCTTTTGGTGTTCAGCTTTCACAACTTGGCAAGTGTGGCATGAAGCAATATACTTTGCCACATCTTTCTTCATTCCAGGCCACCAAAAGTCCTCTTTTAAACCATGATACATTTTTGTCCTGCCAGGATGGATTGAGTATGGCGTGTTATGAGCTTCATATAAAATATCCTTTCGCAAAGTGTCCACATCCGGAACGCATAATCTGCCATTCATTAACAACAATCCGTTTTGTTCTGTGAAGTTGGGCACATTTTCTTGTTTTACCTTTACCATCACTTCCTGTAAATACTCATCCTTCGGTATGGCCTCTAAAATCCTGTCTTTGAGCGAATGCCTGATCTGCATCTGGAATAATTGGGATTGTTTCTCCTCTCTTGTACAAATAGGTATTATTTCCATCTTTTCTAATTCTCGCATGAGTTGTATATTATACACTTTTAAAGTTGATACTTCCGCAACACTCTTCCGGCTCAAAGCATCAGCAACAACATTTGCCTTTCCCGGATGATATTGAATGTCTACCTCATAGTCTTTTATAAACTCCAACCAACGCCGCTGACGAAGATTTAGTTCCTTCTGCGTAAATATGTATTTTAAACTCTTGTGATCTGTAAAGATTTCGCATCTCACCCCATACAGATAGTGACGCCAAATCTTCAATGCAAAAATTACTGCGGCTAATTCCAGGTCATGCGTTGGATAATTCTTTTCAGCATCCTTCAGTTGACGCGAAACATAAGCAATTACTCTTCTGTGCTGCATCAATACGCAACCTAAACCTTTGTATGATGCGTCACTGAAAATTTGAAATCCATCCGAACCTGAAGGTAAAACCAATACAGGAGCAGTGGTTAACCTTTCTTTTAATGTTTCAAATGCAAACTGACAGTTTTCATTCCATTGAAAAGGAACATTCTTCCGTGTTAACGACGTTAATGGTAAAGAAACCTTCGAAAAATCCTTGACGAATCTTCGGTAATATCCTGCTAAACCTAAGAAACTTCGTACTTCTGTCACACTCGTAGGTTGTGACCAATTGAGAACTGCTTCAATCTTTGCGGGATCAACCGATAAACCCTGTTCTGATATCACATGTCCTAAAAATGCTATTTCCTTCGGTCAAAATTTACATTTGGTAAATTTCGCATACAGTTGATTCTCCTTTAATCTCTGTAATGTCATCTGCAGATGTCGGGCATGTTCTTCTTCAGAAGTGGAATAAATTAAAATATCATCGATAAACACGATGATAAACTTGTCCAGATAGTCTTTAAAAATACGATTCATCATGTCCATGAATGCGGCAGGAGCATTTGTTAGCCCAAACGGCATCACCACAAACTCATAATGTTCATATCTTGTGCTAAAGGCAGTCTTGAAAATATCCTTCTCTTTAATTCGTAACTGATGATAACCCGATCTCAAATCCATCTTTGAGAACACTTTTGCATTCACCAGCTGATCAAACAAATCGTCTATGCGTGGAAGGGGGTATTTATTTTTCACCGTCAATCTATTCAATTCCCGATAGTCCACACATAAACGTAATGTTCCTTCTTTCTTCTTTACAAACAATACCGGTGCTCCTCAAGGAGATGAACTTGGTCGAATAAAATTCTTGTCCATTAGTTCTTGTAGTTGACACTTCAATTCTGCCAACTCCTTTGGGGCCATACAATATGGTGTTTTTGCAACTGGTCTCGCTCCCTCTTCCAAATTAATTTCGAATTCAATTTCTCTGTTAGGAGGGAGTCCTGGCAATTCCTCAGGGAAAAGTTCTTGGAATTCACATACAACTGGAACAGCTGTAATGTCTTTCTTTCCTTCTATGGTTGCTTTAACCATTACGAGGATAACGTCGCATCCTTTTCTGATTTTCTTAGAGGCTTTTAATGCTGAAATTAACATTTTAGATACTTCGCCTAACCCTCGGAAGACTGTTATACTTTGATCTGCACATGTCACCATAACTTCTTTTCTTTTACAGTTAATTATTGCTTCATGCTGGACTAACCAGTCCATTCCCAAGATCAAATCAAATTCAGTAAGTGGTAAAACCACTAAGTCCGTTATAAACTTTTTATCATTCAACTCGACGGATACTATTACTCGTTGCTGTCAACTAAACATTGGCCTTTATGAACTTTTCCACACTTCCCACATTTCTGCTCCTGCCCCAGAGGCTGCATCACACTGCCACTTTCCGTTGGACGAGGTCGTTTCCCGGAGTCACTAGATTTCCCTGAAGTACTTGTCTTTACTGGAAGCTCCTTACTCTGAGTCCATTGTGCCCTCTTCTTTCCAAATTCCTTTCTTCTTTGAGTCTTTTCAGCATCTATTTCCATCAAACGAGCTTTCTGCACCAAAGCCCCATAATCCTGAATTTCCAAAGGCACCAGGATTGCTCGAATGCTGTCTCGTAAGCCTTCTTGGAACCTCCGACATCTCTCTTTTTCGTTAGGCACAAAAGCTTCAGCATAAAAAGCTAAATTAGCAAACTCCGTTTCATATTCAAGTACGAAGCGGGAACCCTGCACTAGCCGTAAAAATTTATCTTGCAATAACTTCTTCTCCGTTTCTGGTACAAACCAACCTGTAAATTCTTGTACAAAAGTGGTCCAAGGAATATTAACTTGTCCTCGACCAGATAATCTACCACGTACATTTATCCACCACCGTTTAGCCTCCCCTTCAAGTAGGAAAGTCACCAAGCTCACCTTTCGATCCTCTGGGCAAATCATTACTTCAAAAATTGTCTCGATGCGTGAAATCCAGTCCTCAGTCTCTAAGGGAGAGAAACCACCCCGAAACACAGGCGGCTTCAACTCTAAAAATTGCTTCAGATCCACATCAAGGTGCCTTTGCTGCGATGGTACAAAGGGCTCTACTAATGGTACGGTAGGAGGGACATCCCGCACCATTTTTATAGCCTCTGCCAGCATACGAGCTAAATCTGTCAGTTGAGGTTGACTCTGTTGCTCCACTTGTGGATGCACTGCTTGTTCCACTGGTATATGTTCCTGTTGAGGAGGTACTTGATGTGCAGGATCACTACCTTCAGACCTCGTTTCTTGGGCAATTCCCGAAGGATCCTTAACACAAAGATACATTAATCAGTTTCCATGCATCTTTACTTCGTAATATTGACTCTATTTATGTATGTACATACTCATTGTGGCCAGGCATTGAAAACCTGGGAAAGTAGCTATTGTGGATGAAGCGTAAATTAATGGTGAAAGTTTACTTTTATCTGAGTAATATAATGATGCAAGGTACAAAATATTGGGAAATGTAATTATGAAGTGCTGGAGGAAATAAAAAAAACACAAAAGTACATAACTGCCTCGAGATTCATCCTCTCTCAGAATCCAATTCGAGTGAACAAAAGAGAAACTCCCATTGTCACGTTTTGGCAAAGCATAATATAGCTATAGATTTATTTAGCTAAAAAAAACTATACATATACATAATAACATAATACAAAAAGAATTAGAAAATAAAATAAAATCAGAGCTTGAGCCTAAACTTGCTGCCGCTAGTTTTAACACTGATCAGACTCCCAGCAGTCAAACTATTGACCACAATATCACACCTCACTCTCGCTCTAATCTTCGGCATTTTGAGTTTTCCGAGCTTGACTTTGACCGGAACATCCCCCTTGAATCTTAACAGCACCCTCCACGTCTCCTGCTGTTGGTGCAGCGCCGTGCTGATATGGCTCCGTAGGTGCGCCTCGCCGTCGAAAGATTCATTCTTTCAGCTCACAACCTTTCGTTGTTGAAAGAAAACAGTAATCCTACAAATAAACTCAATATATTTCATAATATATATATTGGATCATTTAGGAAACCAATGGAGCAACTAAGGAGTACCTGAAATAATATATAAAAGGTCCTAAAAACTTGAATCAAAGAGACCCTCTGCCTCATGTACTTGAATTCAGCTTCCTCTTGTTGGTTTAATATGGGCCTGAATTAAAACAAAGTCACACCTGGTCAGCAGGAATCAAATCAATAGAAAAACTGAAGCAAAGAAATCAGATCAATACAAAATGTTACTTATACCTGCTTTCAACTTTTATTCAAAGTTATATTCTGATAATACTATTTTCATGTACAGTCAACGCAAGTGATATTGATCATGTACATTCAACGCAATTGATATTGATCATGTTTGAACTCAGTTTTTATGAAATCATAGCAACTGGGTCAAGCATGAGTACATGTTGAACGACAAAGTTGCTTATCATTTTCTCAACTGGGTCAAGCAGATCACATTTAATTTAATGCCGCATAAAACTTAGGTTGGTTGGCAATGTGTTCTCTTAAAGAGTAAGCATCTTGTGCGTCCATAGAAATCATTGCACATAGTTCTATACAACATGAACATCTCTCGCCCAACTGGATAGCATTTGTAATTTTTTTTTCGTCGGCCCATGTTGCCTCTGCGACCTTCTTTGCATACTTGGGATCATTACAGATCAGAATGTTATCAAACAATGCTCATGCTGTAAGTTGCTAATTGTCCAGAGTAATTAGAGAAAATAAATTAACGGTGCTTATCACAATAATTGTGCTTGGATAAGAGGGTAAAGCATGAGCCACCGTGCGAGCACTGAGTGGATGCCTTAACGAACAAAATGGTATATGAATCTGGAGAGAAGTGAAGTAACTGTGTTTGGATAAAAGGGTAAAGGATCAGCCACCGTGCGAGCACGGAATGGATGCCTTAATGAACAAAATGGTATATAAATCTCGCGAGAAAAAGGACACTTAATAGGAAGATATAGTTTATAGGAGGTTTAGGTATACAACCATAAGCCACTGCGATGGTGGTCGCGGGCTCCATGATAAACTCCACTATTATTCCAACCTCAACACAGTTTTCTTTTTTCAAAATCTCAGCCCCTCAAATTCACAACGTCCGCCTGCACATTGACTGCATATATAGTTGATCACTAATCTCCTTCATGCAGTCATATTCATGATGAGAGCAATTTCAGCATGCGTTCTTCATGATTGCCATCGACAAACCAATGAAAGCTTATAATTGTGTCGTAGGTGGCAGTGGTTTTCACATTTGAATGTTTTTTGGGGCATATTTAGATGAGTACTGAGTTGCGCAACATGCATTAATACAAAATTTAGAACAGGACAAAGAGCTCGTATTGTAGGTAAAATGCTCGTACCAAAATTCTACGTTAAAACATATTTATCAAACTCGAAGCAGTTGAGATCTTCTATTCTTTTGTTCATATCCACCTTAAGTTTTGATGATCAAAGCTTATAATAATATATAAAATTACTAAATGAACGACAGAAGTATAAAATGTGTAGTAATATCAAATTACATATTATCTCATGAACTGTCAGTTGATGGCGATATAGATGGTGATGTATGCAATTAAGTGTTGAACTCTGATGTTATCTTATAGTAAAAGAGATTTGAAATAAAAACATCTAAGAATATAGCTAATTACCTATTCCCTGAATATCCATGAAATGAGATCAAACCATGATTTCGAATTTATAGTACAAAAACATAGATCTGCTGGAAGTAAAGTTGAAGAAATTAGTAGCATCTTACAAATTGCAAAAAATGCGAATAAATCAGCAAGCATCATGAGGTTATGTTAATGGAAATTACATGACAGTGCTCGCATTTACACAGAGCTCTCAGCCAAGAAATCTGAGAAATCCCATAGGAAGTAACTGTTCTGATTCCCCAAGATCATTTTCTATCCACCTTCATTGTGCTGAAACCGCTACTCAGCTTGGTCACTGCTACTAAAAAAACGTAAACACTCAGCTCTGTGGGGAATCAGAAGAAAAAAAAAAGCAATAAAAAAGGAGAACCTGCAGCAAGCGTACCTGTGAAAGAAGACCCGGTACCAAAGGGGCATGTCGTTGGGGGCTCGCAGAGAGAGCTTGCATGTGAGATGAGGACAACTGATCCCTTGAATTCCAATCACATCAATTTCAAGCAAATGTTTTATTAGGTCAGCATACATAACAAAAAAACAGTTGAAGTGTAAGAAGTGGGGGTGGACCTGGCCGCACACAGCAGGCAGGAGGATATCGGAATTACCACAAACATTTCAGTTGGTGGCAAAACTCGGGGGGGGGGGGGGGGGGGGGGAGGACAGGACGGAACTTGCGAGGAGTAGGATGACGACCAAGCTGAGCGGCAATTGTTCTTGGACCTACAAATCGGAGGTAGAAGGTATTCAAAAACGAAAATACAAATGAAATAAAAAACGAAAGTTAAAATCGAAACCGAAACGGAGAATGAAACTAAATCACGCTTACCAGCAGTGGATTGAAGGTATCAAACAAAAACGAAATCAGAGCATAGCAACCTGCAGCGATGCGCAACACTTTTCTGCGGCAAACCGCAACGATATGCATATGCAGCAAAAGCGCTGTGGGTTGTCTGCGGCAGCTAACAACTCCGTCTTTGCGAAGGTTTGTTGCAGCATCATATGAAAAGTGATTAAAGAAACAAAATATGATAATTGTAGTATTTTCTATTTGTGAAGAAGTCTTGTAGTAGTATTGTTTACAAAGGTTGCCATATATATGTAAACATGTACAAATTTAGAAGTATTTATATCATCGTTTTAAGAAGAAGTAAATAAAGAAGTGTTTCGTATGTAGGGAAGAGTTACCAAAATTGGTTTGGAGTGATATTATGAGAGCATGTAAGGAGGACGTAGTATAACAATGTAGCAGGGACATTAAGACGTAAAGCTGTTTTGTTCGGTGCACATCAACCTGGGCCTGCAATCAAAAACCATATGAGCACAATGAATAGGTAATAGTTTAATGCTTTTGATAATGGAAGATCAAAAAACAGAGGTGAACATTAAAAAGTCGGCATTGATGATGTTTAATTTGTAGGGAGATGTAGTCACCTCTATTTTCTTGAGAGAATCTTAAGAAATACATAAAGAAAGAAAACTTGTATAGCAAAGTGCAGTGGATGATCTCAGTAAATAACAATATGATCTATGTCAATTGTATGGTTGACGTAAGCCGAAAATGATGTTCTGTATTTGTATTGTTAATGTGTGATGATGTTGATTAGGAAGATATCCCAGGCAAGGTAATAAGAGTAGGTTAAAAGGTAATAAGAAATTGTGGTGAAAGTTTTATCAGCAATATTACTCCTCTCATACACATCTCCCCATTCCCTGCCCACCGTATATTTATTACTCGGCGATGTTCAGCAAGTAATCCCTCCCAGCAACCCATATATACTTCTTTACCCTTCCAATATGGTCATGTATATATGTAAAAATATAAGCAGTCATCCCCAGTCTTACCCTAACCGAAGTAGTAAACTTGAAGAACACTGATTTTACAGTGAATGACAGCATTATTTTCAGTTTACTGAAACTTTTTTCGTATATCTGCAACCGTCAATGATGTACTTTAGGAGTCTTTTTGTAAAAAGAACTGATAGTGAATGCAATGATTTGTTTGGGAAAAATTGATATTGCCAAGTGGAGCGGCGAGGTGGAGCGGCGAGGGGACGAAGAAATCGCGGGACGCCGTCGATAGAGCGAGCGAAGCAGAGCGAAAATCGCGGTAGGGGAGTGATGGGGGAGGAATTAGCGGCTAGATGAAGGCAGCGACGGGAATTTAAGACGGGATCTTTATTTGCTACATACGCTACTTTGAAACGCAAAACATTCCTATATACACAGTGGAGCAAAGAAACCGCGCCAAACGGAGCCTAAATGCATAAATTATTTTGCTTTAATGACTACATGTATACACACTTTCATACTAATGACATCTTAAGCTACAAAGGAAATCTTATTTTTGTTTAATTTCATTCAACATCATGGCTGCGGGGCCATTAGACATTTCAAGATTCACCAAGAAACCATCAAATGCTTATTTTCCGGAGTTGATGCCAGTTCAGGAGTCAAAGAAGCAAATTATTAAGAACAAAGCTATTATGAAAGTTAACTATCAATGAAAGAAGAAGCAAATAAACGGAGAGAAGTTGTATTACACTCTTAACTTAAGTATAGCAAATCCCCCTAATGAATATGTAGAGATGAAATATATCAACAATTAAGTTAAAATTTGAATTTTTAAGGCAATATCTGATCAAAAAATAAGGCAAAGAAGGTTTAAAAGCATAAGCATGATGAATGTTTACATTGCCTGAAACGAATCCAGGTAGAAATGTGAACAGAAACAGCAATTGCAAGTACAATACAATTCTCGTTGATTAAATAGATAAAAAAAATAGCAGATTATTAAAATCAAAACTAAGAATCCTAGATAATTTGCAGTGAACAACTACAACAAAAGTAAAATATCTTGTTATTAAATTTCATGGATGCGGGTATTAGGTAAAATAACACATTCAAAGAATGAGGTGAGTGTAAATTACTCTGCTCTTGATTCCATACTTGCAGGCAAGGCTATAGAGGGAGCTAAAAACTGAAGATGTGAAGGATTTGAATAAGCAGAAACTTTTCCCTTAGAGAAGAGAAAGATCATATAAATAAATAAATAAATAGGAATGGAAGTTAGATGAGATACAGTAACGTAGATGAAAACAGGATCGAAGAGAGGTCATCGCAAGGGAAGTGCTTACCTAACCCGGTGTCGTTGTGAGAAGCGTAATTGGAGTCGGAGGTTGGCAATGGCCTTCGTTGCTCAAAACTACATCATATCCACCGTAAACCCTAAAAAGTTGGAGAGGAGTTATCAGATGTTGTAGAGTGGAGTTCAGGGGTAGTTAGGAAGAACCAGAGAAGAATAAGTAGGGAAAATGAAGAGGAAACCAGAGGGGAAAAGCCGTAGGGAGATGGAGTTCGTGGACGATCAGGCAGAGCAGATCGCGCAGTCGGAGTTTCGTGGGCGAGGCCGACGAAAGCAGTGTTGTTGGAGAAGAAGAGCGGTGAAACGGCTGTAGCAATCTTCACGGGGATGAGTTGAGGTGCGAATGAGTTATGTCGCTGCCAAAAACGAAGCGGAAGCGGCGCCGTTGGAGAAGAGGAAGAGTACCGGCGGAGCAGGAAGCGGCTGAGAAGTGAGCTATCGCGGCGGGTCTTGCGGAAATAAGGAGGAGAAGCGGGGAAGGCGCTCCATTACTAAGCGGGAAGCGGCGACAACAGCGGTGGGAGCACACGCGGCGAGAGGAGATGCCGACGCGGAAGCAGCCGCTCTTCCTCGCTGACAGCGCGTCGCGCCGTGACGGAGGCGGAGCGGTACGAAGAAGCAGGAAATGACGAATTGGAGAAGCGGCGGAAGGCATAGAGGCCGATATGAAGGAAGAAGCGGAAGGGCGAAATCGGGAAACCTCATCTCGCGTGACCGAGCCGTCCGGCACTGTAGCAACCTCGATACTTTCTTATTTAATATAGATATTTATACGTTTTTTAACAGATAAATATATATATCTATATTAAATAAGAAAGTATCGCATTGCTGCGTGACCGAGCCGCGCCAAGGAAATCCCGGAACTGCCCTCGCCCCGTTCTACCGTCGCAGCTTTCAAACCCTTCCGCCGCTTCTTCGCCCCGATCCCCTTCGTCACGCATCAACGCGGTGGCAGCAGCATAGAGCGACGGCGTGTGTGTCTGCGTCTCCCCCTGCCGCGTGTGCCCTCTACACTCGCCGTCGTCGGTCACGCGAGAATGGGTATGGCGGAAAACCCCTTCCACCGCTATTTCTTCGCGCCGCTCTTCAACGACTGCTTCACCTCCATCGGCGCTCCACGATTCCTTTTTCTTCCCAGCTCTGCTTCGATCGCTCCCGCCCTCCCTCTTCGTTCTATTGCCGCTCAGCGTCTCTCGGGTCCGCCGACTTACTCCTTCCTCTTCGTCGACATCCACCGCCGGTAAGTACTCTTTGTTTTGATTTTAATTTCGTCTCCTCCTTCCTTCTGTATCTCCAATTTCTGAATCGGAGAGCCCCGATCCGTCTACTTCCTCGCCCTCTGACTTCCTCTCGCCGCTCCTCTGGCGCCATTTCCTTCCTCACTCCACCGCCACGATCGCTCTCTCTTTCTCTCTCCACTGCATTTCTCTGTGAACAAAACCTTGCTACGGCTCAATCCCTTTCTTCTCTTCCTCCTCGATTTATCTTCTTTCGCGCCACTCCTTCCGATGTCGGCCCGGCCGACTGGGGCTATGTTGCTCTGATTTTCTGCGGTGCCACACTTATGATTCTTCTTCTTTCTACTAGAAGCTCTCCTACGACGGCCCAGTACAGATCTCGCCGTTTCTGCGCTGCCTGGAAGGGGCCCGATCCTCCCTCTGCTTCTTCCTGCCCCCACTGTCACCTCTCCTTCGATCTCTTACATTTCCCTGCGCCTATTTGCTGCTCCTCTGTGACATTCTAATTTGATGCTGTTTTTTTACAGCTCGTCGCCGTTTCTGCGCTGCCTGGAAGGTTGCGGATTGTCCGTCTGCTTCTTCCTCCGCCCACTGTGAGTTCTCCTTCTCCCTTACATTCTTCTGCGCTGATTTGCTGCTGCTCTGTGAGCTTTTCATGCGCTGCTGTTTTTCCATCATCTGCTACTTACGAAAAAATTTGTGCCTCGCTTCACATAATTACAGTCAATTTATGCTCATGCTTGCAATGTCCACTTTGCTTTATGAAATGTTTTATCCCCTCAGTTATTTTCTTACGTTCTTAAAATTTGCTCTTCATCATTTTTTTATAAGGTTTCAATATTTTATTGGTTTTCGTGTTTGCGCTGCAAATAGCATTTTCCATTGGCCTGTAGCAGTACGGTGCAAGCATTGTAAATATTTCAAAAAATTTATCTTAGTTTTATTATTATTATCAGAACAAATATGAAATGCTGCGGCATGAGGCAAACGTGCATGAAATATTGGAAACTGCATTGCTACTAAATGGTATACCACCGATGTTTCATAGCTTTCTGCCAAAAAGGTGAGCAACTTTATGCCTGACAAGCACCCTTCGTTAGGGGGTAATTAAGAATGCAAGTAGATGGTATTATGGATACCTCCGTTTTCTACCTGCATACATTTCAAAAATGCTTAAGGTCAACATGATGTATAATTGTATAAGCTGTACAACATTTTACCTGTTCTTAACATTTATTTTGCTGCTCCTTCACTTACTATTTTGAAGTATTTCTTACTGACATGTTCGATGAGACTCTTTTCCATGGAGGAAAATAAAAGAAATCTGCTAAACTTGCATCGGTGTCGAGATCGACACCATTATATGATTGTTCAATTTAACTATGAATAAAATGTGGGGACTAAGAACTTATCAACTGAAAATTTTCAATCCCAAATCAAAGGCGTGCGCCTCCAGATTGATTGATCATCTAATGTCCTTTAGGCTCACACATCGCTTTTTGTTCTCTACAGTGTGCTCGCACGCTGTATGTTTCTTTTCAGGTTCTATACTCTATTTTCTTCTCACCTCACAATGAACAGGTTACACATTTTTCCTACATTTACGCATTTCCGATGATGGAGATCGCTTCTCCATGACCTTGCCCATTTCCTCACCTACCAAACGTGCTTTGATCAATCATATTGTTCACACTATTGATTAGGCTGTTCTCTTTACAGTTGATTGATTTTATTTCACTACAAATGTCAACAACACCCATGAATACAATTGAATCTGCAAGGGTGCAGCTCTTCTTGCCGTTCGTCGACTCGCACTGCTCCTTCGTGCAGCCGCTCAAAAGCCATGTCTCACATCCCTTAAAAACTTTCCCCGACCTCCTATTTTCTGCCTTGCGGCGCAGCTTCATTGCCCTTCATTGCCATTTGCATGCTCCTGAACACCAACTACGCGTATTCCTTCCTCTACTTTTCCCACCAACAGATTTTGTGATCTATTTACTCTAAAAGCTTGAAGCCACTCCTGCAAAAGTTCAGCAAACTGTACACATTGACACTGCATCTGTGTAGCTCCCAAGACACACCGACAAAAGAAAGACTTTCATCATCCATATTACTCCATCTTTCTTCACTGTTTTTACATTTATAAAGCTGTTCTATTCACTAGCAAACAAAATTTTAGCAAAAAATATAATCTGTGCATACCTGCAGTTATAAATTGGCCTTGACACTTCACTTAATAAATTTACTGCACCATTTTACTTGCCAATGATAGTCATTTTGCTGCACCTTTTACTAGGCTCTGATAACTATCTTTTACTTTTGTTTTTTCTGTGTAGTAATTGTTGAACTCTCATGTGCTCAAAATGATTATTGAGGAGTTTTTATTTTTTATTTTGTTATTACGCTAGATAAATGATCAGATACAGAGCTAAATTTAAACCAAAATGAGAAAACATAGTGTATAATAATTCATTGCACTGTAGTTATATGTATTCTTGGATTGCTATGTTTATAGTTTTGATTTTTGCTGTCTGTGTATACTATCTTCAATAGCAGATAGTTGTAGGATGTCTCTCTGTATTCAGATGTTGTAGATTTTGTATTCAGATTTGATTTCCTGTACTTTTTTTTAAAGTTTACAGTTTAGATTTTTTAATTATAGATTATAGTTATAATACCATTTCACACATTATATTTTTGATTCTAGGTGATAGATTACACCTTTCATTGTAGTATATAGTGTTGAGTTGTAGATTATAGATTACAGTTTATACGCACTGATAAACTAAATAATGTGCTTCTCTCCTTCCCGCTTGCTCATCCAATCAGTACCAACATTTCTTCCAACTTCTGCTCCTTTTTACCACACTGCTTCTGCTCCTATCCAATCCATTTTATGTTCATTCCGCTCGAGTTTACACTTACACACAAAAGAGTTCACACTTCATTTCTCTTAACAAATAAAGCGTCGTTGACAACTCGCTTAATTTCTTATGTTTACGTTAATTCTTTGCTCACAATGACGCATGTACTCCTCCTCCCTGCTGCCTGCCTGCTCTCTGTCTTGCCGCACAAGAGATCCCTATCGTGCTCTAACCCATCCACCCCCTTCCTCTTTCTGCTTCAACAGCGCCCTTTTCATCTTCCTGCTCAGCTACTCCTCTGCACTGCGCCATTTCTGCTCTCCTGCTTGCTCTTCAATCGTCCTCCGCTGCTTCGTTGCCAAACTTAACGTCTTCTTCTTGCAGGTTCCCTCATGAGTTCTATCTGAGTGAGTGCACAGTACAATAATTTCAGGTGAACTATCTAAATTTTATTGCGCTTACATTATGAGCGCCTCTTCTGCTTCCTCTATTTTTATTCGTCCGTAATTTACACCTCTGTCGACAAAGTTTTCTCCTCATCTATTTCAATTTTGCACTTCTTTGCCCCAGAGAAATCCATTTGCAGTTCTGCAAACAATCCAGGTCATTGACCCCGTCTCCTCACATAGATGGATACCAGGAAATGCTCGCAGCTCGCAATCGTCGCTTCCAACCTCATCTTCCACCATAACCTCCAAAAAAAAACCTCATCTACCTACATTCTTCCTTACCGCCGCTCCACTCCGTCTCGCTTCCTTCCCCTTTCTAAACTCAAAGGTATGCTGTCTTCAACTCCTACTCTTCAATCCCTACTACGAATCCCGGCTGACTGTCTACTCGGCCAAAATTACTAAAAATTATGAGATAAATTTAGATTTACTCCACTCGGTGTCATACTTTGGGCCCAAAATATACTCATGGCAAGCACGACCAATAGTGCCCCCCAACAACTCAATGTTCCATGTTCACGGGCTCCCCCTTCACCAATCTCCCTCCGCCAACCAATGACATTGCCTCGCACGTCCTTCCGTACACCCTACAGACGTTTTGCTTCATCCAGACAACTCCATGCGGTCATATGATTCGGACAACAATTATTGTGCTGCCCTATTATCTTCGTGAACCGTCTTTCATTGTTCCAATCACCTGTCTTACATTCTCTCAATTCGTCCTTGCAACTGTGCGTTTACTGGATTCCTTACAGTGACATTGTGGATTTCCAGGTATTCAACCGCCACTGAATTTTTGATGGACCCCGATCATACCGTTGGCCACATGAACATTGATGCTCAGTCTACTATTCGTCCTCGAAGACGGCCGCGTGTACAATCTACAGCGGAACCACTTGAACATGCGCACACCTACTCTTCTGCCTTAATAAGAAATGCACACATGACAGAAGCTGAAATCGAGGCTCAACGAGCTTCTAATCGGGCGCGTTCACAACGACGAAGAGCCCTGATGAGTGATGAAGAACGTGCTGCGCAACGAGCATATAATCGATCTTACCAAAGAGCAAGACTTCTGCGTATGACAGAACAGCAACGCATAGAGCGTAGAGAGAACAGGCGTGCTACAAGTCAGAGACGCCGGCAGCAACACCACACGCAAGATCATGGCTTCGACAATCACTCCATTCCTTCAGAACAAGCACAACCACGTACAGTCCCGCCAACGTCTCCCAGACATGTCCAAGGTACAAACATTATATGCATTATGATACGTGTACGTGTACTATGTTTTTATATGTCATCATAAATTCGTGCAACCTAATTACACAGTGACAGATTCAAATACTGTTGTTGTGCATAGATACTCTTTGACAAGTATACCATATTTATCGCACCTTCGTGCTGAACAACTGATTGGAATTGTCGAATCATCAACGTGCCAACCGCGTCCTTCACTGCTGTCTGAGTTCACCATCCCAACATTATCTTCTACCTCAACTAGTCATGCAGCTGCAACCACATATGACTTTATTACCGCAATAACTCCTGTTCCAACATTGTCACATCCACAGGTCGCGTCCACATTACGTCCAGACGTTGGGCAGTACACACCTCATGTGCCACATGAACATATGTTAGCGTCTATTAATTCAGATGGTAAGTTCTTCATATTCATCAAGTTTGTGTGCTGCTACTATTATAATAAAACTCATATTTCTCCGACAGAAAATGTTATCACCTCCACTCAACTGCGTGCCCACGTAGATTATAACAATGTTGCGCGCATTCGTGCCCCACGTCGTGCTGTATATCATAACAGTGCACGCATCTGTGAAGACACCCAACATATTATATACTTACAACTACAGCGACCACATTTCTGCTGCTACTGTAACGCTAAACTGTTTGATGGTGAGACAGAAACGCTCTGTTGCGCCAATGGACGAGTTCAAATTCCACCCATACCTGCTCCGTCTGACCTTTACGATTTGTTCACGGCTGATTCTGCTGAGGGCCATCATTTCAGAAGATACATTCGCTCATACAATCATGTTTTCTCTTTTACCTCTATGGGTGTGAACTTAGATGAAACGTTAGCAGGCCAGCAGCATGCCATATACACATTTCGGGCTCACGGATCAATATATCACAGAATTGGTTCTCTGTTACCTCCTGCAAACAGCCGCCCTAGATACCTACAACTATACATCTACGACACTGAACACGCGCTAGATCATCGTTTGCAAGAAAACACAGAGCTTGATTGTGCAGTGCTTGAGAAAATACAAAATATTTTGTACTCAGTTAATCCGTTTGTATTAATGTTCCAACAATTAGCTCGACATGAAAATATTATGAACTGCAGCTTGGTTATCAAGGAACGTCCTGCGCTAGGCCCTCAATATACATTGCCAACTGCATCATAGGTTGCCGCTATAATTGTTGATGTGGACGAATATTTAGAATCAAATGAGCGCAATATAATTTTGAAAACAACAAAAGGTCAGTTTATTACTATTCCAGAATACTGTGGTTACTACGACCCCCTGCAATATCCACTGCTCCTCCCATATGGCACATTCGGGTGGTTGGCTGAATACAAGGGTTCAAATAATCGACGTGTTAGTTGCTGTGATTATTACTCATACATACTCCAGGTTATACTCAAACAATTGAACTGCCACGCCCACCTACATCTGCTGTTTTAATTGTATTTAATATTTTACTTATATCATCATAGGATCGTCAGCCAACATTATCATTCCTGCTACACGGCTGTCGTCTACTACAACAATATGTTGTTGACAACTACCTTAAAATTGAAACTCAAAAACTTCGATGGATCAAAAATAATCAAAAAACCATTCGAGCAGAATTATATTGCGGTTTACAGGACTGTCTAACTGCTGGAGAAAATACTGGAGGTATATATGTAGTTATTTCAATATCATATGCGTTACACTTTCGATTTCTATGTTGCACCAGCTTCATATGAGAATATTCCTCTGTCACAGCAAATATTGGTCGGCGCGTTATTCTTCCATCATCCTTTATTGGAGGCCCTCGCGATATGTACCAGCGTTACCAAGATGCAATGTCCGTTGTACAGCATTATGGTAGACTTGATATATTTCTGACGATGACGTGTAACGCTTCATGGCCAGAAATTACAGAGGCACTATACCCTTCACAAACGCCGCAAGATCGTCCTGATTTGGTTGCTCGAATATTTCATGCTAAATTTGAGAGATTAAAAGAGGATATCTTCCATAAACATGTTCTTGGAAAAACTGTTAGTCATGTTCATGTGATTGAGTTTCAAAAACGAGGTCTGCCCCATGCTCATATGCTCATTATGTTTGATACGTCAGATAAAATGAACACTCCAGATGACTACGACAGAATTGTTAGTGCAGAGCTTCCTCATGTTGAGCATGAGCCAGAACTACATAATGCTGTTGTGCGACATATGATTCATGGCCCGTGCGCGCACGTAAACACTCATGCGAGTTGCATGAAGCATGGTACGTGTAAAAAAGGTTATCCAAAAAACTTTGCTAATCATACTGTGCAGGGAGCAGATTCCTACCCAATCTACCGACGTCGTGATAATGGCCGATATTTCACGCTCCGCCGCAGTCATGGGTATGCTGTTGATAATCGATGGATTGTTCTGTATAATCCATGGCTACTGCTCAAATATGACTGTCATATTAACGTAGAAATTTGCAGTAGTATCAAAAGTATCAAATACCTATATAAGTACATTCACAAGGGCCCTGATTCTGTTGCAGTAGAAGTCCACCCTCTTCCAGATCATAATGAGATTTCTCATTATATAAACGGTCGTTGGATATGTCCTCAGGAAGCATGCTGGAAGATATTTCAATTTCGTATGTACCAAACATTTCCGGCAGTCATCCGTTTACAAATCCACTTGCCCAACAAACACCAGGTGCAATTTCGTACCACTGATTTAATAGAGGACGTTCTTGCCAGTGAACGGAATTGTCGGACAATGTTAACTGAATTTTTCAGAATTTACGACACGCAGCAAGAAATACGTAATTATCTCTACACAGAATTTCCTAAACACTATACATGGAATTCGACGTCCAGAACATGGATCAAACGCCGTCGTCATGTAAAAGTTATTGGCCGCATGTACTCTGTACATCCATCTGAGGGCGAAAGATTTTATCTGCGTATGCTTCTGCATCATATTCGAGGCCCTAAATCTTTTGACCATCTAATGACAGTTGATTCAACTATACATTCAACATTTAAGGAAACTGCTGAACATTATGGTTTACTTGAACGAGACAATAACTTACATAACTGGATGCGTGAGGCCCGGCAATTTCAGATGCCATCTGCACTGCGTACGTTATTTACTACAATTTTACTTTACTGCAACCCTACAGAGGTTAGGCAGTTATGGAATGACAATTACACTGCAATGACTGAAGATTATATCTCCTCCAGTTATATCAACGATGTATGTATTCTAAATAAGCTCCTTCATGAAATTGAATATACTCTACAGCAACATAACAAAAGTATTTCACAGTTCGAAATTCCTCAAATATCTGCACTCTCTGCAAATATGATCCTCATCTCAGGTTTAATTGAAGATGAACTCTCGATACCACTCTCACATACAGATCTACAGTCTATTGCAAATTTAAATCCTAACCAGATGTATGCATTTCAAACTATTATCGAAACTATCCGACGTCAAGAGAGGGCTATTTTCTTCATAGATGGACCTGGGGGGACCGGAAAAACGTATCTCTACAAAGCAATCATTGCACATTTACGCCATGATGGCCATATCGTGCTTGCTGCTGCATCATCGGGAATTGCTGCAACCTTCCTTCCGGGTGGAACAACAGCCCATCAAAAGTTCAAAATTCCAATCCCAATAGAGGCAGGTTCATTTTGCACAATTGAGAAACAGTCTGAATTGCAAAAACTTCTACGACAATGTTCCGCAATTCTGTGGGATGAGGCTCCAATGTCGCACAAACACGTCTTCGAGGCTGTTGATCGCTCATTGCAGGATCTTCTTGACATACGCCAACCTTTTGGTGGGAAAGTACTAATCATGGGAGGGGATTTTCGCCAAGTTCCTCCTATCGTAATTAACGGAACAAAGTCTCAAACTATCAATGCCAGCATTGTTACTTCACCTCTGTGGTCATCTGTACAGCTGCTCCCACTATCCCAAAATATGCGCGCTCTCCATGATCAGCAATTCTCCGAGTTTCTGCTTCGCCTTGGAAACGGTGACGTGACTACATACGATGACGATATGATCCATATTCCAGATTCAATGATTATTCCATGGGATGGTGAACATTCAATTACTACACTCATTAACATCGTATTTGCGGATATTTCGTCAAGTCTTACCACCACTGCTTACTGGGAAAACAGAGCATTGTTGACTCCGTTAAATGAGACTGTAACTGAGCTAAACGAGAAATGTTTGAAATTACTCCCTGGTGATGAAGTAACATACTACTCATTTGATTCAGTTGACGATGACCCCCATAATTTATACCCGCAGGAATTCCTAAATAGTCTCTCACCGGGCAATCTTCCCCCACACAAACTATGTTTGAAAAAGA
This sequence comes from Dactylorhiza incarnata, assembly GCA_033032865.1. Lineage (NCBI taxonomy): Eukaryota > Viridiplantae > Streptophyta > Magnoliopsida > Asparagales > Orchidaceae > Dactylorhiza > Dactylorhiza incarnata. The sequence goes on from JAWHQI010000491.1 coordinate 455,615, forward strand.
ATTCCCCTGTTATGCTCCTGCGAAATTTGAATCCTCGAATAGGTCTATGCAATGGTTCATGACTCCTGTGCCGTCAGTTTCAGAATAATGTTATTGAAACAGTAATTCTTACGGGTCACCATAAGGGCAAGTTAGTATTTCTACCTCGCATCCCACTAAAAAATGCAGGCGACACAAAAATACCTTTCGAACTTACTCGGAAACAGTTCCCAATTCGTCTCAGTTTTGCGTTGACTATAAACAAAGCCCAGGGGCAAACAATCAATCAGGTTGGTATCTACTTACCTTCACCTGTCTTCACACATGGTCAACTTTATGTTGCTTTATCAAGAGGTGTATCGTCATCCAACACAAAGGTTTTAATACAAAATGGAACTGTTGCTGGAGTTAAAGGAGTATGCACAAAAAATGTGGTCTTCAAAGAACTTCTTGCCAAAGTCATCGTCCAGGTGAACGCGTAACTTACTATTTAAATTACTTAAAATATACATACTGCTCTTCTCAATCGTGACTACCTTTATTTTGTCTCATTAGTAATCTCGCACAGCAACAAAAAAAATCTGCTGCCTACTAGGAGAAGTTTCAAAATAACACACCTTCACTCTACATTGGCCATTGCTTTTTCAGTTTCTTAATACGCACAAACCAACTGTTTTTTCACTGATTCTCTACTACTGTCTGTGTACAATATCTTACCGCTTACTGTACATATACCCTATGTTTACGTTACTCACGTCATTACTGCTTTTACTGTTACACTACAATCTTCAAGCATCGAACTATGCTATATATTAACAATATTCTCCACAGGTTGGTTCACTTTTGTGATCACAGCTAAACCTTCCATATCGATTCTAACACACCGTGGTATCTGCCTCTACCTTCTCATCAAACATGTCGTACGAGAACCACCTTCCGTTACCATGCAATGCATTTGATGACGCACATGATGTCCCAACACATATGCGGGATTACTACTACTTTACCTTACTGCTTAACAACCTTAGCCCAACTACCACTTATGAGGTGTAAAATGCTGAAGATCTGAAATTGCCTTCTGAGTTCACTCGCAAACACTTCCCGATCCGTTTAAGCTTCGCTTTAACTATCAACAAATCTCAGGGTCAGACAATCAAGGATGTCGGTATTTACTTACCATCCCCTGTTCGCACTCATGGCCAACTTTATGTAGCTTTATCGCGAGGAGTTGCTTCATCACATACAAAAATTTTAGTGAAAGCTGGTACCCTCACTGGATACCATGGCATTTACACAAAGAATATTGTATTTAAAGCTTTAATTTCGACAGCTTTACTTCAGGTGCGCTTCATACACCCCCTTCCTACTGTTCTCTACTTGCACATGTATTTCACTCCCACTCTGAATTTTTCAAATGCCTTTTACCTCCACAGTCTCAGCAGAAGTAATGACCTTCAACTACATTCAGTTTGACACTATGCTACAAACTGTTACACAACTCACAATTACATTTACTGCTTCAATGAACTTCTCTGACCTACTATATTTTCTTCCCTATAATATCTCCTCACTGTAAGCACTGTTACATGATCTGATGTTATGCGCTTGCCGGCCGTAACTACATCGGTCTTTCAATATATCTCATACTAATTCTTTCTCACCTTTAAAATGTATATCTTCAACTCCACATACATGCAAGTGCTATAAAATATACTATGCTACCATACATGCAGATGCATACTAATCAATCGACTTTATTTAACTCTGTCTCGCCCTGCATCTACATTCTTTTAATTTGTTTATCCTTACGTAAGGTTGCTGCTTCTACTCCGTTTGTTACTTATTGTAACTGTATTTCTTGCTATCATCACTGACATAATTATTTGTCCGGTTTTTTTTAATTGTGTTTCTCCTTTCATAGGCCTTCGTTGTATGCTTCGTTCACATCAACAAAAATCAGTAGCATTTCATCCGTTTCGCATACGTCATAATTCGTCTGTGCCTTCTGCATCTCCTACGCCAAACAGCTTCCTGCCTCTGGGCTTCCCGAATAATTTTTATGTCCGCTTCTGCCTCATCATCAAATATGACACTTACACAGCGCGAGGAATTTGCGTACAGCCGCGATGTGCCACCAGAGATGCGTGATTACTATTACTTCTCCGTACTACTGAACGGCCTCAATCTTGCCACCACTACAGATACTTTAAAGTGCATGTTTGCATCTCTTCCGGGCTTCCTTCACGCTGCTGTATGGCCCCTGACTACTGCTCAGTAATTATATTACTTTCACCGACTCACTATCTACTTCGCTCTTATTTCAAATTTGTTTGCAAAGGTCGATGTAAACACGGACGGTGAGCCTGTGGGTACGGGCGAAGTAGTATTTGCAGATAAGTTCACAATGATAGCTGCCGCAAATCAGATGGAGGGTTCTATGATTGACGGAATGAAGATAACTGCGCGTCAACTTGCGCTGTTTGATGTTAATCCAGAGTACTTTCTACGAGACTTCAACTGATACAACAACACGCAACAAACTTTGCCTAAATTTTGTTATGTATCTTCGCCAATCTTTTTTCACCCTGTATTTCTTTCATACGTTACCATATTATGTCGTCATGTACTCTGTTCTGTGTTGTCTGTATATTTCACATTTCCTTTCGAGCATTGCTTCACTGCTTCATGTATGCTAAAACAAGCCGTTGTTGCTTCTACATGCTATTATTGTTACTGTATCTTCTAAGAAAGGCAATGACGCTTCGTACCTAACCCATGTGCAATGGTCTTCCTACTGAGGTTCTCACACTGCTTACATGATATTAGAAAACATGGATGGCAAGTAATGAGCTGCACCTTCTCATGCAAGATTTTCTATAATATCTGCGCCTTCTTTTCTGTACATTGGATTTACTTCACCATTCATTACTCTCCCTATCTTAGCATATATGTTCGAAACTCAGCTTAAAGCACATAAAATAAGATATTCTAACTGCCCGGTTGACCTGTCTCGCATGACTCCTCCGATTACCACTGTTTCTGCCATGTCATCGCGGACGTTGGCGTCAACCACTGCCTCAAACTCCAGCACAACAGGTAAACAACATTCTCTATTCTCCGCCTGTCTCGAACTCTCATAATAATGCTCTGTGTACAGTTCCTATGTTTTGGCACTCAGCTGTTTGCTGCTTCATTTGTGCTATAGGTCATCGCTTCTCTTGCTACGTTTGTTAATATTTCTCTCCTCTGTATTTTTGGATTGCTTCTGTACCTGCTCCTGTGATCAACGTATCTACACATACTACGTCTGTTTTCGCAATAAAATGTCATCCACTTCATACTTAATGGTGCGTCCCGGAGCTTTTCTCTGTACACCTGCTAAACATATCCACACACTGTTTACAATGCATGCACTCTAAAGACAAACGTACTAATCCACAGCACGATTGCTGAACAATGCATGCTATACTACTACATATATAATAGATACACTTATTATATCATGTAGTTCGTATATTATATGATCTACTATGGAAATGAACCACTACTAAGTGTTTTAAATGAATATGCCTATTTCTTAAATAGCCGGTTTAACTCTCTCAAATGACTCCCCCGCTTACTAGTGCTTCGACCATGTCATCGCAAGTGTTTCCGTCACGCCCAGCCTCAAACTCCACCACAACAAGTATACAGCCTTCTCTCTCTTCTCCGCCTTTCTGCAACTCTCATAAATAGTTACTTCTTAGTTCTGGTTTTGTGCTTGGAGGATGTCATTTGGATGATTTTTTATTTAATGAACATAGTGTGCAAATACAGGATTTCCATGCAAGTACTTTACAAGCTTCTGTTATATTATTCTGGTAATCGTTTATCCAATGTCTTCATTTTTATGATCCATTTGTTATTTTTGCAATCAAGATTATAATAAATTGCTCTCAAACGCCATTTCTTTTATAATTTCAAGTCTTCGATCAACCATTTCTCAGCATTTGGTTGACAACAGAGCATTTGGCAGATACAGCTCCTGAGTATTCTATGTATGGAAAAGCCTGTTGCAGGCTTGATGTTTACGCCTTTGGAGCTGTTCTTTTGGAATTCGTAACAGGAAGAAATCCTATAAATGATAAACAGACCCAACGGATGGAAATGTTTGATCATCTGGGTAAGCTCCTCTTCAACTCTACATTATCTATTTTATGGTCAAAAAATGTCAAAGCTCTATGAAATTCATTCAACTACATTTCATGCTTCACTCGCAACTTCATTTAGACCTTAATTTTCTCAACATTTACATGATTTTATTGTGTACAGATGAAATTTACCATTTACTTGATAATGTTTGTTTGTACACGTCTTCGCTTTATTAGCTAAATAATGTGAGCACGACATATTACTGTAGAGCTTTATTCTTCATGGCATGCGCAACCCGCTTGGATGCATGCGCACAAACTTGCTCATTTCATAACTTTTTGAGTTTGGTCGTTTCATGGTTTGAACCTTCACCTAGGTTTTCTAAATCTCTAATTTCAACTTGACGTTGCTTTCGCAAGATCCTGTTGCAGAAACACAGAACATGTGTATAAGTGCTACCATCTACCCAAATGACAGTTGGTACGATGATATGTTTAGGTCGACTACACAGCTGTGGTCTGAGGGACCACGGACCGAGATTGAAGGATTTAGGCTACGCATCCCGCCTGTGCCACCACGCCTCACTCCAGATGAAGAGTGGAATGATGTTTTCACAATGATTAGAAGGTAATACCGAAAAACAAAATACTATATTATTGTTTACAATGAACTACATAACACAAATCAGGAGTTCTGTGTTCTATATATTTAGGTCGTTACTTCTCACTATTTGCTCAGGTTTAAAGTGTCACATATCGGTCAGGCATTGGCATTGGCCAAAGGCCAGTCGAGGGATCAACCACAAACGATTCCCGTGCTCAGGCAGGCGAAGCCCGCCTTGAATGCCAAGCGGGCGAAGCCCGCTTGGTTGCGGGCGAAGCCCGCATTGATGCGGCCGAAGGCCGCCCGAGAGCATCGAGCACGGGCGTAGCCCGTGCGAAGATGCTCGTATATATATATGTTTTAAGTTTTTAACAGATAATTTATATATATATATATATTTATACATATTATATATATATATATTCACACACAAAAACTGTAAATTACAAAAAAAAAAAGCGCCACAAATAAAATGTGCTAGATTCAAGGTTGATAGTGGTCCGGTCGGGTGCGGCGTCGGGTACTTTTGCGTCGACCTGATCGGGGCTGGTCTCCACCAACTCTCCCCTTCTCGAAATCACTCATCTCTGGTGAGTGCTCCGAGCGGTAGTGATGTAGAAGATCAGCATCCATACGCTGGAACTCCTCGGCCAAAACCCAACTGGTTTCGGTCTCTGGTGTGCCATGCCAACGAACCAAGTATCTCTGAAAACCACCATCAGTAGTGGTCACTGTCTCATCATCCAATATCTGCTCGGGAACCAAGATCTGTTGCGGAAGTCTGTCAGCTGCTCTGGGATCTGGTATGGAAGAATCACCTGGTGTCTCATGCTCAGCCTGAAAGCTATCAGTGGAAAATGGAAGAACTGCAGATGGTGTGTCAGTAACTGAATGAGTGTCGGTGTGTCCAGAATGTGGCTCCTCACTAGCACTCACCAACCCAGAAGAATCAAATGGAGGAGAAGGCAATGGAAAATCTAGAGACTCATGTGGATAATCGTGGATAAAGTCAGATCGGCTACATTAAAAACTGGATTTGCTCCCCAAACGGAAGGCATTTCAAGTTCATACGCATTTTGCCCAATCCGCTTGACCACTCTAAAGGGTCCAGTTCTACGATTAGCTAACTTCTTTACGGTACCCGAAGGTAACCGTTCCGGATTTAGCCGAACCATCACCAAGTCATCCATTTTGAAACTTGTAGCTCTTTTATGCCTGTTAGCTTGAGTTGCATTTACGTCAAAAGTACTATGCAATTTCCGCTCATTTTTCACGCAAATCATGCAAATGCAAATGATGAACTACTGACACGACTAGCTCCACAAACCAGAGATTTTAGATACTAGACGCAACTCCTGAGATAGGTACGTGATCAGGAGGCTCGGAAGGTGGCTCATAAAAGACTTCATCGCGCGGGCGATGAACATTCAAGTGAAAATCAGAGACATCGGTGATAAGATATAAAATCAACGATTCATCGAGTGCACCCTCAAACTCGACTATGCAACTAAGGATAGATACATCTCAAATGTGTGGTGAACCCATATGTGGTTCATCTGGGGGTTCACCGGGAGGGGTATAATAAAATTTGTCACAAATATGACGAGTACCGGTATAGGCTCCAATAACATATGGAGTGCTCTCATATAAATGATAATGCCCGTGAAGTGTGACCATCGTAATAAACTTACTAAGGGAATGTGAGGCATCAGGAGGCTCACCAGGTGGGACATATGAAAACTCATTGTGAATACGATGGTCTTCAAAGTGATAACCATATGCACCGATAATAAGACGCGACTCTAGAATGAAGTGAGTAGGTGGTACGTCCCATAACTCATCTAGAGTGCGAGTGATCAAATGTTTACGATCAAGCCTCACTATATAGATGTCACACTCAAAATCATCTCTTTGAGGCACTAGTGACATCAAGGGCGACAATGGAGCAGGTATCCATGTCTTGGGATTCATAAGGGTATTACTCACAGGTATCTCAACTATACATGGCCGAGGTGGTTCATCTGGAGGCTCAATAGGAGGGTCGTCAAAGAACCCATCAGTAGAGTGATGGTCCTCCAGAAGTAAACCATCAGAAAGGGTCGTGCTCCCGGAATAGGGAGAGGTGGCAACTTCGAGGTCACTACAAAGCTCTCGGCTCTCAGTCGTGATGTGACTCGGTGCGCTATCGGGTGGGGTGCACGAAAGTTCTTCACTCAATAGTGAATCTAGAATCTCGGGTGAAGTATGTGAAAAGTCTTCACTCAATGTAGATATAGTCTCTATGGTGGTCTCACTAAGTGGGGCAGACTCTCGTGGGGGTTGACTCCACACATCCTGTACTAGAATATCAGGCAGAGTGGGTGAAATTTCCCTGCCTTGGGAAGAGGAGTGCTCTCGTCGACCCTTAATGGACACCATCATGTTCGTTTTCGGAACACTAGGAGGATCACAACGTGTAGTGTACACTTGACGAGGGTGACCTCTACAAGATTCTTGAGGATAATCATGATGATCGTCCATAACATGATCATGTCGTGCTCGTGGTTGGACGTGAGTCCTACGAACGTGTGGGGGTGGTCGCGCATATAACGACTCAGTTTCCTCATATAAAGGTGACGTGTAGTATCGGTAACTGGAGTGATACTGAACTCTACCCTCATAATATGGTGTCGATGGATCAACAGGATCCACTCGAGTGCGGGCTCCATGGGGGTGGGTGTAAATGGACTCGTAATCCTCAAATAAAGGATTTCTCCAATGTGTAGACCCTTCTAGATAGTGGTGTGGGGTTTCGTGATGGGGTCTAATGGAATGCCAATCTCGAATGGGAGGTGGCATTGAACCTCGAGGGGGTACTTCTAGACTATTCATCCTACCACTAAGGTTTTTAAATCTTTCTCGCACTTGATAGACACCCTCCGTTAACGTTGTCATTTGGTGGGCGAAGGGTAGAAACCACGGGGGTGGTTCATTATCATCGCCTCCATAACTCGGGTGACCACGTTCAACTCGACGCATCTCAGAATTTACCTCTTGAGGGTGTTCAGGTGGAGTGTGATGTGGTGAACTCATGCTCACTAATCTACCACTACGCAGATGCATGCAAACACACAATTAAATTGATGATTATGCTATATAAAGAAAAATAAAATGAAAACTCCTTTTTTTGTTTTTTTGAAAAATTAAATGTTATGCGGGGTTCCTATTCTACGCAGGGTGGATTTCGAAACTTAGAAAATTTCGGAACCTGGCTCTGATACCAAATTGATGCAGGACGGCGCGTAGGGTTTGCGCGCCTGTCGGCTATTTCTAGGAAACCCCTAATGCATGCAATTAAAAATTGAAATTTTGAGCGGGCGTGCACGAACTTTAAGAAATGAAGCAACTATGTTTTATAAAGCACAAAACTACTATTTTGTTTTACAAATTGAATTTTCTTGAAATATGGTTCGATTCTAAATCCGGGGAATGAAATTCGCAACTTTCGTTCCGTTACCCTTGTTATAGCAAACGGAAATCGTGAACTCCAAATACGTTTCCGTTTGGAGTTTTCGACGTAGCATTCGCTGACAAAATCCGAGCGAAAATCCAACGATGAATCTAAAAACCTAAGAGAAAATGTAGACGCACACAAAGGAAAAGAGAGAAACAAGTTACCCACGGAAAGAGATGTCTTTCCGCAATCGAAGTCGACGGCGATCCCGCGAGGAATTTCCTCGTCACTTTCGATCTCCCGCTCCGAGGTCGGCCTCTATCGCACAAGGGCACCACGGAATAATTTCGCTCAATCTCACACTAAAGTAGTTCCACGAAATCTCAAACACTCACTAGTGTAGGGAGACCACAAACTAAACAACCTAATTTCTCACTCGCTCTCACACCCAAGGTGGTTCCACGTAATCTCTAGCACAAGAACGGAATTATCTTTAACCGTCTTAGGAAAATTCAGCCAACACAGCACTCTCCTATCTTTAAAATGGCTAATTTTGGTTCACCTCTTCAACAGGTCTCAAAGGGAGCAGTGAAACGGTAGTAGCAAATTAATGTTACTGTTCACCTTCTTCTCCAGAAGGAAACAATGGCTAAAAAAAAACTAATACCCTTCTCCTAATCTGACTCCACGACCATACATAATCTGGAAGCAGGCAAGGCACATCTAATCTCTTCTCTAATACAATACTCACAAGGGAGGCACATACAGAAATCTAAACTGAAAATAATAACAATAATCTCATTCAGAATACACGACTCCAAAACCGAATCCCTAATCACTATTCATCATCCCTGACCGGAGGGGAAACACACACAGTAAATCTTACAGGTAATAAAGACAACAATAGATTTCACTCAAAAGAAAACATTCCATCTACAGGTTTCCATATTCTGGAAGCAAACAACAAGTATCGAACCTTTTCCCGAAGCAAATACAGCAAATCCCTATTTATAGGGTTTCGAAACAGGAAAAACACGAGTAACCTCCATGAGCAGCCATGGCGGAGCTCGAACGTGGTCGAAGTGGTCGCGTGTAGAGAAATATCTGGGAGAGCGGCTCGTGGGGTGCGGCGTCGGCGAGAGGTCGAGCGTGAAGCACGCCCGGTTTGAGGCTGGAAATGAAGGAGCAGTACTTGCAGGCGGTTGCGGGAGAAGTCGTGCGCCCCTTTTCTGCTGAACAGGACTTTGACGAGCTGGGCGATGAAACTGTATATATATATATTTATACGTTTTTTAACAGATAAATATATATATATATATATATATGTTTTAAGTTTTTAACAGATAATTTATATATATATATATTTATACATATTATATATATATATATTCACACACAAAAACTGTAAATTACAAAAAAAAAAAAAAACGCCACAAATAAAATGTGCTAGATTCAAGGTTGATAGTGGTCCGGTCGGGTGCGGCGTCGGGTACTTTTGCGTCGACCTGATCGGGGCTGGTCTCCACCAATGCGTCTTATGCACTGAGTTCTTCAGCCTTTGATTGGAGTTTGTGTGGTTGTTTACTTTGATGACATTCTGATATATAGCACTGATTCTGTCCAGCACTTGGATCACCTTCGGAAGGTTCTCCAAATCCTTTTGGAGAATAAGCTATATGTGAATTTTAAAAAGTACACTTTTCTGACTAGTAGCTTGCCTTTCTTAGGTTATATTGTCTCCTCCGAGGGTATCAAAGTTGACCCTGAAAAGGTTCAAGCTATTAGATCTTGGTCTAGTCCTAAGAAAATCACTGAGGCTCGTTGATTTCACGGGTTAGCCTCTTTCTATCGTAGGTTTATTAGGAATTTTAGTGCCCTTATCTCCACTGTGACTGATTGTCTCAAGAAGGGTCATTTCGTTTGGACCGCTGAAGCCGAACACGCCTTCACTCATGTGAAGGATAAGCTTACTAGTGCCCCAGTACTAGCGCTTCCATATTTTGAGAAGATCTTTGAGGTGGATTGTGATGCCTCGCTTATTGGAATAAGAGCTGTTTTGAGTCAAGATGGTCGTCTTGTCGCCTTTTTAATGAAAAATTGAATGAAGCAAAGACACGTTATTCCACTTACAATCTTGAGTTTTATGCTATCGTCAGGCTCTCCGACACTGGCAACACTACTTGATTCAGCGTGAGTTCGTATTAAATTCCGACCATGAAACTTTGCGTTATTTGAACTCACAAAAGGAGGTGCGTCGCCACGCCAAATAGGCAGCTTTCCTTCAGGAGTTTACTTTCCAACTGAAGCACAAACCTGGTGTCTCTAATAGGGTTGCGGATGCACTTAGTCGTAGAGCTCATGTCTTAGTAACCCTACAACCGCATATCCTCAATTTAGACTCTCAGAAGGAACTATATTCTTCTGATCCTTATTTTGGTGAGATTTGGGTTTCTTGCCAATTTAGTGGGACCGATCCCTCAACAAGATATATTCTGAATGAAGGATTTTTATTTAGAGGAACTCGTCTATGTATTTGTGAAGACCCACTCCGGAAAACACTACTTAGTGAGTTACATTCCTCCGGTTTAGGAGGACATGTTGGGCAAGCTAAGCTTTTCGACCTTGCTAGCACTCGATACTATTGGCCTAACATGAAGGAGGATGTGGCCAACCTGGTTCGCACTTGTAGTACTTGCCAATTGTTCAAAGGTCATGCACAAAACACTGAGTTGTATACACCGTTGACCATTCCGGAGAGGCCGTGGAATGAAGTTTCCATGGATTTTATAGTCGGATTGCCCCGAACCAAAGGAAGGTAGACTCAATTTTTGTGGTCGTTGATAGATTTTCGAAAATGACTCATTTTATACCTTGTGAAAAAACCTCGGACGCCACCCACGTGGCTGATATTTTCTTTCACGAGATTATACGCTTACACGGGATTCCCCGCACTTTTACCTCTGATCGTGACACTCGATTTATGAGTTACTTTTGGAAAACGTTATGGGGAAAATTAAGAACCAAGTTAGAATTTAGCAGTGCCTATCATCCACAGACGAATGGGCAAACTGAGGTAGTGAATCGAAATTTGGGCGATTTTCTTAGATGTTTAGCGGGAGAACATCTGACGCAGTGGGATTTGGTCATTCCGCAAGCTGAATTCGCATATAATAGCTCAAAGAATCGCTCTACCACCAAGTCTCCTTTTGAGGTAGTCTATGGCTACCTGATACCCCTTCTACTAGATCGACATGCTCTCCCCTCTTTTGAAAGAACCTCTTTTGATGCTCTCACTTACATTGATCACTTAAAATCATTGCATAAATTTATTGCTAATTGTTTGCGAACATCTTCTGAGAAATATAAAGCTATGGCTGATGAACATCGCTGAGAATTATATTTTTCAGAAGGTGATTGGGTTCTTGCATTTTTCAGGAAGGAGCGGTTTCCCGTTGGCACTTTTCACAAACTGTGTCAACAGAGGTTTGGCCCTTTTCGGGTACCCGCTGACTTTGGTACCTCTCCTATCTTTAATATTGCCGACCTTGTGCCTTTCTTTGGTGAGCCTCCAATTACCTCGTCCAGTCCACCCTCTAATTTACCCACCACCAATCCACGTCCCCCTTCGACCCCTTCCACACCTATCACGGAGGAGACTGAGCAGGTTCTGGATGTTCGAGAATTTCAGACACGTACATGCAAGCTTGTCAGGATCGAGATCTTACGTCAGATCGGTCGGCAGTGGTACGATCGTAACACGTGGGATCGACACGAAATGATAAGATCTTACTTATTATACAAAATTAAAAAAAAATCTAATTTATATATAAAAATATCTAGTAGATCAACAGTCATAAAACAATATATATATAAAAAAAAGTTTAACTGCATAGTAATTAGTAAATAATAATAGTACATTTACCTCATTCAAAATAAAAATAAGTCATCTAAGCTAAAGTCCTCTGAATTCCCTAATGAAGCATCTTCGTTGCCTTCATATATCCCAAGATCTTGTTCTCCTTCCCCAATGTGAGCAGCTACCTCTTGGTCCTCTTCAATATCCAGAGGCTCTATGTCAAGATCTTCTTCATCATCTTCATCGGCAACAATCCACTCATTATCGGATGGAATATCATCAAAATTATGTGCATAAGTTTTCTTCAACTTGCTATTGGTCAAACGAGAATTCGCCATCACAAAGACAACATCATTCATTGTCTTTTGCTTCAAACGATTTCTTCTTTTTGTGTGTACCTAGAAAAAAATCAATTAGTATACAATACTTTTGGTGAATGATGATTAAAGATATTTAATAAAATTGTAATTATACTCTTTCAAATGCACTCCAGTTTCGCTCACATCCAGAAGAACTGCACGTTAAGCTCAATACACGTATTCCAAAATTTTGTAGTTCCAGATGTTCTTCTCCATAAGAATCTCACCATGCCGCCGGAGTTTTGATATTAATACCAGTTTTGGCTACTATAGAGCCAAAGAATTTTTTCCTATTCTTAAAATCCTCCAATTGGGCATCAATCTTTGAAATTTCATCAATATCTCCCCCGGTCATTCTTTCTAAACAGTCATATAGTCCTCGCTTCACCTCATAATCAGCTTTAAATGACGGACTATAGTGAAATTGAGGGTTTAGATAATAACCTGCAACATGTAATGGTCTGTGCAATTGTTTGTCCCATCGAGCATCAATCACATGATTCACATCTCAAATTGGTTGATAACTAATCATTACAAATACTGGAATTACTATATAAGGAAAAAAATCTCATATCCATAATACTTAAAAAAAGAAACTAATTGACTTACAATTTTTGCACACCATTAAAGGCATGGGCAATGCGTTCTTTTGCTCGATCCATTTCCTCATATATATATATATATATATATATATCCCATAGCAGGCTTCTCATCTGAATCAACCAAACGAAGCACCTTCATTAAGGGATAAGCACCCTTCAAGCAAATGACAATTTTCTTCCAAAAATCTCTTTCCATCACCACCTCCTCAATTAGTTTTCCTTCACTTGAACATGCAGATCGGCTAGCTTTCCATTCATCTGAATTGAACATTCTTATCAAAGCAAGTTTGTTCTCATGAAAGCTTTTTGAGTACCCGCCAAATGATGCTTCAATCTATAAATTCCCCCGGTCACTGTTTTCTCACAAAATTTGCACTTTATTTTTCTCCCATCTTCAACTGGGCTGCCATACTTCCATCCAATATCACTCTTTACTTCCAGGAGCATTTTTGGTCATTTTAGACCCTTTGCTAGTGGTGGCAAGAGCTTGAGCATTGCTACTCTCAACTGCACTACTTGAAGAAGCACCACTTGAAGACATTTTTTAACTACATACTCAATACAAATCAAACCATAAGCACATGAACGATGAAACGTCGAAAGACTTAACTGAAGAAAAATCCAACTGAACGTCGAGCGTCTGCGATCTTACCGTGATGCAGAGGAAGAGGAAACCACTTGAAGAGTCGAGCGGCTGTGATGCAGAGGAAGAGGAAACCGAGCAGCGTCGAGCGGCTGTGATGCAGAGGAAGAGGAAACCGAGCAGCGTCGAGCGGCTGTGATGCAGAGGAAGAGGAAGAAAAATCTGTGTTTGAGCAGCGTCAAGCGACTATGATGCAGAGCAGCGTCGAGCGGCTGTGATGCAGAGGAAGAGGAAGAGAAAACTCCGAGTGAGCAGCGTCGAGCGGCTGTGATGCAGAGCAGCGTCGAGCGGCTGTGAGCAGCGTCTGCAATCTTGCATGCGAGTGAGGAAAGAGTGAGGAAGAGAAATCGAGCCGCTCTGCGTAAATTAGGTCGTCTGTCGCCTGTTTTATTTTAAGTGAACTTCACGCGTGGAGTGGGATCGCTCAGGATCGTAAGATCGTACAGGATCGTATGATTGTACGATCTTACGATCCTGAACGGCGATCTTACCGATCCTAGGCCAGCTGCGATTTTACATCTTGTCCGAAACGTTGCCCCCTAAAAAATCGTAAGATCGTACGTTCTTACGTGTAAGATCGCGTTTATGAAAACCTTGCGTACATGCACATAGCAGCGCTACCTTGTGTCATGGAAAGGTAAGAACATTTCTGACAGTTCATGGATTAGTGTTGCGGAGCTTCATCGTCTTCGTCCCGATCTTTCCATTGCAGGGTTTTGCTATGACTCGACGGAGTCAAGTCCTTTCAACTCTGGGGGAATTGATGTGTCCAAGGGCGCATCTCTTTAGTTTCTTTGTTTATTTGTTTGTTTGTTCATGTGTTTTTTCCATCACATTTTTGTTTGTTTGTTCGTGTGTTTTAACTCCGGGGAAATTGTTGTATGTTCATCATATTTTGTATGTTCGTCACTTTAATGTTTTTGTTAGTGGCCTCTTAGTCTGACCAGCCAGTAGGACCTTAAATAAACTGGCCCGATAATGGTGAGTGACAGAGTGAGAGAGTATGAAGGTAATTGATTCAATACGATTCAATATGAAATTGCATAAATATTAAAAATTGTGACTATTCTGAAATTAATTGGTTGGGGAGAGTCTTCAATTCCGGTAACCTGCCAATTTATGCTTGTCATTTATTTCTTTGGATTTTCTCTCATAATTACTTGATTTTCCACCCCCCCCGGATCCGGATCCTCTCCAATCCATTTCACCATCCAATGGTTGTGATTTTTTTGATTAAAAAAACTATAAAAAGTTGGGAAATAGTGAACCCGTTCGATCAAAAAGCAGTTAATCTGGACCGTGAAATGGACCCCTCCATTTCGTCAGAAATGGAGAGGATCCTGATCACCCCCCCCCCCCCCCCCCCCCCATTTAACTCCACCGGCTGTTTTACTGCTCATCTTAATTTCAGCCGGCTACAGTTACTCTCCTTCGGCCTTTTAAACCCATTTGTTTTCCCCTCTGAACGAAAAAATGGAAGAAATTCCTGTTTTCTCGTCCTTCCAGGAGCCACTGCCGCTGAATGGATCGCTGCCGCCGCTGATCCTCAACAGCCCAGGGGCGCCGCCGCTATCCCTCGTCAACCCAGGGAACGCCGCCGCTGACCCTCATCAACCCAGAGAACGCCGCCGTTGTAGCACCCGCCGCCGTTGTAGCACCCGCCGCCGCTGCTATTGTGGACGCCGCTGTTACTGTATGAACTGCTGCCGCTGTCTGCGTCGAGATTCTTCTACCTCCGAACCTTCCCTTCTCCTCCCTGCCGCCAGAAAACTCCCTTCCCCTCCTGTCGCCCACCACCCGTGAGCTTGAACCCGTGAAACTTGATCCCGTGAGCTTGCATAAATCCTGTCGTCCACCACCCGTGAGTTTGATCCCGAGCCAAGCTCCCTCCACGCTGCTTTATCCCCTGTCCGAGTCGACATTCCCGAACCACTTTAAAACCAGCCCCGCGACCTCCTGCCAACACCAAGCTGTCACCGACCATCCCTTCACCCTGCTACCGAATCTGCCGATCCTAGACATCACCAACCCAGTCCTTCCCCGTCATCAGCACTGCTCCTGCCTGGAAAAAAAAAGGTAAAGGTATAATTTCTGCTTCCCAACTATTAGAATAAAATTTATGCAATTACATTTTAAGTGATTTCCGCAATTGCCACTCATTCTCTCTCACTCTCCACTATCGTGAAAGTTTTTCTGTTCATTGCGAACCTTGCAGCTGGTAGTCGTTATTCACTTGCGGCGTGAACAAACTCGCGTTAGAATTCCCCGCCACTCGTGTAAGCACGTCGAGCCGGGTAAAGATTTAACTAACTCAAAGTCCTCCCTCTCAGGATCATTTGCAAAACTAAATTCCTAGCCGACGCCCGTAATTTTCTCCAATTCCGTTTTCTAAAATTTATTTCACCTCAATCATGCACCATTAAGCTCTGTTTGGGACTCTGGCGGCAGTTGGGAAGGGAGACGAACACCGCCGGAGCTTCGGACCGGAGGTAGGGGCGGCGGCAGGGAACAACGGTATTTTGTCGTTCGTAGGGGCGCCGGCTAGGAACGGCGGGGAAAGACGGAAAAACAAACATCCTCGTGGAATTGCACGAGAATGGACCCTTTTTTTAGATTGTATCGGCGAGTCGGTCGAGGTTGCGACAAAAAATCTTTAGTTCAACCGAACTATTTTTTGGGGAATCCCATCATTCCTAAACCACAATTATTTTGATTACTAGGCATGACGAGGCATTTACGTGATGTTGATAAATCGCTTATGTTTCAATAAAATAATTTTTGGTAATTATCTAATAAAAATAATTACTATTTTTTCTAATTTTAAATTTTCTAATTATTTTTTCTCAACCTATTATAAATTTACCTTCATTTATTAAAAATAAATAGCAAAAAATTATAGATTATAAAAGTCACGTGCCATTGAAATATCAAAAGAAATTTAAAAATGTAGCATTCTCAATGACACATTAATTATAATCTATTTTATATATTTTGGTGTAAATAAGTGTCACGAATTATTACATTTGAATTTTTTTCATTTTTTGATATTTCAATTCAGTGCTGATTTTTATAATTCCTAATTTTGGTTATTTATTTCTAATAAATGAATATAAATTTATAGTGTGTTGAAATTTTTTTAGAAAAATTATAAATTTGAAAAAACAGTAATTATTTTTATTAGATAATTACAAAAAATAGTTTATCAACACAAATGATTCGTCAATGTCTCATCAGTCACTATTAATCCGAATAACGGTGATTTGTGAACTTATTTGAAATAAAGTTTAAACTTAAAAACCAATTTGAAACAAATTTAAATTAAGGTCCTATTAGAAACTCTGTCTAAAGTTAAGAGATCAATTTGAAGCAAATAAAAACTAAAGGACCTATTTGAAACTTGACCTAAAGTTAAGAGACTAATTTGGGTATTTTGCTAAAATATATATATAATATTGAAAATAATGACTATTAAAATGGAGGGGGGAGTGATTAGCAACGCTTAATTGCCAACAGAAATGGATTAGTGACTGCGGCGTGTTTCAGGATTAAGACAATTGACTAATAATTAATTCAGGATTAAGACAATTGACTAATAATTAATTAACAGGTCCAGTCTTACAGTCAACTCAATTGATTAATTGCACGTAGGCTTAAGAGATAAGCATCAAATTGTTACTTTTAAAAAAGAAGAAGCTTGTGACGATTTCTGGTTGGCTTCTTGCTATCGGCATTAAGTGATTCCATCCGATAGACAACGACTCCTTTCAGTTTCTACCACATAAAATTATACAAGTAGATGCGCGTCCAGGCGTCTGATATCAGTACTGATTCTATAGTAATTAATTATAGCTCACTAGTTCTTCTCTGCAACGTACTGATCTTCATCATCTTCCTATGGATGCCGGAGCAGGAGGTTCAGAAGCAGCCGCCGGCGCCGCTGCTCCTACATCGCCGCCATCGATGATGTCGAGTGTATGCTGCATGTGCGGCGATCTGGGGCTCTCCGAAGAGCTCTTTCGGTGCAAGGTCTGCCTCTTCAGAACCCAGCACAAGTAAGATTCGGCCTTCCAATTTCCATCTGATAGTTCTTTAATTTTCTCTTCTGGAGTCTTGTACAGTAAATCACACGTAGAATTTTTTTTTAAAAAGCATCCTCAGACAATTTTTAAACTGAACAAAATCAATTCGAATAGAAATCA
Organism: Dactylorhiza incarnata; assembly: GCA_033032865.1. Lineage (NCBI taxonomy): Eukaryota > Viridiplantae > Streptophyta > Magnoliopsida > Asparagales > Orchidaceae > Dactylorhiza > Dactylorhiza incarnata. Next base: position 473,420 of record JAWHQI010000491.1, read on the forward strand.
TGGGATGATTTGGTAAAATTTGTGTCCGGCTCTGGTTAGAGACGCGGTCTGTGATTAAGAGGATTTTGACACATGACGAACTTTTATATTTAAATATGTATAATTTTAAACGGATAAGGGCTTGTCGTTTACTTCGCTTTGGGACATCTAGTCGACATCTCGGATACCTCTTCCACGCCGCTGGAGTGCATTTCTTCCTCAACGCCGTTCATTGCCGCTCATCGCCGCCATTTTCCGGCCACCGTGAAGCTTATCCACCAACATTTTTGACAACCAAGGTATTCATGCGTCTCTTTCCAACATTTTCCTCCATTATTCTAGCTTCCAAGACGATGTGTTCGTTTAGGGTCCTTCGTTTAAAACCCTAGACTAAGACGTCGACAACATTTTTCTCCATTATTCATTTTTCCAAGATGATGTTCCATTGCATAAATGCAGCATTTTAGGGCATCTCAAATGTCTGTTTGACACCTCAGATGTCTTATGTGACATCTGATGTGTCCTTGGAGATAGCTCATGTGTCATCTGAGACATCTCAGTTGTTATAGTAGCATATCTCAGAGATGTCTTATGCGTAAATTTATTTCAAGCATGACATGTGAGATGTTTCAAGTAAATTTATTTCAAGCATGACATCTGAGAGGTATATGAAACATCTCAGATGTCATTTGAGACATCTCAGTTTTATGATACATCTCAAATCCTTTTTGTGATAATATACTGTGAATGCATAATATTTTTTGAAAAATACTATGAGAATGCGCGGTGAATTCCCCCTAAGTCTCGCAAGACTTAGTCGCCAACAACCGAGACGAATTTCCCACATAATCCTTTCCAGAATTCAACGTTCTCCCCGAACAATTTCTCCACTTCAATTACAAAAAGATAAGACAAAAGAGATTACAAAATATAAAATATGTAAGAGAAAACTCCCCAAGAATTTCTGAAGGTGAAAATGAAGACGATGTACGAATTTGCGTTCTTGTTGCGTTTGTCCTTTGTGTTGAATTTGCGTGGTAGCACTTCCCCTTCGAAAACACCTTTCGATGGCGTGTTCGCCCAAGGGAGTTCTCTTGATCTCTGGAGACGAGCATCTCTCAAATAATTAGGAGTTGTGGCTTTGGAGGATTAGAATTCGCCGCAATAGAAGGAGCCAAGACAATCTTTAAATAAACCTCGGAGCTACCGCCAGCGGTATCAATACCGTCAGCGGTATCAATACCGTCGGGCGGTATCATAACGTGTTGAATCGTGGCTGATATCGTACAACTGTGGCAGACGTGGCAGAACGTGGCCCTACTGCGCCGTGGTAAGTACTAACGCGCCACATTAGCTCGATGTGTGTCACGTCATCTTGTCGACATTCCCATCTCGCCGACATTCCTTCTCGTCGACATTCCTTCTCAACGATAAGCTACCACTCGCGTTAACTTTACCGTCAGGCGCTAGCTTTTTCTTCACGTCGACATTCCTTCTCGTCGACATTCATTCTCGACGATAAGCTATTCCCTTCACGACGATAAGCAACTGCCCGCGTTAACGTTACCGTCGGGCGTTAGCTCTTTTTTCAGAACTGTCTCCATTCAGCATTGCATTTTTAGATCGCACTCATATGGGTATTGTACCTGTTTGACCTACAAACTATAAACACGCAAGACTAGATCAAATATATCATGGTATTTGTTATTCTCAAACCAAGAGATGTGGAACGCATGTTCCAACAGTTTTCGCCAACTGACGGACATAATTTAGCCGTGTCAAACTTAATTAATTCCGCATGTATCGTCTGCCTTGAAATTAATTAAAATTTACTGCTCCATCTGGCTATTCCAAAGCAAGTTGATCTATCAATTCCCCTTCTCGAAACTAGTGAAGGATTGGAGTAAATTTTTGTCACCATTGGGAAGCGTCGCAGATCTCGCGGTAACCCCAATTCTGTCGTTTTCAAGGAATTCAACCGACCTTTCACCCGCTCAATTTCTTGGATGATATGAACCAGATCCACTCAGTCATGTCCGTCATGGATGCACGACTTCAGAATGTAGAAGCACGCTTTCAAGACGCTGACGCACGTCATCTGGACGATATGACCACCCTCACCACCAAGCTTAATGGACTCACCGCCGACCTTTTCGTTGTTACCACTCAGTCATGTCCGTCATGGATGCACGACTTCAGAATGTAGAAGCACGCTTTCAAGACGCTGACGCACGTCATCTGGACGATATGACCACCCTCACCACCAAGCTTAATGGACTCACCGCCGACCTTTTCGTTGTTACCACCCCACCGATAGATCACAACAACAGAAGTCAGGTGCCGCCTCCGCCACTTATCCGCTATGAGCCACCGGCCTTCATCTGCTCTGAAGCTGTTATTCTACCACGCTACACCAGGTTGTAATTTCTATCCTAGGATGGAAAAACTGATCCCTTGGGCTGGCTCACCAGATGCGAGCAATTCTTTGGCCACCAACAAACCTCGACAGGCTTTCTCTGGCCTCTTTCCACCTTCTCGACTCCGCTCTGCTTTGGGCAACTTGTCTCCTCATCGACCAGCCGTGACTGATGTGGGATGACTTCAAGCGACTCTGCAACCTGCGTTTCGGTCCTCCCATCCGCAGTAACCCCCTCGGTGCCCTCATAACATTACGTCAGACAGGCTCTGTGGACGATTATCGATCTAGAGCAGTTTTAGCTTCTTCTTGCGCACTTCACACTTTTCCCAGAGATGCAGGTTGCCATCTTCATCGCCGGACTTCGCGGCCTCCTATGACTAGATGTCGAATTTGAGGCCCCTCCAGGCTTTTTGACGGATATAAGTATGGCCAGGCTATGCGATCGTCGCCTCCAGCTAGCACGAGAGGCCTACTTGCCCACTTACACTAACGACTCCACTGAGGACCCGCCGGTCTGTCGACTCTCTCGAGCCGATATGTTTGCACGACGTGCATATGTGTTATGTTATAACTGCGACGAACAATACACTCGCGGACATAAGTGAAAAAGGTTTTTCTATCTACACGTCGGGGACTCCGACAAGGAGAGAATCAGATGAAGTTCACACTATCGTTGATCTCCCTTGAGCTTGAGGTCAAACTCATTTTTGGACGGCAGAAGTGATGTTATGCCGGCATGCCCAATTAATTATTGCATCTTTAATTATGTTTTATCGTATTATATGTCGTACGTCTTTTATTATGTTTCCTTAAGATGTGTCGTTATTTACGAGTTTGCCCCTCTGTCATCTATTTAAGAGACCCGTCTTGCAATATTATGATGGAAGAAATATATTTCTCTTGTCTTAAGCGAGATTTTGGAAGCTCGCTCCTCTCCTCGAGCACGCCCCGCTTAGGCAGCCGCGGTTAAGACTCCATTGTATCTTCCGCCTCCGTCAATTCTACCTTCGGTCACTCCTCCGGCGAAGTTAGCGTTCTTACGAAAGAAAGCCCATGACAAAACCTTTTGATTCAATTGTTTATCTCAACGGATGCTCACAAGTATTACTTGTAAGTAGTCATTTCCTCATTTATTTATAAGTATTACATTTCTGATGCTCCTTGCGAACATGTAAGCTTTCTGATGCTCTTTGCGAGCACTGAAACCAACAGTACCCGCATACTCATGCTAAATTTCATAAGTCTTGTCTTCAGTTTGAGCAATTTGAAATACATTTTTATTGTTCAGTCTTCTTCTGTAATTGAAGAAGACTGAACAATAAAAATGGATTCTTGAGTCTGCCCTCTCTGATGTCTTTGGCTTTGATTTGAGGGCATGATTCCGCAGCAAACGTGACGGTATAGGGGGCCACTATTTCAGTGGTAATCTGTGAGCAGCCACTTTGTGCATCTATTGTCAAAGGTTCGGTCTTTCTCCTCTGAGAGAAGCCACTTTGGGCATAGGGCCAAAGGTTAGGTCTGTTTCCAATCTTCCCCCGCCCATACCCCCAATGATTGGGGACTATATGGGTTCTGTTGTTGTTGTTGTTGTTGTTGTTGTTGTAGTCTTCTTCTGTAATTCACAAATGAAAATCAACAACATTCCAGGTATCATAAACAATAGCATTCACCCAAAAACTTATCAACAATACAATAATATCAGGTCAATGAATGTTGGGACTCATGTTGTAATAAAAAAAATAGTGGATCATTTTAGACTGAGACCAGTCCCTTGATTTTTCGCTTTAAAAATATCATTGTCATCTCTCTTTTAATTGTATATTCATCTGATTTTCTTGAGCTAAGAAGACTCACTCTATCGAGTCGTAAGAACGTTAATCAAATCATAATATTTTGAATTTTTACATGATGCACGGCATAGATAAAATCCTAGCTAATCCTCCACTAGGTGGGGCCCAATGGTTGTTAACCTGCATATGAGATCAAACACTGTGAATGATAGATCAATTCATCACACCCTATCTCTGATATTACTTGTTAGAATTTTGTTCTCCTATATTTGCAGCTTATGAGAATCAAATAATACGCTTGTAATGAGCAAACACAAAACACGCATAAAAGAGGAAGTAGCTTGTAATGAGCAAACACCTCTAATATATAATATATTTTTGCCCTTCTCCCAATGTCTTCATGTATGGAATTGTAGGTTTTAAACTTTTCATTTTGGGTTAGATGAAGAGGGGCAGACTAGCAAGTCAAATTCACCTCATCCATCATATTTGGATTAACTGTTTTGATCCATGAGTAGGGATTTGCTTTCAATCTCTTTCTTTTTATAGGTACTTCAGTTGACTTCTATTCACAGGAGAGTTATTCTAACACCCTTTCGCCTAAGGGAGAAGAGAAGGGAAAGGCTCGGACGAACCTTGAACCGGAGCCACGTTTCACATATACCCAAGTTTCCATAATTAAGGGCCTCACATTTAGTTATGCAACCATTCACTCTTTTCTTTTTTGAGGCAAATAACTGAGGCCCTGAATCCCATATATAGGAAATTCTATCCCACTCCATAAACAAGCACAAATTAAGGCACTAACAGTTTTAACGTCAGAAGCACAAATATGGTCAATACTTACATGACAATCAAAGTCAACCTTAAATAGCATCGCTAAGATAGAAGAGTATGCATGATCTTCTATTGACTTTTTCTATGTGATTTTAATACGAAACACTACTACTACTGCACAAAGAATTGAAAATAAATAAATAGCATATACGTGGTTATCGATAATGTTGCGGCTATCAATTAATATGATTATCTCCAAGCTCATAAAGCCTGAAATTTGTAGTTGTATTACTCTTTCTTCTCTGTAATAGCCTTTGACCAATTGATCTCCTCGTGAAGCCCCCCTCCCCCACCCCTCCTTCCATGATTAGGTGCGTCATTAACTATATAAGGGTGTTATAATGGCGACATGGAAAATTTCCAAATTGATGCCCACTAATTTTAGGCGAGTCTCATGCTTCCTTCACTCTTGACGCACGCTTTGACGAGCCATGTAACGGTCCTGCCCACAATATCAGAGATAATATCTGATATGGTTTACCTCACCCCATATTGAGTTGAACCACACAGTTTTATTATTTCTCATAGGTGGCATATGAGTACTTCCTAGGAGATCACTCGTCACAATACTACTCTCATCAGTACAAAGTTTTGAACAATATTCCATCTCTTGCACTCAAAAGATGCATCTAGTATTTAATGGTTCAAAATATAAGTCCAATAACTTTCCACAAATTCTGATGTGTGAATGACCTCATTCCTTCATCTAGGAGTTTGTCATCCTAAAAGCCTATTAGGAGTTTATCTTTCTCTGGGCATCTCACTGCCAAAGATACTTTCCGACATCATCGAACCGTCCTCATCAGATTCTGAATGATATAGGTCCATGAACTTCCCTGGGTTCATTATCGAACCACATATCCTATTGCAAGAGGTTAACTTCAATATCATTTGTAACGATCCTACCCACAATATCAAAGGTATTGTCTGTTTGGTTTAACCTAGCCCATATATATTAAGCTGAACCATCCTTTTTCACATGTGGTGCTTCTCAATAAGTCACTCATCACAGGACTACTTTCACCAAACCATGGTTAAGTATGAAGTTTCAAGCTACCCTCCACCTACCATTTGCTTTCAAAAGACGTCTCTGATATTTGATGGTCCAAATTCTAAATCAAGTAATTTTTCCTCCAATTATGATACGTGATTCACTTCATTCTTTCACCTAAAAGTCTTCCATCCTAGATGTTTGTCATAAGCTTGTCTTTCTTCAAGCCTCTCTGCCCCAATGATACATCACGCCCTCATCAGATTCGGGATGTGACAAGTCATATGATCCTTATTACTCACGACCGATCCATGTTCATGCCATTGCTCTACCCACACTCTTGGAGACACGCATACACTTGACTGTTCACAAATAGAGCATGGTAATATCCTTGACCCCGACTCCACTAAATGTCATCTTCAGGTTGTCCAACTATATTGATCAAAATCCGCAACTGATCTTTTTGTTCTTCTATTGGAGTAATGATGTATAATAAAACTTTATTCTTCATCTCATTTGCCGCCATTTTTAGAGAAGTGCTATACTCTTTTATTTGGAACTCTGCGTTTTTGTGATTCAAATTTGCTTCTGAGTGAATTGTGGGTGCAGCACCTTCTTTGCTTTTCTGCGGAGTCTCTAGCATCTTCCATTTTGTTCGCATTCTTATCTTCTCGAAAAGTAAAGAGCAAAGCATTCTTCATCTTCTATGCATATCATAGCGGCGTCAGCAGCCGCATCATCTACCTTACAAGCGTACACATCTTCAACAATTTCCCTTATTTCTTGCAATCCATGCCGCACCTTCCTTAATTTGGATGCTCCTGTTCCCTTAGTATATATGTTTTGGCGACTTTAGGATCTATAGCTGAATCAGTGCTTAATGTAAATGTCTATGTTTTGCTTCCTCTGGAAAACCAAATTTGCAATTATAAAAAAAAAACTGATCTTTGATAGAGATTATATAATGACAATCAAGGCTACAGAGGATGGTTGAAGTCGATAGTCTGACTTCCTGGTTAATTTGATCTCTTGTTTAAATCATCGATCGTGGAGGGGATTTGGGAAGAACTAACTCCTCCCTCAATCTCTCCATCTCCATCTAATATATATTGCTACTTTTCCTGAACTTTTAAATAACCGTTGGTTTTATAATATTGAGATATAATGTAGGTACTGCAGCGAACTATACCCGAAGGCAGAAACGTGCAGGAGCTGTAACTGGTGCCTGAGGGAGGAGAGAGGGAAATCTTTCATCGCCGGTGAACCCATGTCTGATGGTAGCAGCAGCTCCTCCCCTGTCGGCGATGCGCTGAACAAGTTGAGGTTGCAACGAGGAGTTCCCTTGCTGCAGCTGTGCATTAATCCTGTGAAGAAGCTGAAGGTGGCGGCGGAGGGATCGCCGACGTCGTCAAACTCACCTGAGAAGACCAAGACCGAAGTGGCCGTTACGGGTTCTGGGAGAGCTAGGCAGCCCTTTCGAGGAAGAGTCAGAAGGTATAAGCTTCTTCAGGAGGTCTCAAGCTGAAACTAATTCATAACTGATATTTAATGGAATGATATTATATTATGATAATGCAAATTATATAGTTGGTTAAATTTTTTGTCACGTTTCCGTGCTGAACTGGTGGCCAATCCGAGACCGCATCCGTGTTCGGAACGGACCCAATAATCCCACCTAGTTTTAGTTGAGATTGCATCTGCACCGTCCGTTCCGAACAGGACCAGACCCAAAAATCTCCCCCTAGTTTTAGTTGAGACCGCATTTGCACTGTCCGTTCCGAACAGGACCGGACCCAAAAATTCCTCTAGTTTTAGTTAATTGAGGCTACATTTTGCGCTCCTGTGAGTTTGAACAAAAACATCGTAATTATAGAATGGATGTTTTGCATGAGAATGATTATGACCGTCACCAAGAAAAAAAACTTAAACATAAAAATGGATAAAGTTTCTTATGTGAGGTCGGGCGGTCATGAATGACGGTTCATAATCACTATGTTAATGACCGCGCTTCAAAAGGAGCCTAACACCAAAAGAATGACAAATATATAGCTGTGACTCAAGACAGTTTGGAATCTTGAATAAAAAGCCTTGAAGGGATTATGCAGTACAAAATACAATTATTTTGTATTTAAATATAATATTAATGTTTTTCTAGTATTTTTTTCTAAGCACGCGGTCATATGACACGTGGAAATATTCTAAGATTTTTTATATATACAAACTGCTAAAATTATAGTATCAAAAGAAAAATAACAAGAAATTATTACTCCCATAATTTGGAGAAATATTTAGGTGCGTGTGTAGAGCACGGTGATCAAAATAGATCACAATATGGAGCAAGTATAGCCATATGATCCGTGATTTCAATGTTGTTGATTGTTTGCGAAAATATACGTGTAATACGATTGTATTGAAAAATGATCGTATTTTAGATCAATCATGCGTGAAAATTCATGCTATTGGAAATATACGTCGTGATCGGGGGTCACGCACAATGATCTAATGTGAGAGTAAGACACCAAAATTTTAGTGCCAACACATGCGGGGTGGGTTGCTCCGAACTTGGCCGGCCCAGTGGCTCCACTGCGGTTCAGTAGGCCCACTCCCCTTAGCAAGCCAGCGTGGGGCATGGCGGACCGACAGGCCTAGGATAAAAATTTATGCCTAATTTATCACTTCAGCTCTGTTTGTTTTTTGGTCTGCTTCTTGCGTGACACTTTTTGTCCTGCAGAACTAAAAAATTCAATACAAATTATGTTGAATAATATCATTTCGTTATTAAAAGAAAGATTCTGTTCGGCACGACGGTCACGATCAGGAATATGATGATTCGCTCGTGAACGCACATCCTCACATAAGGAACTTCATCCAATTTTATGTTCAGAACTAGTTTCCTTTTCTTGGTGCCGGTCAACCGTTGTCACGCCAAACATACATTCAATGACGACGGTGTTTTTATCTAGACTTGCAAGAGCAAAAAACAGCCGCGCCCGCTGCAATTTTTGCTCTTCTTGGAGTAAAATGAACTCACTAATACAATCTTAATTGTTTTTCCGAGAGAATCGTGCGTGGAATAAGTCTTTAAACTTGAGATTATTTTAGAGGACAAAAATCATTTGATTATTTTGAGAAATCTTAAGTGGTAAGATTATGAATCTTTAAATATGAAACACTTTAATTTATAAAAATTTCTCTTTCTTAATTTAATTTCTTTTATAAGTGCCTAATCAAATTTTCATACCATATATCTTACTATCCCAACCCAAAGTTTGTGTTTCGTATAATCTGCTCATAATGTATTTATACAGCAGACACTCGTGTTTTTTTTTATCAATTATCCATTATTAAGCTACGTAATCCAAAGAGTTTAGGCATGCTCAAATCCATATAAAATAATTTCTTAAACAAAATAAATAGTGCATAAAAACAGAGAAGAATACTATAAAGTGAATTAATGATGTAATCAACTCCTTCGATTCGTTAGATTATGTTTATTTTAGCTCGAAAGTTAATCAAATACATTGACAGTCAATTTACATGCAACAAGAAGATTTTAAGTGGAAAAATTTTGAAAAGAGAAAAATCCCCGGTTCTGACCAAGTTCTGAAAAATTCACTATGAAGGAGTTGATTACAAAGTTTTTACGAGAGTGGGGGTAATATACCAACACCCACTTACATGTATAAGAAGGATTTTGTTGTATGGAGTGTGAGGGGGTGTTATTGTGAAAGGGGCATGTAATTGGACGACGCGAGGAGGCTCATCATGTTGGGCGGCATGCTTGTGTTCATAAGGACGGGGAGCAGAGCCGCGTTCTCGTGGGCAGGGTACGGGGGAGCGTTCCTCCTAACTCTCTTGTCTTCATATGTGTTGGAGATCATTCTTTTGTCAGGCTTATGCTTAATTACATTGTATTCATCGTGGTGCGGTTTGCAGTAAAGAATGAAAGTAAGACTGGGAGCTTACACAATCATTGTGTGCAACTCGATTCAGTTTGCATTGGAGAGAACACAAGAGAATTCCCTTGAGGTTCCCTGGTCGCAGCGGTAAAGAACACTTTTCTATATGCTTCCTATCGTTAGATATATGAGCCGTGCCTTAGAAAATATCATGTCATCCCCTCGACATGCATCCGACTCTTCAAAAGGACTATACCTCATTTTAAATAGGGTAGTGTTATAAGCAAACCTAATATAGCTGTTAGCAAATCATTAAAGTTATTATTTTCTATTTTTTTCAAAGTCCTAAAGTGGCTACTAGCAAACCGCTCCATAAAACCCCTCATCCGGTTCACGGTTCACTTTCTTCCGCGAGCAGCTCGGGCAGGCGTCCCCGTCGGATTCGCTCTCTCCTGCGAGCAGGTAGGGCGCAGGCGAAGCCCCCCCCCCCCCCCCCCCCCCCCCCCCTCCGGCGCAGGCGAAGCCCTCTCTCATTCCCGCCGTCCGGCCCCCTCTCATCGACTGGCGCAGGAGACCCCCCCCCCCCCCCCCCCATTTGGTAGCTCTCTCCCGCGAGCAGAGAGAGAACTCGATTTTTCTCCTCCCCCCATCCAGCGTTCGTGACCTCGATTTTTACTCCCTTCGGTTGCGTTTCTTCATCTCCAGTAAGAGTTTCTTCATCTACGATTTTTACTCCATTTTTGAGTGCTATCTAAGATCACTCAAACCTATCAACACATATCTAATGTTGCCCTAATATTTGTGATTTCAGATTCCTAAATGGAAATGGTACTCAGGAACGCATCGTCTCAAAGGTACTCTAAACCCTAATACTATACAATGAAGTAATGAGTTAGATATTGATTTGAAATTTGTTATGCGTTTATCATTTATATTGTAGTGAATATGAGATTAAAGTGGATGTTGGTTCTAATTTTCAAACCGAGAATCAATTTCCTTGTCGTGAAGTGTTAATTGAATGGGCTAGAAATGTCGGCAAAGGTCTTAGTTTCGCAGTAACTGTTAAAGGTTCTGATAAATTGGAAGGTGGAAGAGCACGACCACGGGTATTTCTTGGATGTGATAGAGGAGGATTTTATCGAAAAGAGCAATGTAAAAAGGGTTGGGTTAAACAAAATATACTTAAGACCACTAGTAAGCGTTGTGGTTGCCCATTTACATTGATTGGGGGAAAAATGCCCACTCGGATGAATGAACACTTGAAGTTAAATGCGGTACGCATAATCATGAGATGGTACATTTAGAAGCACACGCCACAGTAGGTCGATTGGATTGTGTAGAGAAGAGAATTGTTCATGACATGTTTGCCTCCAATGTTAAACCACGATGTATACTCTCTACCCTTAAGAAAAGGAATCCGGAAAATCATACGGTGATGTGAACCATTTATAATGAGAGATATATGGTACAGAAAAAGGAATTAGATGGTGCAACTCCCATTCAATATTTGTACAAGTGCTTAAAAGAGAGTGGCTATTTGAGTTATAATCGAGTGATGGAAGGGAAACATAATTTGATTAACTTGTTTTTTGCTCATCCTGTTGCAATCCAATTAAGTAGAACATTTACTACCGTGTTCTTACTAGATTGCACGTACAAGACTAATAGATATCGGTTGTCGTTACTTTCTATCATTGGTGTTACATCGACTCAGTTGACATTCTTCTCGGCATTTGCTTTTATGTCTGATGAATCAGATGCAAGTTATACATGGGCTTTGGAGCATTTTAAAAGTCTTTTAGGTGAAGCATTCATGCCTAATGTACTCGTCACAGATAGAGATTTAGCTTTGATGAACGCTATTAAGCATATTTTTCCAAATGCGAAGCATATCTTATGTCAAGTACATGTGCATAGAAATATTTTGGCTAACTGCAAAAAATATTTTAAGGATGGAAAGCAGTTTGAAATATTTCTTGGTGTTTGGCAACGATTAGTTGATTCAAGAAATGAAAACGAGTACAATATGAGATACAATGCTATTTTAAGTACATACTCTACATCATATCCCAATGTTGTTTCTTATGTATGTTCAACTTGGCTTGAACCTTGGAAAGAATATTTTGTATGTGCATGGATTGACAACTATCTACATCTTGGAAACTCCACAACAAATCGGGTTGAAGGGGGCATAGTAAGCTAAAGAAATTTTTAGAAGTTTCAATTGAAAATTTGTCAACCGTTTGGAAGGCATTTGATCAAATGTTATGTCTATAACATACAGAAATAAAACGATCTTTTGGACAAAGCACTATTCAAGTTAGTACATATTTCAAAGGATCTTTCTACACCAAACTTGTTGGACGTGTATCACTACATGCACTACAGTTGATTAAAATAGAGGAAGATAAGTGTCGTAAGTTAAATTTTGTTGCTAGTACAAATTGTCCGCGTACAAATCGCTCTACGCTTGGGTTACCATGTGCTCATGAGTTAGCACAGTTTATCTCTCAAAATAAACCTTGTCCACTATGGTTAGTTCACAAACATTGGAAGCAACTGTCTATCGATCCCGATGGAGGGCGTTGAAACATCAAATACACAAGAAACTATTAATACGGGGGAAGTTTATTTAGTAGTTCAGTTGGAGGGGATCATACAAAGATATACAAGCACAAACGAGCATCAAAAAAGTGAGATTAGAAATAAATTGCGTGAGATCATGGATCAAATCAGTACTCAAACAAAGGAACCAACTATGTCAATTTCTCTAAGAGGTCGGCCAAAGGGGAGTACAAAAAAAATAAAAGTCAATCTCCAACCAGTACTTAATTTGTAGTGTCAACTTCTCTAAGAGGTTGTACAAAAAAAATATATTTGTAATACTAAAACATGTTTATTGTTTACTTTGAATTAAAGTCAATCTCCAATTCAACAATGTATTTTTTTTTTAAATTTTCATGATGGTTTGCTAGTAACAAAATGGTTTTCAATTAGCCATTCTCAAAAAAGAAGGTTTGCTAGTAGTAATGATTTGTTAAAAGCCAAAATATGTTTGCTTGTAACACCACCCTTTAAATATTTTGGTGGGGGTGATTATAGGATTTTGGTGCTACGGTGGAATCACCATAATTGATGGACACTCAATTTTGCCCAATTGGGCGGACTCGAGCAGTCCGATCAGATCAGACAGAGTTAGGACAATTAGCGGTGGCAGCCGCCATGTTAGACGAATAAAATTTCCGTAATATCGACTACAATTTTGCTGAATTTTCATATTATATCCATGGGCCCAACTCCGGTGACGATTTTCGTATTATCATAGCTCTGAATATCTGTCAATCGGCATAAGAAGATCAGTTTGGTAGCCTCTTAAGAATTTCATTGTATCATTAGTTAAATGTGTTAGGGTTTGGAGTACACGCGGGCATATTATTTAAATACATTAACAAAATGTGCTCAGTTTGTTCTTTTTTTTGTTAGAGACCAAGATCACAATCAAATTCAAGTTTCGTCAAAGAGTTGAAATGGTATGAGCTCTGGGCACTTTGTTAGGTTTTCTATACATCAAAATAGACAACATATCGTATATGCGCAGCGGAATAAACAAACAAGAACAACTCTAAGCAGTTCAAGGAACTTTCGATTTCATGAATCAAGAAATATGAGAAGCAACACATTGCAATACCTGAAGGGGATTGAGTCAACAGTACTCAACCAAGGTGCTCCACAAAAAATCCCGAAGAACAATCGTTGAGTCCCAAGCGCAGAAATCAATCGGCGCCTCTACGGGAGTCCACACGAGCGTTGAAGAACCCTAGCTTCTTGTCGCACAAGAACTTGGTCGGAAAAGAAGAGCCCTCTACGTCTCCCACAGACTGCTAGGTCCGATGATAGGGAGAGGCGGCGGCGACGGCGGCGGGATCGACCGGTCGGAACTCTTCCGTCGGAACTTCGCGGAACTCTTCCGTCTCTCTCAGAATCGCAAAAGAAAAGATCGCACTTAGGGCATAAATCGGGATCTATTTATACTCATATGAGAGAGAAAAGCTATCCACACACACACACGACCAGAAGTGGAGTAAACAGAATTCGCCGAGTAAAGCTAATTCGTCGATACCATTCGACGAATTCGTCGAGATAATTCACTGAATCGATTTCGTCGAGAAGATATGTTTCGTCGATACCATTCGGCGAATTGACTCACGAAAATATCCAATTCGTCGAGACATTTCGACGAATTGACATATTTCGTCGAGTCATCTTGAGGAACCATTTTGTCAAGTAGATCTAATTTCGTCGAGACCATTCGATGAACCCTTTCGACGAATTGAGATAAGTTTCGTCGAGACATTCTCGAAAACTTGCCAACATTCTCCATACAATATTCACAATACCTGTGGAGCATTTAGTCGACTCGACCCAACTCCAATAAGTCGTAGGATTGGTCATTCACTCATATCTCATATGAGTAAGGCCAACACAATCATTCCTCCAACTTTTGCAAACACTCTTGTGTGTGATCTCATAGGCTCATATCGCGTTGACAGTGAGACTAAATGTTTGATCACTTCCAGATCACCTTGAAAACACCAACATATTTCTGAGGACACCAATGCATTCCTCTAGCACATAAAGCTAGAGGAATGTGGTGAAGAGCAGACACGGTTACTAGTTGGCCGCGGGTGCCTAGCGCTGTGTATTTCGGGGCTTCTGCGTGTTGCAAATAGGGCGGCGTGCCAGCTGTTCGAATCGTCCGTGTCGCCCTACACAGGCGATTTGAGCCTTGAGAGGTGAAACTGGTCCTCCGTTTGGCACGGCGGTGGCGGTCACGAACACGGCGGTTACAAACCATCGTTTGTGAAACGATGATCCTACCTCACCTAACAAATCTCATGTCATTTTATGTTCAAAACTAGTTTTCTTTTCTTGCCAAACACATTTTATGGAGCAAAAGCGCGGCACCAAACGGAGCCTGAATTGTAATCATGCGTATTTCTTAAGCTAGCTTTTCACAGTCTCTCTACTAGCTGGTCGTCGTTGCCGCGATAATTCTAGTACGATTCTGCCAATTTGATTTTTGTAGAGTTAGAAAACCATATGATCAATATAAATATATTATATATATATATATAATATATATTATGGGATGAACTTGATGGTGTTGATAACATGCCAAGCCAAAGTAGGAAATGACAACTCATGCTGAGATCAAAGCTCTTCGTCTGATTACAGTCTCTCTCCAAAACTCAACGGAGCAGGCCAGCAACAGCTTCTACGCGTGCAACCGCACAGTTTCCATGAGAGAGAAATAGTGAGAGAGAGAGAGAGAGAGAGAGAGAGAGAGAGAGAGAGAGAGAGAGAGAGAGAGAGAGAGAGATTAATTAATGGCAGTATGAGTTCTGAAATTTGATACGCACTTACTTCATGGCCTGCAGCTTTGCCCGTCGCTGTTGCATAATTAACTATTCCCCCCTTTGGGAAATTTGGGGGTATATATATATGGAGATCATGAGTGTCGATCAAAGTACTAAAGCTGGCACTAAAAATGAATATGATCATGAAGCAGTCTTCATCATTATCATCAAACCTACAGTAGTACTCATGATCTAGGTTATTGTACTTTCTCATGATCTTGTGTGTGTGTATATATATCTATATATATATATATATAATATATATATATATATATATGCACACATGCGAGTGAGCAAAGACACGAGATTCCACTCCTAAGATCAACCGTGACGGTGCCCTGACTGCGATAGGCTCAGGGTTTCGCTCCTATCAACTATATAATGTAGCTTAAATAAACACAATATTAGTTAATTAATCCAAAAATAGTTATATACCTTTTTTTTATTTTTGTTAAAAAAATCACCATGATGATGCAAATATTATCAACTTTAATAAAGTTGATTTGTGTGATGGTAGCTCCTCGAAACGATAGTATACATATCAAATGTACAATAGTAATTGTATGAGCTCTACTAAAAGTTTTATGAATTTTCATTATTACTTTTAATTTTGAGATATGATGTAATTACTTGAATAAATATTATACTTTATTTATTTTTTTGAAATAAATTATTAAGATATATGTTACGTCATTAAATAAAAGAAAATACTTACATATTTAACAATTTTGAATGTTTGAATGAAAGGCAACTTTTCCCTCCACTATCGATCAATGTTTATATTGCTTATGCTACATTTTCGGATGGACAACTTGGTCATTTGCGTAGGAGCGACGCTTAATTGTATAGGGTGTGAATCACCATCATTAAATATTATCGTACATGCCCGTAAAAATGTACCTTCCATAATGCCTGCGCGATATTGTAAGCGATGATTATTTTCTCTTAAGATTTTCCGTTCGAGCTAAGGCACTAGCTTCTTATGTTGGAGGCACAGTTGACCCAAACCAAACAAGAACACGAAGAGGAAAAATTAAAGAGCGAAATAATAGGTTAAGATAACATAATAATACAAGATGACTTACGGGCATAGCTTTGCAAAGCTCACATATTCTCTTCACTAAGCTAGAGCTCAACTTCCACCTCCTAGCTACGACTTAGGAGTTCTATCAAGATTCTTGATTGCAACAATCAAAGCCCTAATTGGGTGTATTTATAGATTTATGAAAACGGACAAGTGAACGTTTATATACCGACATCCTTTAACATAGGTTTAATTTGAATTTCACGTGAGTTAAAACTACCGCCTATAGCCCTTCGGACCACTTCGGACAGCCACATTGCTTCTTCTTCTTCTTCTTAGATCAAGAATGTTCTAGTATATAATCCAATCCATGGCCACTTTAAACCTCACACATGAGCCTACGACTTCATCGATAAGGTTATGGAACCACCTGCAGTCGTCAAGGTACATTCTGTCGAGCTCTTTCCGTCATGAACATGATGGAGCTGTCGCCGTTGTTATTGCTTGCATGTATGCCTTCTATGTATCCTTCTCCTTGTTCGACTAAGTTTTGTATTAATTGGCTTTGGCCTAGGGAGCTCTTTCATGGCTCCATGTGCCTCCTCTTCTGCTGCCAGTTGACTGAAATTGAAGAGGGGATCAATTCTCCATGGAATTATACAACCAAATGCAGCCCCCATATATGCATGTGATCACTCTCTATTTGTCTTCACAAGTCCTTCATACATGGTCAACCCTATCTCCCTTGCATTTTGACATTGTTGAATTTGTTGACCATTTTAAATGAGGGGGACTCTAATACTCTCAATTGGGGTTAGGGAAGTGATTTAAGCTCAAAGGGAATAATGTTTCGCTTTGAATAATCAAATGAGCACATATTGGACTATGGTTGACTTTGATGTTGATCATGGTCAATGTGATGATGTGGCATGCCCCAAATGATGGTCATGAACACCATGACACCTCATGATGCCTACTAGGCTATAGTAGTGTTAATTTGGTCAATTGAAGTCTAATTGAGGTTAATTAACTAAGATTGACCTAGTGTTAACTAAAATCAAAATGATGATGTAGCATGCCCATTCATGGTGGTCACGAGCCCATTGACTCCTCATGGTGTGTACTAGACTATGGCGGGGTCAATTTTTTTCAAGTGATGTCCAATTTGGGATAAATTAGGCAAGGTTAACCTAATTCATGGTGGTCCAAATAATGATCGCTCTCGCCGAATTCAAGATGTTACAGGCCCACGAACATTCATTTGGTTTTGCTCTGAGTCACTAATCGTGTTGTAGGTATCTAACTCATGCATAATGTCTAAGATGTTATTATTTTTGTTCAACTCAATCAATACATATAAGAAGAGCGAATCAAATTTCAATTTGATGTAGAATATGATAATTTTTCTAGAAGACATCCATTACCGATCTAATTTCGTGAACTTATAACTCATTTAGACTTTATTTGTTTGGGATTTTTTTTATCTGTTGCAATTTAAAAAAAAAAACACAAATGCTACTTTTTGTTGTTTGAATAGCCCCCATTTAAAATTATCGATCCATCAAAACTTTTTTTTTTTATGTTTTATTCCAACAGCATTGAAGGAACTTCATTCAAGAACTTGGTTTAACTTCATCTCCATCCGCAATCACCCACACAAACAAACCCTTAAATAGAGTTTCTAACGTAATTTCATTGCTCGCTCAAAAAAAATGCCTTTGGTGTTACAAAATCTAAAATATCAATTAAGCTCAATAACTTTTACACTAATTTTGATATAGAATTCAATTCATTTTTTCAACTCATCACATATAACATGTGGTCCGAGAAGTACGTACGCGTTTCATTTCCCCAGCTTAAAATATTCAACCCCCTTATCAAACTCAACATTTTATACTCCAGGGCAATTGTTTTGTGATTCTACATCATAACTTGCATAAGTTATCAAATTGATTTGAGCTATTAGTTCAAACATTTTTACTATTCTTGTGAGCTTTGAGATATGCGCTATATTGTCAGCAATCTATGAATTAAAATTATTAAACTGATTTAATCATGTAATCTTTGTATATTTATTATAGTACAGGTCTGGTCAGCAATTCATACAAGAAAATTATTATAAAATGATATCCAGCATTCCAAACAAAAACATCAGAGTACATTAACACTGAAGAAGTATAAAACTAAAGAAGGAGAGAATGTCCATGATAATAAAAATGAAGATATATAATAATGTCCAAAATGATAGTCAAGGTGTTATGAACATTAGATTCATCAATGCAATAAAGTACAGTACAAAATTTCGGGCAAGCGGGCGTGATATATCAAATGTAAAACCCATAGAAAATGCAATAAATAATTCCAAGTGCGCAAGACCATGTATCAAATGAGCAGAAATGGGAGGTCAGTGTGAGCTAATCGGCAACTGTGTAATAATCCCCCTCTACCGGGACATCCTGGCGGATCCCGGGGAATTCCAAACCCTACAAGGCCTTCAGTCTTTGTGTTATATTTTGGTTCGGATCTTTTATATATATACATATTATATATATAGAATTTCATATATAAGGATTATATATATATATATAGAAATATATATATGTATATATGGTATGAGATTTTTGGTTTAGGTAGTTTGATATAAACCTCTCACCACCCTGAGAATAAATTGGGGAATGAGCCGCATGGATTGGTGAGACATGCCAGGGAGAAACCTTCAGCCGCCTGTAGCATTGTTGGAGCAGCCTGTTGCTTGAAGGAGGAGCCGTCCATCTCTCTCTCTTGTTTCTTTTTCTCTCTCTCTCTCGCTCGTGCACTCGGAGAGGCCGCCGGCCTTGAGTGTTGTCGCCGGTCTTGGAGGAGTTAACCGCCGGCGTTGCGAGAGGGTGTTGCCACCGGCTTGTTGGAGTTTGCCGCCGGCGTTGCAGTGGACGTTCGTTGGAGTGGAGAGGCGTGGTGTTGACGACGTGCGTGAGTGCAGTTAGCCTTGACGGCGTTTGTCTCCGGTGGCGGCGTTGGTCTCCGGTGGTGGTTGCGGTTGAACGTCGGACTTCGACGTTGAAGGTTCGGTGAACCTTGTGCGTCCGCTAGGCGGATTGCAGTCCAGATCTTCTACTTTTCGCGGATCGTGCGCGTCCGGCGCATCTGCGGTATTTTCACCGGACGGTCATTTCTTCTCCTGTTATCTCCTGTAATTGCATTTATATATTGTCTGATTTAATATATATTTGTGGTTGTGCGCCGACGGGTTTTGCCGGGCGCAGTTTTTGATCTTATTTTGTATTCTTGTTACCTGCATTATTTTATAGCTGTGCCTGTGTTTGTACCGGATTTTACAACACTTTGCTCGTGTTCAAATCTAGAAGTTATTGCTCTTAGTGCTCACAACACACACTATCCCTAGAAGGGGAGCATGATCATTCACCGAGAAAGCGCACATGCAGGAAGTAGAATTCCAAACTCGACTTGGAGAATTACTTGGAGAAAGCGCACATGCAGGAAGTAGAACTCCAAACTCGTGCATCAAGTGTACGATGAGAAGGTAGAAACATTTTAAATGACTTGTAACTGTTATACGGGTGCACAATCGTGTTTCTCGAAACGCGCGGTCTGCCTGAATGGAATTTCAACAATTCTCCTCAAAATCAAAACTGTGAACTCCTAACACACAATGTCCACTCCGAAAGCGATATATAGAATGAAAGTGATCATTACTGACCGTCTGAACCGTACTTGCTATTGTTGCACAACATAGGATGCACATAAACCAATTGAATGTGGAATCAACCTTCCTGAATGGTGACATGCATGAGAAATCTATGTATCACAACCTCAAGTCTTCGTGATGAGAGAGAAGCCCTTTATGAATTAAAGTAGGCGCCAAGTGCTTGGAATAGTAAAATAGACACACCTCTAAAGCATTTCTCATAAGTTCTACCAACCTCTCTCTAGGTGAAGCAACATATAGGAGACTATGTCACCATTTGCTTATACGTCGATGATCTTATAATCACCTGAACCAACAGAAAACACAAAAGAAATGAAAGGAGTCATGAAGAATGAATATAAGATAGCATACCTCGATCAGTCTGACAAAGTAATTTTGAGCATTCAAATCATCCAAGAGCTTGGCATGAATTGTAATTTAGTAGCAGCTTCAATTGGAGTTAGAGAAAAATTAGTCAACAATGAAGAAAAAGAGATTGGTAGAGAAGAAATATAAAGAAATTTGTTAGATTCCTTCATTCATTTCACAGATACGAAACCTTATATAGAATATGTAGTATGTATAGTTTTAGATTCATGGCAAATCCTGTGAAGCTCACTTCCTCGCAACGAAGCGTTCTTTAAGGTATGTAATGGGACTCTAAACTATGTTATTCTATATAAAATTGCTGAGGAAGCCAATAAGAATGGATTCACATATAGTGATTGAGCTGGAAGCCCCGATAATCAAAAGAGCATGAGAGGGTATATCTATAGGATTGGAACAAAATCCGTCACATAGAGCTAAAAAAGACATGCTCGATCTGTCAATTGCGGAAGCAGAGTACATCGCCGCAAGGAGAGGCGTCTACAGAGGAATTTGGTTAAAAAGGATTATGGGAGATAGGAACGAAGACGTTTCAAAACCCATTTTTATTAAAGATTGATAACATCTCAACCATCCATCTTGCAAATAGAGGTGTTCACAAACCGAATTGAATCGAATATCTCTTCATTCGAATTTAAATTTGTCATAAAATGCAGAGATTTGGATTTGAATTCTTCGATTATTTTAGTTTGGCTTAGGAATCGGATTCGTTCTGAATCCTGGATTTGAAATTCGGATTCAGGTTTGAATTCGAATTCGATTTCACTTTAAATGATAGACCAAATAGATTTTGATCGGACGACTAGAATCATCTTTATATATAATATATAGATATTTCTATTATTCATGAACTATTCATAAATCTTGCTAATAGAAATAATTTTTTTCGGATTCGAATTGGACTACCATAGAATCCAAATTTTGATTCGAATTAAAAAAAAAATATGATTCTTAATCGAATCTTCACGAATTATTCCCGAGCAGATTGACTTAGGAACAACCCTAATCGCAACAATTCAAAACACATTGAAGTACGCCATCATCACCTCCAAGAACCAGTCGAACAGAACAAAATCCAGTTGCTGCAATGTTGCTCCGAAGAACAATTAGTCGATTTAATGACTAAGCCTCTTCATCATTTACGATTTCAAAAACTAAGGGATGAGTTGAGCATATGTGCATATCCGAACTAGGGAGACTGTGAGACTAAGGCTTCGTTTGGGAGGACTTATTTTCACCGGTCAAGCGGTTGCGATCGCATGTACCGAACCTTAATTAACGTCCGGTTCATGCGGACGTAAGCGCTTGACCGGTGAAAATAAGTTCCCCCAAACGGAGCCTAAGGCTCTGTTTTGCACCGAAGGGGAATGAAACTTCCGTTTATCTTTTTCCTGCTCTGTTTTTTCTTTGCTCTGTTTTCTTCTGGTTTGCGATCGACCTGCAAAGTATGAAGAACTGAGAAACCGTTTCTTAAATCATCAGACCTTCAGCATTCGTCAAAATTATATAAAATTACAGAGCCTTAATGCAAATTACATTTCGGATGAGAGAGACCATCTTTGAATTTTGATGATCTGTTGGGCTGTCATATTTGCCCTCAATATTAAGGTTCTCTATATAAAATGAAAGAAAGTAGCCTATGAGAGGGAAATGAGAGGCAATAAAAAAATGGTTTTAAAATAAAATTTTATGAGATAAATTATATAAAATTAAAAAAAAATCTGAGGGCATGAAGAGGGGCTGTATATATTACCGCTTCTAAATATTACACATGGATTATTAAAAAATACTGCGGGCATGAAGAGTATTGTTAGGATCGTGACACCCCACGGATCCATATTCCCGGATTATTCGGATCGCGGCATGTCACCGATCCATGGGATCAAGGTTTTCCTATTCTAGCACACCCTAACTTAGGAGAAATCCTATTATAGGAATCAGATTTTTGGGAGATTATTCTCCTCATTGATGAGGGCCGGTTGGCGTTTTTCCATGTGTGGCATGGGCATTCATGGCCATAGATTTCTCTCCTTATTTGGAGATTGGTTTTTTCCCTTATTTATAGAGGCCGATTCATGGTGATGATTGCGACCCAATTGAGAGCCAGCGAGAACAGAGAGAAGGAGTTCATTCGGAACAGGGGCGGCGCAGAGACTCAGGTGGCCGGAGTTCTTTCTTCGGCCAGAGGCAGCGCACAGCGGAAGTTCCAGGCGTCGACTCATTCGGCTTCAGGCGGCATTCAGGTCAGGCTTCAGCCGAGAGGCGGCAGTCCAGCGGCGACCGGTCGGTTCTTGGAATCGACATCAGGTCGGCGGCTCCATTGAAGTCCAGGCAGCGGGATTGGGAAGGAGGCAGTGCTGTCCAGGTGCGGGCGGCAGTCTCAGGCTCCGGCGGATCCAGGAGGAAGAAGATAGGCGATATCGCCAGGCGACAGCAGCGGCGACAGCAGTATTCCTCAATTTTTCTGTCATTTTCCTGTTTCTGTTTGACCGTGTATCGGTCATCGTTGTAACTCCTGTAACCTCAGTTTATAGTGGATTTCCCGGCGCGCTCTCCCCATGGACGTAGGAGCCCATCTCCGAACCACGTAATATCTCTTTGTCGTCTGTGCGCGCTTGAAATCTCATTCTGTACTTATTTATTTTGCGCTATTGCTTGTGCTCAATTTATTCCGTTGCGCTACCGCGGTTCTCGATCTGATTGCATAACAATTGGTATCAGAGGGAGGTTTCGCGGGGGTGATCATCTGGACGTTCCAATTTTAGATCTGGGTCAACGGTAGGTGACGACATCGGTGCGCTCCCTATCTTCTTAGATCTGATCCGTGAACATTATTCAGATTGCCCAGTAGCTCTGCGAGCAAATCAATGTCGGCAAAATTTGAGATTTCAAGGTACGACGGCAAGATCGATTTCGGCTTGTGGCAAAAGCAGATCAAGGCGGTTCTAGTTCAGCAAGGTCTCCACAAGGCGCTCCTCGGCAAGGAGAAGTCCGTAAAGAAGGATGACGAATGGGAGGAACTGGATCTGAAGGCCATAAGCACGATTCAGATGAGTCTAGCCGATGAAGTGATGTATAACGTTGTCGACGCTGAGACAACGGAGGATCTGTGGAAGAAACTGGAGGAGCTGTACATGTTGAAGTCTCTCACGAATAAGCTCTACGTGAAGAGACAGTTGTACAGCTTGAAGATGTCCGGGAGCAATCAGTTACTGGAGCACATGAACGTGTTCAACAGACTTATCTCCCAGTTGCGCAGCATCGACGTTAAGGTCGAGGAGGAAGACCAGGCTCTGCTCTTGTTGTCTTCATTGCCGAAGTCCTTCGATCATCTGGTCACCACGATTCTGTATGGGAAGGACACCCTAAAGATTGAAGAAGTGATGACAACGCTGCTCTCGAATGAAACGAGAAGCAAGTCGAGTCCTAGTGACGACGTGGGCTTATTCGTGAGGAGCAATGACCCAGCACGGGCTAGATCGAGAGGAAAAGGCAAGGAGGAAGACCGACCTAGGTTTAAGTCCGGAGACAGGAATACTAAGTGCCACCAGTGCAAGGAGGAGTGGCACTGGAAGAATAATTGCCCGAAGAAGAAGTCTAAGGAACAAACACATGAGCCACATCAGGTTGCGGTGGCATCTAAGGATGAGGACGATGCCGACGTTCTTCATGTTTCACCCAGCCTTGAGACCACAGGTTCCTGGATCATGGATACAGGATGTTCGTACCACATGTGCCCAAACATAGAATGGTTCTCCATTTTTAGGCAGTGTGAAGGTGGTCGTGTTCGTATAGGGAACCAGTCAGAGTGCGAAGTTGTGGGAGTCGGTAACACCAAGATTAGGATGTTTGACGGAGTGGTTAGGACCCTCACCGACATTCGGTATGTGCCCGGGTTGAGAAAGAGTTTGCTTTCTCTAGGCACTCTGGAGGCTGCTGGGTATTCTTATACCGGTAGCGGAGGATATCTGGAGGTCAGGAGAGGAGCGCAGATAGCCTTGAGAGGGGAGCGTTCCGGAACGCTCTATAGACTGATTGGCACCACATGCGCGCAGAGGAAAGGCTGTGACGAAGGTAAAATCTTCGCAGTCGTAGAGAAGAAGGGCAGAGAGTCATCTCAGGAGTGCTCAGACACCGCAAAGGGAGCCATCTGGCTCAACGGTCCCACCAAGGAACTTAGGATCACTCGGGAGAAGGTGGAGTTGCACAGTGAGAATTCGAGTGTGAGTCGTCTTGCAAGAAAAAGGCACGTCGGTGTGCGCCACCAGGAGTCGAGGGAGTTCACTGAAGGTGTAGGCATGGAGTTGCGAGAGATATCTACGGAGGGTAACGTTGCGAGAGGAGTCAAGTTCAAGAGCGGTCTTGACTTGGCTCATACTGATGCATGTTGATCGTGTCAACCCCAGGGAGGGGGGGTTTGTAGTCGCTAGTAGGGGAGATCCAGGTTCGAGGTGGAGTTACGTTCGTGTGAGGCGACATTGCTTTGCTCGCAGAGCTACTGGGCAATCTGAATAATGTTCACGAATCAGATCTAAGAAGATAGGGAGCGGACCGATGTCGTCACCTACCATTGACCCAGATCTAAAACCGGAACGTCCAGATGATCACCCCCCGCGGAACCTGCCTCTGATACCAATTGTTATGCAATTAGATCGAGAACCGCGGTAGCGCAACTGAATAAATCGAGCACAAACAATAGCGCAAAATAAATAAGTACTGAATGAGATTTCAAGCACGCACAGACGACAAAGAGATATTACGTGGTTCGGAGATGAGCTCCTACGTCCACGGGGAGAGCGCGCCGGGAAATCCACTATAAACTGAGGTTACAGGAGTTACAACGATGACCGATACACGGTCAAACAGAAAACGGGAAAATGACAGAAAAATTGAGGAATACTGATGTCGTCGCTGCTGTCGCCGCTGCTGTCGCCTGACGATATCGCATATCTTCTTCCTCCTGGATCCGCCGGAGTCTGAGACTGCCGCACGCACCTGGACAGCACTGCCTCCTTCCCAATCCCGCCGCCTGGACTTCAATGGAGCCGCCGGCCTGATGTCGATTCCAAGAACCGACCGGTCGCCGCTGGACTGCCGCCGCTCGGCTGAAGCCTGGCCTGAATGCCGCCTGAAGCCGAAGTAGTCGACGCCTGGAACTTCTGCTGGGCGCTGCCTCTGGCCGAAGAAAGAACTCCGGCCACCTGAGTCTCTGCGCCGCCCCTGTTCCGAATGAACTCCTTCTCTCTGTTCTGTTTGACCGTGTATCAGTCATGTTTTAACTCCTGTAACCTCAGTTTATAGTGGATTTCCTGGCGCGCTCTCCCCGTGGACGTAGGAGCCCATCTCAGAACCACGTAATATCTATTTGTCGTCTGTGTGTGCTTGAAATCTCATTTCGTACTTATTTATTTTGCGCTATTGCTTGTGCTACCGCGGTTCTCGATCCGATTGCATGCCGCGGTACTCGACCCTATTGCATTTATTGATTTTGTACATAATTTCAATTATGTTGTAAGGTTGCATGTCAAAAAATTTGAAATTGAGCCATATAAGTTGTTTGCCTAAATGATAGATTGGTATTGGAATTAACATTATACATTAATTTAATAAAATCCAAAACGTGTGTCAGCGCCGAACGCATTAAATTGCCTTAGATGTTTTAAGACATGTTTTTTTCGCCTAAGCGCACTTTTTTTGCTCGAGTGTGCGTTTTTTCCACATTTTTTCGCCCGGGACCGCATTTTTTGTCTGATCACGAGTTCTTTGGCCAGTAGCTCATATTTTTCTGCTTAGGCGCGTGTTTTTCTTCCCTGCCTAAACACGCGCGTCGAGGCGAAAAGCACACGGCTTAGCTAAAAATGCGGACCAGAGCAAGAAATGTGTGCCCGAACCGAAATTCACATGGTCGGTGAAAAATATGCACCCGAGCGAAAAAAGCCACCTCGGGCAAAAAATATGAGCCTGTGCAAAAAAACCGCGTTCGAGTCGAAAAATACGCACCTGGGCAAAAAAAAACGTCCGCCCGGCCAAATAATGCTTGTTCGTCTGAAAAATGCGCGTCCGGGCGAAAAAACACCCGCCCGGACGAAAAAAGCGCGGGGGGGGGGGGGGGGGGGGGGGGGATGCCCGCCCGACCAAAAAACACGGGTTTGGCTGAAAAAACGCGTGCCCGCGTGAAATACGCTCGCCCACGTGAAGTACCTCCTACCAGGGCGAAAAATGCCCGTCCGGGCTGAAAAACATCCCCCTATGAAGAAAAACGCACTCGCTGGCAAAAAAATGCGCGACTGCGAGAAAAACTCCCGCCCGGGCGAAAAAATGTCCGTCAAGGCGAAAAACGCCAGTCTATTAAAAAAACTCGAACGACCGAAAAAAGCGCCTCGGAAGAAAAACGCACGTCCAGACTGAAAAATACTCGATTATGCGGAAAACTCACGAGCGAAGTTAAGAATTAGCGATTTGATTTTTTAGTTAAATGCCATAAATTTTCACAAAAAAGTCAAAATCCGCCTATATTTCATAGCGGCGAATCATAGAATTGAATTTGTAATCTCTAATGTTAATTTCAGAAAGCAATTATGTCCAAACGAACGGAACAAATCAATCAAAATACTCTGGAGTCACAAAATGTTCAAAAATTTCACTTCGATTCCGATTTCATTATCGGTCCTACCGGGCGATGATAAACTAAACACAGTATGCTTGTTTGGATTAGTAATTTTACAATAAAGTTGATAATTATTATTGTTAACATAAAACAAACTTAGCATTATATTATATTCCAATAATTCAAGTCATCAAATGTTTACAGTCCATGAAATTTTCAACAGCAGTAATATTATCTAAACATCATTAAGTAATCTTAACATTCGGGGTTTTTTATTATCTAAACATCATTGAGTAATCAGAAAATTAATCAGCTTCAGAATATCTTTGTTGCTTGTTTTGAGGGGAGTTTTTTTTTTTGGCACGAGTTTGACGCACTATTCTCATCGTACGGGATATAACTCAAGTTAGATTTTCGGCTAATATCTGTGTACAAAGGCTCTGCTTGTTTGGGAGGTTGCATTTTGGAACGATGAGAATGAGAACGGTGAGAATTGAACGGTTGGAATAGAGTGAGGGAGCTACGATGATGTTGAAGCACAAAAATGAAGTTTTCGAGCGGTGGAAATGTAGAGTGAAGCTTTACCAAATAGAGCCAAAAATTTCGATTAGATTTTTAGTCGGATTATTTCACGGATTTGGATCCAACGGCTACCTGAATTTAAAAAAAAAACAAAAAGTAAAACAACTAAAAAATATATAAAAAAAACAAGAGGGTTCCAACGGATGAGATCGCACGAATTCAATTCAACAGACGAGATCGCACAAACTTCATCCCTAAAATTTCCGCACGAACTCCAGAAAATTCGGATTCTTATTTCACTCGGATTGACTCGTTTATTTTCAGCTGAATTATTCTAATAGGAGTATTTTTACATAGATGTTTTGAGGAGAAAAAGAAAAATAGAAATAGTAAAACCGTAAGATTCAAAGCAGTTCGGGAAGCGGAGTGGTCCCGCGCGTGGGCCGCCAGGCGGAAGTATATGGATGGTGGGCGAACGCTGTTCGGCGTGGGAATGAGCGCAGGGGATGGGACGATGAGGATGAAGGAGCGGGTCATGTGAGGCAACTGATGCAACCCTCTGGCGCCGTACAGCAGGCCTGTCAGCGGGCTGGTAGCAGCAGGGCAAGCAAGTATGCGGACATAATAATAATAATAATAATAAAGTGTTAATAAGAAGAGGACGGTGGGTAATTCTAGAGATAGAAAGAGACTGGAACGTGGGTAATTCTAGAGATAGAAAGAGACTGGAACGTGGGTAATTCTAGAGATAGAAAGAGACTGGAACGGTGGGGTATTGTAGAGATAGAAAGAGATGGGACACGTACATCGGTTTCTGATTTTGGGAGGGCATAGAGAGAGAAGAAAAGACAGGGATGACTTTGGAGATATTATCCCATTAAGAGGCAGGAAATGGAACAGTAACTACAGCGATGCGCGGCACGCTTTCTAAAGTTCAGCGTCCACCCCTTTCACGCAAAAGAACGCCTCAGAAATGGTCCGCCCAAAGGACATTTTATTTTCTCCCTCCCCCCGGCCCCCTCTCAGTAATTTTTTTCTTCCTCTAGTAAAAAATTAAGGTAAAAATCATATCATGAATTCATGAGTTTTTAAGCTAATGCCAAAAATGAACATGAATGTCGATCAAAATGATGAAATTGACATGACTTAAAATTTTAAAGACCAATTTAACATTAACTTATACTCTTAGACACTGAAATATTTTTTGTCTAAAAAACTTAGGCTTTGTCATCTCTTCTAAAATTACTAAACGCAATAATAATAATTTGTCAAAAAACAATTTTAAGGCAATCTTTGTAATAAATCTTAACGATAAATGGGGGATTATAAAAAAATTTATATTGTCCGTTTTATATGATTGTGATTTGTTATAATATTTACAATAGTTTATATTTTATCTCGAATATTTAAACTCTGTTTGGCACGATTTTTTTGCTCTAGTGAGTTTGGACAAAAATACTATATGATTGTGATTTGTTATAATATTTACAATAGTTTATATTTTATCTCGAATATTTAAACTCTGTTTGGCACGATTTTTTTGCTCTAGTGAGTTTGGACAAAAATACTATCATTATAGAAGCAATGTTTGGCAAGACAATGATTATAACTATCATCGTGAAAAAGAATTTTTTTTGAACATAAATGTTGATGAAATTCCATAGGCAAGGTCGGACGTTCACAAATGACAGCTCATAACCGCCGTGTTCACGACCGTCACCGCCTGTGTCAAACGGAGCCTAAATTCAATAAATGCTTAATATTAACATATTTTCTTTAAAGATTATTTAGAAAACTCTCATTCCCACTTCTCAAAAACTTTATTTTGAGCATTTTTTGAATCCTTAGTCACCTTCTTTCATTTCTCACCACTAAAATTATCATTGATTCTACTCTCATAGCACAAACAAACAGACCATAAGTCTAAGGACGAATGAGTCTCACTTTAGGTAAAGGTTAGCTTTTATTTTGCAATTTAAAATTTTTTTTTTTAATTATGAAATGAAAGTATTTGGATAATATGCATTTTAGAGTTTTAGGAGACGCGATGACAGAAGGCAGATTGAAACCCTTGTCAAAGAGGAGTTTTGCGTGGGCAATTATACCGTTTTCCTACCGTTCTGGGTTGTAGACCAGGGCTCCATTTCAGTGTTCAATTGCACTATATAGATAAGAGTTAGGTCTCCAAAGAGATTTTATGTTATGAGCTCTATTTTCCGTCAAAGAAGCTTTTTGGTCTTTTCGTTTCGGCGGCAAGAATTTGAGCGGTGAGGAACGGAGAGTGGTTGAGTTCTCAAAATAAACCAAAATGAAGCTTTGATTATTTTTAACGGTGACATTTTACCCGAATGAAAATGAAGCAAAAACACAAAAACTCAAAAACAAACATACGATTAATCTGTATCGATGTTAAACATGAAGCATGAGTCACGGCAAATAGTTAATTATAGAAATTACATTAATCATAAATAATAATGTAAAGAATTAATCGAAGAGATATGGCACAGCTGGGAAAAGTGGAGGGGAGATGGCGACAACACGACGAAAGCTTGGTTGACACTTGACTGTGTTCTTTATGTGCTTCATTCCTGGACCTGGTAAACTTTATAATTTTCTTTTCTTGATTATTTAATATTATTGGTCCTATTCTTTTTTAGCAAAAATAGAAAATAAGCCCTTAAATTTTAGTAACTTTTCAAAATCTATCATTAAATTATTAAACTTAATGTTTTATTGAAATCCTTCATTAAACTTTTTTTTTTTGCATTAAATATGTCCCCCAGCTTTCTAAATTATTGAAAATTAGTCCTAAATTTTAATCTACATTCAAATTAGTAAAAATTACCTCATATTATACTTATTTACTGAATTAATTTCAAAGTTACGGATTCTTTTTTTCAAATTAATCACATCTTTAAATATTGGTCTAACATTTTTTAAACTTTTTGATAACTTTAATGTCACTAAAATAAAATTATATTTGAAGCAATTATGTTTTTATTGAAATAATATTCATTGCTCCTGCAACATATAATTATTTCATATAAAATTTTATTTGCAGCAAGACAAGTCAATATGATTTAAAAAGGAAATTAAAATGATAATAAAAGGCTCGATAAATAAAAAAATCAGGTCACTAAAAAAATAATTTAGCTAATAAGGTAAAGAAAAGAACGTAATTTTATGTTCATTATTGAATAAATTATAGTTTAAGATTGATTTCAATTAATTTAAGTAATTAAGGGATTGATTTCATTTCTAAAAAAGTTTAGAGACTGATTTCAAAAATGACTAAAATTATCATGTGCCCTTTTATCTTGTAGACCTACTTGAGAAATCTACATTTTTGTTTAAAAACAGACCTGATACACCGGTTTAGCAGACTAATGCTTCATGAACGGCCGACCTCACCTAGAAAACTTCATTCATTTTATGCTCAAAACTAGTTTATTTTTCTTTATAGCGTTCATAAACCTTGTCTTGCCAAACATACATTCTATGGTAATGGCGTTTTTGACCAAACTCATCGGAGCAAATAAGCTGCGCCAAACGAAGCATGAAAGGTGATTTTTGGGTTTTGATTAGTTATTAGTTGAAACGGTTACGTTCTTGAGCCTGAGTTCATCGACTAGCTGATGCCTGATGGGTTGGCTCAGGGTTCGGCTGTTCGGTTCATTTTAGTTCAGTGAGGGTTTGAGAGAAACGATAATCAATGATTAATAGGGATTCGTCCGTGCAATATTTACCTTCCATCATATGGTTTGGTTCGGTTTGGTTCATACATATCTTTGAAATCGAACCGAACTGAACCGTATGGTTTGGTTTGGTTTGGTTCGGTTTGAGTGGTTTAATAATAAAAATAAAGATATTTTTATATTAATAATTAGTCATCTAACCAAGTGTTGACAAATGATAATTAAAAAAGAATCGTATATGATTCATGCAATAATTAACTCTAACAACAATTGGAAAATAAATCATACAATGAAATTGTGTTATTTTAATATTTGCATACTACAAATTTGCATATAGGGATGAGGATAACATTTAACATAAACAAGTAAACAAGACTACAAAGTACAAAATTGCAACATTGAACAAAATATCAAATATCTTAGGAATTACTAGGTAAACCGCACTTAAAATATTATTAAAGCTAATATGGTTCGGTTTGGTTCGACTCGGTTCGGTTTGACATTTTGAACCGAACCACATGGTTTTTCAAAAAATGGAATCGTGACCGAACCGCGGGCTACTAAAATCGAACCGAACCGTGCGGCTTAGTTTGGTTTGGTTCAGTTATGCGGTTCGGTTAGTTCCGACTTACGCCCCTAGTTCGAACACTGCTGTTCCCCTTGATAAAACCATAACCATCGATTTAAGAGCACAAAATCCTTTTTAATTGTTTTGGAAAGGTACTAATTAAGAAATTGCATGTAGGCTTAGAGAAAGAACAAGAGAAAACAAAGTTGATACCTAGTAATTAAGAAATTGCATGGATTAATAAGCAAGATGATATAGCTTGACCCGTGTTGACTTTTGTAGCTAGAATTGAACTAATATAAACCAAGTAGGTCGATCTAGAGCGAGTTTCCTGTGAAGCATTTATGCCTCTTAACTTTTTACCAAATAACGAAACTAATTATCGATGTTATAATCTTGAAGTGCTAATAAAAATAGGGTGCTGTTAATAGCAAACCCATTTTGGATGCTAGCAATCCATTACTACTAGCAAACCATAAAATTGAAGAATGGCTATTTGAAAACCAAGTTGTTACTAGCAAACCACCAACAAAACATAAAAAAAACTGCTGTGGTGACCATGTCTACTCCGATGGCTGTGCATTCGAGTCAATCTATTCCTTTCGGCCAGCTTCTCTGACACCGGCGGTGAGATCTGCGAGAAAGAGCTGAGTGTCATCCAAGCTAAACCAATCTGTTCTGCTCTCTCTCTCTCTCTCTCTCTAGTTGGAATCGAAGGAATGAGTAAATGGAGCGCAGGAGCAGGACAAGCTTCTTGTATGATCATTTAAGGCTTCCTGTAATTAATCCTCGATCTCCAAATTAATTTTCATAAAGTTTTTTATTTTAGGGTTTGCTTGATAGTATGATCATTTAAGGCTGTTTTACATTGAATTTACGGTGATTGACAAAGCAAAATCGTTTTTTGAAGCTTCTTTTAAAATCTATTGATTTCCAGATTTAAAGATGTTTTTTTTATTTAACTTGCATCAATTTTGAAGATTGAACTTGAATTAAATACGAAGAAAACTAATTTAGCAGTCCAAAGATTTACAGAGGAATTATCTTCTCAAATCTGTTCTTGAACATAGATTATTATTTTTAATTTGCGCGCAGTGATGAAAATCCTGAGATGCAGCCGTTGAAGGAAACAAGCTACGGTTTTTTTCATAGATCCGAGCTCATCAGAGTCGGCCATGAACAATATCCCACCATTTTCCTATTTCGGATCATCTCCTTTTCTGAACAGCTTTCTTGGAGATGAAGCTAGATCTTCATGCCCGGCTCATCATGAGTTTCCGGACATACTCAAATCATCGCCGCAGAGGAATTTTCTGAACGAGGATACTTCCCTTGACAGTAACGAAAGTGGTTTGCTAGTAGCTGTTTTTTAGGAGATGAAAAAGATTGAAAATTTGATAAAGCCGGTTATTTTTTGGTTTGCTAGCATCCATTAAGGGTTTGCTAATAACAGCACCCTAAAAATATGGTCACCGCACAATTATTCTTTCTCATAATTAATAAATTACATTTATACCATTGAATATAAAGTCACGTGTGCCGTCTCGGCGTCCATAAGCTCTTCAGTCATTTCCTCTCCCATTCAAATCTCGTGCATGTTCCACGGCTTCTACCTTGGTTTGACGGAGAAATATTTAGGCGTGGGCATGTAGCATACGGTCATTAAAATAGATAATCGTGTGGGAGCAAATACAGCTGTGTGCAGGGGCGGATCCAGATATTTTGACTAGGGGGCCCAATTAAAAGGTGAAACAATTTTTTTTTAATATAATGTATTAAATATAAAATCCAAGCGGGTTGGTTGAAGTGGAGAGGCGCGTCAAGGATCTTATGTGATCGTAAAGTACCATTAAAACTTAATGGCAAGTTTTATCGTTCTGCAATTAGACCAGTGA
Source organism: Dactylorhiza incarnata (assembly GCA_033032865.1). Taxonomy (NCBI): domain Eukaryota; kingdom Viridiplantae; phylum Streptophyta; class Magnoliopsida; order Asparagales; family Orchidaceae; genus Dactylorhiza; species Dactylorhiza incarnata. The sequence goes on from JAWHQI010000491.1 coordinate 507,156, forward strand.
TGCTCTATGGTTCTGAGTGTTGGGCAGTGAATTGTGTACATGAGCAAAAAATGGGAGTTGCGGAGATAAGAATGCTTAGGTGGATGTGTGGACACACGAGACTGAATAAAATTAGGAATGAATGTATCAGGGATAAGACAAGAGTATCACCAATTGCAAAGAAGATGCGAGTAGCTCGACTAAGATGGTTTGGACACTTACAAAGGAGACCATTAGAGGCACATGTTATGCATTGTGAGAGTCTAGTCACTATGGATGTTAAACGAGGGAGGGGTAGACCAATAAAGACTTGGAATGAAACTATAAGGAAAGACACGATGTACTTAGGCATTAGTGAGATTATGACTAAAGTGTTAAAGTTTATGCTACCACAATGCAAGGGAACCAACGATGAACAAAGACGAAGTAATCTTTAACTAGGCAATGAATTACAAAGACAAGCTGACTACAATGTGCATATACCTTGAATCACGTCAGCTGAGATATATAAAAAATAAACTTGTCGCGGACAAGGTCCGCTTCTCCACTCAGTGCCGTTGAGCTTGGCAACGCACTCTCCACTTCACAACGCATGCAACCCTGCACTCTGCACTCTCCACCTCTCGTTGAGGTGCGGGTTGGGGTTGGACTCTCCTGGGGTGTATGCACACTCCCACTCTCACTCACTAGTTGATCACTAGTTCTCTCTCTCTCTTCTCTAATGTCACACATTCACTTCACATCAACTTACACTAAGGGGGGGGGGGGGGGTATTTATAGGAAAGCACTAAATAATAGAGCAAAAGGGGGGGGGGGGGGGGTGCACATACTCATACACCAACTCGCCCCTAGCACTCACCTGGCACCTTGCTCCACTCGCCTCTTGCACTCGGCCAACCTCCACATGGCCCACTCGCCCATGCACACGAGCTCACTCGCCCATAGATGGACTCGCCCCAGCCCCCCTACATGCTCCACTCGCCAACTTCACTCGACAATGGTCGAGGCTCCACTCGCCAACCTCATCTCTTTCACTCGCCTCCCCCATTTCTTCTACTCGCCTCCCTCTCACTTCAAACTTCAACACTCCCTCTTGAAGTGAGCTTCAGGGACAACACCAAGGCAAGTGCGTAGCTTCTTGAATGACCCCGCAGATAGGGGCTTTGTGAAGATGTCCGCCAGGTTCTCTTCACTCCGCACGTGCTCCACCGCATGCAAGCCACCCAACACCTTCTCTCGGATGAAGTGGTGCTCGATCTCAATGTGCTTTGTCCTTGCGTGACACACTGAGTTGGTTGCCAGCTTCAGAGCACTCTCGTTGTCGCCACGCAGCACAGTAGGTCCGCTGACCTTCTCATCCACATCTTCCACCAGCCTCCTCAGCAAGACACACTCCTGAACTGCTAAGGACGACGCATTGTACTCATCCTCAGTGGTGGAAAGAGAAATGGAGTCCTGCTTCTTGCTACACCATGAGATAGCAGTGGCTCCATAAATGAACACGTAACCTGATGTCGACTTGCGGTCATCAGCGACACCTGCGTAATATGCATCTGTGTATCCATGCAGCTTGAAGTCAGTCCTCCCTCCATAGAGAAACCCCATCTCAAGGGTCCCTTTCACATACTTCAGTATCCCCTTAGCTGCCTCCAGATGAGGCTTCCGCAGCTCCTGCATGTACCGACTCACTCGGCCGATAGCAAAGGCGATGTCCGACCTTGTGATGGTCAGATAGATAAGGCTCCCCACCAGTGCCCGGAAGATCTTCGGATCAGGAAGAATCCTCCCTTCTTCCTTCCGAAGCTTCAGCCCAACCTCCAGTGGAACGGAACTGCTCTTCCCCTCCTTCATGCAGAATCCCTCGACGAACTTCTCGGCATAAGCCTTCTGGGTCACGAGCAACCCACCACTTCTCTTCTCCACTTGAAGTCCAAGGAAATGGTGCATGTTGGAACCCGGATACTGGTCCAACCTGTTCGAGACTTGGGGAGTAGCTTGAGTTACTTCTCTCTTCGTCGGACCCCTAGATCTAAGTATTCCGAGCTAAGAATTGACCCTCACCGGTTGGTAGGTAGCTCCCTAAGTACGACCCACTGGCTGCAGCGAGGAGGTCCCGCCACTAACCCGGAAATCTCCCTGGATTTCCCCTCCCAAAAACCAAAAACTGAGCCTGTCTCAGACATCACAAGGAAGAAAGCACAGGCTCTCAAAAGGGGGGGGGGGGTGGATCTGTGCTGATCTGAGACATAATGGGTCATATTTATAGGGAAAGACTTCCCAGGGGTAAAATGGTCCTAAAGGCCTGCGGATAATGTCCTCCGCCTTAACCAAAATACTATACGCAGACCAAAATGGTCTGCGAACAGCTCCTCGCGCCTTTTCGTATCACTAGTCGCACCCCATGCTGGTCTGCGGAGAGGGGGGGGGGGGGGGGGGAGGGACCGAGAGATCGGGTTGATCTCACTCATCTCGCCCCTAGCTTGAGACGACGAGTGGGGCGACTAGGTCCCGTCCTACTCACCAGCAGTAAGCTTTCCTGGAGCGAACTCGCCCCGGGGTCTGGTCCACTTTCCTCTCCCCGGGCGAGAAGAAATGTTATCGTTGGGACGAGACCACGCCGATATGGGATCCTGGTTGGGTGAAGGTTACTCGCCGCGCTCTACCCTGGGCGAGTAGAACCGTCTTTGGGTCTGCTCTCCCGAACCGCTCGCAGACTTGCAGGGGAGCGTCTATCCACTCGCCGAATATGGGTTGCACACAATCCCCGCTCTTTGCGAACTCGCGAGAGGTCGGAAAGAAAAGTTCAACCCTCATTCGGCGGGCCTGCGCGCTGCCTGGGCCCTCCTCTATAAATAGGGTGAGGGTGTACCGTGATTTCCTCATTCCGAGATGCCTTCTGGAGCGGGTTCTTCTCGGGCTGGCAACCGGGTTCTCGCGGACGATGAACCTGAGGCGGCCGCGGTCCTAGACATCCTTGGTGAGTTCTCGACGCCTTGCCCTCCGGGTTCCGCGAGAAAGAGGAAGCATAAGAGGAAGAAGGCGGAACCCGAGCTACACGAGAAGTCCTCTACCGACCCTGAGTCTACAGCTCGATTCGACCCTTTGCTTAAGAGGCTCACCGCTTCGCCGATCCCTGAAGAGATCCACGGTGACCTTCCTCGTCGAGAGAATGAGAGCGGGGTCGAAGTTACTACTGGTGGGATTGAGGACGCGAGAGTGCCTCCGATCCTTACGAGCTACCTGCTCCTCCCTCCTGCCCCTACCATCCCGCCATTGGGTAAGGCTACTGTTTCCTCCCAATTATGTTGAACAGGTCTTTACTTCATGCTCCGTGCAGGGCTCTCTACTTGCCCTCCGTCGCAAGAGCAACCTGCCGCGGTGCCCCCAACGAACCTAGCGATCGCGTCGTCTTCAATTCCGGGGCGAGCTGGTTCAATTCTGGCTCCTCCCCTGCAACAGCCCTGTCTCAGTCCGGGATAGGTCAGCCTGCCCGCCCAACCTTTGGAGGGAAGTCGCTGACGATGGGCCCCCTGCCGGGGAGGGCTGGTGTGATTCTTCGTCTATCCTCCTCTACCGGGGGGCTGCGGACAGACCCGCCTCGGCTCCAAGGGGGGACAATGTGCGGGAGGGTATTCGCCTCGCCTACCTCATCTATATTCCTCTTTCCGTCTCACCATTCTTGCCTGACTTCTTGCTTCCAGGTAGCCACGGGTCCACCCCGTCTAGCCATCTACCGTCTTCTGGCTCGATTCCAGGGTCGCCGCCGCCTGCGGCGTCCACTCCCTTGAGGGAGTTTCTCGCGGACCCTCCCGCCTTCAATGAGGAGTCGTGGACTCGCCTGATGGCTGTCCTTCAGGCCCACGATTCTTTCTTGATGACTATGCCGCCGGCCGAGGTGAAGGCCCAATTGGTCAATCTTGGTGACCGCCTCGCCAAAGTGGAGGGGCTTCACGACAACCTGCATGGTGAAGATGGCCTACTTGACCGGATGACTGATGCGGAGGCGAGATTATATGAGGTGGAGGCTCATCAAAAGGCTGCCGAGGATGATCTACATCGCTTTGCTCAGGTGGCAGGCACCGTGGGGGAGGCCTCCCTATTGGAGGAGCACATTAGGCGAGGCGAGGAACACATCCGCCAAAGTGAAGGGTGTAACATCCCGACTTCGAAAAAGGGGTCTAGCCGGTTCAGTTGAACCCTTGGAGGAATCTAGGCCGGGTCATCAGGCAATCACGACCCGACCTTCACCACATAGAGGTGGTCATTTAGAGAAATGACTGTTTTGGGTAGCATCGTGCTTCGCCACGACGTCAAAGTTATTTATTGAACATACGCACTCTGAATCGACTTCCGTCAGTTACGTTAGACTCGTATAGTTGACACGAGTGCAACGGAACTCGTTTCGTTTCAATCAGAGGTCATTTGGTGAAAGTGACCGTTTTGAGTATCGCAGCGCGTCACGACAACGCAGTTTTAGAATATGGAGCATACGTGCTCTGAATCGACTTCCGTCAGTTACGTTAGACTCGTATAGTTGACACGAGTGCAACGGAACTCGTTTCGTTTCGATCAGAGGTCATTTGGTAAAAGTGACCGTTTTGAGTATCGCAGCGCGTCACGACGACGCGGTTTTAGAATAAGGAGCATACGTGCCCCGAATCGATTTCCGTCAGTTGCTTTAAACTCGTATGATCGATACGAGTGCAACGGAACTCGTTTCGTTTCAATCAGAGGTCATTTGGTAAAATTGACCGTTGTGAGTACCGTAGCGCGTCACGACGACGCAGTTTTAGAATGTGGAGCATACGTGCCCCGAATCGATTTCCGTCAGTTGCTTTAGACTCGTATAGTTGATACGAGTGCAACAGAACTCGTTTCGTTTCGATCCGAGGTCGTTTGGAGAAAACCACTATTTTGAGTAACGTCGAGCGCGACAACAACGCCAGTTTAAAATATTGAATGAACGGACTCGGAATCAACTTCAGATAATTCCGTTAGCTTCGTATGGTTGACACGAACACAATGGCGCCCTCCGCAAAATTGTCTCGTTCCTATTTCGGTAGTCATGAGCATATGTACATAAATATTTTAGAAATTTATGCATATATATATACATATATATATATACATATATAAATATACATATATATATATATATATATATATAAACAGAGGGCTGGGAACGGGGAACCGGGATGAGCGATCAAAGCACTGGAGCAATACCGTGGGCGAAAACCATGGGCGAGCTCGTGGGGGCACGGGATTGGGCATCGTCGGCTACATAGGGAGGCTTCTCCTCCTCTTCCATGGGATGGGGAACGGTAAGAACTTCCTCCTCCTCTCCCCCTCCCCGAAGCTCCGTCCTGGCAGAGGGTTTCACGGCAAAGGGAGCTCACGGCAAGGTATGGCAAGGAAATACTTCTCCTTCTTCTCCTCCATCTCTTTCTTTTCCTTTGCCTAACCGAGCTTGGCCATGGTTGTTGATGTGTGCATGCCCCATCTGATTTTAGTATTCGGGTAAAGGCATCAGGTTATTATACTGATGAAAATGTCCAGGTTATTAGGCCCTTTTTAGTAATTGGATTCTCCCAGGATTATGCTAAGTGTTCTAGTTCTGGAATGAATTTCCTTGGGGGTTTTGAGCTAAAACATCTTGATCAAATGGCTAATGTTAGCTTAGTCTGTTTCCTTAGAAATATGTTGGGAGGGGTCTGCCTTATGTTTATATAATTTGCCATAGCAAAGGCTGCTGTATTTGGCCCTGGTTGAATTATTTTGGGGCGGCTGCATTTGGAGCTATCGAAAATGATTGGCCTTCCCCCCCCCCCCCCCCCCCCCTTGGGGGCTGCCTCCCATCTTTGTGTTCATTTGGGGGTTGCTCGGTACTCTTATGGCTTCATCAATTTCATACTCATTGTATTAATTTTATTTTGTGGCCTTTACAGTGGCTGCTTTTTGGGTTCTGTGGGGCTGCTGTTATAGTGTTAATCGGAGTTGTGTCTTCCCCTTGGGGGCTGCTCTTTACATAAATGACCCCCAACATCCTTCTACTTAGAGTGTCCTACTTGCTTTGTGGTAGTTAAACGCCTTGGTCATACGGCCATGGGTGTAGGAAATTACGATGGACAAGTTCGGCAATCGTTTTAAATGTTGGCTAAAATTCAAAACCATTCATAGTCTCTCTAGTAGTTTAATTGTTGAGCTCTTTAATTGTTTCTGTACTAAACCACACTGCGGATTCAAATGAGTTGGACTGCAGGTTGCTGTTAATGGGGGCTGTTTTCTTTCCTGTTGGGTTAGTGGAGGGCTGCCTTGTGAGCTGATTTTGGGGCTGCTATTTAAATTTTATTAACGGGGGGCTGCACCTGTTGCTGGTGTTGCTTGGGGATGCCCTGTTGGTTTGTTTTCTTGGAGGGGCTGCTTCTTAATTTGGGTATTTGGGGGCTGTTGATACCCTCTTTTCTTGTCCATTGGGGGCTGCCTTATATGCATGTGCTTATACTCAAATTGGGGGCTGGTCTTCTTCTCTTTCTCAGTTTAGGATGACCTTGAGGATAAGGGAATCATGTCTGAACTTGAAGTGGTAGTGGTGTTGCACATCAGGAATGGCTCAGATAATTGGGCAATATGTGCGAAACTCTCTCCACCTCTTACTATTTCTCTTCTTCTCTTCTTCACAGCAAAGTGAGAGGAAATGCGAGAGGGGAGAGCAAACCCAAGGCTAAGAGTTTCTCAACAGGCCCCTTTAGAAAGTCTATAACTCATCTCCTCTCCTCCCTACTCGTCCTCCTCCCTGGACTCCTGAAACACTAATTACAACCCTCTAATTAATGGTTTGCCCTAAACCCCATCTCCCTCCCTCACTCTTTTTCCCCATCTGTGCAAGATTTAACATATATACATATATATATTTTCATGTGTTCTTACACATACATGCACATCAGACACTATCATGGGGTTTCACTTGAGAAAGTTGGTGTGCCAAATAAGTGACTTTTCCTGCATAGGAGATATCAAGTGTTATCTATTTGAGCCTCTCCCTTCTCTGATAGTGATGAATAGGCTGAGTATATAAGAGCTGTAACTAATTCTGGTGGCTATATTCACTTCAAAAAAAATGCTTTACACATTTCTTTCTCTCTCCCACTCCCTCCCTCTCTTGGTCTTTGGAAAAGAAATAAAGATCATCTCTCCCTCACTCGCCTTTCTCTGTCTGAGCAAACTTTAATATATATATATATATATAGTTACATATATCCATACATATATATGCCCATGCTGGGAGACTTCACATGGGAATGTCGATGAGTGCAGTTCCGCCCTTTTTAAGCGAATTGTATTTAAAAGAAAAAGGGGATCAATGGTTGCTCGAACATCATCTCTATCCCTCACTCTCTTTTCTCTGTCCATGCAAACTTTGATACATAAATATATAGTTACATAGATTCACACATATATATATGCCCGTACGAGGAGGCTTCACAAGAGATGGTGGATACGCAAAGGCTCTTGTGCAACCCTTGGATGTTTCATATGCTCCTCTCCTTGTTGGTTTGGGGGCTGCTCCTTCTTTAGTTGGACTGCAGGTAGGGTGATGTGGGGCTGCTCTCTTGCCTTGTTGCTTTGGAGTTGCCTCTTTTGTTGTTGAAATGGGGCTGCTCCTTTCCTTGTTGGTTTGGGGGCTGCTCCTTGTTGAGTTGGACTGCAGGTATAATATTTTGGGCTGCTCCTTTCCTTGTGGATTTGGGGCTGCTCTCTTTCCTTGTTGACTTGGAGTTGCCTCCTTTGTTGTTGGTTTGGGGGCTGCTCCTTGTTGAGTTGGACTGCAGGTATAATATTTTGGGCCGCTCCTTTCCTTGTGGACTTTGGGCTGCTCCTTTCCTTGTTGGTTTGGGGGCTGCTGTCATAAAAACATGTTGCTGCCACTATCAATTAATGTTGGGGCCTACCTTGTGAAGTGAGGGTTGTTGATATGCTTTTGGTAGATGGGCTTTGTGGTTACTACCTCCTTCCCATATTCTCTAACTTTTCTTCCCTCTCTACCCCTTCACAAATTCTGATGTTGATTAAAGGTGGAAATGCTCCCTCTTCTTTTGATGTGGTACCAATACCAATGGAAAGGTTATATAGGTGCCTTGGGTTTGATCACCAAGCATCCAAATGATTGACGGGAGCCTATGGGCCATATGAAGATGGCTCGATTTAATTGCCAGCCGAGTTAAAATAGTGGCACCTTCTCGGATGGAGATATGCTAAGCTTACATAGAGTTCGTGCTCTCTCCTCCTACAAAACTGCGGGTGGATATATATTGTTAAGCTCTAAAAGAGTTCTTTTCTCCTCTTATGATGAAATACACCTTTCGAGAAATAATTCCTACGGGAATGAAAGGTTGCCTTCGAGAAATAATTCCTACGGGAATAAAATGTTGCCGTCGAGAAATAATTCCTACGGGAATAAAATGTTGCCTTCGAGAAATAATTCCTACGGGAATAAAATGTTGCCTTCGAGAAATAATTCCTACGGGAATAAAATGTTGCCTTCGAGAAATAATTCCTACGGGAATAAAATGTTGCCTTCGGGAAATAATTCCTACGGAATGGAATGTTGCCTTCGAGGAATGTGACAAGGGATAAAATCGGATGGCCTATGAGTTTTACTCTAAGGCAACCCGCACGATGGACGGTTTGGGATGGCAACCCGTGCGAAACTAAAAGAACTACGTGGGTCTGAGGCCGTATGCAGGATGATACGGAGTACGTAGGCGGTGGTCGTGGGAAGACCGCCTCGGCCCAATAAGAGTCCAGATATCCCCTTCCTTATAATTGTTATATTATGTTTGGGTGTTAGTAGGAGTTGGATTCTGTTTGTAGTTCTAATAACTTGTCTTTAGCACAGGTGACAGGTGCGGATGAGTGACATCACCTATGTGTGGATGAAGCCACGGATCAGGCTACGTCAGGTATAAAGTTTTATTAAGCCGCATCTCCTTTTGTTGCGCCCTATCTCAGGGTATACATATATGATGCAATGAAGCCTTGATGGATAGGATTCATTGCGGCGGCGAAATCAATATTACTCATACAGGTTTTGAAATTATGGTTTCTATGATATTTAATCTTCCGCTATAAATAATGTCTTCCGCTAAGGGTAACAAAGCGCACTCTTTAATAATGTCTTCCGCTAAGGGTAACAAAGCGCACTCTTTAATAATGTCTTCCGCTAAAATACTGCTTCCTTACTCTGTTGGTGTGTAGTGACTTTCGCTTAACACCACCCCTAGGCGTGACTTCGGAGTGTTCCAGGAAAAGGGTTGGAGAAGCTGGTGCCTTCACCCTTCGGAGTCGCTTCGGCGTCGTGCTAAAGGGTGGTGTGCGATAAGATCCCCCGGTCGGACCGTCGATTTGGGAGGGGGGGTCTTACAAAGGGATCCTGGAGCGGGCTCGCGAAGACTTGCGTGCGTCCAAAGGCATCGCCTGGAGAGCTCGCCATCCCCGACGTCCTCGCCACCGGGGCCGCGGCCCGGTGCATCGTGGTTGAGGTCCTCAGGGGTAGTCCCTGTTTTTTTTTTATTTTTTTGAGAGCCTGATTAGCAGTCTGACTCGCGACCTACGGGTCCTTGTAATCCTCAAGCGTCATTTTGTGTTTCTTTGCTTGTACTCGCGCTTGGCGCCCCGAGAATTTCTGACAGGTTTATATATGTTCTTTTCGTGCTCGCATAGCGCGCTCTCTTTGTTCGTTGTTCCTCCTTTTCCGTGCGGACGTGTATTCTATTGTTATTTACTCGCGGCTTAGGACCTACTCGCCTCGCTAAGTGATCCATTCGCGCGCGGTTAGGCCGGGGGGGGGGGGGGGCAGAATTTATAAATAGGGGGTCCTCTTGCGCTGGAGGATACGTTCCCCTACCCCTCCCAGACACCCGTTCTCTGAACCCTCCCCGCCGAATCCTCTTACTCCTACTCGCGGCCAGCCATGGGGAAAGAACCATCCGAGGAGGGGCGTGCCTTCTGCGTCCGCAACTTCCGGGCGCACAACTTTCCCAGCTCGCAGACTCTCGGCGAGGAGTTAGTGGATGTCGAGAAGCGGTACTTGCCTCCGGGTTATACCGCGAGGCGGCCAGGGTCGGGTGAGTTTCTCAACTCGCTCTATAGTGGGGAGCTCGCCATCCCCTTGGCCCACTTTCAGGTAGGGTTGAGGCTTCCCCTGTGGCCTGAGGTTCGTCAAGTCCTTCGGTACTTCGGGATGATCCTCGCGCAGGTCAATCCTAACGCGATCAGCGTTCTGGTTGCTTATGCCTGCTACCTCCGCGGGGAGAAGATAGAGTTTAACCTTCCCACCTTCCGAAAAGTGATGACCCTGAAGACGACCAGCGATGACACCTTATTCTTCACCAGTGTGTGTGTCAAGGTCGCCGAGACCTTCAACAAGGTCCACCATTGGACTGACAAATTCATCCTGGTGCGAGGCGACTACGGTAATATTCCCTTCGCCCCCATCCAGAAGACAGAGGTGGAGTACCGACCGCCTCGCCTGAGGGGGGACGCGCTCGAACTATACCGTTATCTGAAAGACAAGGTCCTGTACGTCGTTTTCCTGCGGCAGGGCGTGGAACAACTCGCCTTTGTTAACCCGGGAGCAGGTAAATCTTACTCGCCTCGCGGTATCGGTTATCTGTTCCCGGTGGGGGTGGTTACTAACTGCCTCATGTTTGAATGCAGGAGAGCGCGTCGTCCCCCTCCTACCCCCTCATGATGCTTCTCGGCAACGGTCGAGTGAGCCTTCCAGGGAGGGGTCCATTGCAGGGGTGGTGGTCACGGTGGACAGCGAGCCGATTTCGCCGGTGGACAAGGGTAAGGGGCAGGTAGATTCCGAAGTCGCCTCGGCAAGCGAGCCGAAGCCAAAAAAGCGGAGGACAGGGAGTTCTACCTCTCGCCTTCCGGCGAGTCCTCCTCCGCCACTCACCCGCATTATGGGTTGGGGATGCGGAGTAAGGACTCCCGGGGTGACCCCCTCATGATATGGGATCATGAGGCGAATCGGGTTTTGGTGAGCTCGCTCCTCCCCTCTTGGGAGGATTTCGAAAAGGTCGGCGATCAGGCGTTCAACCTGATCTTTGGGCTGTACGGGCGAGATGAAGCCGAGGTACTCGCGGAGGTTCCTATCCGCGAGTTGGCTAACCTTAGTTTCCGCTCCGCCCTCAGGACAGCCGAGCTGATTCACCAGACAGCGCGGCGGGGGATTCAATCGAACAGGCGGCTCCGCGACCTGGGCGCCGCCCATGCGGAGTTGAAGGAGAAGATGATTGAGAGAGATAGGGAAATAGCCGAGCTCCAGGCCAAGGAGGCTCCCCCTCCCGAGGTATTTAGCCCGGCGCGTCTTCGTCCCTCTTGCCTACTTTGGAGTTAGCTAATGTTTCACTTCTCAGGAGGCCGCGGTGGCGCTAGTGACATGGATATCTGAACTGGAGGAGCAGCTCACCGCCTCGCAGCGTTAGGTCGATTATCTCGGTAATCGCCTCGCCGAGGCCGAGTCTGAAATAGAGGAACTTCGCCACCAAAGCCGGGGGAGTCGTCGAACGCGCCAACTCTCCTCCAATTCACCCCCGCTCAAATCGCCGAGACGTGCTGGAAGCTGGCGATCGCGACCGCGGTGTTCGTGCGGGAGCGCCTCCGACGCCGTTTCATGCTTACTGCTGATGGGGCTCAGGTCGATCTCGCCACCCTTCTTCCAGAGTTATACCACGAGGCGGTGAATTCTGCTCCCACCGAGGCCCGAGATGAGGACTCCTCCAGCGGGTCAGAAGAGGAGGGTCCAGATGTTTAAAACTTTTGGCTCTGTAACAATAAACTTCTCTCAGCTTGCTTATTTTGGGTGTACTCGCCTTTCTTCTTGTGCTTGTGATAACTTCCCAAAAGGAAGTTATCATGTGCTTTAATTATTACCCTTTTGATTAAAATATTTGATAATTATGAGTTAAAAGGTTATCAACATGAGTAATATATGTTCTTGTTGAAAGTTTGGGTATTATCGTCATTCTATATGTTATTGCGCAGAACATCTGAAGTATCAATTTTGAAGAGTCGATGATGAAGACAATTAATTAAGTGCAGAAAGAAATGTTGCAACATAGTTCGTAGTTCAGAAAATACATGTTACAACATCTTTGCCTCTGTTTGATAAGTTGTTTGGCAGATTGAAGAGTACAGAAAAATGTTGCAATATATCATGCAGTTCAAAAATATGATGTTGCAACATTTTGGCCTTTGTTTGATAAAGAAAGTATAAAAACATGTTGCAACATATCCTGCAGTTCAGAAAATTATGTTGCAACATGCCGACGGTTCTCAACAGATTTAAATCCAAAATTACTCTAATTCTGGCGGTTACGTTGATGAGGGGTTGCATCTATTCGGTAGTTTAACATGTTTCGACGTGGGAGAGGAGTATATTATCGCAGAGGAGAAAGAAATAAGGGATGATTCAGAAAATCAAAGAGGGAGAACTGTTCTAGGGCGAGAAAACAAGGAGAAGGACGCTTCGGTTCTTCATCAAGGAGGACTTCTGCGCAATTCTGAGTACAATTTCCTGCAGCTTTTAGATCTCTAAACATCATGTCTTGTAAGATCTATCCAATTTCGTTGTGTTTGATCTTCGTGATGAACTAAATTCTCTTAGTCTTGTATATGTGAGTACTTTGATTTGTTGTGATGTTGTGAACCTTAATTCCTTGTCATGAATGCTTGAGATTATATCGTTATTGAATCTATGATTTTTATTCTGGAAATTTTGGCTTAAGTTTTCATCTTTAAATTTGCTTGGCGAGATTCGAGAGAGGAGTCAGGCTAGATGAATGTTTTATTTTGCGCGGCGAGATTCGAGAGAGGAGTTGCGTAATTATTTCACCAAAGTTTCCGCCTTAATACTACGCTGCAAGATTCGAGAGAGGAGTGACGTAAGTGTATCATAAATTTAATATATCGTAGAAGGGAGAAAGAGATTTCGTCTTCTCGGTAGCAACATTGATTTGTGTGTTGAAACCGACTACTCGGTCTCCGTGGAGTTCGGGGTCCCAAAAAAGGGGTGGTCTCACACCTACTTCTCTCGAGCCAACTCTCTAGGCAAGAGCACTTGAACTTGGAAACGGACCCTAGGCTACAGCGAGGAGGTCCCACCTCACACCCGGAAGACCTGAGAGATCTTCCCCTCCCTAGCCAACGCTGAACCAGAAGCACCAAAGGAGAGCTCTAAAGGAAGGAGAAGATCCGAAATTTGGAAATCTAGACGTCCTCCCCCTTTGGTGCCCCTTAGGGTCTATTTATAGGTTTTCCAAGTTGGGCTGCAAATATCCAAAAACTGATCTGCCAGATTACCAAAATACCCTCGGATCTGGACTGCGAATAGCCAAAACTGGATTGCAAATAGCCAAATCCCGTTATTCTGGGATACTAAACGTAGATCAACCCCCCTCCTCTGGAACTGGGCGAGAGGGGTTACCTCGCGGAGCTCGGCGAGCCTCCTCGCTGGGGTGGGGCGAGACCAAGGGTCTTCCCCCTTACCAGGGTAGAGGGCGAGAGAGGGGGTCGCCCCCACTCCTCCACTCGCTCCTGGCTGGGCGCGGGCGAGAGGGGGGGCACCCGCCCCTCCCCTCTCGCCCCTAGCTGGGCGAGGGCGAGAGGGGGGGCACCCGCCCCTCCCCTCTCGCCCCTAGCTGGGCGCGGGCGAGAGGGGGGCACCCGCCCCTCCCCTCTCGCCCCTAGCTGGGTGCGGGCGAGAGGGGGGCACCCGCCCCTCCCCTCTCGCCCCTACCTGGGCGCGAGCGAGAGGGGGCACCCTCCCCTCCCCTCTCGCCCCTAGCTGGGCGCGGGCGAGAGGGGGGGGGGGGGGGGGTCACCCGCCCCTCCTCTCTCGCCCCTACCTGGGCGCGGGCGAGAGGGGGGCACCCTCCCATCCCCTCTCGCCCCCCTAGCTGGGCGCGGGCGAGAGGGGGGGCACCCGCCCCTCCCCTCTCGCCCCTACCTGGGTGCGGGCGAGAGGGGGGACACCCGCCCCTCCCCTCTCGCCCCTACCTGGGCGCGGGCGAGAGGGGGGGCACCCGCCCCTCCCCTCTCGCCCCTAGCTGGGCGAGGGCGAGAGGGGGGGCACCCGCCCCTCCCCTCTCGCCCCAAGCTGGGTGCGGGCGAGAGGGGGGGCACCCGCCCCTCCCCTCTCGCCCCTACCTGGGCGCGGGCGAGAGGGGGGGGGGGGCACCCGCCCCTCCCCTCTCGCCCCTACCTGGGTGCGGGCGAGAGGGCGGGCACCCGCCCCTCCCCTCTCGCCCCTACCTGGGCGCGGGCGAGAGGGGGGGCACCCGCTCTCCCCGCTCGCCCCTAGCTGGGCGAGGGCGAGAGGGGGGGCACCCGCCCCTCCCCTCTCGCCCCTAGCTGGGTGCGGGCGAGAGGGGGGGCACCCGCCCCTCCCCTCTCGCCCCTAGCTGGGTGAGGGCGAGAGGGGGGGCACCCGCCCCTCCCCCTCTCGCCTCTTACTCTGCTTCTGGTGAGAGCTACGGGGGTTCGCCGGGCGATACCCAAAGGCCTTAAGACCCCTTGGGTCTAGTCGACACGTCTCGGCGGCCCTCCACGCTGGGCCTCACTCGATGGATATGGGGGTTGTACACAATCCACGCTCTTTGCGAGGTTGGCACAACCTCGGAAAGAAAAGTCCAAGCTCAAATATCCATCGAGGGGGGGCAGAACCTCGCTCCCGAGGATCATTCTACTCACCCAGCTAGTGAGAGCCTGGAGTGAGGAGGACGTCTCGGCGGCAAGCTCTTCCTTCCGAGGATCATTCGACCCACCCAGCTAGTGAGAGCCTGGAGTGAGGAGGACATCTCGGCGTTGAACTTACCCATCCAAGGATCATTCGACCCACCCAGCTAGTGAGAGCCTGGAGTGAGGAGGACATCTCGATGGCAAGCTCTTCCTTCCGAGGATCATTCGACCCACCCAGCTAGTGAGAGCCTGGAGTGAGGAGGACATCTCGGCGTTGAACTTACCCATCCGAGGATCATTCGACCCACCCAGCTAGTGAGAGCCTGGAGTGAGGAGGACATCTCGATGGCAAGCTCTTCCTTCCGAGGATCATTCGACCCACCCAGCTAGTGAGAGCCTGGAGTGAGGAGGACATCTCGGCGTTGAACTTACTTCTCATATAAGCAAAATAACTTCATCCATCTAATGGGGGGATTTCCCTTGTCAAAACCTCCTGGCCCAACTAGCGAGGGGTAGAATTTGCTACAAAGGAAAGCGAAAAAAAACAAAAAACAAAAATAAACACAACATACCCCCCCCCCCCCCCCCATGGCACTCGCTTCTCAGGCTGCTTGCGCGAGATGATCATTCCTCTGCTTCTCCTGCCACTCCCATCCTGCTCATGCTCTCCATGATCTTCTCCATCTCCTCCGCCCCTGCTTGCCAAGAGATGTTGTTGACGGCTGTGACGTAGCAGTGCCTCGCCATCCTGGGGTCTCCGCGGATCCTGACTTGGATTCCTCCAGTGTTGAACTTGAGGCACTGGTGGAAGGACGATGGTACGCATCGAAAGGCGCTGATGAGGGGTCTTCCGAAGATGGCATTATAACTGCTAGGAGCGTCAACTATGACGAACCGACAGTTCCTTGAGCCTCCCCCCATCGTCACTTGGAGTCCAACTCCACCCTCTACCTCTTTCCTTTCTCCGGAGAATCCGAATAAGGGCCCATTTGAGGCCAGCACCCTCCTTGACTCCACCTTCAACTCGTCAAATGCCTTCTTGAAAATGACGTTGACAGAGCTCCCATTGTCAACGAGGATCCGAGAGATAGTGTAACCTTCGATGGCTGTCTGAATGACTAGCGCATCACAGAATGGATCCTCGTGATCTGGCATGTCCCTGCTTGAGAAAGTGATTTTCTCCTCGGGAGGTGGGTCCTGTGACGTTGAAGCGACGCTGCGTCGAAATACGACGTGGAGGCTTGCCTTACGAGTGGCCTCGATCCCTACCCCCCCCCCCTGTGGATCACCGCGACCCGTCCTTTGGCTCCTATGTCAGTTCGGTCCTCGCAGATGTCGTCGTCCACTACTTCTCCAAGTGGAACTTCTTCAATCCGCACCGGCGGCTGCTGTTGTGTCTGACCTCTCGCCTCTCTCACCTCCAAGAATTCTGGGCAGGTAGTTGTTGCATGCCCCTCTGCTTGGTGGTAGTCGCAGTATGGCACCGCCCTTCCCCCCCTTCTCCTACGGGCTGGGATGTCTCTTGCTTCGACTCCTCCTCCTCTTCGAATCGCCATAGCTTGAGCTGGTGGGGGTAGGAGCTGCCTAGGGGCCTGCCTCCAAGGAGGAGGGTTGGGCCTCCCTTGGCCTCCGTAGAAGTTTCCCCCTCCTTGGGCGAGACCCCTCCCTTGCTCCTGACCCCCCTGGGGTCCCTGGTACCCTTGACCCCTCTGCTCTTCCCTCCTCCTTCCTTCCTGCTGCCTGGGGCCACCTTGCTCTCTTGGCTCGGCCTCTACCAACTTTGCCAACTTCTTTGCCAGCCCCGGGTTTGCCGCCTCGGTGGCTACCTCCTTTGCAGCTTTTTCCATCAGGTCCTCAAAGGACAAGGGAGGCTTCCTAGTTAGGCGCATTTTGAAAAGGCTCTCTCGTAGCCCTACGGTGAAAGCCATCTGGAGGGCATACCCTGGCACCTCCTGGATGTTCTGGATCTCCTCCTGGAATCTGTCCATGTACTGGGCCAACGTCTCCTCGTGCCTCTGCTTGATCAGGAAAATGGACTCAGCATTCTTCTTCCTCTTCTTGGATGTGGAGAAGCGTAGCTGGAAGCTTCGGCCCAAGTCCTCGAAGCTGTAAATGGAGCCAACCGGGAGCTGGTGGAACCAATCCCAAGCTTTGTCCCTCAGGGTGGTGGTGAAGAGACGACACTTGAACGCGTCCATCATGGGCCTGATGGAGACGGTGTCCTCGAACCACTGCAGGTGCTGGACGGGATCATCCTTCCCGGTATAAAAAATCATGTTGGGCTCCTTGAAGCCTTCCGGGATGGGAGCCGAGATGATCAGCTCGCTAAAGGGTGACCCCCCACTCGTCGGCTTCGCGAGCTCCACTTGCGCGACTCCGGCTCCGAGCGAGACCCCACTCACCGGGCTAGGAAAAAGCACTCGCCCGGCGAGGTCCCGCTCGCCACTCTCAGTCATTGGTTCCTTGCCTGGCCGACCCCTTGGGGCAACCTCTCCTGACCCCCCTGGGCGAGCACCCCTTGTGACCCAGAAGGCGGTGTCTGGGGGAGGGAGCTGAGCAGTCACCTCCCCTGGTGATGCCTTGGAGCAGCTCCATGATTCCCTTGATGGCCGCCATGAACTCTCCCCTTCCTACCACCTCACTTGGGATATGAGACCCCTCATCGTCTCCTCCTCCGAGGTCTCCTGCCATGAGATTTGGCTCAAGAACTTCTGTGCTGACCACTCTCCACGCTCACCGCACCAAAAATGTTGAAACCGACTACTCGGTCTCCGTGGAGTTCGGGGTCCCAAAAAAGGGGTGGTCTCACACCTACTTCTCTCGAGCCAACTCTCTAGGAAAGAGCACTTGAACTTGGAAACGGACCCTAGGCTACAGCGAGGAGGTCCCACCTCACACCCGGAAGACCTGAGAGATCTTCCCCTCCCTAGCCAATGCTGAACCAGAAGCACCAAAGGAGAGCTCTAAGGGAAGGAGAAGATCCGAAATTTGGAAATCTAGACGTCCTCCCCCTTTGGTGCCCCTTAGGGTCTATTTATAGGTTTTCCAAGTTGGGCTGCAAATAGCCAAAAACTGACCTGCCAGATTACCAAAATACCCTCGGATCTGGACTGCGAATAGCCTAAACTGGACTGCAAATAGCCAAATCCCGTTATTTTGGGATACTAAACGCAGATCACCCCCCCCCCCCTCCTCTGGAACTGGGCGAGAAGGGTTACCTCGTGGAGCTCGGCGAGCCTCCTCGCTGGGGTGGGGCGAGACCAAGGGTCTTCCCCCTTACCAGGGTAGAGGGCGAGAGAGGGGGTCGCCCCCACTCCTCCACTCGCTCCTGGATGGGCGCGGGCGAGAGGGGGGCACCCGCCCCTCCCCTCTCGCCCCTAGCTGGGCGAGGGCGAGAGGGGGGGCACCCGCCCCTCCCCTCTCGCCCCTAGCTGGGCGCGGGCGAGAGGGGGGCACCCGCCCCTCCCCTCTCGCCCCTAGCTGGGTGCGGGCGAGAGGGGGGGCACCCGCCCCTCCCCTCTCGCCCCTAGCTGGGCGCGGGCGAGAGGGGGGGGGGGGGCACCCGCCCCTCCCCTCTCGCCCCTACCTGGGCGCGGGCGAGAGGGGGGCACCCGCCCCTCCCCTCTCGCCCCTAGCTGGGCGCGGGCGAGAGGGGGGGGGGCACCCGCCCCTCCCCTCTCGCCCCTACCTGGGTGCGGGCGAGAGGGGGGGGCACCCGCCCCTCCCCTCTAGCCCCTACCTGGGCGCGGGCGAGAGGGGGCACCCGCCCCTCCCCTCTCGCCCCTAGCTGGGCGAGGGTGAGAGGGGGGGCACCCGCCCCTCCCCTCTCGTCCCTAGCTGGGTGCGGGCGAGAGGGGGGGCACCCGCCCCTCCCCTCTCGCCCCTACCTGGGCGCGGGCGAGAGGGGGGGGCACCCGCCCCTCCCCTCTCGCCCCTAGCTGGGCGCGGGCGAGAGGGGGGGCACCCGCCCCTCCCCTCTCGCCCCTACCTGAGTGCGGGCGAGAGGGGGGGAACCCGCCCCTCCCCTCTCGCCCCTACCTGGGCGCGGGCGAGAGGGGGGCACCCGCCCCTCCCCTCTCGCCCCTAGCTGGGCGAGGGCGAGAGGGGGGGGGGGCACCCGCCCCTCCCCTCTCGCCCCTAGCTGGGTGCGGGCGAGAGGGGGGGCACCCGCCCCTCCCCTCTCGCCCCTAGCTGGGGTGAGGGCGAGAGGGGGGCACCCGCCCCTCCCCCTCTCGCCTCTTACTCTTCTTCTGGTGAGAGTTACGGGTGTTCGCCGGGCGATACCCAAAGGTCTTAAGACCCCTTGGGTCTAGTCGACACGTCTCGGCGGCCCTCCACGCTGGGCCTCACTCGATAGATATGGGGGTTGTACATTGTGTACTTTATGTTATGCTTTATTGTTGCCTAAGTTAGAGATAACTAGGAGAATAAGGGATAAACGGATTTCATAGATCGAGAGATCATGTTTTCCATTTTCTAATCGTTGCACGATAGTCATTTCAACATTCATAATGAATCATTTTAAGAAAACATTACAACAAGCAAAGGAAAGCAATGTACGAGACTATCTTCCTAAACTGATTACAAGTATTCTAAAGTAGTTATTATAGAAACTAGATTTGATTTTTCCGTTGTTAACATAAATCACCTTAATTAATTCACTTGGATTTAAAGAAAAGGTTAAGTTGGTAATTGCGAGCGTTAGATTCGATACTTTCTCGTGGGAACGATACTTTACTTACACTTTATTACTTGAACCGACACGTGCACTTGCGTAAATTATATATCTGCTTTTCGCGTATCAAGTTTTTGGCGCCGTTGCCGGGGAAGGGTACGGTCTAATAGTACATTTCTTGCAATATTAGTAAACCCTAAGTATTTAGAGATCAAGTTTTTATTCTATATTGTTTGAGCTTATATCTAGAATTCTGTTTAGTGCATGTCCAGATATCGGAATACTCAAGTACTTCCGTTAAATTCTGAAATTGAGCGCACCTGTAAACAGAATAGAAAAAGTCGTAGAGTGAGACAAATTATTCATCCTGAGATGGATAATAATAGACATATTAATGATAATGAAAATGAACATGAAGGTCAAGCGAACCCCAATGGACAAGTTGAACAAAATATTCAACCTCCTGAACCAAGAATGACTTGTCGGGACTATAACGCACCTCTAAGAGGAGGGTTGCACTTTAGTATTGTCAGACCCCCAATCGAAGCTAACAACTTTAAAATGGATTCTACAGTTATGCAATTAGTACAACATAGTAAATTTGGAGTTCTAAATCATGAAGACGCAACTGCTCACTTAAGAACATTTTTATTGATATGTGATATGTTTAAATGTAATGGTGCGTCTGACGAAGCAATCCTATTAAGGTTATTCCCGTTTTCTTTAGAAGAGAGAATTAGTGATTGGTTAGCCTCAGTGCCACAAGAGTCGATTACCACCTGGGACCTTTTAGTAGAAAATTTTTTAAATAAATATTTCCCACCTTCAAAGACTGCAAAGCTTATTAGGGACATTTCAACTTTTATGCAAGGACCCGGGGAAACTCTTTATGACGCTTGGGAGCGATATAAAGATTTATTAAGAAAATGCCCACATCACGGGTTAACCCAACACCAGCAAGTTTCCACGTTCTATAATGAATTACAAACCGCAACTATGATTTTAGTTGATGGTGCTGCCGGTGGATCATTAATGAAGAAATATCCTGAAGATGCTTATACTATTCTAGAAGATCTAACATCTAATAACTACCAAGCTTTTGAAAGACAAGGGTCTAACAATCCGGTAGGAGTCCACCAAGTCGATCAAATTACATCTTTGGCTGCTCAAATGGCATCGTAATTCAATCTAATGAACAAGAGGCTAGATGCTTTGTCTACCCCCTCATCACATGCATCACTCACAGTAGAGCAATTAAATCAACTAACTGAGGAAGCAAATTACATTGGAGGTCAACCTAGACAAGTTCCACTTGGTTTTGCAAATCAATATCACCCTAATTTTTCATGGAAAAATAACCAAGTAATGAATCAACCATCGGGATTTAATCAAAATATAAACCCAACACAAAATCCCCCCCCCCCCCCCCCCTTAATAATCAAGTGAACACTAGAAAATTAACGGATGACTTCATTTTAGGGATGTTTCAAAAGAGTGAATCTAGGATGGGTGGGATTGAATCGTCTCTTAGATCTATGGAATCCACATTGGGTCAACTAGCGAATGCGTTAAGTCAGAGACCAGTTGGATCATTACCCTCTAATACTACACCTAATCCTACAAGAGAGGATCAACCTAACCATTGCAAAGCAATTGTCTTAAGAAGTGGTGCAGTAATTCCAAGCGGGGATGGGTTGTTAGAAAGAGTAAAAGAAGAGGAGGTACGTGAGAGGGTCGTTGAAGCAAGCGAGTTCGAAAAACAGAAGTCAATAGAAAAGGAGGAACTGGAAGTTGTGGAAATAGAACAACTAAAAAATACACAGAAAGAGATTATCTACCCTCCACCATCATTTCCTTCTAGGCTAGCAAAGACGAAGTTAGATAAGCAATTTCAAAAGTTTATGGATATCTTTAAAAAACTAACCATAAATATTCCATTCGCCGAGGCATTAGAACAAATGCCTAGTTATGTTAAGTTTATGAAAGATATTCTATCTAAGAAAAGAAGGTTCGTTGATAAAGAAATAGTAGCGTTAACAGAAGAGTGTAGCGCGATTCTGCAAAAGAAACTACCACCTAAACTAAAAGATCCTGGAAGTTTTACTATACCATGTTCGATAGGAGTTAAATTTTCCGGGAGAGCGTTATGTGATTTAGGGGCTAGTATCAATTTAATGCCATTATCTATCTACAAGAACTTAGGTTTAGGAGAGATTACGCCAACATCTCTTACCCTTCAATTAGCCGATAGAACTTTAGCATTTCCTAAGGGAATTGATGAAGATGTATTGGTCAAAGTGAAGAAATTTATTTTTCCGACCGACTTTGTTGTCTTAGATATGGATGAGGATAAGGATGTACCCATTATCCTAGGAAGACCATTTTTAGCCACGGGGAGGACGCTTATAGATGTCCAAAAGGGTGAGTTAACGATGAGAGTAAATGATGAAGAAGTGAAGTTTAATATTCTCAAAGCTCTTAAATTTCCAAATGATAGAGAAGAATGATTTTCCATAGAAGAAATGGAGGAGCCTACCAAACTACTGCATGTCAAAAATGATCTAGAGCAACAACTTTTAACAATTCTAACTAATGAAGAATGGGGAGAAGATTTAGAAATAGAAGAATGTGTTAAATTTCTTGACTCACAAGAAGGGCTACCCTTTCTAAAGAAATTTGAGATAATAAATCGCTCTAGTGAACCTAAAATAATGAAACCATCTATTTTGGACCCCCCAATTCTAGAATTGAAGTCTCTACCTGAACATTTAAAGTGTGTATTTCTTGGAGAAAAGAACACATTGCCGGTCATTATAGATGCATCGTTAGAACAAGATAATGAAGAAAAACTACTGAAGGTTTTAAAAGAATTTAAAGGGGCTATGAGTTGGACCATTACCGACATTAGAGGGATTAGCCCATCCATCTGCATGCATAAAATTCATTTGGAAGAGGGCGCAATTGGATCTAAAGAACATCAACGTAGGCTTAGTCCCCCTATGAAGGAAGTAGTAATGAAAGAGATTATCAAATGGCTTGATGCCGGTATAATTTATCCAATCTCTGATAGTAAGTGGGTGAGCCCAGTGCAATGTGTACCTAAGAAGGGAGGCATGACTGTTGTAAAAAATGAAAAGAATGAGTTAATACCATCTAGAACTGTCACCGGTTGGAGAATTTGCATGGATTATAGAAAACTGAACAAATCCACTAGGAAAGATCATTTCCCGCTACCATTCATTGATCAAGTATTAGATAGATTAGCGGGTAGTGAATACTTCTGTTTCTTGGACGGATATTCTGGATACAACCAAATTATGGTTGCACCAGAAGATCAAGAAAAGACTACATTCACATGTCCCTATGGAACTTTTGCATTCAGAAAAATGCCATTTGGGTTGTGTAATGCTCCCGCGACATTTCAACGATGTATGATTTCAATTTTTACTGATCTTATTGATGAAGGCATTGAAATATTTATGGATGATTTTTCTATATTTTCTCAGTCATTTAATAGTTGTTTGGATGTACTTAAAAAGGTTTTGGGTCGGTGTGTTCAAACCAATTTAGTCTTGAATTGGGAAAAATGCCACTTTATGGTACGAGAAGGGATTGTGTTAGGACACAAAGTTTCCAACAAAGGTATGGAAGTTGATCGGGCAAAGATTGAGTTTATCGTAGTTTTTTGGGCCATGCTGGATTTTATAGATGTTTCATTAAGGATTTCTCAAAAATCTCAAAGCCATTGTGTAGTTTACTTGAGAAAGACACACCTTTTAATTTTGATGAAAATTGTTCTAAAGTATTTCAGATATTAAAGCAAAGTTTAGTATCGTCTCCTGTTATTATTGCACCTGATTGGTCCGCACCATTTGTTTTAATGTGTGACGCTAGTAACTATGCGGTTGGAGCTGTGTTAGGATAAATACGTGACAAAATTTTTCACTCTATATATTATGCTAGTAAAACTTTCATGAATGCTCAAACAAATTATACCACGAAAGAAAAGGAGTTATTAGCAGTAGTCTTTGCCTTTGATAAGTTCTGGTCTTATTTAATCAACTCAAGAATTACAGTATATACCGATCACTCGGCAATTCGATATTTAGTGGATAAGAGGGATGCAAAGCCTAGATTAATCAGGTGGGTCTTCTCTTACAGAAATTTGATCTGGAGATCAAAGACCGTAAGGGGGCTGAAAACCCTATTGCTGATCATTTATCACGATTAGAACAAGAGAGTGAAAAAGATAATCAAGTTATGATTAGAGACGATTTCCCTGACGAGCAATTATTAGCCATCACTGATGGTAGTGTGCCTTGGTATGCAGATTTTGTTAATTTCATAGTTAGCAATGTCTTTCCTTCCGATATGGACTATCAGCAAAGAAAAAGATTTCTCCATCAGGTGAAATCCTACTTTTGGGATGCTCCATATTTATTTAAACTCTGCCCTGATCAATTGATGCGTAGGTGCATTCCGGAGATAGAAGTACAAAGTATCTTAGAAAAATGTCATGCATCTCCTTATGGAGGACATTTTATGGGAGAACGTACCGCTATAAAAGTATTAGGGGCTGGATTTTACTGGCCCACACTATTCAAGGATGCACACTTATTTGTAAAACAATGTGATCGATGCCAAAAAACAGGAAATTTACATCGTAAAGCTAACATGCCGTTGAACAACATATTGGAAGTAGATGTGTTTGATGTTTGGGGTATTGATTTCATGGGTCCGTTTGTGAACTCAAATGGAAATTTATATATTCTCTTAGCGGTAGACTATGTGTCTAAATGGGTCGAAGCTATTGCCACCCAGAAGAATGATGCCAAGGTTGTACTAAAATTTTTAAAGTCGAATATCTTTACGAGGTTTGGTACACCTAGGGCTATTATTAGTGATGGAGGAGCACATTTCTGCAATATGCAATTCAAAACACTCTTGCGGAAGTATGGAGTGACACATAAAGTTGCCTTAGCATACCACCCACAAACCAATGACCTCGCTGAACTTTCAAATAGAGAAATCAAATCAATTCTAGAGAAGACGGTAAGTACATCTCGTAAGGACTGGTCACAGAAACTGAACGATGCGTTATGGGCATATAGGACCGCATTTAAGACGCCCATCGGAGTGACGCCTTATAAAATGGTTTATGGTAAGGCTTGTCGTCTTCCAGTGGAATTAGAACATAGGGCGTATTGGGCCATCAAGAAACTGAATTTTGAATTTCGGGATGCAAGTAAGAATAGACTTTTTCAATTGAATGAACTAGATGAAATGAGATTGAATGCTTATGAAAATGCTAAGATATATAAGGAACGCACTAAGAAATGGCATGACGCAAGGATAGAAAAAAGGGAATTTAAAGAAGGTCAACTCGTGCTCTTATATAACTCAAGATTGAAATTATTCCCGGGAAAATTAAAGTCTAGATGGTCGGGGCCATTCCGAGTGAAAGAAGTTCACCCTTTTGGTGTTATCACCATATACAACGAAAAAGATGGAACTGACTTTAAGGTTAATGGACAGAGACTTAAATACTATTTCATGCATAATGATCGCGAGGAAGCGACAGTCATTACCCTGGCCTAAATCATCAAGTGTAGAAAGTCCTGCCGGGACTTAAAATTAAGCGCTTATTGGGAGGCAACCCAGATTTTTTAACATATAAAAAGTTTGTTATTAGTGTTAAATTAAGTTTATATTTTATCATTTGATCAAGAATTTGTAAGTTAATTACTCCCTTTCCTCTAATTGATTTTATCCTATGTCCATTTAAAAACAAAAATCGAGCGCTAGATTGTTGCAACACTGTATTTGTAAGTTGCAACATTTTGACTTCTGTAAAATCTTTAATTAAAAAAATTTTATGTTGCAACATCGTTTTCGGAAGTCGTAACATTTTAGCCTCTGTCTTTTCACGCCATATTGAACCGGTTCGGTCTAAACGGCTCACGCCTCATTACTTTCGACATAAATCTCAAACCCGACCCCTCCAAACCCTTTCATTTCCGCGTGCCCTAGAATTAGACAGCCGAGCGACGATCGGCAAGAGGGGCGATTCCGAGCGACGAGCGGAGGTGGAGCCGATAACCTGTAGCTACATCAACGTTCGACCACCACTTCGGTAAGCCTTCTCATTTTCTTGGTTCGCCTCCAAACATAGCGAAATAGGTTTGTCTCTAAGCACCTACATCTTTCATTAAGGAATGTCGTCCAACCGGAAAGGAAAGCGGAAAGAAAGACCACAACAGGTCTTGCGATTTGTGAATGATGACGCTCAGGCGAGATTTGAAGACATAAAGTTGAAACACTTTCTATATGAACGTGGGTTTGACATTGAGGCGAAGCCATGGAGTGAAGATTATGTGCGGCAAATCAATCAGTTAGGGTGGGAAACCTTTTGTCATCCACGAACTGAGGTCATTCTTCCATGGGTGTTTGAATTTTACGCTAACCTCCCGTTTCGGACAGATGACAATGTGTTTGTCCGAGGAAAAAAAGTGGATATTTCGACTGATGCACTAAACGAATTTTTTGATATTGAGGGCAATGAAGGGGATGAATTTGAGAGTCTGCAGTCAACCGTCACCCCAGCTGAAATAGGTGCTGTGCTATGCCACACAATTGATCCCGCTTGGGCTGCGCAGAACAAACGTATCTTTGAATCGTCCACTTTCACAAGGGAAGCCAAAACGTGGTTACTGTTTGTTAACGCCAGCCTCATGCCTACGCGGCACCCAAACAAGGTCTCCATGGACAGAGCTCTTCTCATATTTAGCATACTTAAAAATATCAAGTTTAATGTTGGGAAAATCATACATACACAAATTTGTTATGAGCGAACCACAGAAAAGACCAAACAGCTATGGTTTCCCACGTTAATTACGGAGTTATGTCACAATGCCGGTGTTAATGCTGAGGAAAGTGACATCATTACTGCGGTTGGGCATCACATCACGCAGATAGTGATCATGAAAAATATTAAGGTGTCAATTGATTCTCCAACCAAACCGGATCAAACAGAATCAGATACACTTGCATTCGACAAAGAGCCACCTATCACGCTTTCGGAGAAAGAAACCATCATGAATAACATTGAATACATCAAGGATTACTTACGATATCAGTATGTTTACTTCAATCACCGACTTGATTATCTGACTGAGAAACTGTCAAAACAATCCGGCAAGGCAAAGACTATAGTTCAACCACCAAATTTCAGGTACCAATCAAGGTTCAACGATGACGGTTTCCTGCTACACACTGACGGTTCGAGGCAGGATCCTACTGAAGCGGCTACCGGTGATAGTGATGCTGATGATTGACCATCTTATTTCAATTTTCTTATTTCCTTTGCTTGTCTTTTGGTTATTGAACTTTGATTTGGTGCTACTCTTCTGGATGTGATGTACTGAACTTGATTATGTGCTATTTTTTTTTGGATATGGTGCTACTATTTTGATATGATGTGATAATCTGAATGTTGCTACTTCTGTTTATCTGTTGTGATGAATGCCCATGATTTTATATTGTATATGCTCATGGTTTGTTAGTTTTTAGTGCCAATTGAATATTATATGTTTCAATTGTTATTGAGATAAACATGCTCTACTTCTACATGTGGCGTGCTCAATAGCTCTACAGGAACTCTCAGGATTGGTTTATCATCCGACATACTTTGGCGGCAACACAAGCTAGGGCAACTACATGTCAGGGGAGTACTATTTTAATCTCTTTTCATATGCCTACTTCCATATTTATGTGTTACAATTTTGTTCTACAATATCGTTGCTAGGGCCTAGCAAAATACTAAGTGTGGGGGGTGCGTATGATATCCTCTACTGAATGAGTGGAATTACACTATGACATATTAGCTTAAATAGCTTTATCCTTATTTCCTTAATTAAGCATGTTATTCAAGTTATTCAATTTGACTTTATTGGTGGGTACGTCAATCCTAAGAGTTCAAATTATGAGTTTGAAATTAGTAAGATATGCTCGAGCTCTTTTATGTATTTCATTTATGCACTTCATTTCATAAAAGAGTTTGCTCTCTACGAATTAAAGTCATTAACTTATAAGCATAATGGTCGAAGGAGGAGCAAGAACTGAGTCACCTGTTTCATGCTAATACATAGAGTGTATGTAATCATCTGTTGTTTTGATCATCCATAATTCTTTGAGTTTGAACCTTGTCATTTTGATACAATTGACCATGCATAATTTCCCTATAATTTTGCTAGTTAATTCTTAGTTAACTGTCCAACTTTGGGTGTTTAAAAAAAAATTTTTAATGACATAGTGATATGTGGCCTAAGTGAGTGTACACTTATTTGGAATGATCCCAACTATGATCATAAAAAAAATGGATCATAAAAAATTTTTCTTTTTATAAATGACATAGTGATATGTGGCTTAAGTGAGTGTACACTTATTTGGAATGATCCCAACTATGGACTAAAAATGAAGATGATTGAGAAATAAACCTCAAAGAATGGATAGTTACTAAGAATATCAACTAGGGAGATTCCTTCCACTATCAAAATTTATCCATAAGTTTCTTACCAAGCCAAAGCCACTCCCGCCTCAAGTCCTTATGATTTCTGTCCAAATTTATCTACTATATTCTTGTGGAGGCTGAATCAATGACTTAGCTTAATTTTTATGCTTTCCAAATTATGTGCAAGTTTAATGAGTTAAGTTGTTTGGGAGTAAATAATTTTAAGGAATAGCACACACAACACTAGGAAATCATAATTGAGCTTTAATTCTTATCAAACTAATGAATTTTTACATGTTTGAAATTTTAATGATTGGCATGCCCACCAATTGTCGATGATAATCACTTGAGTAATCTTAGTCAATTATGTTCAAGGGTAAAGTGACTCAAGTTTATGTGTTGATAGATGTGTTTTTACTCAATTAATTTTAATGATTTATTTCGCTAGGGACTAGCAAAAAGCTAAGTGTGGGGGTGTGATAACTTCCCAAAAGGAAGTTATCCTGTGCTTTAATTATTACCCTTTTGATTAAAATATTTGATAATTATGAGTTAAAAGATTATCAACATGAGTAATATATGTTCTTGTTGAAAGTTTGGGTATTATCGTCATTCTATATGTTATTGCGCAGAAATTCTGAAGTATCAATTTTGAAGAGTCAATGATGAAGACAATTAATTAAGTGCAGAAAGAAATGTTGCAACATAGTTCGTAGTTCAGAAAATACATGTTACAACATCTTTGCCTCTGTTTGATAAGTTGTTTGGCAGATTGAAGAGTACAGAAAAATGTTGCAACATATCATGCAGTTCAAAAATATGATGTTGCAACATTTTGGCCTCTGTTTGATAAAGAAAGTATAGAAACATGTTGCAACATATCCTGCAGTTCAGAAAATGATGTTGCAACATGCTGACGGTTTTCAACAGATTTAAATCCGAAATTACTCTAATTCTGGCGGTTACGTTGATGAGGGGTTGCATCTATTCGGCAGTTTAACATGTTTCGACGTGGGAGAGGAGTATATTATCGCAGAGGAGAGAGAAATAAGGGATGATTCAGAAAATCGAAGAGGGAGAACTGTTCTAGGGAGAGAAAACAAGGAGAAGGACGCTTCAGTTCTTCATCAAGGAGGACTTCTGCGCAATTCTGAGTACAATTTCCTGCAGCATTTAGATCTCTAAACATCATGTCTTGTAAGATCTATCCAATTTCGTTGTGTTTGATCTTCGTGATGAACTAAATTCTCTTAGTCTTGTATGTGTGAGTACTTTGATTTGTTGTGATGTTGTGAACCTTAATTCCTTGTCATGAATGCTTGAGATTATATCGTTATTGAATCTATGATTTTTATTCTGGAAATTTTAGCTTAAGTTTTCATCTTTAAATTTGCTTGGCGAGATTCGAGAGAGGAGTCAGGCTAGATGAATGTTTTATTTTGCGCAGCGAGATTCTAGAAAGGAGTTGCGTAATTATTTCACCAAAGTTTCCGCCTTAATACTACGTACGCTGCAAGATTCGAGAGAGGAGTGACGTAAGTGTATCATAAATTTAATATATCGTAGAAGGGAGAAAGAGATTTCGTCTTCTCGGTAGCAACATTGATTTGTGTACTTGATGTTATGCTTTATTGTTGCCTAAGTTCGAGATAACTAGGAGAATAAGGGATAAATGGATTTCATAGATCGAGAGATCATGTTTTTCATTTTCAAATCGTTGCACGATAGTCATTTCAACATTCATAATGAATCATTTTAAGAAAACATTACAACAAGCAAAGGAAAGCAATGTACGAGACTATCTTCCTAAACTGATTACAAGTATTCTAAAGTAGTTATTATAGAAACTAGATTTGATTTTTCCGTTGTTAACATAAATCACCTTAATTAATTCACTTGGATTTAAAGAAAAGGTTAAGCTGGTAATTGCGAGCGTTAGATTCGACACTTCCTCGTGGGAACGATACTTTACTTACACTTTATTACTTGAACCGACACGTGCACTTGCGTAAATTATATATCTGCTTTTCGCGTATCAGCTTGCATAGATATATTTCGCTTTATTTTATTCTGCGGTTACGTTGCTCATGCCTGGGATTAATTTTTACGCATACGCATTTCCTACTCGCCCTTAGGGAGTGCTCGCGCGTGACCGCGACTTGCTTAGGAGGGTTCTTTTGTAGATCTGGCGCCTAGGCCCTCCTCCCTGGCCATTAACGCGAAGAGGTTGGCGGAAGACTCGCCGTGCTGGGTGCTCACCCACTCGCACTGGGACTTCCTGCGAGGCGGTTAGATGGAGGCTGCGTCGAGCTCGCTTCGGAAGGACGTTGATGTCACTCGCCTTGCCCCCCTTTCCATCCTCTCCTGAGGTTGTAATAAGGTTTTAGCACACTATAGGGTACCGCCTTCACTCGAGGGGGTAAGTAGTCAGCCTGTCGGGGAGGAGCCCAGTGCTAAGGCCTGGTTTACGACCACACTTTGCTCAAGGACTTAGAACTCACTCGAGGGGGCAAGTAGCCAGCTTGCAGGGGAGGAGCCCAGTGCTACGGCCTGGTCTACGGCAACAACACATCTCGAGGACTTAGAACTCACTCGAGGGGGAAAGTAGCCAGCCTGCAGGTGAGGAGCCCAGTGCTACGGCCTGGTCTACGACAACAACACATCTCGAGGACTTAGAACTCACTCGAGGGGGCAAGTAGCCAGCCTGCAGGGGAGGAGCCTAGTGCTACGGCCTGGTCTACGGCAACAACTCATCTCGAGGACTTAGAACTCACTCGAGGGGGCAAGTAGCCAGCCTGCAGGGGAGAAGCCCAGTGCTACGGCTTGGTCTACGACAACAACACATCTCGAGGACTTAGAACTCACTCGAGGGGGCAAGTAGCCAACCTGCAGGGGAGGAGCCCAGTGCTACGGCCTGGTCTACGACAACAACACATCTCGAGGACTCAGAACTCACTCGAGGGGGCAAGTAGCCAGCATGCAGGGGAGGAGTCCAGTGCTACGGCTTGGTCTACGGCAACAACACATCTCGAGGACTTAGAACTCACTCGAGGGGGCAAGTAGCCAGCCTGCAGGGGAGGAGCCCAGTGCTACGACCTGGTCTACGACAACAACACATCTCGAGGACTTAGAACTTACTCGAGGGGGCAAGTAGCCAGCCTGTAGGGGAGGAGCCCAGTGCTACGGCTTGGTCTACGGCAACAACACATCTCGAGGACTTCAACTCACTGCTTGGTGTCTGTCGCCTAGGTGGTGAAGTGTTATGAGTTTGCCATGGAAAGCGTTATTGTTTTTAAGCATAACAAAGATAAACTAAGTATTACATTAATGTTAGGAGTAGAAACGCTTCAAGTCGTCTCCACTCCAAGTGTTTCCTAGGAGTTCTCCCTCGACATTTTGTAGACGGTACCCGCATGTTCTTAATACTCCGAAGATAATGTAGGGGCCTTCCCAATTGGGGTTGAGTTTACCTATTGCTGCGGATCTCCCTGCGGCGTCTACTTTTTTGAGGACCAAGTCTCCTTTGTCGAATTGCTTGACTCGGACATGCTTGTCGAAGTGTCTTGCCATCCTCCGCTTGATTTCTTCCCGGCGGATCATGGCCTGGTCGCGAAGCTCTTCCACCAAATCCAAGGCGAGTCGCCGCGCGTCTTCGTTCTCAAGTCTCCACCCCTCGTCTCCTTCTACCGCTGCCACCACCCTAGGGCTTCGGACCTCGAATTCTATTGGGATGAGAGCCTCTGAGCCATGTGATAGCTTGAACGGTGTTTCGCCGGTTGCTGTGGTGGGGGTACTCCTCAGGGCCCAGAGGACTGAGGGGAGCTGCTCCACCCAGTTCCCTCTCAGGTTCTCCACCTTCTTATTGAGCAGGTTAACGATGATTTTGTTGGCCGCCTCCACCTGGCCGTTGCTCCTCGGATGATGGACTGAGGTGAAGCGGAGATCGATGCCAAGTTGACTATAGAAATCGGTGAGCTCAAGGCTTGCGAATTGCGGACCGTTGTCGGTGACGATGGCGAGGGGTAGACCATGTCTACACACGATCTCCCCCTAAATGAAGTTCTTCACCACTAAGGAGGTCGTTTTTGCCAGGGCCTTCACCTCTATCCACTTGGAGAAATAATCGATCATCACCAGGAGATATCTCCTTTGCCCACTTGCCGGGGGGAATGGTCCCACCAGATCCATCCTCCAAATGGTGAAGGGCCAGGGGGTGGTGATTGACCGGATACGCTGGGCTGGCTGTAACTGGAGCGGGGCGTAGAGTTGGCACTTTAAGCATCTCTTCGCGAACTCCTCCGCGTCTTTCCTGATGGTGGGCCAAAAGTACCCCGCTCGGAGTACTCTCTTCTCCAGGGTTCAGCTTCCCGAATGACTGCCACACTCGCCTGTGTGAAAATCCTCCAAGACCCGGGAGGCATCCTCCTCGGACAGGCACCTGGCCAAGGGACCGGATAGAATCTTCCTGTAGAGTACCCCGTCAGTCAGTAAATAATAAGCGGACTTGTACCTGAACCGCCTCTTGTCCTGAACCTCCACAGGCAAGCACCCTGTGGTTAAGAAGGTGACCAGGGGGTCCATCCACGAAGCGGGTTGGTCGATGTCCATCACCTCTCCCTCCTCGATCGAAGGCCGAAACAACTCGTTGATTGTTCCCCCGACCAGGGGGCCATATTTGGCCAGTCGATTTGCTCGGGCATTCTCCTCCCTTGGCACGTGTTGTATGGAGAAAGACTTGAAGGCGCCCACCAAGTCTTTGACTTTTACCAGGTAGCGTTGCAGTACCGGCTCTCTTGCTTCAAACTCTCCTCGGATCTGGGAGTGACCACCAGTGAGTCGGAGTGGACTCTGATGTCGTGGATCCCCAACTCTTGGGCTAGGCGTAGTCCCGCGATTACGGCCTCATATTCTGCCTGATTGTTGGTAACGGGGAAGTGAATGCTGACGGCCTGTTCAATTCTAGTGCCCTGAGGGCTGATCAGGATGATGCCTCCTCCACATGAATTTTTCCCCGACGCTCCATGCACGAACACTTCCCAAGCCACCTGCTGGGGTGTTTCCTCCTCGCCTACTTCTGCGGTATAGTCGGCTAGGAAGTCTGCCACCGCTTGGGCCTTCATGGCTAGTCGGGGCGGGTAGGTGACGTCGAACTCGCTAAGTTCTACTGACCATTTCGCCATCCTGCCAGAATGCTCTACTCCTTCTAGGACACTGCGGAGAGGGTGATCGGTCACTACCTTGAGCGGGTGGGCCTGAAAGTAAGGTCGGAGTCTCCGTGCCGATACAATCAAGGCAAACGCCAATTTTTCCAGAATGGGGTACCGCAGTTCTGCCTTCCGCTGGACCCGACTTACGTAGTAAATGGGGAGTTGGCGTTTCCCCTCCTCGCGGACCAAGACCGAGCTTACCGCTTCCGACCCCACCCCTACGTATAGGAAGAGGTCTTCTCCCTCTCTAGGCCCTTGCAACAGGGGTACCTGGGCCAACTGGAGTTTCAGGCTTTCGAGGGCTCCCTGACACTCCGCCGACCATTCGAACTTCTTATTGTCTCGGAGGGTTTTGAAGAAAGGTGAGCACTTCTCTCCTGCCCTAGAGAGGAACCTACTCAGCCCTGCCAGGTGACCTGTCAGGCGCTGAACTTCCTTGACGTTCCTGGGCGCTTCCATCTCCATGATCGCATTCACCTTGTCTGGGTTCGGTTCTACTCCGGCCGGAGTCAAGAGGTGTCCCAAGAACTTCCCCTTTCCAGCCCCGAACACGCACTTGGCTGGATTCAGTCTCATCTTGTACTTTCGCAGTGCGGCGAAGGTCTCCTCCAAGTCACGGAGGTGTTCTTCGGCGCTCTTGCTTTTCACCATAAGATCGTCGACGTAGACTTCCAAGTTTCGCCCCTTCTGCTCTTTGAACACCCTATCCATCATGCGCTGGTAGGTCGCTCCTGCGTTCTTAAGTCCGAATGGCATCATTTTATAACAGTAGCACCCGTCGTTGGTAATGAAGGATACATGCTTCACGTCGGGTGGATGCATGCGGATTTGATGGTAACCAGAAAAAATGTCTAAAAAACTCATGACAGGGAATCTGACGGCTGAATCTACTAGCTCGTCGATTCTAGGCAAAGGGTAACAATCCTTGGGGCAAGCTTTATTAAGGATAGAAAAGTCGATACACATGCGCCATTTTCCCTCCCCCTTCTTCACCATTACAACATTGGAGACCCAGCCTGGGTACTGGATCTCCGACACAAATCCCGCCTCCAGCAGCTTCTTGATCTCCTCCTTGATAGGCCCGGCCAGGGTGGTGGCGGTTGCCCTCTTCTTTTGTTGGATGGGGTGGACTCCTTTATGCAAGTTGAGATGATGGCAGGTGACGTCCGCGTCGATGCCTGGCATATCGGTTGCGCTCCATGCGAAGATGTCGGCATTCTTCTGGATGCAGGACATAATCTTCTCCTTGTCCTCCTCTTCCAGCTCTCCGCTGATCTTTACCCTTCCTGGCCTTCCGCCTTCAGATTGGATCTCCTTCTCCTCCACCTCCTCGACTGCCTCCAGCCTTGCCGTCTCCTCCGCTTCTTCGGCTGCCTCCTGCCTCGCCACCTCTTCCATCACCAGGTCTACCTCCTCTGCCTCCTCCTTCCAGGTGATCACGTTGACAGCAGTAAGATAACACTGCCTTGCCACCTTGGGATCGCTCCGGATCCGGATCTGCATGCCTCCCTGGTTGTACTTCAGGCATTGGTGGTAGGAGGATGGTACACACTTGTAGGCACTAATGAGTGGCCTGCCGAAGATGGCATTGTAACTGCTGGAGGCATCTACAATGACAAACCTGCAACACTTGGTGGTCCCTCCCAACGTCACCACTAACTCCACATGTGAGGACCCTGACCACAGCCTGGCGCACCAGCGCTGCCTTTCGTCCCAGGCCCCCACATGGGCCGCAGCCCATGCCACCCCAACCCTCTGCGTGCCCCTTCGGCCACGGTGGGTTGTTGGAGGCTGCGGTCTCCAACAACCCACCGTGGCCGAAGGGGCACGGAGAGGGGTTGGGGTGGCATGGGCTGCGGCCCATGTGGGGGACTGGTACGAAAGGCAGCGCTGGTGCGCCAGGCTGTGGTCAGGGTCCTCACATTAAAAGTGCAGCTCAATTGGTGATTAGAAGTGAAAGAACTCTATAGTTAAGCGTGCTCAGTTGGGAGCAATTCTGGGATGGGTGACTGATGTCGCAAATCTTAGCACACCGCAATAGGCGGTAGTAAGACTGCGGCACGAAACGACAGTGTACCGATCGTTCAAGTAATATAAAATGAGGAGTAATCCCAGAGTATCGAATCTCGAAGGAACACAGTAAGGTGGAGCTATCTATCGAGACAGGACTTGAGATTGAAGTCCTTTAGTCGGATGGATGCGGAAACGGGGGTTTTGGTTTGTGGAAAATGAAGAGAAAAATCTATCACTACTCCTATGCAATGCCGCTATGCAAAGCTTCGCTTGGCGGGATGGAGACTACGTAGGCCTTGAACGCGCTAATTCGTTGGGCGGATGGACGAGTAGGCTAGCGGAATCGAACTATGCAGGCCTTGAGCGCGCTGCTTCGTTAGGCGGGATGGATTACACGGGCCGCGATGCCACGCTTCGATAGGCGGATGGACGAGTAGGCTAACAGAATGAGGGTCGCAAACACCTCATCGACAAGCACGCCACTAGTAATTGCTAGTGCGACACCGAACACGGTGGTGGAGTGGAAAATGGATGGCGGCGCACCTCATTAACACATATGAACCAAATAATTTCAAATAAATGAAATAAGCATTACAAAGCATAGTTCATAGCATACATCATCAAAATATAGAGATTACAAACATTACATCAACATAAGGAAGAGGAAAAGGCAAGAGATACGACCGAATCCGGAGGCTCGTTGTAGATTCACGGTAGGAAGCACCGGGTTGTCAATCCGCGTCCTAGCTCGGTCCCAACTATCATCCGGGGTAGAGGAGGGCTGTCACACCTCCCAATGGACCCGTCTTCTCCAGCGTTTTACAATCCGGCCACGTCCGATGCGAAGAACTCCTTCCTTGGCGATGAAGATGAGTGTAGAATCTCCTCCTTGAAGCCCTTGGATGATGGAGGAGGCCTAGGGGGCAAACACCTGCGGAAATGGGCGGAACGGCGGAGCTGGGCGAGAAAATGCGGAGGATCCCGACCTAATTTGCGAGCAGGAGTATTTATAGGCGCTGGAATAAACAGTGCGCACGATCATTGGCGCACGACTAGTGGTCGTGCGCGCTGGAATCCTGTGATCGTGCGCCTGCCTGGGCGGAGCCTGCAATGCAAGAAATTTATAAAATACAATGTTCGCACGACTAGTGGCGCACGACCAATGGTCGTGCGCAGTATCGTAGGTGGTCGTGCGCACTGGTCGAAACAGAACTCATAAAATTGATGTTAAGTGCGCACGAACAGTGACGCACGACCGGTGGTCGTGCGCACTATCGTAGTGGTCGTGCGCACTGTCCGAGACAGAACTCAAAAAAAGGGTTAAGTGCACACGATCAGCGGCGCACGACCAGTGGTCGTGCGCAATAGAAGCAGTGATCGTGCGCAGTGTTCCTGTACAGAATTGTACCGGGAACACCTGCACGACTCCTGTTCTTACAGAAATGCTAATCAGGCCACTGAAAGTGGTACTCAACAATACGATAAGGCTAACAAAGGAGAATAAACATAAAAACACACCAAAATAGGCCAAGAAGTGCACCTAACATAGAATATCAAATATGAGCGAAAAAATGCCTAAAGTGAAGTGCATAGACTAGAAAATCGGCCCAGATGAGTCCATAAATGTGTATATATTTGGGACTCATCACACCCCCAGACTTAACTGTTTGCGCGTCCCGGGCAAACAAATTCTAAGCGAACGGGGAAAGAAAAGTAGATGGCTTAAAATTACAATACAGAGTACCGTGCGAAGTCGCATGCTCACGTGCATAAGAAAAATAGTAGAGAAGATTTCTGGTTATATAAACAGTTTATATATTTCTAAAAGAGTAAAAGCATATTACAACTACTCAAAATGGTGAACAACGGTGAATCATTTGGTCATGCATATGGAGAAAGTAAACTAAGCGCTGAGACGAGCATTGCTCAAGATCGGGATGCGGGACAAACTCCACTGAAGTCCATCAGTGTCGGTGACCATAAG
Source organism: Dactylorhiza incarnata (assembly GCA_033032865.1). Lineage (NCBI taxonomy): Eukaryota > Viridiplantae > Streptophyta > Magnoliopsida > Asparagales > Orchidaceae > Dactylorhiza > Dactylorhiza incarnata. The sequence continues at coordinate 544,268 of JAWHQI010000491.1, forward strand.
CTTGCCCGATCACATTCTCTCCACGATAATAGATTGGTTCAAGGCGTGAGTCAGTAGGACTTTCAGGTTTTAATTGAGGCTTGGGTTACGGTGAGGTAAACAATGATAAACAAAATAGCTTAAAACACATAACCCAATTGAGCTTTTAAAATAACTACCCGCGCACCAAAATCGAATGCAAGTGCACCACACCCCCAGACTTGGACTTTTGCAACATAGGTGTGTGCACCGCCTACTCCCAATACATAATTTTTCTACATGATTTTTCAGTAAAACTCATTTTTCTTTTTTCTCTTTTCCTTTTCATTTTTTTCTTTCTATCTTCTTTTTCTTGTCTTTTTTCTTTCAGCAAAATTTTCAAATGAGCATATCCACAGATTCACATAATAAACACCACAATCAACACCCCCCCACAATGTAAATAAAACTACAACTAAAGCTCAGATTTGGGTGTGCGACTAGGTTGGGCTTTTAGGCTTTGGTGTGATATATGCGGAGCTGAATCAACGAAAGGGTAGGCACAAAGGGGCTAGCAAGGGTAGACGTTAGGCATGAAATAAAAAGTTCAACCGGGCCAAAATAATGGCCTAGGTCATTCTCACGCACTAGAACTTATCCTATGTCAATGCTTCAAGAATCGCTTGGGGCAAGTTCTAGCCACCGAGAAAGATTCTCCTTTCTCCCGACTCAAGCAATACGAGTCTATCGATCGTTTACACACATCCCTATGCTACCGTTTGATTCCACCGGATTCACCATTTGAGTAGAGTAAACAACATTTACACAAATAGAAAAAAATATAAAACCATAAGTATAAAGAGAAGTCTAATCTACACAAATTTTTATGCAACCGAGCACTCGACTAGGAGCACTGCTAGAGTCAACATTTTACTCTCTACATAGTCCTAAGCCATCACCTAGACTTTCCCAAATAGCTGAAGAATTCAATTCACAACAGAGCAAGCAAACAGATGAGTACGCGCTCAAGTGGGTGCTGTGGTGTGCAATGAAAATGAACAACAATTTCCAATAAGCTAAAATAAAAGTACTTCTAGCATGCTATGCAAGAGTGCACGTGAGTGGGCACAAAAACTGCTCTCCCCCAGACTTAAACTAAACAATCCACAAAATATATGACATGAAAATCAGAAAAGGCTGGGGAAAGAGAGTATCCAGTGCTCAGAAATGAGCACACCAGAAGATTGGCGTGTAAGCTAAAATGAGCCGCAGCATCCGCCATCCAGAAAAGATACCTGCAGGGGTCAGCTCCGCAGAAACAAAAGAAAATAGAAAACTGAAAAAAATACTACTAACTAAACTTGATTAGATGAAATAAAAATGCAGAAAAGAAAGATAACTACTGGGGTTATTGTCAGCCCAGCACTACTTATTCAAAAGCTAAAGGTTCTAGCTAATGGGCGTATGAAAAGGAAATGAACAGGTAATTGTTCTAATATGCGTGTCGGTAACGGGTACCGATACGGCGAAAGAACAATCACGCCTCTACCCGAATATAGATAAAACATGCCCATCACAGGTAGAGGGAAAAGAAAGTAAGAAGAGGAGGAGATATCCTCACTCAACTCACCAAACACATCCTTGCCTAGCAAGGTGTCGCCCACAGGGAGGTGGCAAGAGGAAAAGGCAATGAGTGGAGCTTCCTCTACGGAGGGGGAATCAACCTCCTCACATAAAAGGATGCTCTCATCATTGACTTGGGCCATATGCACCAAATCCTCCTGGGGTACCTGTGAAGACTCAACCTGCACAGACTCGGATGAAGAGGGGGGATCGAGAAATAAACAAGACGAAGAACATAAATAATCAAAAATCGGGGGAGTGGTCCCGGTCTCACTCCCATCAGGTTGGGTAAGTAAAATAATGTTTGCATTGTCATCAATGCTACAAGATTCGGTGGGATCAACGGTGGCCAGGCTTAGGATTTGGACTTCCTCCACCGGTGCTGAGGAAAACTCCTCTTCACCTAGAAGGTTGTCCTCCTCCATAGGAACAGGCATGACACTAAAATCACCAGCCTCCTCTTGCGACACATCATCAACAATGTCGTCAGAGACGAGTGTAGTATGCACAACAGGGAGAGGAATATTGCTCGGATAAAAATTGAACACTGATTCCTCACAAAGAATCGAATCCACTAGGGGTGGTGGATGCACATGGAGAATAGGCTCAACAATGTCGGTGCATAGATCAGCCGCACATCCGGTGACCGTGTCCATGCCATACCCTTCAAGATGTGAAGGTGACAAAGACACATAACCGGCTGTTGAAGGTGTGCCGCCAGAGTTAGGAGTTGGGACGATCCGGATATCCGGCTCGTCATCCTCGTCCAATTGGCGAAGATACTCGGCACAGTCCTTCAAGACATGATCAGTGCTCCGACAAAACCGGCACTGCCTTGCGGGCTTCTTTGGCACAGCGGGGGCTGAAGCCGAAAAGAAATATGACGGTAAAGGCTCAGCAGAGTAGCCATAAGACTTACGCGCACCATATGGAGTACCAGACGAAGTCGGTGCTCCATATGCTGGGCTATAAGAATTATGCCTACTATTCTCCGTAGGGCATTCATCACTAGAGTGGGAGGTATCTCTACACCAACGGCAACGGATATTGAGATGTGCCCACATAGTGTGAAGATAATAAGATTCAAAAAATAAAAATGCTATTGTGCAAAATACTACACCTAACAAAAATTACTAAAGCAACCTAATTAAAAACAGGAAACAGAATACGAGGAAATAAAACAAAGGAATGCAATTTACAAATGGAAGGGCTTCTCTCTCAGGTTCTCCCTCTCCAGAAAACTTACACAACTGTGTTCCCCGGCAACGGCGCCAAAACTTGATGGCGCAAATCTTAGCACACCGCAATAGGCGGTAGTAAGACTGCGGCACGAAACGGCAGTGTACCGATCGTTCAGGTAATATAAAATGAGGAGTAATCCCCGAGTATCGAATCTCGAAGGAACACAGTAAGGTGGAGCTATCTCTCGAGGCAGGACTTGAGATCGAAGTCCTTTAGTCGGATGGATGCGGAAACGGGGGTTTTGGTTTGTGGAAAATGAAGAGCAAAATCTATCACTACTCCTATGCAATGCCGCTATGCAAAGCTTCGCTTGGCGGGATGGAGACTACGTAGGCCTTGAACGCGCTACTTCGTTGGGCGGATGGACGAGTAGGCTAGCAAAATCGAACTATGCAGGCCTTGAGCGCGCTGCTTCGTTAGGCGGGATGGATTACACGGGCCGCGATGCCACGCTTCGATAGGCGGATGGATGAGTAGGCTAACGGAATGAGGGTCGCAAACACCTCGTCGACAAGCACGCCACTAGCAATTGCTAGTGCGGCACCGGACACGGTGGTGGAGTGGAAAATGGATGGCGGCGCACCTCATTAACACATATGAACCAAATAATTTCAAATAAATGAAATAAGCATTACAAAGCATAGTTCATAGCATACATCATCAAAATATAGAGATTACAAACATTACATCAACATAAGGAAGAGGAAAAGGCAAGAGATACGACCGAATCCGGAGGCTCGTTGTAGATTCACGGTAGGAAGCACCGGGTTGTCAATCCGCGTCCTAGCTCGGTCCCAACTATCATCCGGGGTAGAGGAGGGCTGTCACACCTCCCAATGGACCCGTCTTCTCCAGCGTTTTACAATCCGGCCACGTCCGATGCGAAGAACTCCTTCCTTGGCGATGAAGATGAGTGTAGAATCTCCTCCTTGAAGCCCTTGGATGATGGAGGAGGCCTAGGGGGCAAACACCTGCGGAAATGGGCGGAACGGCGGAGCTGGGCGAGAAAATGCGGAGGATCCCGACCTAATTTGCGAGCAGGAGTATTTATAGGCGCTGGAATAAACAGTGCGCACGATCATTGGCGCACGACTAGTGGTCGTGCGCGCTGGAATCCTGTGATCGTGCGCCTGCCTGGGCGGAGCCTGCAATGCAAGAAATTTATAAAATACAATGTTCGCACGACTAGTGGCGCACGACCAATGGTCGTGCGCAGTATCGTAGGTGGTCGTGCGCACTGGTCGAAACAGAACTCATAAAATTGATGTTAAGTGCGCACGAACAGTGGCGCACGACCGGTGGTCGTGCGCACTATCGTAGTGGTCGTGCGCACTGTCCGAGACAGAACTCAAAAAAAGGGTTAAGTGCACACGATCAGCGGCGCACGACCAGTGGTCGTGCGCAATAGAAGCAGTGATCGTGCGCAGTGTTCCTGTACAGAATTGTACCGGGAACACCTGCACGACTCCTGTTCTTACAGAAATGCTAATCAGGCCACTGAAAGTGGTACTCAACAATACGATAAGGCTAACAAAGGAGAATAAACATAAAAACACACCAAAATAGGCCAAGAAGTGCACCTAACATAGAATATCAAATATGAGCGAAAAAATGCCTAAAGTGAAGTGCATAGACTAGAAAATCGGCCCAGATGAGTCCACAGCCTGCCGCACCATGTTGAAATTGTTGAAGTGGAAGTTTGGAGGGTTTTTTGGACCTGGACGGTCTGGGAGGAGGTCGGGCGGTCTGACGTGACCGCACGGCCTGGCAGTCTGCATCTGCGGTCTGGCTGGTCTAAGCCTAGCTGCAGCCTCCTGGCTTGATCGCTGGTATGGGTTCAAGGCGGCTGAAGGTGGAGGTTGCGCGGTCTGTGCATGATCGCATGGCGTGCTGTCCTCTTCAAGGCTGTGGCGGTCTGGTGTGACCGCACAGCTTAATCCAGGTTCTCTCCAGAATGCGGTCTGGTTGCTGACCGGGCTTTCTGTGAGTATTCGCGGACTAAGGGTTTTAATCGCGCGGTCTCAGTTCGCGGTCTCAGTTCGCGGTCTCAGGAGGAGACTGGTATGCGAGCTGGTTGCTGTTCGCGGTCTCGGGATGAGATCGGCATGCGGACAGGAGTTCGCGGGTTGTTGGCGGACGTACTGTGTTTGCGGTCTCTAGCGAACACAGGTGGTGAATAGCTTCGGGCGGTCTGGCGAGCTCCCTTTGGAGTTGCGGTCTGCTGTGAGAGTGGCGGTCTCTCATGGCGACATTGAAGCTGGCGGGTTCACCAAAATGAAGCAGAAGTAATGTTGCTGATCGCGCAGTGTGACCGGTCAGGTCGCGCGGTCTGGGGGGGTGGTGATCCTATCTCATAGGGTGGTGACTGGATCAGGTCCCGCGCCTATAAATAGGAGGCCACTATAGCAGCAAAGAGACACACCAAGCGTAAGCTAAACTTTCTTCTTTCCTACGGTCTGTGTTTATGTGACCGAGCGGTCTCCTGATTGAACTTCTCTTGTGCAGCTTCTGCGGATAGTGCGGGCAGCAACGATCACCTCTTCCTCTGAAAGTGTTCGGGCGGTCTGCGGCTTAGAGTTGTGGTGCTGAAGTTCGGGAGAATCAGGAGGTCTGAAGACGTGGGCGGTTTGATAAGCGAGCTGGTGGTGTTCTGTAATCGTCAAGTCGCTGCGGTCTGGCAGCTTTTGAGATCGCAGAGAGGTCGCGCGGTCAGAGTGGTCTCATGTTATCTTCAACTTTGTATCTTTGCCTTAGTGTTTGTATTGGCAAAATCATGTCTCGTCAAGCATGCCTTGCCTTGTAATTTTGAAGATTATTATCAATAAAGATCAGTTGTTTGCCTCCATTTGTTTCTGGTTGTTTGGCTTTTATCTCTAAGTTGTCTGGCTCCTGCTCGCTCCATAAAGATCCGAAAAATTTCACATGGTATCAAAGTGAGGTTGGAGTGGTTGAGCAGTGAGTAACTTAGAGTAGCCATCGCCTTTGTGAAGAAGGAACCAGTGGAAGAACAATGGAAGGTGGATTTGCAAAGGGTCTTGGGATTGAGGTGCTTACATCGACTAACTTCAAGAAGTGGAAGTCGTGTATGCAAAGCTATCTTGTAGGTGAGGACCTCTGGGAAGTTGTTGGAGGAGATCAGACGCAGGAAGTTGTCCCGGAAGGGGATAATGGGGCTGAGGTGAGAACTTGGAGGAGGACGAATGCGAAGGCAGAGTTCACTCTGAAGAGGGCAATCTCACCTGACCTATTTGATCACCTCTTGGGGTGTGGATCAGCTGCGGAGATCTGGAGAGCCCTGGATGGGCTGTTTAACAAGAAGAATGTAGCGAGGCTGCAGTTCTTGGAGAATGAGCTGACAAGGTCGGCTCAGGGTGATCTTTCTATTTCCACTTTTTTTCTGAAGCTGAAGAACTTGTGCGCTGAAATCTCAGCATTGGACCCTGATGAGCCTATCTCTGAGGCGAAGCTGAAGAGGCACATCATCCGCGGCCTGCGGAAGGAATATGTTGCCTTTGTGACGACGGTGCAGGGATGGGCAAATCAGCTGTTTCTATTGGAGCTGGAGAACTTGCTTGCATCGCAAGAAAGTTTGGCAAGGCAGATGGCGGGGGTGTCAGTGGCTGGGGGAGATGGCGAAGTGCTCTTCTCGGGGAAGAAGAAGAAGTGGGATAAGAAGAAGAAGAAGACCGCTGGAGGAGGCTATGGGCCTTCAACTTCTGGGCAGCAGGAAAGGGGGTATTCTCCCAAGGCTGACGGGAAGAAGAAGGGTGAAGGTCCGAAGTGCTTCAAGTGTGGCAAGTATGGCCACATCAGGAAGAATTGCAAGGTGGTCACCCAAGTTGGGCATGCTGCGGAGAAGGAGGAAGCTGAGGCCAGTCACATTCAAGGAGGTTGGGGAGGAGCCTTCTCGGCTTCTGTTGAAGCTTCTGCTCCTATCAACTATCTGGAGGACTGGATCGTGGACTTGGGATGTGGTCATCACCTCACCGGAGACGAGACCAAGCTTTCTTCTGCACAGCCCTATACAGGTAACAATGCAATCATTACTGTTGATAATACTGTACATCCAGTAGAGAAGGTGGGGGTTGTTTCCTTGGGCAGTGATAGAGGGCCACTTACCTTGAAGAGTGTCTATCATGTGCCCGATATGAGGAAAAATCTCTTCTCCGTGACCAACGCTGTAGACGCTGGGTATCACGTTCTGTTCGGCCCAACAGAAGTGAAGTTTCTACGCAACTTTGAGGCTGTAAAGGCCGAGGTTGTCCATGTCGGGAGACGGGCAAAGGACTTGTTCGTTTTATCGACAAGTTCCTACGTTGACAAGATGAAGACGAATGATGGTGCCGTTATATGGCATGAGAGGTTGAGGCACGTAGGGATGGACAAGCTGAAAGCAATGGCAGTGAAAGGTCTGGTCAAGGGCCTGCCAAGTCTATCCTCCTACGGAGAAGGTCATGTTTGCGAGGGATGTCAGTTTGGCAAGTCTCATCGGCTACCATTTGACAAGTCGCAGACGAGGAGTAGTGTGCCGTTGGAGTGCATCCACGGTGACTTGATGGGACCAACTGCTACCCCAAGCCTCGGAGGTAGCAGGTATATGTTGGTGTTGATCGATGATTACACCAGATATGTCTGGGTTTATTTTCTGAAGGAGAAGGCGGAGGCGTTTGCCAAGTTTGTGGAGTTCAAGGAGCTCGTGGAGGGTCGGCTGAATCTGTGGATCAAGAAGTTGAGGACGGACAACGGAGGGGAGTTCACCTCTGCTGAGTTCTCCAGTTTTTGCAGAAAGGCAGGCATCCGGAGGGAGCTCACTTGTGCTCATACTCCACAACAGAACGGAGTTGCAGAGCGGAAGATCCGTCATCTGACGGAGACCTGCAAGTGTTGGTTGCATGCCAAGAGCATCCCAAAGTCCTTCTGGGCGGAGGGAATGTCTTGTGCTGCCTACGTCATCAACCGGATGCCTTTGAGTCCCATCAATATGTTGACTCCTCATGAGATGATGTTCAAGGAGAAGCCAAGCGTGGCTCACCTTCGGGTATTTGGTTCCACCTGCTATGTGCATGTTCCAGATGCTCTTCGGACGAAGCTAGATGCGAAAGCAAGGAAGCTGGTCTTCGTGGGATACGATGAGAGGAAGAAAGGCTGGAAGTGCATGGACCCGGAGATGCGGAGATTTGTTGTTTCTCGCGACGTCGTGTTCGATGAGGTGACATCTTACAAGGGGTCTTCTGATGTGGAGCTACCAGAGAGCAGGGTGGAGGTGCCGGAGAAAGCTGTGGAGAATCTTCAGGTGGAGCTACCTATGTCACCAGGTGGTCCATCTCCTTCTAGTTCCGAGACGGGGGCTTCTGGTTCAGGGAGCAGGGGGAGCAATGCTCCTAGCACGTCTGGAAGAGGAACTAGGGAAGAAGCAGCTGGAGATAATGTGGTTCAGGGGAAGGAGCTGAGGAGGTCGAAGCGAGCAATCGTTGCCCCTGATCGCTATACAGGAGGAAACGCAGTGAGCTTTGTCTCATGTTTCTTCGCTGGTCCCTTGGATGAGAGGGAGCCGTCAAGCTTTGAGAAGGCCCAAGGCGTGAAGGAGTGGGACATCGCTACCCCAAGCCTCGGAGGGAGCAGATATATGCTGGTGTTGATCGATGATTACACCAGATATGTCTGGGTATATTTCCTGAAGGAGAAGGTGGAGGCGTTTGCCAAATTTGTGGAGTTCAAGGAGCTTGTGGAGGGCCGGCTTGGCCTGCGGGTGAAGAAGCTAAGGACTGACAACGGAGTGGAGTTCACCTCCAGTGAGTTTTCTACTTTCTGCAGGAAGGCAGGTATCCGGAGGGAGCTCACTTGTGCACATACTCCACAACAGAACGGAGTTGCAGAGCGGAAGATCCGTCATCTGACGGAGACCTGCAAGTGTTGGCTGCATGCCAAGAGTATCCCAAAGTCCTTCTGGGCGGAGGGAATGTCTTGTGCTGCCTACGTCATCAACCGGATGCCTTTGAGTCCCATCAACATGTTGACTCCGCATGAGATGATGTTCAAAGAGAAGCCAAGCATGGCACACCTTAGGGTGTTTGGTTCCACCTGCTACGTGCATGTTCCAGATGCTCTTCGGACGAAGCTAGATGCGAAAGCAAGGAAGCTAGTCTTCGTGGGATACGATGAGCGAAAGAAAGGATGGAAGTGCATGGACCCGGAGACGCGGAGATTTGTAGTATCTCGCGACGTCGTGTTCGATGAGGTGACATCTTACAAGGGGTCTTCTGATGTGGAGCTACCAGAGAGTAGGGTGGAAGTGCCAGAAAAAGCTGTGGAGGATCTTCAGGTGGAGCTACCTGTGTCACCAGGTGGACCATCTCCCTCTAGTTCGGAGACGGAGGCTTCTGGTTCAGGGAGTAGGGGGATCGATGCTCCTAGCACGTCTGGAAGAGGAGCTAGGGAAGAAGCAGCTGGAGATATTGCGGTTCAGGGGAAGGAGCTGAGGAGGTCGAAGCAAGCAATCGTTGCCCCTGATCGCTATACAGGAGGAAACGCAGTGAGCTTCGTCTCATGTTTCTTCGCTGGTCCCTTGGATGAGAGGGAGCCGTCGAGCTTTGAGAAGGCCAGAGGCGTGAAGGAGTGGGACATCGCTATGCAAGAAGAGATGGCAGCTCTCGAGAAGAATGAGACCTGGTCTCTTGTGCCCAAGCCCAAGGGCACCACTCCTGTTACATGCAAGTGGGTCTACAAGCTCAAGAAGAAAGCTGACGGCAGCATCGAGCGGTACAAGGATCGTCTTGTAGCTCGGGGGTTCTCGCAGCAATACGGTGAAGACTACGAAGAGACTTTCAGTCCGGTGGCAAAAATGACTTCAGTTCGGTTCATCATTGCCTTGGCGGCGTTCAGTGGATGGGAGATTTGGCAGCTCGACGTCAAGAACGCTTTCTTGTACAGCGAGATTAACAAGGACATCTTCATGGTCCAGCCACCAGGCTTTGTGTCTGAAGATTTTCTGGAGCATGTCTGCAAGCTGAAGAAGGCCCTGTATGGTTTGAAGCAAGCGCCGAGGGCGTGGTACGGGAAGATCGCAGAATATCTCCTATTCTGTGGATTTTGTGCTTCAGACTCAGACTCAAGCTTGTTCGTCAAGAAGAGCGGGGAGCTTCAAGTCATCGTGCTGCTATACGTCGACGATATGATCGTGACGGGGAACTCGAAGGAGGAAGTAGCACAGCTACGGGCCGAGCTGTCTATCAGGTTCGAGATGAAGGACTTAGGTGAGCTTCACCATTTCCTTGGACTCGAGGTGCAGAGGAAGGAAGGTGGAGTGCTGGTGACCCAAGCTGGATATGCGGAGCGGATCGTGGAGCGGTTCGGCATGAAGGAAGGGAAGTGCACTTCCACACCTCTGGAGAAGGCTATGAAGCTTCGGAAAGATGAGGGGAGGATTATGCAAGATCCGTTGGTGTTCCGAGCTCTGGTTGGGAGCTTGATCTATCTGACGATCACGAGGCCGGATATTGCATATGCAGTTGGCAGAGTGAGTCGATATATGGCAGAGCCACGGGTACCTCATCTGCTAGCGGCCAAGAATATTCTGAAGTATGTCAAGGCGACTTCGGACATGGGTCTCCTATACAGGAGGGATGCGGACTTCAAGGTGCACGGGTACATGGATGCCGACTACGGGGGAGATTCGGATGATCGGAAGTCGACGTCTGGATTCGTCTTCATGGCGGGCCCTACAGCTATATCATGGTGCAGCAAGAAGCAGGATTCCGTGTCGGTCTCCACCACGGAAGCAGAATACAAGGCTTCGGCCTTGGCAGCTCAGGAAGCCATCTGGCTTAGGAGGTTGGTAGGAGACGTCCACAAGGAGGTTCGGGAGCTGACTCTGCTACGCGGTGATAATGAGAGTGCTCTCAAACTGGTAACCAATCCAGTTTGTCACGCGAGGACCAAGCATATCGAGATCGAGCATCACTTCATACGGGAAAAGGTGCTGGAGGGATCTCTTTCGGTCGGGCATGTGCGGAGTGCGGACAATGTCGCGGACATCTTCACAAAGGCGCTGGCAAAGGGGCCGTTCACACGGCTAAGGAGCTTACTGGGGCTAGTTTCAACTTCCCACTTCAAGGGGGAGTGTTGAAATTGTTGAAGTGGAAGTTTGGAGGGTTTTTTGGACCTGGGCGGTCTGGGAGGAGGTCGGGCGGTCTGACGTGACCGCACGGCCTGGCAGTCTGCATCTGCGGTCTGGCTGGTCTAAGCCTAGCTGCGGCCTCCTGGCTTGATCGCTGGTATGGGTTCAAGGCGGCTGAAGGTGGAGGTTGCGCGGTCTGTGCGTGACCGTGTGGCGTGCTGTCCTCTTCAAGGCTGTGGCGGTCTGGTGTGACCGCACAGCTTGATCCAGGTTCTCTCCAGAATGCGGTCTGGTTGCTGACCGGGCTTTCCGTGAGTATTCGCGGACTAAGGGTCTTAGTCGCGCGGTCTCAGTTCGCGGTCTCAGGAGGAGACTGGTATGCGAGCTGGTTGCTGTTCGCGATCTCAGGATGAGATCGGCATGCGGACAGGAGTTCGCAGGTTGTTGGCGGACGTACTGTGTTTGCGGTCTGGCGAGCTCCCTTTGGAGTCGCGGTCTGCTGTGAGAGTGGCGGTCTCTCATGGCGACATTGAAGCTGGCGGGTTCACCAAAATGAAGCAGAAGTAATGTTGCTGATCGCGCAGTGTGACCGGTCAGGTCGCGCGGTCTGGGGGGGTGGTGATCCTATCTCATAGGGTGGTGACTGGATCAGGTCCCGCGCCTATAAATAGGAGGCCACTGTAGCAGCAAAGAGACACACCAAGCGTAAGCTAAACTTTCTTCTTTCCTGCGGTCTGTGTTTATGTGACCGATCGGTCTCCTGATTGAACTTCTCTTGTGCAGCTTCTGCGAATAGTGCGGGCAGCAGCGATCACATCTTCCTCTGAAAGTGTTCGGGCGGTCTGCGGCTTGGAGTTGTGGTGCTGAAGTTCGGGAGAATCAGGAGGTCTGAAGAAGTGGGCGGTTTGATAAGCGAGCTGGTGGTGTTCTGTAATCGTCAAGTCGCTGCGGTCTGGCAGCTTTTGAGATCGCAGAGAGGTCGCGCGGTCTCAAGTTATCTTCAACTTTGTATCTTTGCCTTAGTGTTTGTGTTGGCAAAATCATGTCTCGTCAAGCATGCCTTGCCTTGTAATTTTGAAGATTGTTATCAATAAAGATCAGTTGTCTGCCTCCATTTGTTTCTGGTTGTTTGGCTTTTATCTCTAAGTTGTCTGGCTCCTGCTCGCTCCATAAAGATCCGAAAAATTTCACACACCAGCGTTGCCTTTCGTCCCAGGCCCCCACATGGGCCGCAGCCCATGCCACCCCAACCCCTCTCCGCGCCCCTTCGGCCACGACGGGTTGTTGGAGACCGCAGCCTCCCTTTGATGAGAAGTGAAAGAACTCTATAGTTAAGCGTGCTCAGTTGGGAGCAATTCTGGGATGGGTGACCTCCTGGGAAGTCCACGTAGAGGCGCTTAACTGGATCACTTCTCATCAAAGGGAGGCTGCGGTCTCTAACAACCCGTCGTGGCCGAAGGGGCGCGGAGAGGGGTTGGGGTGGCATGGGCTGCGGCCCATGTGGGGGCCTGGGACGAAAGGCAGCGTTGGTGCGCCAGGCTGTGGTCATGTTCCTCACACCACACCTCCCTCTACTTCCTTTCTTTCTCTCGCAAACCCAAAGAGCGGTCCTTCTGTCGAGATAACCCTCTTCTCTTCCATCTTCATGGCATCAAACGCTTTCTTGAACACTACATTTACGGAGCTCCCGTTATCCTCCAGGATGCGAGAGACTGTATAGTTCTCTACCGCGGCCTTGATCACCACAGCGTCGTGGAAAGGGTTTTCGTTCCCCAACATGTCTTCCTCCGAGAAAGTGATCTCTCCCGACGGTGGCGGAATCTGGGAGGCAGAGGCCACGCCCTTCCGGTACACGGCGCTGAGGCTCTCCTTTCGGGTTGCCTCCAACCCTGCTCCTTCGTGGATGACCCCTATCCCCCAAGGCTCCCAGATCTCCCCTATCCTCGCACCTCCTTGGGGCGGGGGCTCCTCCCCCTTCGATTCTCAACATTTCTCCTTCTGGCCCCTCATGCCCTTCCTGGGCTCCTCCAGCTCCCCTCCTCAACTCCAAGAACTCAGGGCACGTGGTCGTCGCATGGCCCTCCACCTGATGGAAGTCGCAGTAGGGCATTGCCCGATGCTCCTCTTCACCCCGAGGCTGCCGCGGCCTTCCTCCTCTTCCTCGCCCCCGTCCTCTCCTGATCACATTAGCCTCTCGGAGCGGCGCTTGGTTTTGCCTCCACTGCCCCTGCCTCCGCTCGGGAGAGCGACAGCGGTCTCGCCGCTCCGGGGAGTACCTCCCTCCTGGTCTCCCTTGGTAGCCTCCTCCAGCAGGTCTCCAGGCCGGCCGGCGAGGCGGAGCCTAGAACCTCCTCTCTTGATCTCGTTGATCCCTGTTCTCCCGGGACCCTCCCTCTTCTCGCCTTCTCGGCTCATCTATCTTCTTGAACTCACGCCGGCCGCTCCCATCTCCTTCCTTCTCCCCTCCCTCCAATCTAGCTAACTTGGCCACGAAATCCAGGCTGGTTGCCTCCCCTTCGATCTGCCTTCCGGCCCGATCGACTAATTCCTCGAACGATAGGGGGGGGGGGGGGGGGGGGGTTGCGAGTGATCTCCATCTTGAAAAACCCTGGCTGTAGCCCCAGATTGAATGCCAAGATCAGGGTGTGCCCAGGGACCTCCTGGACTAGGAGGATCTCTTCCTGAAAGCGATCCAGATACAACCCGAGCATCTCCTGGGGTCTTTGCTTGACAAGGAAGAGATCTTCTGAACCCTTCCTCCTCTTCTTGGAAGTGGAGAAGCGGAGCAGATAGCTCCTGTGTGTAACGGCTCAAAATGTGAATTGACGCAAATCGATAATGAAATTTAATTTACATAATATTATATATATCCTCTATGATGAAAACTAAATCAGTGTCGACGCGGTGTCGCTAAGAATGTGTTCGAGCTTTTATTCGTATTGCGGGAATGTGTATATTGTTATGCTTATATTGGTCTAATAACTTTTGATGAAAACGGTTATTAAGAGAGCGGCTATTGGAAAGTATTTGGTGTGCTAATAGAGGCTGATAGTGGGCTGCTAATACGATTAAGTGGCTGGCATATATTATAAGTTAAGCCTTGGTTAGGGCTGGATTTGGAGAGGCGGTGGATGGAGTTATTAGAATCAGCTCTTTTCCCCGATACCTATTCGTTCTCGATACTCCTTCCTCTCCTCTGAAGCTCTCGTCATACAGGGAAGCCTTAGGGCTGCTGCGATTCTCTTTCCCTATCCTTCAGCGACCTATCTTCTACGAGCGGCGGTGCTGGGAGAGTTGATGTAGGGTTGTGGTCTTGTTCTTCCTTTGCCGCTATTGCTGGGCTGGGTTGAGTAGAGAAGCTGACCGGCAGTCGTGAGCTGCTTTTGCTCTTATAGTTCCACTGTGAGCTCTCCTCCCTCTCCCCCATCTTCTCCTCCTCTTTATTTCTCTATTGCTGCTTGGGATGTTGGGGGATTTAAATTTTCTAAGCCTTGTTGGCCAACTAGGGTTCCTGATAGGGGGCTTTGCTAATTTCTGAAATCAGTGGGTTGGTTTTGCATGTTAGGACCTAACTAGATGTTGGTTGGACTCTGATTGCTGCTATGTAGTAGCAGAGGTTGTTAATTGCTTCCTGTTGGCAGCGCTTATTGACTTATGTTGGTTGCTATCGATTATGTTGGCCGATTATCTTCAGTAAAGGGGTTTACCCATGCATGTTTTGGCTAGGTCAAAAAGGGGGAACATCTGTTCAATTGCTTCTATAGTTATTCAATGAAGGGAATGTTTTTTTTACTGTTAACTGCTATTGTTTTATGGGGGGATTTCTGTTGTTGTTCCTGGCAGCTGCTGCTCCTCTTTCCAGTAAGTTATATTGTTAAGAGATTTGCTCTTACTAGTAGGAAAATGGCTGTTAACTACCAATCATAAGTGCCCTTATTGTTCGGAGGTTTGGGTTTTGGCTTTTCTTCATGATTGGTTACTGTTACTATTTATTCTGAATCCCATTTCCATGATCCTTGGGATGAATATGTTATATGGCTTCTTTTTCCAATGGTAGTTGTGCTGTTAGAGTTTTATTTGATTGGGCCGACTACTGCTTCACTTCTTAATATGTGTATTGTTGCAAGAAATTGGGTTGGATTCAGTTCAAACTATCTCTTTTAGGGTTTATGCAAACTAAAGGGCTAGTTAAGTAGCTTCCAAATGATGTTATAATCGAAGTCAATATTGTAGTTATAATGAGGTGCAACCCCAAAAATAAATGACTCTAAATGATATGATTCTGATACAGATAATATGGAGGATGGCACCTCAAAATAGACGTGACAATGATATAAACTACTGATGGTGAGAGCTACCTGTTTCATTTATGCTTTACGGCTTTACTTTCTTTTTACATGCACACTCTTTTTATACTAAATGTTACATGCATAGTTGATATCACTGATAATGATTGTCGCTTTAATGTATGGCCCCTTAAAGGCAAACAGGCGAATGAATTCTGAGGGGATATGAAAATGAATAACTCACTATGATGTAAACGTGCCGACACGAGGTTATATTACGGGCGAATTGAAGTGCATGCACATGAATGAAATGAAATGCCAAACCAGTCGAGCCGAAAGGCATAAACGCGGGTTGTCCGTACTGGTTTTGGAAAATGATGACCCTTCGGGGTAAAATGATGACCCTTCGGGGTAAAATGATGACCCTTTGGGGTAAAGGAAAAAGGATTCAATCGCCCCTAATATTTCTTAAGAAATGAAACAATCAAAGAAATACTGATATACAGAGACATTGATATGATACACTGATATGACATACTGATACGATAAACTGATATACTGATATAGACATACTGATATGATTTCTTATTGCTATACTGATATAGACATACTGACATATGATTTATTACTGCTTCATTGATATGAGATACTGAATTAATGATACACTGTTTAATGCTTACACGGATATATGGATACACTGATATGATAAATTGATATACTGATATAGACATACTGATAACTAAAATTATTGCATACACTGATATACTGATATACGGCTACCATGAGATATTGATACACTGTTTTAATGTTACATGATATGATTATGATCATATACTGCTCATACTGTTTTATTGGTACTAACATGTCTTTACAGTTACATGCTAAGTTTACTACTGAGATAGACAAATGGTTAGTATGAAAACAAAAACATGTTTTAAAATGCGTGAGTTTTACTTTACTTAACTACAGCAATGAAAGAGGTTTATCCTCACTTAGTCATATTGCGATCGACAAACCACCACGCTCCATCTTAAAAGAAGTTTAGTGTTTCATGATTTATTCATAGCTAATTTGCCTTAACATTACATGAAATGTTTTGACTTTGTTTCCATTCGCCTTCCGTCTGACAGAATAATTTGTCACATGGACTTTAGCTTGTCTTGTTTGCATACTTTCCTTTTTAAAGATCAATCTTTTTACTCGTTTTCATAACATTGTCCGACTTGAAAAGCTCGTAATCCTATCATTCCCTCTTTATAGCACTTCTTTCGAAACAACCTACAAGATGACAAATATTAGTGGACGTTCAATTTCCTTCACATCGTATTCCCATACTCTTCTTATTATCATCTGCACTTTATCTTGTATTTCTTACTTCGACCTCGGTGTCATTTCGGTTTTTACCGTTGTATTCCTTTTTACAGTCATTGGAGTCATTACTTTGCATTGACACGACACACTTTGTAACGATGTCATGGTAATCCTTTTTCATTTTCCTTTTGATTTATTTGTATGACACTTTATGCACAAGTATATATATAAGATGCAAGTACATAGTTATTTCATCGTTCCTTCCATAATTTAGCAATTTCAAGTCTCCGACCATGATGTATTACATTGATTTCCACAGTTCATATATGTTCCTTTTCAGTTAACAGTTTTATTTCCTTCCCACGTTTTATACCATCCGAAACACCAATCAAATTGGTGTATTCACTTCATTTGGCCGTGTTACGTGGTCACCTATATAGCTAACTCTGTTGAGGTATACCCACTAACAACAAACAAAACATATAAGGTATCTCAAAATTTACGTTTCAACCCCTTACAATGTGTAAGGATAATTCAGTATAGTCTTTTGCATATTCCTTTCGTTCATTGTTGCATACCCGTCATAACATTCTCCTTTTAGTAAGTCCGTCAAAAGTCTCATCTCAAATTCATATAAGGCTATTTCAAATGATTTTTTTTTGATCATTCTAACTTGCATACTTACTCCTTGATTTTATGCTTCATTATCATAAGCACAACATTCTTCATTCTTGGTTTTGCTTCAAATCACAATCCTTATAAATATTGTTGTAATCAAATATTTGTCACCGTTGGTCATTTTATATTTGCAATGAACGAGTTTTCATCTCTGACATTCTATATTAGTAGCTCCATAATATGGGTCGGATGATTCTACTTAATCATGCATACTTTGTCAATCTATGTTGATCTTTGTCCTGAATAGTTATTTCAAGTATTTGTTCATATTCTAGATGACGCAGCCGGTCATGTTGGAATGTTTTGGCCATAGGAAATCTTATCAAGAAATGTTGTACTTGTCTCTTTTGTAGAAATAAGATACAATGTAATATATATTCATTTTATCATTATAAGTTTCATAGCTTTGTAACATTGCTTTCATCCTTGCTTGACTATAATTGCATGTATGAAACGTTGTTTCTTACTTCCAATTACATCTAGTGTTAGTAGACTGTTCATATCTCTGTGATTATCATTTGCACTTTCCTTTTTATCATTCTCAGTTTCATTTATAATTCATAACACATACTTATTTTTCATTGAAATCATGACATCATTTTAAGACGGCGTACGTTTATACCTTCTAGTTAAAACCATATTCCGTTTATAGAACACGTTGTTTCAACTTTACGTATGCATGCCATATATGATGAAAATAGACCTACAAGGCATATCCATTTCATTTCTATCCTTTCATGAATTCTTCCAAAACCTTTCGACGTGATTCATAACACATACTTATTTTTCTTGGAGAAACACAAACAATTGATCCTTGTAGGAAATTACAAATGCATCATTTGTACACCTTTTGTTACGTGTTCAACCATTTTACATACCTCCGTATGCACATTATAAAAGGATACCACATTATTATATATATTTAATCTTTCGTCATCTACGCATTTGCCTATCATAAATAATACTTTCCATTTGAATTGGTTTGTGCAATAGGGACAAGCAAGATTTACTGGAAGTTCTTGTACATTTCATGTAGTCCCATCACTTCATGATTTCTTTCAAAACTCTTAGACGTACTTCGATATAACAATAATTTCTTATTTACTAGATTTCTATGAACGACCTTCTCACTTACATATCATGTGTGCTTATTCAGTACTCACTACAACCGAACTTCTGTGCAACCTGGCTCTGATACCAAATTGTGAGGCCCCTATTTAGACCCCACATACATCTGTATCTAAGCTATGTTCATATATTTGTCTCAGGTTGAAGTGCGGCTAGTGAATATGAAATAAACAACACATACTATAAATTTACTTTGCATACCTTAAATTATATGGTTACGAATGATAAGTTAAACATTGAACAAGGGCCGAACTGTGAGAGCAGTTATGTCCAATAAAATTTATGGCAAAGTATATCAAAGTTTGTAGTCTTGCAAGCGGTGTTACAAACATAAGGAAAGGTTAATACGACCTCGACTACGACTGATATTTAGATTCTAATAAACTTATCTAAGTGGATGGAAATCTAAGACGTCATTGAATATGACGGATGCAAATGATCGAACACATTCAATATGAACGGTGGAATATGTATTGTTTAAGGGTATGTTGTAACTATGTACTCAATATGAAAATCATAGTTGTGCTTCGAGTAACGAGTAAACGACATGGGAAGTAATTGCTAATGTTATATGACACTGAAATATGATTACCAAGGTGTGTAAACAAAAAATAAAACAGACAAGCTCAAATAGTAATGTGATCGATTGCATTAAATATCATGTTGTTAGCACAATATTGTCAAAATCCTTATAGTGAATAAAGAAAGAACTATGAAAATGCAATGCGAAATTGTTTTACTGCAGCATATACTGAAATGTGCTACATGTTTCTTAGCACACTAATTTTCTTTTAATTTTGACTATGGCGATTTGTAATGGCAACCAGGGAAAGCGAGCGAAGGTTGGAATGAATGGAAAAGTAAATAATATAATTCATATTTGGGACTTGATATTGCGTCTTATTTTCGAGGACGAAAATTCTTCTAAGAGGGGAGGAATTTGTAACGGCTCAAAATGTGAATTGACGCAAATCGATAATGAAATTTAATTTACATAATATTATATATATCCCCTATGATGAAAACTAAATCAGTGTCGACGCGGTGTCGCTAAGAATGTGTTCGAGCTTTTATTCGTATTGCTAAGAATGTGTTATGCTTATATTGGTCTAATAACTTTTGATGAAAACGGTTATTAAGAGAGCGGCTATTGGAAAGTATTTGGTGTGCTAATAGAGGCTGATAGTGGGCTGCTAATACGATTAAGTGGCTGGCATATATTATAAGTTAAGCCTTGATTAGGGCTGGATTTGGAGAGGCGGTGGATGGAGTTATTAGAATCAGCTCTTTTCCCCGATACCTATTCGTTCTCGATACTCCTTCCTCTCCTCTGAAGCTCTCGTCGTACAGGGAAGCCTTAGGGCTGCTGCGATTCTCTTTCCCTATCCTTCAGCGACCTATCTTCTACGAGCGGCGGTGCTGGGAGAGTTGATGTAGGGTTGTGGTCTTGTTCTTCCTTTGCCGCTATTGCTGGGCTGGGTTGAGTAGAGAAGCTGACCGGCAGTTGTGAGCTGCTTTTGCTCTTATAGTTCCACTGTGAGCTCTCCTCCCTCTCCCCCATCTTCTCCTCCTCTTTATTTCTCTATTGCTGCTTGGGATGTTGGGGGATTTAAATTTTCTAGGCCTTGTTGGCCAACTAGGGTTCCTGATAGGGGGCTTTGCTAATTTCTGAAATCAGTGGGTTGGTTTTGCATGTTAGGACCTAACTAGATGTTGGTTGGACTCTGATTGCTGCTATGTAGTAGCAGAGGTTGTTAATTGCTTCCTGTTGGCAGCGCTTATTGACTTATGTTGGCTGCTATCGATTATGTTGGCCGATTATCTTCAGTAAAGGGGTTTACCCATGCATGTTTTGGCTAGGTCAAAAAGGGGGAACATATGTTCAATTGCTTCTATAGTTATTCAATGAAGGGAATGTTTTTTTTTACTGTTAACTGCTATTGTTTTATGGGGGGATTTCTGCTGTTGTTCCTGGCAGCTGCTGCTCCTCTTTCCAGTAAGTTATATTGTTAAGAGATTTGCTCTTACTAGTAGGAAAATGGCTGTTAACTACCATTCATAAGTGCCCTTATTGTTCGGAGGTTTGGGTTTTGGCTTTTCTTCATGATTGGTTACTGTTACTATTTATTCTGAATCCCATTTCCATGATCCTTGGGATGAATATGTTATATGGCTTCTTTTTCCAATGGTAGTAGTTGTGCTGTTAGAGTTTTATTTGATTGGGCCGGCTACTGCTTCACTTCTTAATATGTGTATTGTTGCAAGAAATTGGGTTGGATTCAGTTCAAACTATCTCTTTTAGGGTTTATGCAAACTAAAGGGCTAGTTAAGTAGCTTCCAAATGATGTTATAATCGAAGTCAATATTGTAGCTATAATGAGGTGCAACCCCAAAAATAAATGACTCTAAATGATATGATTCTGATACAGATAATATGGAGGATGGCACCTCAAAATAGACGTGACAATGATATAAACTACTGATGGTGAGAGCTACCTGTTTCATTTATGCTTTACGGCTTTACTTTCTTTTTACATGCACACTCTTTTTATACTAAATGTTACATGCAATGTTGATATCACTGATAATGATTGTCGCTTTAATGTATGGCCCCTTAAAGGCAAACAGGCGAATGAATTCTGAGGGGATATGAAAATGAATAACTCACTATGATGTAAACGTGCCGACACGAGGTTATATTACGGGCGAATTGAAGTGCATGCACATGAATGAAATGAAATGCCAAACCAGTCGAGCCGAAAGGCATAAACGCGGGTTGTCCGTACTGGTTTTGGAAAATGATGACCCTTCGGGGTAAAATGATGACCCTTCGGGGTAAAATGATGACCCTTCGGGGTAAAGGAAAAAGGATTCAATCGCCCCTAATATTTCCTAAGAAATGAAACAATCAAAGAAATACTGATATACAGAGATATTGATATGATACACTGATATGACATACTGATACGATAAACTGATATACTGATATAGACATACTGATATGATTTCTTATTGCTATACTGATATAGACATACTGACATATGATTTATTACTGCTTCATTGATATGAGATACTGAATTAATGATACACTGTTTAATGCTTACACGGATATATGGATACACTGATATGATAAATTGATATACTGATATAGACATACTGATAACTAAAATTATTGCATACACTGATATACTGATATACGGCTACCATGAGATACTGATACACTGTTTTAATGTTACATGATATGATTATGATCATATACTGCTCATACTGTTTTATTGGTACTAACATGTCTTTACAGTTACATGCTAAGTTTACTACTGAGACAGACAAATGGTTAGTATGAAAACAAAAACATGTTTTAAAATGCGTGAGTTTTACTTTACTTAACTACAGCAATGAAAGAGGTTTATCCTCACTTAGTCATATTCGTATGACTAAGCCCGTCGTCAAATTTTGTAGGTAATGGACGTGACTATGGATACGCAAAACAACAGATCTGATTATGGATAAAAAGAAAAGATTCAGCAAATAATTTAAGGTATGCAAAGTAAATTTATAGTATGTGTTGTTTATTTCATATTCACTAGCCGCACTTCAACCTGGGACAAATATATGAACATAGCTTAGATACAGATGTATGTGGGGTCTAAATAGGGGCCTCACACTGTGCAGGTCATCGAACCCGTAGACGCTTCCCGCGGGTAACTGGTGGAACCAGTCTCGGGCTTTTTCCTTGAAGGTTATGGCGAACAACCGACATTTGAAGGCGTCCGTCATTGGCTTGATGGAGACCATATCGTCAAACCATTGCAGATGCTTGACGGGATCCTCTTTTCTGGAGTAGAAACTCATGGCGGGCTCTGTGAACCCTACAGGAATGGGGGCGGACAGCACCAACTCGCAGAACAGACTGCGTGGGGCGAGCTGGCGAAGGGGACGAACTCGGTCGTACTCGCCCTCTGACTGGCGAGTCTCCGTCAGGCTTGCAAAGAGCACTCGTGCGTGGAGCGGCTGGTCTTCCTCCTCTAGGAGCGCCTCCTTGCCGAGGCGCTGACTTGGTCCTGCCTCCGCGGGCGAGGCGGCTGCGACAGGGGAGGATACTCCCACCTCGGCGCGAGGTGTGAGTAGCCTCCGGATGGTATCCTCCATCGCCTTCATCCCCTGCTCGAAGACACTCTTGGTCACGAACTCGCCCAACGGCGGCGAGTTCCCCTGGCCGGTTCCCAGCTCGTCATGTTCAGTCATGGGATCGTCAGATGAGATTTTCTTCTCTTGCTACAGTCCACGCTCACCGCACCAAAAATGTTGGAACCCGGATACCGGTCCAACCTGTTCGAGACTTGGGGAGTAGCTTGAGCTACTTCTCTCTTCGTCGGACCTCTAGATCTAAGTATTCTGAGCTAAGAATTGACCCTCACCGGTTGGTAGGTAGCTCCCTAAGTACGACTCACTGGCTGCAGCGAGGAGGTCCCGCCACTAACCCGGAAATCTCCCTGGATTTCCCCTCCCAAAAACCAGAAGCTGAGCCTGTCTCAGACAGCACAAGGAAGAAAGCACAGGCTCTCAAAAGGGGGGGGGGGTGGATCTGTGATGATCTGGGACACAATGAGTCCTATTTATAGGGAAAGACTTCTCAGGGGTAAAATGGTCCTAAAGGCTTGCGGATAATGTCCTCCGCCTTAACCAAAATACTATACGCAGACCAAAATGGTCTGCGAACAGCTCCTCGCGCCTTTTCGTATCACTAGCCGCACCCCATGCTGGTCTGATGATAGTGGGGGGGGGGGGGGGGGGAGGAGGGACCGAGAGATCGGGTTGATCTCACTCGTCTCGCCCCTAGCTTGAGACGGCGAGTGGGGCGACTAGGTCCCATCCTACTCGCCAGCAGTAAGCTTTCCTGGAGCGAACTCGCCCCGGGATCTGGTCCACTTGCCTCTCCCCGGGCGAGAAGGAATGTTATCGTTGGGACGAGACCACGGCGATATGGGATCCTGGTTGGGTGAAGGTTACTCGCCGCGCTCTACCCTGGGCGAGTAGAACCGTCTTTGGGTCTGCTCACCCGAACCGCTCGCCGACTTGCAGGGGAGCGTCTATCCACTCGTCGAATATGGGTTGCACAGTGTAGTTCACCAAGATCCTTCTTCTCAAACCGAATGGCTAGCTGCTGTCTTAGCGCCACGACCTCTTCACTGTTGTTCCCGGTCACGATCATGTCGTCAACGTACAACAGCACCAGCACGTGAAGAGAAATCAAAAAGGCTGCAGCAGCACCAGCAAACAATAATGAATTTGTTACAATAAAAAAAACTGAGCATAGAGAAATCAACAAAAAAATCAATATAAGTGAGTCTTTACCTGAGGTGAAGTAGTAAAGGAGACGAATTTCTGCGGATCCTACAAGGCTGCAACAGAGCTCATGAAGAAACGATCGCTCTTCCCCGTGCGGTCAATAAGAACGGCACACGCGAGTGATTGAGCAGATTCGATCAGCAAAGATCTCGTGAGTTGCGAGCAGGAGTCGCTGGGCGCCGAAAGGGGAGATTGATGGAGGCTTCAGTTGTGGCTGGGGACGACATGTTGAAAACAGAATGACGTGCGTTGTTGTTTTCCCTTGACAAGTGCGTCGTTTATCAATTGGATGTCTTTGTCGACGACGATAATGATCGTGGAGGCGCAGGAGACGACAGATGCAGGGAACAGACACATCGGCCATGCTGGGAGGCGTCGACGTTCTTGTTGTTGACGACGCAAATATTTTTGTGCTCGTCTACTGACGTAGAGGCCGCTGCACGCTTGCGGGAATCGAAGCAGGGCAGATCAAAATGGCAGCGGCTTCGTAGAAGGGGGGGCCAAACATTGTTTTCCTCTCGTCAAAAAAATGAAAATTTTCATCTTAGCGGAGACATTTCTCTCTCATCCGGACACCGTTTTTGACGTGTAAGATGTCAAAATTCATTGGCTCGACGAGATGAATCCAAATCTACTAATATTTTTGCAAAATTCTTGGGGGGGCCCGGCCCCCCGCCGGCCCCCCCTTAGATCCGCCCCTGGCTGTGTGACCCGATCTGTGATTCGATGGTGTCGATCGCTTGCGATAATATTCGTGCAATACGACCGTATTGAAAAAGGAATGTATTTAGATCAATCTTGCGCAAAAATTAGTGTTGGCGGTAATATATGGTGTGATAGGTGGTTGCGCACTCTGTCTGATCTAAGGTGCAAATCAATAAATTTTTCTGACTATTGACAGTCAAGTTAATTCGGTGGTCTTAATTCTCTTCAACGGCACTATTATTGTCATATCTTCGGATGAGAGAGACCTCGATCACCCCTTTCCAACTTTGTTCATGTACTTGGAGCGATCCCAACAATTGATCAATTGAAAGAGTATCCACATCACCAGATTCTTTAGTAATACTGTTTTCAAAATTTTGAAGCCAAAAATTTTGTTTGGGGTTAAGAATGTACAAAAATGATAATTTGATCAAGTTGAGTTTAATATACATCAGACTTTAATTTAACTCAAAATAAAAAATATATTAAGGAATAATAATTAATATAGAATTAATTAATATCCAAATTATTAGTTTTGTTTTTAAACTAACCGAAATCCTCATGTCTGTTACTTCCCATGTCTATTAGGCTTCATTTTGGGTTAATTTGTTTGGATTATATTGATATTCAAAAATTAATTTTTAGAATAAGAAAAATAATATTATTGTTCGGATGAACGATTTTAGGGAGGAATTGGCTTTTGGATTCAAAGTCATCGATAGTGAAATAAACCTACAAATCCTTTCGTCGAATGTTTAGGTTTCACAATCAATTTTGAGATTCAAACTCCTGGATCTGCGAACTCACCCGAACATGACTTTTTGTCGGGTGAGCGTTTTCACGTTAATGCTCGTTTTTGGCGAGGCATGATTTCGCAAGGGTGCGAGATATTCGATCGGGCACATATTTTTTCGCACGTAAGAACATTTTTCGTCAGGGCGCATATTTTTTCGCACGAGCAAAATTTTTTTCGCCCGGGCGCGCATTTTCTCCTTGGCACTTATTTTTCGCTTTGGACAGAGCGCACATATTTCGACAGTGCGCACATATTTCAGCCCGGACGCGCATTTTTCGCCCATCCGCACATTTTTTGCCCGGGTGCCCATTTTTCACCCGGGAGGGCACTTTTCCGTCATGGCACGTGTTTTTCGCCCGCATACACATTTTCGCACAGGCGCGTGTTTTTTGGCAGGGGCCATTTTTTCATAGAGGTGTGTTTTTTCACTTGGGCACCCAATTTCGCCTATATGCGCATTTTTTGTCCGGGCGAGCATATCCCCCCCCCCCCCCCCCCCCCGACGCACGCGTTCGCATGATGCGGGTTTTCTCCTGGTTGTGCGTTTTCGCCCTAGCACACATTTTTCACGCAGGCGCGAGTGTTTTCCCGGGCGCGCGTTTTCACCCAGGCGTGTTTTCGCCCATGCGCGCGCTTTCCTCCCTTTGGGCATTTTCGCCAAGGCGCGCGTTTTCCTCTGAGTCTTGTTATTTTATTTTCTTTCAATTCTTGAAAGTAAATGTCTTCAATCCGAATAATCAAAAATGACCAAGACCAATTCTTTTGATAGAAAATCATTATACACGAACAATAAAATTGGAATTAAACTCAATATTAATTACTGTATGTATTGACATTAGATATTTAGGTTAAAAGACAATTCTTAAAATCAATATCTTTCAAATGAACCGACCTTCAGGTACCGTTTGTTTAAATAGAATTGAAATTAAATGTACGCTGTAATCGATATCAATTCAAAATTTTCTAGGAATTGGAATTGCTTAAATTCCAATTATAATGTTCGCCAAATAAATAGAATTGGAAGATAGTGTGGAATTGATCAATTTTGTTGTACGTTTGTTAGATAAAATACAATCTTAGAATTACGCGTGCCAGAGCAAAAAATGCGCTGCCGGACAAAAAAAATTTGCCCGATCGCGCAGGCACAAATGCGCACGGCCCGAACAAAAAGCATGTGGATGGGAGAAAAGATAGCACCCAGGCGAAAAGCGCACGCTCAGGCGGAAATTGTGCACCCGGGAGGAAACGCGCGCCCGGGAGGGAAACGCGCCCCTGTGCGGAATACGCGTGCACGGGCAAAAAATGAGCGATATGGTGAAAATAATGTGTCCGGGCAAAAATACGTGTAACAGGGTGAAATCATGTGCCCGGGTGAAGAAATGCTCTCCTTGGCAAAAAATGTGCGTCCAAGCGAAAAACTGAAAGTTATGGAGAAAATCACGCAGAGGTGAAAAAAAATATGCGCTCAGGCGAAAAAATGCACACTCGGGCGAAAAAGAACTCACGACCTGTGCAAAATAAGCACGCCCAGAAGGAATACGCGCTCCCGGGCAAAAAATGAGCATTGTGGCGAAAAAATCTCGCCCAGATGAAAAAATGCGCCCCCGTACGAATAATGCTCGCCCATGCGAAAAATACTAGGTTGTGCAAAAAATGATCGACCGGCCAAAAAATACACGCCTTGGCAAAAAACACTAAGTTAAGGCGAAAAGCGCGTAGTGGTGAAAAAATGTATGCTCGGGCGAAAAAATGCTCTCACTTGCGAAAAACGTTTGCTCGGGCGAAAAATATGCACCCTGGAGCTAGGGAAAAAAATGCCCGGACGAAAAAAATTCCGCCTGGGCGAAAAAAACTAACGCACAGGCAAAAAAACACGCCGAACTGAAAAATGCTCATCTTTGTGCAAAATACTTGCCGGGGACAAAAAAACATGCCCGTGACGATAAACGCGCCTCAGCCGAATTTATTCAATTCTTATATATATTGAAAATTATTGACTTTAGTTCAAATTTAATTCCATAAAATTTATTTAAATTCAAATTACAACGTTAAGCGTCCAAACAAACGAAAATCCTTGGTGTTTTTAACACACACGCTCACGTTATTTTTTATCTCTCAACAAAATCAGCGTGATCACTTGATGTGCAAGCTTTTATCCAGCTGGGAGAGCCCATTTTGATCTCATCATGAGATCACTTTGATCTCGTGATGGGATCAAAATGATCTGAAAGATCCACAAATATTTTTGCATTCCATAATATAAGGTCGATAAAGGCTCTGTTTGAGATAATTGTGGCGGTCTTGAACACGGTGGTAATGTACTGAACTGTCGTTCATGACCACTAAACCGCACTTAAGGAACTTCATCCGCTCTAAGTTCAAATTTAATTTTTTATTTTTTGGTAGCGGTCATACAAATTGTCATGCCAAACATACATTTTATAATTGTGATGTTGTCCAAATTTTCGTGAGCCGAAGTTGTTCGGTGATCGGATGGCTCTCCAAGTATAGCACATATAATAAATTTCTATTCATGATATTTTGAAATAATTTACGTTGATTTTATATTCGTTTATATTTCATGGTTAATATAAATTAGCCAATTATTTTATTCTAATATCTTGAAACTCTCTGTTAAATCGTGACATTTCCGGTGACAAATGTCAAATCATTATATATATATAATTTATATAACTGATATTGTTATATTTTATGTTGGTCAAATTAAAATGTTTATTAAAATTTGCAAAATCCAAATTCCTTGAACACTTGACTAGTCCGCGAGTCATTGATGCGGTCAAACAGGGGATCAGGAAATAAAATAATTAAATATGCCCCCAAATATTCAAATAGTCCATACTCCATCGTGATCTAACTATTTTTATCACATTCTTAAATAACAGTATTATTTTGTATTTAAAATAAAAAAGATGATAACGTGTGATTAAAATAAAACGGGTTGAGGCGAGCTTAAGGTCGTGTTTGGCCTTGCGGTTTCAACCTCCCAAACAGTACTTTAATAGCTGCCCTTTTTTTTCCTTTTTTTTCCTTCCGAACAAATATTTTTTGGAATCAAAATATTGATTTATACTAGAATTTTTAGGTATTTAGGCTGAAAATTAGTATTTTTTGTAGTTATAATCGTTGTCATGTAAAACATATATTCTATGACTGTCCATAGTAAACTTGTGATAAAAATTTCATTTATTGACATAAAATTTAAGAATCCATAAATAATAATGATCTTATTCATGGAATAAATTAAATACATATTTTGATTATATATGTTGCGGAACGCTTAGGGCTCTTGGTAGACCGGTTCACTTGAACCACCTTAGCTCGTGAGCGAACTAAGCGTGCAAACAGTCAATTAGAGATTTGCTGAGTACACAGGGAGTTTTTAACGTGGAAAACCCGGAAAGGGTAAAAAACCACGCGGCCGGAGCGGTGCCGACCAAACTTCACTATCTTCTGGGGGTTACAACTTGGACGCTATAACTTGAGCGCGACAGGCCGCTGCTCGTCACAATATTTGGAGAGAGAGAGAGAGAGAACAAGCTCCGAGGGTGACAGGCCACCTCTCGGAAAAACTAAGTCTTTTTCTCTTCTGAGAATGCTAGTCGCCTTTCGGAAGTGAGACGGCTAGTCGCCTTTTCCTTCTGAGAATGCTGTCGCCTTTCGGAAGTGAGAAGGCTAGTCGTCTTTTCCTTCTGAGAATGTTGGTCGCCTTTCGGAAGTGAGAAGGCTAGTTGCCTTTCGGGATGATGAAGATCTTCAAGTCCACGAAGGAGATCTTCAAGCGCCGAAGGAGAATTCCGCAAAAGTCTGCAAGGAGCTCTCCCGGGTCCAGAAATCAAAGTCCTTTCAAATGAACCCCAGGCCCTTTTTTATAGCTTTGGCCGGGGGTAGTCCGGTAATTTTGTCGTTGGCAGTTTCCATAAATGCTCGGTGGACGAATCATATTTTCCGGTTTGGGGCACACGGATCGCCATTTTTCGCAAATGACCACCTTGCCCTTTGGGCAGCTTGGGCGGCTCGAGCAGTTCGGGCAGTTCCGTCGGAGGCGAAAAAGGCGACTGACTGTTCCTGAAAAATGAGAAGCCTGAAAGACAAAAAGTGAGAAACCGGAAACCCAAAAAGTGAGAAGCCGGAAACCCAAAAAGTGAGAAGCCGGAAAGACAAAAAGTGAGAAAGCTTCCTGATCGCGCTCAGAAAAGTGAGAAAGTTTCCTAAGGCCTTTACGGGTGTACAACCTAAGCCCCCCAAACCTTCGGAGTCCGAGTTCCGGAGCGAGGAGTTCGAAGGTTTTGATTTTTTCTGCGGCGGCTTTTCCCATTGTCGTCTGTGCGGCGCTTTTCTGGTAGGAGCTGATGTCGGAGGGTGTTGGTTTTCCGAGGTCGTTGTGGGCTTGCTGCCCGGCTTTGATATCCGTATGGGCTGAGGGGTTTCTGCAAAATGACAGATTAGCATGCGCGGTTCTGAGCCCGCGGCTTTCACACAATAGAAAATTAGTTTGCGCAAGTCTGTGCTTGTGGCTTTTTTGCACGAGTCTGTGCTCGCCGCTTTTTTGCACGAGTCTGTGCTCGCGGCTTGGCCGGTGAATAGCGGGTGTATTCAAACCGTGGGTGAACGTAAGGGGGGCAGGCCCCTACGTCACCGGGACTCGACGGCGGAGGAGAAGAGCGAACCTTCAATCGACGGCGGTGCAAAGTCTCCGGGGCAGGGCCCCGAAGTGGCCTGTGAATAGCTGGTGTATTCAAACCGGGGGCGAACGTAAGGGGGGCAGGCCCCCACGACGCTGGGACTCGACGGCGGAGGAGAAGGGCTAACCTTCAATCGACGGCGGTGCAAAGCCCCCGAGGCAGGGCCTCGAAGTGGCCGGTGAATAGCTGGTGTATTCAAACTGGGGGCAAACGTAAGGGGGGCAGGCCCCTACGACGCTGGGACTCGACGGCGGAGGAGAAGGGCGAACCTTCAATCGACGGCGGTGCAAAGCCCCCGAGGCAGGGCCTCTTTATAAAGTTTTTTCTTAAGTGAGTGTAAGTGTCAAAATATGGTTTTACAGTATGAAATCATTTGGTGCATAGCTTTATGTAAGATAAGATAGGTGCACGAGTCTGGGCTCGCGGCTTTTACATAACATGTAATATAAGATAGGGGCACGAGTCTGAGCTCGCGGCTTGTACATAAATTATAAGATAAATTCGCACGAGTCGGAGCTCGCGGCTTGGTACAGAAATTGAAGATAAGTTTGCACGAGCTTGAGCTCGTGGCTTAGTACATGGTAGAGGTCCCTGGATCACTGGTAAAAGCGGCGCAGGTTTTGAGCGTTCCAGGTGCGTGGCAAAGTCTTCCCTTCCGCCGTCCTGAGCCTGTATGTTCTGGGTTTCACGACTGTGGTGACTACGTACGGGCCCTCCCAGGCCGGTGAGAGCTTATCTCCTTGGGGGCCTTTACCGACGGCCTCGATGCTGCGTAAGACGAGATCTCCTACGTTGATTGGTCTGGCTTCACCCTCCTGTCGTAGGTCCGGGCGACACGCATTTGGTAGAGTGCAGCACGGTGAGCAGCGCTGTCTCGAACTTTTGGGATTAGATCGAGGTTTTCTCGGAGCAGTCCATCATTCTTGCTGGGGTCGAAGGTTAGTACTCGAGCACTCGGAACGCCGATGTCGACGGGGATGATAGCTTCGGTTCCGTAACAGAGGTTATAAGGTGTCTCCCCTGTAGGAGTCCTCTCTGTTGTGCGATACGCCCACAACACATTCGGGAGCGCGTCTACCCACTGTCCCCCTGTAAGACCCAAGTTCCCCGCCTTCGAACCGAAGGGCAGAAGAGGGTCCTACCGCCCAAGGCGACCACTCCGAGCTGCACATGCCCGGGGTGTTCGTCTTGTCAGGCTTACGAGAATCATCACATCAGATCTCAATGGGGAAGCAAAACAGAACCATATTATTTATATATCAGAACATTCGACTACATATAAGAGTTGCTAAGTCACAATTTTCACATGGCCCACTCGGGCCTGCAAAAGTTACAAAACTCTCGCTCCTCCTAAGCTTTATAGGCTCACATCTCTGAAGTCGGAGGGCGAGGCAGATCCATCTACTCGCGCAGGCTCTATGGCGGTCTCTCTCTCAGGCTCTGGTCGGGCCACGTGCTGCTCCGTCGCCTAAAAAGGTGTACAACTACACATTAGTCATATGACTAGTGGACTCACCTCTCCTCCCCAAATCTTTACCTTGGGGACGAGGGTGAACCTTCAACAATTGTAAATAGCCGAAGCAGTACTTTAATAAATGTGTTAGTATAAAGGAGTACTGTATAAAAGATTGCATCTACAATATTAAAGTAAGGAACTGCATTAAAAGTAAAACAGGTATTCAAAACCCGTGCAAACCCTATGTCGACATAGTTTGACCATTTTGTTCTAGCGGGGTAGCGAACCCTGCGGGCCTCACCGAGGTGGCCATCAGTGACATCGGTCGGTCCTACCGCTTCTGGGTATGCTCGTACCGCATTACTCAGGCCCTAATGCACCCGAGTGCATTCTTGGATGTAGGAGACATCCGGAGCTGTAAAGTTGACAACTAGCGGAGGGACCCAGCGGGACATCAAGTACCCGGGGTGCGCTTCTCCCTATTGTCGTGAGTCGTCAACCCTCCCGCACCGGTACGAACGGTCTACGGGCATGTTCAACCCGCCACATTTTGAGAGCACAAAACAACAAACGTTAGTGACGACAATAATTAATGAGTAGGACAAATAACAAGAATTGAAATGCTGGAAAGTAAATAGCAATTGTAAAATCAATTCTGCAGATCAGTGTTATTTGTTAATCCTCCGTCTCAAGGAGGCTTCTTCGTTCCGAGGAGGCATTCTCCGTTTCGAGGAGGCATCTCCGTTAAAAGGAGGCAACTCCGTTTCGAGGAGGCTTCTCCGTTTCGAGGAGGCATCTCCGTTAAAAGGAGGCAACTCCGTTTCGAGGAGGCTTCTCCGTTTCGAGGAGGCTTCTCCGTTTCAAGGAGGCTTCTCCGTTTCGAGGAGGCTTCTCCGTTTCGAGGTGGCATCTCCGTTTCAAGGAGGCGTAATTACCGCAACCTATTGTATTACGTCGGCTCGACGCCGATGGTCGGTATCGAATCCTGTTTCGTAGTGCGCAAACCCACGATCTGAGGTGACTTCCTAAATTCTTAATTTAATTCCGACATAAATGAAAAAGAGGACTCTGTTACTATCTTCGATATAATCTTCGGTATCCCTCATCCGAATTATCGTTCCTGATATAATTTTCAAAAATGACGTTCAAGCCCCAATTCAACCTCGTAAAATAACGAGTTGCTGATAAATCTTCCAATTTTCCATACCCACTGTGAGTTATCAATTTTTTCATAATACTAATTTTTTTTGTAATTTTGTATCCATAAAATTGAATAATGGACTATAAATTCATGGGGGCTTATATTGATTACCAAAAAAAATCTCCCAACAATTAGAGCAGCTGTAACAACATGTCCCTATGAACTCCTGGAAATAATTTGGGAATATTTCATTGCATAATTAATTCTGAATTAAAATATTTAATACCAAAATAAGAGTTTAAAATTTATGGGGACTATCAAATGAAGTCTAAACATCCCAAATAAATTACAGCTGCTGTATAATGACCCCACACACCTCTGGAAATTATTTGGGAATTTATCAGTGGGCTGATCTTTCTAAATCAATTAAATGGTGTAAAAATCACTGTATTTTAAATAATTAAAATACCAAATGCTGTCAGAAAAATCCCAAAATTTTACTGATTATTCTACTCTCTGAGATCTACAACTTTGGTATTCAATGATTTTTGAGCAGGTCCATGGATTAGCCCCAGAAAAATCAAAACCCTCTGGTCCATTCAAAATAATACACAGCACATATGTTTTTGCAGATCGGACAGCTCTGGTTGCGTTGGACAGGTTAATTTTTCGGCCCCGCAGCGGATCTGGAGCCGATCCGCTGCGGGGACCAATCATTATTTGATTGGATTAAGGTTATCAGGGCCGTCCGATCCCATACATGGGATCGGACGGCGCCTGTACCTCGCCGGTGGCCGCCCCCTTGCGGGCTTGCCTGGCCGCCGGCGGGTGGCCGGAGCCTCTCGCCTCCACCCCCGGCCAGCTCGCCAGGGGTGGGCGCACTCACCGGCGGTGGTCCGGTGGCCGGCCGGCCACCGGCCGCCGCCAGATATCGAAACAGAGGGGGGGTGCTTGCATGCATTCCGCCACCCCCCCTTGCGGCCTCTCCCCGCCGCCGGAGGTGCAGTGGGGAGGCTCGAAACCACCCCCGGCCGACTCGCCGGGTGATGGGGCTCCCCTCCGGCGGTGGTCCGGCGGCCGTCGTGCCTCCGGCCGCCGCCGGAAAACCCTAAAGAGGGGGGAGGAGGCAAATTCTTGCCTGAACGGCGGCGCTCCGACGGCCGGAGCGTCGCGCCGCCTCGTCCAGAGGGTAGAGGAGGGCGAAGGAGAGGGAGTTCACCTGAGGGGGAGCTCGGGAAGCTTCTCCTTGGTGGTTGGCCATGGGAGGGTGGTGGTGGAGCTCCTTGGGTGGTGGTTTCCGACGAGGAAGGGTGGAGCTCCGGCCAGGTGGGGTAGGACCTGAGGGAGAGGGAAGGGATGAGCTTCTATGGCCTGAGGAGGGGTCCCTTTTATAGGCAAAATAGTCCCACATCTCCCATGGGTTTTAATTCCACTAAATGGGTTTAAATCCACCATGGTTTGGGCTGGGCAATGAGGTGGCAGCTGATGGGAGGTCTGGAGTGTACCTCTTGGGTTTAGATTGAGTTTGGGTGGGTTAGCTAGGCTTGGAGCTAGGTTTGGAGGAGAGAGAGAAGCCCACTCAAGCCTTAGCCTTGGAACCATTGTGCTTGCCAGCTGTTAGCAACCTCTTTGGAGCATAAATGGGCTGGGTTTGGGCCCAATTCAGTGGGGAAGCTGAATGGGTTTAAGGGGAAGGAAGAAAATGGCCTTTTCTTCTCTTTTTGGAAGTTTTGACTTTGGTCAACCCTAGGGTGGGTCCCCCATGATGGTCAAAGTCAACATGGGTTCGGGTCGTCGAGGGTCGAGTCAAAGTTGGGGCGTCGGAGGATTTATTCGTGCGTGTACGCATTGCGATAGTGTATTAGGTTTATCAGACTCGTTTTTGGTCAACTTTGACCGAATCTCCTTGAATTGCGGCGAAACGGGTTTCGTTGCGCTCGTATGGTCCATACGGGTCCAACGTGGCTGACAGAACTCAAATCGGAGTTCGTTTGCTCAAAAAGTGGTTTCGGCGTTGCTTTAGTGCTTGACGTCACCCGGATCGGTCATTTTCGCCAAATGACCTCGGATCGGGGCGGAACAGGTTCTGTTGCGCTCGTGTTGACTATACGAGTCTAACGCAACTAACAGAGCTCAAATCGGAGTTCGTTTACTCAAAAAGTGATTTCCTCGTCACCTTGGTGCTCGACGTCACCCGGATCGGTCATTTTCGCCAAATGACCTCGGATCGGGGTGGAACAGGTTCCGTTGCGCTCGTGTTGACTATACGAGTCTAGCGCAATTAACAGAACTCAACTCGGAGTTCGTTTACTCAAAAAGTGATTTCGGGGTTACCTTCTCTCCTAGGGTGCCTTATCGTGCTTTTAATTAGGTCAGTCGGGCCGACTGACCTAATTAAAAGTCGGGATGTTACACCCCCGGCTTCTTCCAAGCGTGTTTTCAGTCCTTTGAGGATGGTGTGGTTTGTGACTTCTACTTGTCCGTTGGTTTGCGGATGTGCCACGGCCGTGTGACGCAGGTTGATCTTCAGATCCTCGCACATCTTGGTGAAGGACTTCCCAGTGAATTGAGTGCCGTTGTCGGCAATGATCGCAGCCGGGATGCCGAAGCGGCAGACAATGTTCTTCCAGACGAATTGTTTGGCATTTTCTTCCGTAATTTTGGCCAGGGGCTCCGCCTCCACCCATTTGGTGAAGTAGTCGATGGCTAGGATGATGAACTTCCTCTGCCCGGATGCTAGAGGTAGAGGACCTAGGAGGTCGATCCCCCACTGCGCGAATGGCCACGCACTCTGCAGCGTAGAAAGTGAGACCGAGGGTTGATGAGGCATGTTGGCGTGCAGCTGACAGCTTTTGCACCTCTGGACAAATTCGGTCGCGTCCTTCCTCATTGTTGGCCAATAGAAGCCTTGACGCAGTATTTTCCGCACTAATGCCTTCCCGCCTAGGTGCTCTCCGCAGACTCCTCCATGTACATCCCTGAGGGCGTAGTCCGCCTCGCCCGCTGGCAGGCATTTTAGATATGGTCCTGAGAATGCCCGTTTGTAAAGCTCACCGTCTATAATGGTGAACGATGCTGCCCGCATTCGTAGCCTTCGCGCCTCTAGGCGATCTTCGGGAAGGTGCCCTTGCTCGAGGTAAGCTCGCAATGGGGTCATCCAGGATGACTCTTCCTGGTGGATGGCTGCGATTTCCCATGGCCCTTGAATGCTTGGGATCACGACTTCTTCGATTCGGCGTCTTCGAGACTGGTAGCTGGAGGGTGAGGTGGCGAGCTTGGATAGAGCATCCGCCCTGGAATTCTGCTCTCGGGGGATGTGTAGAATCTGATACGATGAGATCTTCTGGAGAAGTGATTTCGCGAATGCGAGGTACTTTGCCATCTGTTCGCTCTTAGCCTCGTAATCTCCTTCAACCTGTGAGACCACGAGTTGGGAGTCTGTATAGATCGTTAGGTTCTCGGCTTTGCAGTCGATGGCGAGCCGGAGACCGGCGATCAGTGCTTCGTATTCCGCGATGTTATTTGTTGCGGGGAACTTTAGCCGGAGTCCGTAATCCAGGGTGATCTCTTCGGGGCTTATGAGGAGCAATCCTGCTCCGGCCCCTTCAGCTCCAGAGGCGCCGTCGACATAGAGGGTCCAACGGGGGCTGGTGGTGTCTTTGATGAGGGTTGTTTCTGGCGGGATGGTGTACTCCACCACGAAGTCGGCGAGCACATGTGACTTGATGTCGGGCCGAGGCAGGAATTGGATGTCGAACTCGCCGAGTTCTACGGCCCACTTTACAAGTCTCCCCGAGACTTCCGGCTTCTGGAGGATTGTCCGCAATGGGAGTTGCGTCAATACCTTGACTGCATGAGCCTGGAAGTAGGGTCTAAGTTTTCTAGCTGAGAAAACAAGAGCCAAGGCTGTCTTGTCGGCTGCCGGATATCTGGTTTCGGTGTCGGTGAGGACTTTGCTGAGGTAGTAGATCGGTCGCTGCACCCCTCCTTCGTCTTTCACGAGCACTGAGCTAAGAGCCGTAGGCGACACGGCCAGGTACAAGAACAGAGTTTCCCCGGGGGTGGGCTTTGACAGAAGCGGTGGCGAAGCCAGGTACTGTTTGAGAAGCTCGAAGGCCACTTGGCACTCGTCCGTCCACTGGAAACTTGAATGGCGCGCTCCCCGGAGGATTTTGAAGAAAGGGAGGTACTTGTCTCCCGTTCGTGATAGGAAATGGGACAAAGCAGCGATCCTCCCGTTTAGGCGTTGTACTTCCTTAATTGAGCGAGGTGGCGACATATCCTCCAACGCCTTGATCTTCTCGGGGTTGGCCTCAATTCCCCGATGGGTTACCATGAAACCTAAAAACTTCCCCGCTGTCACACCAAACGCACACTTGCTGGGATTGAGCCGCATCTAGAAGCGACGGAGAAGCCGGAAGCACTTTTCCAAGTCTTCCAAGTGGTCGCGCCGGTGGACGCTCTTTACTAGCATGTCGTCCACGTAAACCTCCATCGTTTCTCCGATGAGGTCCTTGAAGACCTTGTTCATCAGCCTTTGGTAGGTGGCTCCGGCATTTTTAAGGCCGAAAGGCATCACCTTGTAGC
Source organism: Dactylorhiza incarnata (assembly GCA_033032865.1). NCBI lineage: Eukaryota > Viridiplantae > Streptophyta > Magnoliopsida > Asparagales > Orchidaceae > Dactylorhiza > Dactylorhiza incarnata. The sequence continues at coordinate 581,347 of JAWHQI010000491.1, forward strand.
AGTAGACTCCCTGGTCGGTGCGGAAGGCAGTATGTTCTTCGTCTGCGGGGTTCATCCTTATCTGGTTGTAACCTGAATAAGCATCCATGAAGCTGAGCAGCTCATGGCCTGCCGTAGCGTCGACGAGCTGGTCAATCCTTGGGAGGGGGAAGCTGTCCTTCGGGCACGCTTGGTTCAGATTGCTGTAGTCGACGCACATCCGCCACTTTCCCGAGGCCTTCTTTACCATGACTACGTTGGCGAGCCATGTGGGGTATTCTGCTTCGCGTATGAATCGTGCCTCTAGGAGCTTAGCTACCTCCTCCTCGATCGCCTTTAAATGCTCGGGGGCAAAGTTCCTCTTCTTTTGAATCACGGGTCTGCAGGCGGGTTTGATATTTAGCGAGTGATAGATAACGTTAGGATCTACCCCGGGCATGTCTTCCGGGCTCCAAGCGAAAATGTCCTCGTTCTCCTGCAGGAAGGTGGTGAACTTTTCTCGCTATTTTTGTGTTAAGAGTGACCCGACCTGAATAGCTCGAGTCGGGTCTCGTCGGGAGAGTGGTATTTCTACCAGCCCTTCAACGGGCGCTCCTCGTTGCAAAGTAGCCTCGTCTCGCAGGTCGAAGTTATTGATGTTGAGAGCGGTCGCCCTTGCTGGTTGGGCCTGCTTCAGGTAGCAGGTCCTGGCTGCCTCTTGGTCTCCTCTTACTACTCCTATTCCTGCGGCAGTAGGGAACTTCATAGCTAGGTGTGGAATGGAAGGGATTGCCCCAAAGATCGACTGGAGCGGTCTCCCGAAGATGGCATTATAGGCGGAGGTGGACTCTACCACCATGAACTGGATGTTGTGCGTTGACTGTCTTGGAAATTCGCCCAATGTGACTGGGAGAATGATCATGCCTTGCACCGGGACAGGTCTGTTGTCGAAGCCGTAGACGGGCCCGACTGCAGGACTAAGCTGGTCTTTTGTGAGCTTCATACTTTGCAAAGTGGAGAGAAATAAGACATCGACCGAGCTTCCATTGTCTACCAGTATTCTCTTCACCTTGAAGCAGGGATCCCCGATCCCTGCGCTGATCACGAGTGGATCCTGGTGCGGAAGCCGCAACCCTTGCAAGTCTTCCTCTCCGAAAGCTATCGTAATATCTTGCTTGAGTTTTTTGTCTTCGTGGTCTCTTACGGGCTGGGCAATTGAGAGGATCTGTGATGCTGAGACGGGGGGTCCGGCGATCGTCTCGATTTCTCCTACCATCGGCCTTCCTCCCCCCGCGCCTCGGGGGGCGGGGGGCTGCTCCCCTGCATCCCTAGGCTGTTGGGGCTGATTGGGAATCTGGCCTTGTAGGAATCTTCCCAGAAGTCCCTGGCGGATGAGGCGCTCGATTTCGTCTTTGAGTCTGGTGCACTCCTCAGTGGTATGCCCGGTTCCCCGATGGAACTCGCAGTACCTGGACTGGTCGCCCCTTGGATTTGGCGGGGGTATCCTGGGCATGCGAATCTCGGGGTTGTTCTGTATGGCGTAGAGCGCATTCGTCCGGGTGGTGTTCAACGGGGTGTAGGTCCTGGGCGGCTACGGTCCCAGATCCCTCTGGTGGTTACGCCGACGTTCATCGCCGCGACGCTCCTCGCCGCGACGTTCTTCTCGTTCGCGAGGGGCTTGATCTGATCCCCTCTTCCTTCCCTGGCTTCCTTCGAATTGCCGACGGTGTGCTTCGATAGACTCATCTGCAGCTATCTGTGCTTCAACCCGATGAACGAGGTCGGGATAACTTGGCACGGTTTCTCTCATGAGAGCCGAGTAGAAGCCACTTGGGCGGAGTCCTCCCAGGAAAACTCCTCGCAGGAGCTCGGGGTCGACTCCTGGGATCTGTCGAGCCTCGGTAGTGAAGCGTCGGAAGAAATCTTTGAGTGTCTCTCCATCGTTCTGGCGGATTCCTGAGAGGTGGGAGGGATCCCGGACAATTCGGCGGTTGGCAATGAACTGGTCCACGAACTGCTGCGCCATTTCTGTGAAGTTATTGATGGCTCCATTCCGCAGGGAATGGAACCAAGTGCGCGCCTGTCCCTTCAAGGTTGCTGGGAACACTTGGCAGAGGATCTGATCAGGAGCGCTGTAAATCCTCATGACGGTGGTGAAGTGATTGACGTGCTCCAGTGGATCGTCCGTCCCGTCGAACGTCTCGATGTTGGGAAGCTTGAAGCCATTATGAATTGGATGGGATAAGACTTGAGGTGATAGCGGGGAGCCATGACGCGCGGGACGGCGGGTGAGGGCGGCGCGTCATCCCGCTTGGGCATACTCCTCCTTTATCATGTTGCGTATCTCTTCCCGCGTAGCTCTTTCCACTGCTTGCTCAGGGGCAGCTCTTCCGTGGTGGTGGCGGCGGTGATCAGCTTCTGGGCCTCCAGCTGGTGGGCCAAGGTGAGCGGTACTTGCCGCATTGGAGAATCCTTCTGAAGCTTCGTCTTCTTGGACAGCCTCCTCGTTCGGGGCATGATTCAGAGCCGGGGGCGGCGGCGCGTTCAAAGCTGGCGGTTGGATCGGAACTTGGGGAGCCCTAATATTCCTCACGAGGGCCAACATCTCAGCTTGAAGTTCTTCGATCTGCTGCATGCGCACCTCCAAACCTGCTGCAGGTGCAGGCAGCGCCTCCTCCGCGGGAGGTGCGTTGATTAGTGAGTGGGAGGGAGCTGGGTCGACGCGTCCTTCCGGCATCGATCCTTCAGTAGTGCGAGCACTCTTTCTTGCCATAGCAGTTGGCTCTCGAAGAGTTTTTCGGGAAAGTTTCCCACAGACGGCGCCAAACTGTTGCGGAACGCTTAGGGCTCTTGGTAGACCGGTTCACTTGAACCACCTTAGCTCGTGAGCGAACTAAGCGCGCAAACAGTCAATTAGAGATTTGCTGAGTACACAGGGAGTTTTTAACGTGGAAAACCCGGAAATGGTAAAAAACCACGCGGCCGGAGCGGTGCCGACCAAACTTCACTATCTTCTGGGGGTTACAACTTGGACGCTAGAACTTGAGCGCGACAGGCCGCTGCTCGTCACAATATTTGGAGAGAGAGAGAGAGAACAAGCTCCGAGGATGACAGGCCACCTCTCGGAAAAACTAAGTCTTTTTCTCTTCTGAGAATGCTAGCCGCCTTTCGGAAGTGAGACGGCTAGTCGCCTTTTCCTTCTGAGAATGCTGGTCGCCTTTCGGAAGTGAGAAGGCTAGTCGCCTTTTCCTTCTGAGAATGCTGGTCGCCTTTCGGAAGTGAGAAGGCTAGTCGTCTTTCGGGATGATGAAGATCTTCAAGTCCACGAAGGAGATCTTTAAGCGCCGAAGGAGAATTCCGCAAAAGTCTGCAAGGAGCTCTCCCGGGTCCAGAAGTCAAAGTCCTTTCAAATGAACCCCCAGGCCCCTTTTTATAGCTTTGGCCGGGGGTAGTCCGGTAATTTTGTCGTTGGCAGTTTCCATAAATGCTCGGTGGACGAATCATATTTTCCGGTTTGGGGCACACGGATCGCCATTTTTCGCAAATGACCACCTTGCCCTTCGAGCAGCTTGGGCGGCTCGGGCAGTTCGGGCAGTTCGGGCAGTTCCGTCGGAGGCGAAAAAGGCGACTGACTGTTCCTGAAAAGTGAGAAGCCTGAAAGACAAAAAGTGAGAAGCCGGAAACCCAAAAAGTGAGAAGCCGGAAACCCAAAAAGTGAGAAGCCGGAAAGACAAAAAGTGAGAAAGCTTCCTGATCGCGCTCAGAAACGTTCTGAGCGCGTGCTAGCGCCGAAGTGCTCCAAGTGCGCAACGAACCACGGGGATGCCTCGGGCGGACGGCGGACGGGGAGTTCCGTTGGACGGCGGACCGGGATCCTTTGGCGAGGAGAGGGCGCCGGATTGGCCGCACCCCCAAGGGGGGGGTGCGGATTGGCCGCACCCCCCAAGGGGGTGCGGATTGGCCGCACCCCCCAAGGGGGGATGCGGCTTGGCCGCACCCCCTTGGGGGGGGGGGGGTGCGACTTGGCCGGCCGCACCCCCAAGGGCGGTGCGGTCGGGGGGGGGGGGGGGGGGGGGGGGGGGTGCAGCCTGCGTGCTACCGTGCTCTTTGACCGTCAACCCCTCCTCTCTTTTCCGGGGCTTTTTTCAGGTGCGTCCTAAGGCCTTTACATGTGTACAACAATATATACAATATGTTAAAAGATGCATCACATCTGATATGCAGTTATAAATTTATTATAATTGTGTGTTTAATAAAAATCATTTGGATCATCTGATATGAATAGTGGATAATAATTAGATGAATTAATGAAATATAATAGAGAAACATGCATTAAAGTTGTTTTATTATAATAGAGCACAACAAAAAGTTTGTAGTAAAAATAATATTGATATAAAAATATTTTAAATTATATAATAGAGATTATGCGATGATTGCTAAGCCGCTAATGCATATTTCTAGAACTTTCACCACCATACGTTGTGCATACAAAGATTATTGCCATAAGATGGCCACAACATTAATATATCTACAATGTATGTTTAGAGAGTATTCATATTTAATGGTGATATCATCCAAATAATCACACAATTAATTCCATGTCTAATATTGTTATTTTAAGTGAAACCAAAATAAATAAGTATATTTATAATTAGATAAATTAAATTTATCCTCAAATAAGAGAAGACCATGACCCTACTAAAAGTGCCATCACCGTTGAACTAAACGTTGACAAATAATTTTATTGGGAACCATAATGCCTCCCATGCTAAAATAAAAATAAAATAAAAAATTCTTAATAAATGCGGGAGCCTCTTATGCTTGCGTAATATATACTAAAATTAAGTGGAATTTTTAAAAATTCAATTTTACGAATAATTCTTTTATATTTTGATGGGTTCCCAAAATATTAAGTGGTCTAGCCGCCGGGAGTTAATTTAGTGCGACCCCGGCCGACTAGTCAAAGCGATTCCCCTCAATATAGTTGTTTCGCCCCAACAAGCAAACAGTAGCGAGTGAGCCCCTAGAGAGTCCGTGCACACACGGGACGCAACACGCGCATCCTGAAAGGCCGTGCATGGTGGCATCTGCGGGCACGAGCAATCTGGCATGCAACCATGAGCGCCGCCGCCGCGCGTGCGCCACCAAGCGTGCAACAGCCCCACTCGCAACCACCGCGTGCGCAACTTTCACTCCCGTAAGCACCGCGCCGCCCACCGCTGCACCGCCCGCCACCGGCGAACCTAACCGGGCTGCCCAAGTGCCGGGGCCTCTAGAGAGGCAAGGAGGGCATATACCAAAAAAAAGTGATCCGAGAAAGTTTAACCGCAATAATCCAAACAATTACTTGTGATAACCTTGAAATTTTTAGAAAAGCTAAATGTTGTGGCTTTCAAATAGATATTTGGTACCCCAATTTTTTTAATATTTAATCAAATAAGCATATATTTTAATCTAAATTTTTATTTTTAGAATTTTCTAAACATGTAAATTTATAAAACTTAATTAACCATTTTATTCTAAATATATCCAACCATAAATTTGAATTATGTAATAGTTGATGCAAAAATAACATAAAAATAAACTATTTTAAATTTTTAAGAAAATAATAATCTAATTTGAATAATTTAATTTGAATAAAAGTTAGAAATACAAAGATTTCAAATATAATTTTTAATGCATGACACAAATACTTCTAACATATATTTATTAAAATATAGGAAAAGGTGAAAATAAAGTTTAATATTAAAATACCTGAAAGATAAAGATAAATAAATTTATTATAATTTTAAATAATAATATGAAATCGATGAATTATGACGAGAAACATGATGTCATGTATAAATATGTAATTTTCATTAACATTTTGCATTGGCATCCATACAAAAACAAGTCATTCAAGTTTAAGTAGAGCTGTTGTGCGCTAAGAGATCGAGATTAAGTTGTAAAGCCTGAGAGACGAACTCCGGAGAGCGGAAGCAGGAGGAGGTCAGAGCCCTAAGAGAGTGAGTTAATGGTGACCACACTCTTTAGCCGGAGTTAATCCAACAACCCCAGCCGCCGCCGCCGGCTAGATCTTACCCAGCAATGGATTTCGACGACCACGATGACGGCGACGAAGAGATTGGTCTGCCGAGGTTCAACCCGGCCCTGGGGAATTCAGGCCGGACGACAAAGCCCGGCGCAGGAATAGATCTCACCATCGTTAACTGTAACCGCAACGCCGCCAGCAGCGGAGGCCGGTACCGCGAATGCCTGAAGAACCACGCGGTGGGCATTGGAGGCCATGCGGTGGACGGCTGCGGCGAGTTCATGGCCGCAGGAGAAGAGGGCACGCTCGACGCCCTCCGCTGCGCCGCCTGCAGCTGCCACCGCAACTTCCACCGCAAGGAGTTCGAAAACCGCGGGATAGGCGTCCCCGCCGGGGGAGACCCCTCGCCGCCAGCACCGGCAGCTCTGGGTTTCCACACGCCGTATTCTCCCCATTTCCGGACGCCGGCAGGGTACCTGCAGTACCACCAGCATAATCAGATGCCGCAGCGGCCGGTGCCGGCACTGGCATTTACGTCGACGTCCGTGGGAGGACACGGCCGGGAGGAGCTCGAGGACTTCGGCGGCGGCGTTGGGCCTTCCTCGTCGTCAGGGAAAAAAAGGTTTAGGACGAAGTTCACGCCGGAGCAGAAGGGAAAGATGCTGGCTTTCGCGGAGAGGGTGGGGTGGCGGATTCAAAAGCACGATGAGTTGGAGCTGCAGCAGTTCTGCGAAGAGGCGAGCGTCAAGCGACACGTGTTCAAGGTCTGGATGCATAACAACAAGCACGGCATCGGTAAGCAAAGCGGCGCCAGTACTCAAGCTCCATCTCCTCCTTCTCCCCTCAGCCATTAATTCGCTTCTAGCTAGAATTAGTTTGTGAGCTACTGGTCATAATTAATTAGCTTTTCTCTCTTCTGTTTGTTCTGAGTTAATTTCATAATTAATCTTCCGAATATATATATCCTTATTGTTGGATAAGAGCCATTGCTCATTGTTGAATTAGCTAGCTAGCTAGCTAGTAGAGCTTGCTAGCTGCAGTCTTAATTAAACTTATATTAAATATTAACGGATTAATTATTACTAGAATTAACTTCCTATATATATGCTACTTCATCTATATATATATATGGAAGCATTATGTTAATTAGTATAATTAAACTGTTTATGAAGTTTGGAGCTACTATATACTGCAGGATGTTGTGTTCTTGAAGAAAGGAATTAATTGATGTTGAATTGAATATAGCCATAAATACAATGCCTTTTTGCTCGATCACTCTTCTCCCCTCTCACCTTCTTCGGCATTTCATGATAATATATATATATATATATATATATATATATATATATATATATAACTCCGGTTCTATAAAGTTGCCATAAATATGCGGTTATGTTGGCAGCGAAGCAGAATCACGGGAGGGAACTCATTCTTTTATGTGAAGAGGGAATTCCAGCGGCCAGTTGATTCATCTGCTGCATTTATTACTACGTCCCCGCCATTAATAATGCACATGAAACCTCTGCGCTCAACAACAACACACTCTCTCTCTCTCTAGATCGAAAAGCATGCATCCAAAACCCTACAACAATAAACCCGTTCTCTGACTCCGTGAACTTGCAGCCTTTCTGCTACTTTAAAACCATAGAGAGGGTGGCGATCGATGGTCCGAGAAGTACGTTTTTACATTCTCGTGGTTCCGCAGGCACAGCCGTGGACGGGTTGATCATTTTTCAGTAATTAGCCAATAGGGATAAAGTAGCTAGGGGGGGGGGGGGGGGGAACGACGACGTCCGCACCAAAGTTTCTGTGGGTGTACTGCTGCTGCTAATGCTATATGTTGAAGAGCAGCAGGGTTTCTGTGGATGGATCCGAGGCGCGGTAGGGATTTGAGACCGGTGGTGGGGACGGTGACAAGTACAGATGAGGAGGCGGACACCGAGGGTCTGACCGGCCCAAGGGACCCACCTCGGTTTCTAGCTTCCTCCACGACGACGACGGTATATATATATATATTTGAAATTAATTAATTAACAAAAGAAAAAAAAAAGGAAGAAAAAAAAACCCAGCATGAGGGGCTCTACTAATAAAGACGGTTGCTGCCTTGCTGGGTTGGTTTGTTCCCCATGGGGGTGTGATGTCTCTCCTCCTTCAACTGTACCTTGTGCTGCTTCTTATTCAGGCTTGCCACCTTCAAGGTGGCACATAAATTAAAAGAGCGGATGATATTGATGATGAAATTCTTCATTTCGTCTTTTCTAATTTGTAGCTGAGGAGTTAATTAAGGCAATTGTTATTCGTAGATCATAAATGTCTTTCCGCAGATCAATTTTTTCTAGTTTATAAATTGTTATCTGCAAATCAATTTTAAATTTGAGCATTCGATATAATCTTTGTTCTCCTGAGCAGATCCCAACAACAAAGGAACGTCTTTGACGTCGACCTTCTGAGCACTTCAATGTGTGCACGGATTGTGGTTCGTAAAATAAATGCGCGGACAGAGACCGAGTCGAGGAAGAAAGATGATTTCTTGCTATCTAAATCGTCCCAAGTATTATTGCAATGAAATGTAATTCAGAAGGAAGATTTTAATTTTGTTGTTATGCACCCATTTATATAATCATCTTCGGGTGCGTTTAGCCACATCTCCACCTAAAGAGTGGAGTTAGTGGGGACTGGGGAGTAACATTCCTTTGAAATGAGAGTGGGTAATAAACCGCCACATCAATCGGTGTTCGCGTACATGCCTCGCCCTCATCGGCACACTTATTGGGGTGCGACTCTAACCGCACCCCACATAGTGGGGTGCGACCGAGGCCGGCGCCGCACCCCCTTGGGGTGTAGCCGGCATCGCACCCCCTTGCGGCCGGCGCCGCACCCCCTCGGTGGTGCGACCGGCGTCGTGCCCCTCTCGGGGGGGGGGGGGGGGGGGGGGGGGGGCGACCGGGCTTCAAGCACCCCTCCTTTTCAGAGGGCGCACGTTCCCGCCTTAAGAGGTGCAAACTTAAGTAGGCGCGTGCGATAACATTTTTGGCCTTCCGCCCACAAAACGAGCTAAGCGCGCTCAGAACGCTCTCGTGTTCGTTGCGCGCGCAGAACGCTGTCGTGTTCGTTGCACACTCAGAATGCTCGCGTGTTCGTTGCATGCTCAGAACGCTCGCGTGTTCGTTGCGCCCTCAGAACGCATCCACATTCGTGACGCGCACGACAGTTAACCTTTCCCAATTTCCTAGATTGCAGGTCCAGTTCACTTCGCTCAACGCCATCAATGAAGCTGCCCGAACTGCCCAAGCTAACCGAACTGCCTTGGGGGCAAGATGGGAATATCCAAAAAGTGGCGATCCGTGCATGTGCTCCAAATCGACCAGCATGATTCGTCTGTGAGGTGGTTACGGTGGTTACGACAGCGAAATTACCAGGCTACCCCTGACCAAGACTATAAAAGGAGCCCAGTGTCTTCATTTCAAGGGCCTTTGTCTTATACGCCCGAGAGAGGTCCTTTGAAGATTTCCTTGGAGTTCTCCTTCGGCGCTTGAAGATCTACTTCGATTTCCGAAGATCTTCTTCAAATCTTCGAAGATCTCATTCGAGCCTTCGAATGTCTTTTTCGTGTCTTCGAAGGTTTTATTCGTGCCTTTGAAAATTTTTCCTCGCTCCGGAAGATAGTCTTCCAAGCAGATTGAGAATCCTTCAAGTCACGAAAGACAACTTGAGAATCTCACTTTCGTTTCGAGAAAAATATTTAGTCTCTTGAGAGATGGCCTGTCATTGTCGAGACTTTCTTTCTCTATCATTGTACGAGCAACGGTCTGCCGCGCTCGAGTTCTCAGCTTTCAATTGTAAACGAACCAGAAGATAGTGGAATTTGGTCGGCATGACTCCGACCGCGTGATTTTTCACCCTTTCCAGGTTTTCCACGATAAAAAATGTTCTTGTCATTTAATAACCCTCTCATTGACTATTTGCGCGCTCGGCCCGCTCGTGAGCTAAGGTGGTTCAATTCGACCAGTCTACCAGAGCGTTGAGTGACCCGCAATATTTGTAATTTCAAAAATTGGAGGGTTCACCTGTAATTATGCTTAATTCTTAAGGGAGGTTTGGGTAATTTCTGATAAATGTTTAAGTGCGAGCGGTTCGGTTTGTGTCGGTTTGGGCCCAAACCGAAATCAAACCGACATGCCTCGGTTTTCGATTTGTCCAAACCGCCCTGAACCGAACCCGGTCGGTTCGGTTTTTTATTGGTTTTTGGTGGTTCGGTGTCGGTTTTTTTACAAGCTAACTAATGTCGCATTCAATACAATATTGACATATTATTCAATACATCAAACACTATTATAAAAATAAGCAAGCAACAAACATGTAAGCACGACTAAATTAATTCAACATGTATGTTAAATTGTTTGCTCTTTAGATATATTTATTAAGTTAAAACATCTCCGGCTCCTCCAAACAAAATGATGGATAAACTAACCTTAAAAACTCAACATATTTATATTCAAATGAAACTTTAATCAGTGTCAAATGACATAATTATAGAGGAAAAAACGGGCTTTAAAAATCTCCAGAATTCAAATATTTAATGTTCATGGGGGTAGAGCCTTGGATTAGTATTTGCTCCAGGTTCCTTGTAGTATTTGTGTGACACTGAAGTGGTGAAGTCTAAACAGTGAACTGTGAACCCACGTGAACCGAATCAAGGTTAAATCCTATTACCTATATATAATTAATAATTTATAAAACAAAAGCTAACACGTACTTTATAATTATTATAAAACAAATGCTAACATATACATAATTTATAATAATTACAATATCAGTCGGTAATGTCGGTTCGGTTCGGTTTGGTCGGTTTTTACAACTTGAAAACCGACCCGAGCCGATAAGACTTCGGTTTTCACAAGGTCCAAACCGAACCGACACCGGACCGGGCGGCTCGGTTTCACAATCGGTGCGGTTCGGTCGGTTCGTTCGATTTTGTCGGTTTTCAGTTTTCGCTCCTCACCCTTAAATTTCATTCTCTTATCCTTAAATGAAAGCTGATATTTTGCTCTGATTTTATGAGTATATATATTTTTCTTCTGGTTTTCATGCAGTGTGTGATGATGTTTCTTCTATTTCATTTTATTTCCCCTTATTATATGATATATACTATACGATACATCGTCGGGGACAGACATTAAACGAAGTAAAAAATATAAATAAACGAAATTGATAAAAAAAATTAAATGAAATTTTGATATATGGTAAATTTTGTCAAAATAAGCTCTATAATTTCAAATATTTGTCTAAACATTTAAGTTGCCAAAGTATAATGATAAAAAAAAAGACAAACCTCAATATATATAGATGTTACTTCAATTATGCATGATAATTTTTCATTTTATAAAATTTATCTATAATTATATCTTTGCTAAATTTCTCGGTTATTTTTTTGCTTAGTGTATAAATTAATGTAATTTGAAAGCAATTCGTCGTCTATTTTGTTGTGAAGTCTTATTTTAACAAGTTTCATAGCAAAAAATGACTTAAGATTGGATAAGAGTCTTTGTTATTGAAACTAAATTTATAACAATTAATATGTCTTGAGATTGAAGTTGGAGTAATTTTCATAGAACGTCATTGATTCCCAAATATTCTTTCATCAACTGTAGAATAAATACAATGTGAATACTCACATCTTTCTAAAAGTTGTTTCTCCTAGCAGCTCCTTACTGAGAAAATGTCTCTTTGTTATCACTGATATCAAGCAACACAGAGTGAGTGACATTATACATATTAAATGCTATAAATGAGAATTTTCGTTGTTAAAACTAAATTTATAGCATTTAAATATGTCTTGAGATTAATGTTGCAATGATTTTCATAGAACGTCGCTGATCCTAAAACTTCTTCCATCAAATGCACAATGAATATAAATTAGATTACTCTCATCTTTCTAAATGTTGCTTCGACATCTCCTCATTGAGAAAATGCTCATTCATTATCACTAATATCAAGCAACACATAGCAAATGATATTATACATATTGATAACGATAAAAAATAAAGTTTGGATGGTACAACAATCTAGTGTCATCATGTTGTTACATTGAACTAATTCAATTGGCTTTGTCGATCTCTAAGAGTAATCATGTGATCGGAATTAATATTCCTTTTGAGCAGCTCACAATTGATTATTGCATTTAAAGGAAACATGAATAATTTTAACAATATATAACAATTCATTAAGAAAATAATGCACTGACTTCACTTCATTAATGTTGCAACAAGAACTAGTTGGAGTTTACATGTGAAACAATGAACATAATAAACATGTAAAAATTTATCTAGGAACAAAGTCTTTAATTCATTATGTTCACCACACATGTTACTTGCACCATCATATCCTTGACCCAAACAAATAATTAGGGTGAATGACATTTACAATCACTATTTTTTTTTGTGAATTGTGTCTTGCAACATTCTTGACATAATAGATAAAAAATCCCTTAGAATATTATGAGAGATATACATAACATATCCTAGGGGATTTTTTTAAACAACCTTATCAACTTTCTTGCTATAAATTTGAAGCAATTTAATCACACGAACAAAATTACCTTGGTTGGTAGATTTCAGAGTTTCATCATGCCCCCCCATAATACAATTTCTTGAAATGCACAATATATACGGTTTTCCTGCAACCAAAATAATTATATATCTTGAATTCTCAACTGTATTCAACTCATTCGACGTCGTATATCTGTTTTTCATTCAACAACTTTCTTGTTTTGAAGATTCTTCTTGTTTTAATTCCTGAAGTATGTGAACTGCTGTTGCGAGGAGTGATGAACTGTTGTTGCCGAAAATGAATCCTACGGGCTGATTTGCCTAACATATCCTAGGGGATTTTCTAAAACAACTTTATCAACTTTATTGCTATAAATTTGAAGCAATTTAATCACATGAACAAAATTACCGCGACTGATAGATTACAGAGTTACATCATGCGCGCCCTCAGAATCAATTTCTTGAAATGCTTAGCTTGCACAATATCTCTGGTTCTCCAATCAAAATAACAGTGTATCTTTGAATTCCCAATTGCATTCAACCCATTCGACGTCTTATATCTGTTTGTCATTCAACAACTTTTTTGTTTTGAAGATTCCTCTTGTTTTTAATTCCTGTCGTATGTGAACTGCTATTGCGAGGAGGGATGAACTGCTGTTATCAGAAATGAATCCAGCAGACTTATTTGCCCCTAAAGAGTGTCGGTGGGTTGATGTCGCCTTTGGAGGAGGCTTGTGATGGTTAGCTTCAGGAGAATGTGCAGATGAGTTCCTTCGCTGATTGGCGGGAGTTGTTGTGGGCTTATTCATTCTTTTATTGGTGTTAGTCTCCTTTGTTTCTCACCGTGTTAGGCTCTGCGAGAAGATAGAGGGTCTTCATAATCCGTTGAGTCTTATTGCTTTGTTGGTGAATCGAAAAAAATTAGAATTTTGCTTCTTACCTGACTTTGCTCTTCCTTCGAACTTATAATTAATGTACTTATTGTACAACCCTCATTCTCCGAGGGTGGACCCCCCCAAGGCCACGTAGGCAGAAGTCAAAGTCAAAGAGGTCAACACAAAGACCGGCAGTTCAAGGCAGAAGTAGAGAAGACCTCGGCGAGTAAACCGCCAATACTCGCCAGGCTGGCGAGCGTGGAACAGAAGACCTAGCGAGTATTGGCCCGGCGTGTGCGAGCAGTCCCCAATACTCGCCAGATGGGCGACTATGGCATGGTACTCGCCGAGTAACCCATAGTCGCCGGGTCGAGGGGTGGGCTATAAAAACCCCCCCTACCCCTTGGTTGCCTATAAATAGGACCCCAGGGGTACTTGGATTGGCACCTGTGCTTGAGCTTCTGGAACCCCATTTCCGAACTCTTGAGCCCGCCACCCCTGCTTGCTAGCCAAGTCGGTGCCTTCCTCGTACCTTGCTCGGCCATTCTTTGGTCTTGGAGGGGAAGTCTCTTCGGAGCTTCTGGGTACGTGGTGGGACCTCCCTGCCGCAGCACCTGGGGTCCTGTTTGTTGCTCTTCTAGCTTCTTCGTCGTTGCCAGCCAAGCCATCTCGTCGGGCTGCTGGGCGAGTAGCCTCCGGCTGCATCGGTCCGAATCTTGAGGTCAGGATTTTCCTGGCGTCAACACTTTGGTGCGGTGAGCGTGGACCGTAGTCGTTGGAAGAAAGTTCGGCAAGAAGGCGAGATGGTCGTAGGTGGCGACCATGAGGAGGAGGTCGGCAACTCGACGGGAGATGGCAGGTTCGTGACGCTGGAGGTTTTCGAAGCCTTCGCGCAGCGCATGGAGGGAGCCATGCGAGCAGCGCTTCAGCCGCGCGCCGAGGTCACTGCGACCTCGCCGCATCGCCCAGTCCCGTCCGAGGGAGGGAGTCCCCCTCGGCGAGCAGGAAAGGAGCACATGGAAGATGAAACCGAGCGACCAAGGAGGTCGCAATTCTACCAGCCAACCTCGCAAGGTATTCGCTTCCGCGAGCCGTGCGAGCAGGGGAGGTACCCGGATACTCGCCCATATGGCGAGTATGGAGGTGATACTCGCCAGGTTGAGGATCGTCGCCGGGCAGGAGGGAGGAGCCCCTTCTGCGAGGAGATTCTCGCCGCGCCAGTGCCAGAGGGGTTCAGGGACCCTGCCTTGAACTACTATTCAGGGAAGGAGGACCCCGTCAGGCACATCCAATGGTTCGAGGATATAGTCTCTATCCGAACCATGTCGGACGCCTTCAAGTGCAGGTTGTTTGCCATTACCTTCCGCGCAAAGGCCTGGGACTGGTTCCATCAGTTGCCCGCAGGCTCAATCTACTGCTTCGAAGACCTGTGTCGTGGGCTGACGACCCGGTTCGACACGGCACGGAAGCCAAAGAAGGAGGCCACGGCCCTGTTCTACCTCGTGCAAGGGCCGGATGAGGCCTTGGGCCCTTACATCGAGCGTTTCCAGGAGGAGGTTCTGCAAATCCAGGAGGTAGATAGCAACATCCTGTTGCTGGCCCTGACATTCGGCATCAGTCAAGGCCTCTTCAAGTTGGAACTCAGTGAGAATCCTCCCTACTCCTACGACAACCTCATTCAGAGGGCCAATAAATTTGTCCGGGGAGAAGCCTCCAATCCTGACTTCTTGGCAAGGTTGGCACGGGTGACCAGAGGCGACCGTGGAGAGAGGGATGGGATCCCTGAGAAAAGGAAGAGAGAGGAGCCCCGAAGGGAGGGAAGGAAGTGGCCGGAGCGACAAGAGGAGAAAAAGGAGGAGCTCAGGAGGAAGGAAACCGGGAGGATCGTGGAGAGAAGGCCCGTCGTGTCCCCTGAGCGTCAGGAGGAGGGAAGACGCTACCAGGTCCCCGTCAACCGGCCACCTTGGAGGCCGGCTGGACGGCACCAGCGTCAAGACCAAAGGGGGAGATCCCCAGAAAGAAGGCCCTTTCGCCAACCAGAGAGGCGTCAGGAGAGGAGGAGAGATGAAGCAATGGCGGTAGCCGGGCGAGGCCGCCGTCAAGGAAGGAAGAAGCCGAAGCCTAGGAGGCGTCAAGCAGAAGAGGTTCCTCTCTACTGCGACTTCCACCAGGTGGGGGGACATGCCATGGCTGCCTGCCCAGACTTTTGGGAAGCCCGGAGGAGGTTGGCAGCAGGAGAGGCTGGAGGAGAGCAGAGGAGGATAGAGGCCCCTGCCGAGCCACAGGCAGGGCAGGCCGCAGTCGTTCGCAGGAGGAACGAGGATCGGGTCGACCAGGGAGGCCGGGGAGACCTGGGCCAGGGAGGCCGAGTTGGAGTAATCCATGGGGGAGCAGGGCTGGAGGCTTCCCGCAAGGGGAGCCTTCATCAGATCTACCGCAGGAGTGTCGCCTCGACCTCGCAAGCACCACCCCCGATGGAGGAGATTACTTTTTCCGAGGAGGACATGCTAGGGAACGAGAATCCCTTCCATGATGCCCTCGTGATTCAGGCCGCGATGGAGGACTTCACCGTTGATCGAATTCTGATCGACAACGGTAGCTCTGTAAACGTCATCTTTAAGGGGACGTTTGACGGACTGGGAGTCGAAGCTGCCAGAGTTCGAGCATCTGATGGTCCCCTCTTCGGCTTCTCCGGAGAGAAGAAGGAAGTGGAAGGAGGAGCAGATCTCCTGGTAACACTCGGTGGCACCTCCATCAACTGTCGATTCATCATCGTCGACGCCCCGAGCTGCTACAGAGCCATCTTTGGGAGGCCGATTCTCAACACCTTCAAGGCCGTCCCATCCTCCTACCATCAGTGCTTGAAGTACTGTAAAGGAGACGTCCAGGTGAGGATCAGGAGCGATCCAAGAGCCGCCAGGGAATGCTATCTTACCGCCGTCAGTACCATCAGCTGGATGGCTGACGCGGAGGAGTTCGGGAGAGTGTTGGAGAGCCCGGCCAGGCTGGAGGTGGCAGAGGAAGTGGAAGAAATCGAGGTACTCTCCGCAGCAGGAGTGCCTGGGTTGCTGAAGATTGGCGGGTCGCTGAAGACCGAGGAGAAGATCGAGATGGCGGCGTGTCTGCAAAAGAACGTCGACATCTTCGCTTGGAGTGCCGCCGAGATGCCAGGAGTCGACCCTGAGGTTGCGTGTCATCGCCTCAACCTGGATTCCTCTGTCCAGCCCGTCCGCCAAAAGAAGAGAAGAACCGCCACCATCCTCGCCAAGCCAATTAGGGAGGAGGTTAAAAAACTGCTAGATGCAGGTTTTGTGTCGGAGATCCAGTACCCAGGCTGGGTCTCTAATGTTGTAATGGTGACAAAGGCGGGGGGAGGCTGGAGAATGTGTGTGGATTTTTCCTTAATGAATAAAAGCTGCCCGAAGGATTGTTATCCCTTGCCTCGAATCGACGCGCTGGTTGATTCAGCCGTCGGTTTTTCTGTGATGAGTTTCCTTGATGCGTTTTCAGGATATCACCAGATCCGGATGCATCCCCCTGATTGCCGCGATGTCTCCTTCATCACCGACGACGGCTGCTACAGCTACAGGATGATGCCCTTCGGTTTGAAGAATGCGGGAGCCACCTACCAGCGGATGATGGACCACATCTTCAAGGGGCAAAAGGGGAGGAACCTGGAAGTGTACGTGGACGACCTCTTGATCAAAAGCAAGAACGTCCAGGAACACATAGCCGATCTGGTGGAGACCTTTGAAACGTTGAGGAGGTTCAAGATGAGGCTCAATCCGACGAAGTGCGTCTTCGGAACAGGAAAGGGAAAGTTCCTGGGACATCTCCTAACCCCGATGGGAGTAGAGCCTAACCCCGACAAGGTTAAGGCGATCCTAGAAATGCCGTCCCCGAAGACGATGAAGGAAGTCCAAAGGTTGACAGGAAGGCTGGCGGGACTTAGCCGCTTCCTCTCAAAAGCCGGAGAGAAGTGCTCTCCGTTCTTCAAGACGCTCCGCAAAACAGAAAGCTTCGAATGGACCGAGGGATGCGAGATAGCATTCGGAAGGTTGAAGGAGCAATTGACTCAGACACCTCTCCTTCAGAGCCCGAAGGAAGGCGAAGACCTGCTCATCTACCTGGGAGTGGGAGCAGAGGCAGTTAGCTCCATCTTGGTCCGAGAAGAGGGGAGGAAGCAGCTACCCATCTACTATGTCAGCCGGGTGCTGAAGAAGGCGGAACTAAAGTATCCAATCCTGGAGAAGCTTGCCTTCGCCTTGGTGGTGTCGGCGCGGAAGCTCCGGCCTTATTTTCAGGCTCACTCCATCCGAGTGGTAACTGATCATCCTCTCCGCAATATCCTGGAGGGAGTGGAGCATTCGGGGAGGTTGGCGAAATGGTCGGTAGAGCTCAGCGAGTTCGACATTTCCTTCTCCCCCCGAGTGGCGATCAAGGCTCAGGCAGTAGCAGACTTCCTGGCTGACTTCTCGGTGGAAGCGGAACCCGGAGAAGAGGTGCTCAACCCAATCCCTTGGAAGATGTTTGTTGATGGAGCTTCGGGCAAAAGTTCTGTGGGGGTGGGCATCGTGCTCGTCAGCCCACAGGGAACAAGGATCGAGCAAGCCGTCGAGATCCTCTTCCCCGTCACAAACAACCAGGCAGAGTACGAGGCCATAGTGGCAGGCTTGCGCCTTGCCAAGGAGCTGGGGATCCGTGATGTCCGGGCTTTCACGGACTCAATGGTGGTCGCGTCGCAAATCCGAGGAGAGTTCGAGGTGCGTGACACCACCCTGCAGAGGTACTTGGTAAAAGTGAAAGGACTGATTGGAGGCTTCCAGTCCTTCTTCGTCGAGCATGTGCCAAGAGAGGAGAACTCGGCAGCAGATCGCCTCGCCAAGTATGGGCCGAGGGCCGGAGGAACTATCACCGAATTATTCCACCCGTCCATTGAGGAGGGAGAGATGATGGAGATCGAGCAACGCCCCTCGTGGATGGATTCCTTTGTGGCATTCCTGGCCAGCGGTCAGCTCCCAGCAGACGAAAGGGATCAAAGAAGGTTTCGGTACAAGGCGGCATACTACCTCCTGCAAGATGGAGAGCTGTACCGTAAAACCATCTCGGGTCCCCTGGCCAGATGCGTTTCTGAAGACGAAGTACCCCGAGTATTGGAAGAGATCCACTCGGGAGAGTGTGGAAGTCATTCTGGGACTCGCACTTTGGAGCAGAGGGTCTTGAGGCATGGTTACTTCTGGCC